>JAWNKZ010000064.1:9623333-10292500 GCA_035041615.1 Drosophila anomalipes | reverse complement strand
CGAGCGGGAATAAAATTGCATTGAAAATAAACAGAGCCAATCAGAAAATTGTTGATAAACAAAACAACTGTAAGACAAAGAGAGTGCAAGAAGAAGATGAGTGCGCTGAGGGGGGGATGGTAAGCGGGGGGTGTTGCTGAAGGTGAAAGTAAAGCAAGTAAACAACAAATGGAAAAGCAAACACAAAAAAAAAAAAGTAATTCAAAGGTGCGAAAAAAATGCGTAAACAAAAATTGTAAGCGGAGAAGAAAAAAAAACACAAAGCACAAAATGCAGTTTAAGCAACATGCAATGAACGCCTTGCAACATGTTGCTAAGCAGCCCGAGAGAGAGAGCGAGAGAGCTGTGGTGCGAGAGCGTAATTGAGTGTGCGCCGAAGTGAGAGCGTGTTCATTTTCGAAGTTCGAATTTCGAAGAGAGCGGCCGCTGCTGCTGGTGCTGCTGCCGCTGTTGCTGCTTTCGCCGGTTTCCCGTTGTAGTTGTAATTTGACATGCTGCAAAAACGGAAGAAGAAGAAGAAAAACATCAACTGAACAAAAAATAAAGCGCTGGAAAAGCGCAAAATGCAAGGAGACATTGACCTTGATCATCATCATATTGTGGCATGTTGGATGCTGTCCTTGTTGTTGTTGCTGCTGTTGCATATTCGTCATTGGCTTTGGCTGTCTGTCTGAGTCTAAAATCCGTCTGGGGATTTGTTAGAAGCAGCACACAACAACAAAAAACAGCTGCGTTCTATAAGCAAATAACTGTAAAATCCTCGGCTAAAATGAAAATGAAAATGAAATTGCAGCTGGCCAGCAACAAAAAAACATACTTTTTAAATACTGCAAAAGTAGAAAAAAGTCAAATTCTTATTTTAATGTACATAAATTTTTGTTTTTTTTTATGTCTGGAAATTGGAAACCCGCTAAAGTCAAAGTTCTGCATACTTTTTTTTTTAATTGCAAGTTTTCAATTTAAAACCAGCTTTTTAATACAAAAAACACAAAGCGTTAGCGTAATTCGAGCCAACTACATAAAAAAAAATAATAATAATAAAAAAAACAATAAACAATACTTTTGGGGGCATAAAACACAGTTTAGCAAACTGTCAAATATCAAACAAGCAAAAATACGTTCAAAAATTGCGCCAATGTCAGCAAAGAGACAGCCACAAAACGCAACAAACATCCATCAAGCAACGCTCAAACCCAACTGTTCAATGGCCAGCAGCAGTGCAATGCCAAAGAGCGCACAGTGAGAGAGAGAGAGAGAGCGAAGGAGAGCGAACAAATGAGAGCGTAGGTGGTGGCGTTCATTTCTTTAGCTAAAATGAACACAATACGGCAAATGTTGCATGCGAGCCGACCGTGTCTGAACATGCGAAGGCAGCTCTTTGTGTGCGTGTGTGTTTGTGTGTGTGTGTGCGACGTGTTTGTGCGTGCAGTAGCGGCAGGCAACATTTGGCTGATTTGGCTGCTGCTGCTGCTGTTTGGCTCTCGTTGTGAAATTGAGTTTCAGTTTTTGACTCGCAGTCGCCGCCAACGGACGTGTGCGTCTCGCGTGTATTTTAAAATTGTACGAATGATCGAATACGAAACATTTAGCATCAGAAAAGCGCAAACAAGACTGACGACGACGTGAAATGATTTGATTAAATGAATGAAATGCAATTGTGTGAATAAAGTGCAACAAATAACAAATAAATGAAGCAAACCACACCAACAACAAGTGTAACAAATGAAAGCAACAAATAACAAAAAAAAAAATAACCGTGCGTTGTGAGTTTTTTAAAAGAAAAATTTGTGCCGAAAATTCAATAAGCATAATTATTCTTGATAATTGGATTTGGCTTAATTAAAAAACCGGCAACAAAGCAAAGCAAAGCAAAAATAAAGAAAGAACGAAGTCAATTCGGCGTCCTTTTCAGTTATTTTTTTCGTTTTCGTGGAAAAGCAAAAAAGAAAAACAAAAAAACAGCGGGTAAGTTTTTCAAAGCCAACCAAAAAAAAATAAATAAAAAAACAGCGCGTGGAATAAAAATGCTGTTGTTCTTGGCTGGCTGGCAAAAAAGAAGAAGAAGAAACAAATACACAAATATGGAAAGACCGTTATTTGGCCTGTTTGAGCCAAAATACAGTTAGCTTATCTTCTTCTGGCTTGTCGCCGGATTAAAGCCAAATCGCTTTTTGTCTAGTGAAAACTACTCCAAAACCGAATCCGACTCAATTTCGGCTTTTTTTTTTTTGACTGCTGAGCGAAAAGCTTATCAGAGGCAGCAGCAGAAGAAGAAGCAGCAGCTTTAATATTTTATTTTTTTTTTATCAATTTGCCATTTAAACTGTGCTTATTATTTGTGGCATTTACAACTGGGATTAGCTGTCTTTTTTTGACTTGTTTGAAATGGAAATAGCAACAAAAAAAAACATTATTTATTATAAAAAGTGTTCACCAAGCAATAAATAAATGTTTTTGTTTCATTAAAGTTGCGAGTGTGCTTTAATAATCATATATTTAAACTGGGCTGAAAAGAGTAACACTATAATAAGGAGAAATACATTGAAATCAAGATTTATATAGTAAAATATCTATTAGCAGACAGCTCATTATCAGGGGATATATAATACAAGTCTAGGTTTATATAGTGTTTCATATATATAGTCTTTGAATGCTCTTTTTGATTTGTTTTAAGTGCCATGTTCAAATTAACTTTTGATTATATGTGTATATATATAATAAACTCTTCTTTCCGGCTTTTGATTATATGTGTATATATATATATATATATAATAAACTCTTCTTTCTGATTCATGTTAAACTCTCTTCGAGTTTTGCGCTTAAATGTATTCTCAATTAGTTTCTTCTGATTATATTATTATATATATAATTATTATTATATATATAATTTTTGAGCTCCATTCTGGATTACTTTTTAAATGACATCTCAGTCATTATTCTTCAAGTTTACCCATTAAAAGCCATACGAATCAGTTTCCTCAGATTTTACATAGTAACGATAAATCATATAAAGTTTGTATATACAAAAATAAAGTATTGCTGCCATAAAGAGTAAGCCTAGCCCAGTATGAGATATTGTTAGATAGAAAATGTTTCTCAATTACTGAAATGGATATATTCAAAAACAGATATCAGCTGTTCAAACATGCACAATAAAAAAAATCACGTTTGTTTTTTGAGTGTGATTCAATGAATCAATAGAAAAGCATTTGACTAATGCTCTCTGTCTCTCTCTCTCTCTCCCTCTCTCTCTCTCTCTCTCGCTCACTCGTTGTCTTTATCTAAAAGCGACAAGACTAGAAAAGCAAACAAATCAGTTTTGAAATGAAGAAGAAGAGCAAACAACAACGACAAAAGCGCCGACAAAAGCTTTAATTATAAACAAATAGTAAAAAAAGGCAAAAGTAAATAAAAATATGTAAAATAAAGTCACAGCACTTGTGTCATTTATGAGGCACACACACACACACGCACACACACACACAGACACACACACACCCGCACACACACACACCTTTGTTTGGCTTTAAGTAAATTTGCTTAAATTATTAGCAAAGCCGCAACGCGCAACAAGTGCAACCAACAACTCGCCACATTTGGCGGCAACTTAAGATAATTTTTTTTTTACATACATTCGCCTGCCTCTGCCACTGCCAGTGCCCGTGCCTCTGCCCGTGCCTCTGCCTCTGCCTCTGCTTATTTACCCAAACGCCTTAATCCTTTGGGCAAATAAGGCGACGCACATAACTCATAAATTTGTGGCACATAAAACGAGTCTTGCTGCAAGTGGCAGGCGAGCATATCTTTAAGATACGAGCTGTTCAACCGAGTTGCACACCAGATAAATAATAACTCAATCTTGAAAAGCCTACGCAATAACGAAGATGAAGAAGAAGATGAAGAAGAAGGCGTGGAAGAAGAAGAGCACGCAAAATCAGTGCAAAGTGTTGAAAAACGTATGTTGGAAAAGTTGAACTTTGGCTCAAAGTGAATTTTAATTGAAAACACGTCACTGCCACCACATTAATCGCTTTAAACATGTTTACCTTTTACGCTTAAAACAAAACAGAATTTAAAAAAAAAGAGAAAAAAATACAGAAAAAGGCTCACAGGATTTCCGTTTGCTGTTTGTTTTCAAATTTATTTGTTTGGCTGCCGCCCATTCTCCCCCTCCCTCTCCCTCTCCCACTCTCTCTCCCTCTCTCTCTCTCTGGCTAATTAGTATGCCCAGCGCGTGGTTTAGGCTGAAATATATTTGTATAAAACGTAAATTGTGACTGGAAACAAAAAAAAAAAGAGTTGACAAAAAACTATTGTGACTGTTAATGGCTTTATTAAAGTCAGCGCTGTGGGAATTTTACTATAATCAGCAATTTAATGCAGAGAAAAAAAGGAAGAAAGGAAAAAAAATCATGAATCAATTGTGACTTATAGTGAAAAACAAGAAGCTCATTGTGAACTGTCTGCTGCCATATGCTAAGCGGCTTAGAAACACTCGCTAAGCACCTTATGCAAATAGGCCAAACTCAAACGAAAACGAAAACGAAAACGCAAACGAAATGCTCAAAAGATGAACACAAGCAAAAAGTACAAACAAAACGCACGCGAAAATTTGTAACATATAAATAAAACCAGAAAAAAATAAAAAAAATAAATACATATATATATATATATATATATATATCTTGTGGCATGGGCGAAATGTTGATGAAAAAAAGAAGAGAATCTCAAAACAAAATATTTGTTATGCGCTTGTAATTTTCTTGCACAACGCAAAAAGTAGAAGAAAAAAAAAAAAGAAAAAAACAAAAACGAAAGCCGTGAAAAAAGGCAGGACTTACACAGGACTTGTATGCCGGGCGGGGAGTGTGGAGCAGGGGTAGGTAAAATGCCGCCGTTTTTTTTTTTTTTCTTCTCATGCTCAGCTGCCCGGCGGCCACTGTGTGTGTGAGAGAGAGAGAGAGAGAGAAGCGCAAGAAGTGTGACAGAGATGGAGGGAGAGCGAGGCGAGAGCGCTAAAGAAAACAAACTTTATCGTTGTCCTCACAGGACATGCTTACCCCCACCTCCAACCCCCCTCTCCCGTTCCGCCGCCCCTTGCAGTCAGTCTTATTGCGCGCTTTTGCTCTTAATGCTGAGTGACATTGATGTGACATGCCCGTCAACTGCCTCTGCTTCTTCATCTACTTTTGTTGCTGTCCTTGTGGTTGTTGTTGTTGTTCTTGTGGTTGTTGTTGTTGTTGTTGTGCTTCAACGAGGCGCGTTGCTTTATTTAAAAGTTTTGCGTAATGTGGTTGGTCGCATGGGGCGTGACAATGTTAGTTGATGAACCCCCCACCCCCCCAAACCCCCCCAAAACACACCTCGAGCGAGTGGACAACAAATAATAAATGATATGTAAACCAAGGCAAAAGTTGCTCAAGTTGCTGCTGCATATTTTAGCCCGGATTTTCTTTTGGCTAATTCGCAGCAGCGATCCAAAGAGAACGAGAGAGTGAGAGAGGGAGAGACAGAGAGAGAAAATATAGTTGAGTTTAGTTTTTATATTTGTGCTTGCATCTCTCGAGGCAATTGTAAGTTGAACAATTGCATAAATCCATTTTGTTTTGCATATTTTCCAAAGACAATAAATTTAAGTTTGAAAGTATTTTCTGCTTGAGTTAAGCATTCAGTCAACGCTCAAAGTTTGTGCACAGCTATTCTTAAAACTATATCAATTCCATCATAATATATTTCACTTACTTTAATCACACACTTCTTCCCCCATCCCCTGCTTATCAGCGTTTGCCGAGTGCCTACTCAATTTGCAATAGATATCTGTATTCTGTGTGTATTTTCCCTTGGCCTTCTGCATTTCTGTTACACATATTGGAAAATTGTTCAAATTGTTCAAATTGTTATCCCGCAGTGCCCATAACACTTATCGTTTTGCCCAAACTACTACTAACTACATCAAATGTCTCAATTCTCAGCTTTGGGTTTTCTTTCTTTTCTTGTTTTTTTTTTTTTTTTTTTTTTTTTTTTTGGTACTACCTGAGCTGCACCCATATCAGTTACAACTGGCAATGCCCAAATCGAATTAAAATTACACGTTCAGACAATGTCGCGACAGAGACAGAGATATAGCGCGAGAGAGAGAGAGATGGAGATAGAGATAGAGATAGAGAGAGAACGCTTTGCTGTCGATCCTTGGAAAGAACATTTATCATTGTAGCTAATAAATGTGTTTCTGTTACCTGCGCTTCGTTTCTGTTGCCGTTTCTGTTGCCGTTGCCGTTGCTGACCCGAAACGTGGTTTGGCTTTCCAATAGCAACGATTGAGTCATTTAAATGCGTGGCAAAAAAAAAAAAAACAACAACAAAAATAACAAGAGGAACTGAAACATAGTCGAGGTAAAAAGGCAAAAGTAGAAAACCGAATATACAACCCCTGACAATTGTCCGGCTAATTTTGATATACATATCCCATAGAGCAATCGAGCATTTTTGTTTTGGAAGAACAATTCAATTAAATTGTAGACAGCTGTTGTGTTTTTCAATACTCATTTTCTCGTTGCCGTTGTCTCCTCAAGTGCCTAGTTGCATGGGGCACATAAATCAGTTAGATGGGTGAAAGTGCCGCTGGGAAAGTAAGTGGTTAGTAAGTGGTAACAATTTCTAGTAACTAGTTCGAAAGGGTTGCACGCCTGCTTTAAGTGTGCAACTCGTCTCAAAGAAATAAACAAGGGCTTGAGTCTATCTCTCTCTCGCTCTATCTCGCTCTCTCTTTCACTCTCTTTTTGCATCCTTGAGTGGAGATCTTTGACCTTTGTCTGCTTCAATCCTTGAGTGCTTCTCTCTGCCGGCTCTGCTCCGCTCTGCTATCATAACAAGCTGCAGCTGTCTTCACAAAAGTATCTGGAGAACCACCCCCCCCCCCCCCCCTCCGCTCCCCCACACACCAACAACTTTAAGCCAATTATCTAATTGCTTGCATTTCACTTTGATTCGCTCTTATCACAAATTTAACATCCCCCCGCGCCCGCAAACCTTTTGAGTGCTTCAGCTAATTACCCCATCGATTCACCTTGAAGGAGCAGAACTTTGATTTCCATTTGCGCTTCCTTGGCGCGTCCATAACATTTCCGTTTTACGCTTGGACGGACTCGCAGGAACCGTCCCAGGAGAACCTTTGAATGCGTCCCAGACTTAATCTCGAAACAAATCGATTTCGTTGTCTCGTCTGTCTGTTGTCATCTCCACTCCACTCCTCTCCTCTCCTCTGCTCTGCTCTCCTCTGCTCTGCTCCAATCGTGCTCTGTTTGCCTTCGCCTTCATCTCGAGTCCTCTCGTCTTGTCTCGTCTTGTCTCGTTTCGTCTCGTCTCGTTTCCTTTTCGTTTTTTGGGCCAAGTTGAAGTTTTTCAGCGCGATTTATTTCATTATTTTCGCCGCTCCTTTGGGGTTTGCAGCCCAGCAGCTTTTAATGGGCCGCTTCAAAAGCTAATCAGCAGACAGTTTCAGTTACGCGTCTTGCGAGACAATTCAATCGATTTTCAGCAACAGCAAGCAATAGTAAAAATAAATAAATATAAAAAAAGCGAGAACACAAAGCGTGTATCCAAAAAAAAACACTAACAAAAAAACTAAAGCTTTAAGTTGAGTTTTTGGTTTGAGTTGCAGTTTGCTGCTGCGATTCGATATTGCATTAGTGATACGTTTATCGTATACCCTGTAGTTTCTCTTGGATTTTAATTTATTATATTTACTCTGCTGAGAGACCATAAAATACTTTCCAATTTCTTGTGTATATTCCACATTATTATTATTATTATTATTATATTTATTATTTGCTTGCTTTAGTTTTGTTTCCATCTTTCACCTTTTCTGTTACTATTTTTATTTAATAACTTTGTTTCGACGACGCAGGGCATCTTTCAGTTGCTCTAACTCAACTATTGAGTCTGTAGTTTTTTTTATTATATTTTATTTTGTTGTTATTTATTAGTTTGACTTCGTTTCAATTTCAATTCCAATTCCAATTCCAATTCCATTCAATTCAATTTTCTTTACAACATTTCATCTTTGACATGTTTTGTGTTTGTATTCAGCTCTCTCGCTCGCTCTCTCGCTTGCTCTCTCTCTCTCGCTCTCTTTCTCTGTCTCAATGTCATGCTGTCTCTGTTTGTGTCTCTGTCTGTCTGCCTGTCTGCCTGTCTGTCACATTGTATTATTTGAAGTTCGAGTTGGAGTCTCTCGCTTCTTTCTGCTGCCCAAATGCAGCTCGGTGTGTGTCAGATTCGACTTCGACTTCGTCTTTGCTTCGTTTTTTTTTTTATATCTTTTAATCTCCAATGTCAACAGCGGCTTACATTTGATTGCAAGACAACAGCAACAACAGCAACAACAACAACGATTGTGTTTTTTTTTTTCTTTTGAGATCTTATCAGTTTTGCTTGGACTGCCTGCTTGCCTGCCTCTTCTCGCTTCCTGCTCTGCTCTCTGGCTGGGCCTGTTTGACTGTTCAGTCAGTGCCACACTCTCTGACAACTGTCAGCTCACTGTGCAGCTAATTAAACGGCCCAACTGGCAACATATGTTGCCTGCGCTTGCTGCATCCCCTTCCCTCTCTGCAGCCTCGTCTTTTCCATGGCTACCCCACGCAGCAGCAGCAGCAACTCTTGAGTTTTCCCGGCTGTCAAGTGGAGTAGTTGGCCAGACCAGACCATCCAAGTCAGCGAGAGCTTAAGCCACATGGACTTGGACGAGGCTGAGAATACTGCATTTTTTCTTCTTTTTTTTTTTTTGCATTGATGGATTCAATTCGGCGGCGACTGTCAAGTTAAACTGGCAGTTATCGATAACATGCAGACAATCGATGCAAGTAAATCAAATATGCAGCAAAGCAATTCAGTCAGTCACTATGAATATTCCAAGTCATTTATCGATAACTGTCAGCGGGGGGAATTCTGGGTTGCCCTTTCAAGGCCTACCCCAAATCAATTTCTCAATTATTTTGTCAGCATATGTGTGAAAAATAACAACAGAACCGCAACCAAAAAGGATAATAATAATCATAAAAAAGAAACAAGGCAACATTCCGACTGCAGAGGGGTTAAAACAATTGCCAATGACTCGACACATTGAGCTAGAGCTAGGGGAAAAAAAAATCGAGTAAAACACCCAATGTATATTTAGCTCAAGAGTAATAAAATTGGAAGGGCTAAAACAGAACCCAACAACAACAACAACAACAGCAACAGCAAAAGAAAAACAACAACAACAACCAAAGCCAACGCAAATAAAAATAAATACGTAAAAAATAGAAACGCATTAAGCAAAATCAATAAAAATTAACATTCTCCAAAACTGGGGTGGGTTTTAAGGACAACGCACACTAAGCCGTTAGGATCGTGCCAGTTTCTAGGGGTGTGAAAAGTGGGCAGCGGGAGGGGGCGGGGTTATCTAAACTTTTTGCATGTGCCAAAGGAAGTGTGACCCAGGATCAGTTCTAGTTATTAGCCAAAGCAACTGTTACGTGACCAGAATTCGAGTCGCCAGCTAATGAGCAGGCAAGAGAGAGACAGAGAGAGAGAGAGACAGAGACAGAGGGAGAGACAAAGAGAGAGATAGACATAACAATCGCCAGCTGTTGTCCAAGCACAAAGGACACCACAATTTTTTTGTTTTTAATCCCTAACTAATCAAAAGATGTCCATTTTCTTGATTGTTTTTCCTTTGCAGCGCCGACGCCGTTGAAGGCTGTCCAGCGATGACAGCGATCAGGAAACGCATTTGACACGCAGTCCACGATCTCTAAAGGGAAAACACACACAGACATCTACACACACACACACACACACACACACACACACATACATCAAACACGCTGACACACGACCAAAATCATTTACCAAAAAAAAAAAGAAAACAAATCAAAAATAGAGGAAAAAAACGTTGCAAAACCTTTGCAAATGTGGAAAATGTTGGATACCATAATGGATGCCGATCTCTTTGTGTTCGACTGTGATGAGTGCGCTGGCATGCCGCTGGCCCCGCCCCCACAATTTCTGATACCGCCCCCACCGCGACCGCCGGCCCTCGCCGAGTACACAGTGGTGCCGCAGGACTGCAACGAGGAGCAACTGGCGCAACAGCAATGGGACAGCGACGTCTGCCAGGCAATGCCGGTGAGTACTACTTGCACACATTTCCCATAATTCCCATAAACAATAGGGTTGCAACCCTAAACTAGACCTGCATATATGCGTATATAGCATCTCACACCACACACATCTGTTGTGATTTTGCTTAGGTGTCACAAATTTATGTTGCCTCATTGAATTATTGCATTATGCATAACAGCAACAACAACAATAAGAATAATGCGCCTTTCTTTCTATAATTGGGGTGGTGGTGCTGGCTGAGTGGTTCAGTGGGGTTGGGGGTGGGGTAGGGTTGTGGCAGTGCCAGCACAAGTGTTAAAAGTCGAGTGTTTGACACTCGAACTGATTGTGCGGCATTGTTCGCTGCTGCTGCGAAAATCTGTCGCAAAAAAAGGCCGCAAATGTTAAACCAAAGTTTTACATGCAATGCACATGTTGTTAATGAAAGTTTCAACTCTTTTTTCATGCTCTTGGAAAATTTGAAAATTGTCTACAAAATGTATGAATTCTTTTTAAATTGATACAAAATAATAGTTCTTGGCCTTAGATGACAGCCAAAAATTTATTTTCCACAAAGTTTCCGCTACTAAACGATACACAAAATGTACAAGATGAAAAGTTTTGAAAAGAATTATTATTAGTTTTTATATCTATAAGTTTTCCATTTAGAGAGAAGGCAAAGAGTAGAAAAACTTAAATCGATAAAAATATCTCAATAATTTTGTATTTGTTTATAACTAAAGCTCTTCACTTACCAACTCTATCAATCAGTTACTTAGGCAACTTTAAATTGAACCAGCATTTTAGCTGAGACCCTTTCCAAAAGGACCAAGCAAAATGCAAGAAAAAAACTCAACTCTTTAAAGCCATTTATGTTTTTAGGCCCACATAGGAGCGTAGACAGTCACAAAATACAAAGATGATGCCCACGTTTTCATTTCGTTTCGTTTTTCAATAATTTTGTCTTGTGTTTGGGCTTAAACACACAGCTGGAGAACCGCAAGGCAACACTTTTAAAGTGCTGGCTCCTTGAAGTCTTAGCGGTTGCCCGAGCAACAGCTGTTGATGCCTCCCACCACCAAAAAAAAAAAAAAACGAAAAACGAAAAACGAAAAAAATGAAAATAGAAGTAAATTTATATATATGTGTATATGGATATACGAAAAACGTCATCATTATGAGTCTGGCCAGGAGAGGCAGCCCGAACCCAAATACAAACAGAAACCCAAACCCAAACCCAAAAGGCAACCCAATCCTGTCTGCTGGCCAGGCAACAGCAACAAATTACAATAACAATGAAAAGTTAAGCGTCAGAGCACAGCACAAAAAAGGACAGCCCAAGTAGTTGGCAACAACAGGGGCGTGGCAAAGGGTGGACAGGGAGGCAGGGTGGACAGGGTGGCAGGGGTTGGTTGTAACGTGGCAACATATGGCCTTGCGAGGCGTAACGAATTCAAACACTGCTGCCAAGCCCAAAGTTAAAGATTGTCAGCGGTTACACAAAAATGTTACAAATTATTTTATTAAAAAAAAAAAAAATAAATTCGAAAATTGTATAAGAAAGAAAAAAAACTCAAGAACTTTGGTCAACTGTAACCCGGCACTGGCTCTAATCGCACGAGTGTTTGTTTAGGCAACAAGCGGAAAAACTGACAGAGCGAGAGAGGGAGAGGGGAAGAGAGAGACAAAGAGAGAGAGAGACAGCGAGAGAGAGAGAGAAGAGCAGGAAGAAAGCAAAGAAAACCAAACACAAGATCAAATTCCACATCAACACTTGAGTGATAAGCATGGGAGACTCACGTGCCTCTTGCTGCTGCAGCCAACTTGCTTTTCCCATCTATTTTCCCCAGCATATTTCACTATATATATATATGTATATATATATTTCTTTTTTCGATGTGGGTTGGGGAGCAGCTCCAACATGTCGATGAGCAGCGCAACTCAAGTGTTTTCCACTTAATTTTGGACATTTATGTAACAGACGCAAATTTCAATAAACAAAAAAAAAAAACCCAAAAGTCAGACTCGATCTGTGCGTGTGTGGTCCCGATAACGGGCTGTGCGTGCTGTGCGTGTGTGTGGCCACTTGAAACTCCCCCTCCCCACACCCCTCTCTGTGTGTTCCCTCCCCCCATCTCTGAGAGTTTGTCAGTTACCTGATTTATGCAGACAAATCAAACGTTAATATGCACTTAATGTCAGGCTTAAAGCTCTGCATATATATGCTATCCACACAACGGTTTATCGATATGTGCGTCTATCGTTTATCGAAATACAATTTCATGCTCCCGCTAACTGGCATTGAGGTGAAATACGCTTGAAATCTGTGCGAAGCAGCTTAAATTCAATTGCCATCAGCATCAATTTAATGGATTAGCGTTAAAAAATGCCAAACTCAAGGCACGCAGATGCTAGGAAAAGGGGGGGTGGAGAGGGGGGAGGGGCAGCTGGGTAGTCTTAAGCGATTCATGTGCGTGTGTGTGAGTGTGTGTGTGTGTGTGTGTGCGAAATTTTCTCTCATCAAATTGATAAGTTTAACGGGGAATTGTGCCAATTTGGCAGCACTGTGTCTGTGTGTGTGTGTGAGAGACGTGTGGGGGGAGGGGAAAGGGGCGTACTTGTCAACTGGTGAACGCAAAAGAAGAAGAAGAAGAAGAAATAAGCAGTCACAGAAAGTGCCAGACTATGAGTTACCCTAGCTGAGCAAAAGGTGCATAAGAAAAGATAAAAAAAATAATAAAATGATAAAAATAGAAAGATAAGTTACCCTATATGTATATTTTGTATATATTTCTGAAAGGATCTGAATGATTTGAGCACATTATTGGGGGGCATGCTAGACAATGAGTTACTCTCCTTTCTTATATTTAAATCAAAATGTAGTCAGACATAGCTTTGCTGTGCAAATCTAAAGTGCGAATATGCCACACACATGCAGGAAGTTGGCAAACAGGGTATAAACGTCTTTAAAGTGGCAACAGCAAGCAAAGGAATCACTGGAGCCATATAGGAAAGCTGGAGCAGGGACTGAATCAGGGATACGAGGACGACGCGTCAAACATGCGAAATTAAATTTAGAGCGCGACGAGGGAACCCAAAAAAAAAAGAAATATATATATATATATATAAATTTATATATAAAAACTGAAATAAAACAGCAACAACAAGCAGCAAGTTGACAAGCTGGAAAAAATACGAAAAAGATTGGAGCAAAGCAGCTCAAACTGATTGCAGTTGGGCGTGGCAGCAAAATAATCCTTTCTTATTTCTTTTTCTCTTTTTATTTATTTTTTTTTTTTGTTGCCCCCACATTATTTGGCTTTAGCCAAAATGTTTCAAGTTTGCTGAGAAATCGCTTTAAATAAGTTGAGTTGGGTGGGTTGGGGGTATCAAGAGAGAGGGGGTAGGAGGGGGGAGGGGGGTGGCAAATGTCTTGACATTGATATCAAATGTCGTGCGAATGCCAAACAAAATACTCGTGCATTCCATTGTCTACAAAATGTTGCATAGTTTTGTAGTCTGCTTTTCGGCGCGCTAGCTCAAGACGATAATGATGATGATGGTGATGGGGATGGGGATGGTGATGGGGATGGGGATGAGAGGGGTGCGGCTGGGGAGACAGAGAGAGGCGAGGCGAGGCGAGGTTGTTGATGTTGTTTACAGTTGACACATAGCAGACACAGCTGCAGACAGGCGCAACAAACATAAAACATCGAGCGCATACAGAATAAATAAATCGTCTGCAACTTCTGCACGAACGTTAGCAGAAAATGGCATTTTTACATATATATATATATTATATATATATTTATAAAAAAATGGTGTATAGGAAATTGAAAATTAAACAACCATTTAAATATCCTCAAAGAATTAATTTTGGGTTGGTTAAAAAGGTGCATCTATTTTATAGACTGTGATTATTTGTCTTAATTGTTAATTTCGTATTACATTATTTATTCGATTACAGAAATTGTCAGATTTTAATAAGCATTTGAATTATCCCTAAATAATATAATATATTTAATATAATATAATATAAATGATAATATAATATTATACAACTACCCCCAGTTATCAATACGCGTACAAGAAAAGACTTTAAAGTCTCTAGATCTTATTCTTGTAGACAAACACATCTAAATCGCCTCTAGTATTATGCCAATCAAGAATATATATATACTTTATGTGGTCGCAGTTGCTTCCTTCTGCCTCTGACATACTTTTGCAGAATTCCACTACAGTATTTGTCTCATGTTTTTAATGGCCATAGTAAAATGCATTTGCAAATAAAATTTTCTGATTAATTTTTGGAGAATAGAAATTGCTGAAACTTTATTTAAGTGAGCAGCAAGTAAAAGGAAAAACTTTTTCGAAGAGGCGTGAAACTGACATTTTCCCATTTCGCTTTTCAGTTGAGGCAAGTTATTTTTCAACTCATTACAGGCAACTTTGACTAGATGCCTTTAGCCCGAAAGCAAAAGTGTCAAAAGAAAAGAACAGAAAGCTAAATAGACAGAGTGAGAGAGAGAGAGAGGGAGAGAGAGAGAGAGAGAGAGAGAGAGAGAACGATAGATAGGTAGAACAAGTGGAATGCATCTCAATCACGAGTTGTTTCCAAACAATTGCACTGTCAAGTGGTTAAAAAACTGCGCCAAGTTGCAAGCATAAACACACACACACCACCAAGAAGGGGGGGCTGGGCAGCAGGGGTGTAAGGGGCGTAAGGTGTAAAAGAGGGTTGGGGGAGGGGGGGCGTAAGAGAATTGCACGTCGATATGCACGTGCAATGAAATCGAAGTTGGTTGCTGCCTGCTTTGTTGCCAGTGTTGAAAATGGCGTTACACATGCAACGCATGTAGAAACTTTTACCATGTTATCAGTGTGCCAAGTTGTTATTGTTGCTGCTGCTGCTGTTGTGCCTGCTGGTGTGGCATGCGCTTGTTGCAAGGTCTCCAAATCACAAACGCACACACGCACACACACACACACAGACACCGACACACACATAACCCTTGGCACACCCTGTGCAACACTTGCCTTTGTTTTTTAGAGTTGCAAAGTTTTGTGTTTTTTCATCAGGCAAATGAAAACGCGTTCGAGCACTTTGTGCAAAAAGTTGTTAACTTAAAGTTTGGCCGAGCTTCGAGACCAGCAGCCAACCAGGGCAGGTGGCAACCTCCCAATTCTGAATCTGGGTCAGATTTCAACTTGAGATACGCTAGTTATTCATGAGTTGTCTCAAAACCCAAATTTTTGCCAACACTGGCTAATTGCTCCGGCAGCCTTTGAATGCTGTTAACTTTTGTGAAATAAATGAAATAAATTCATAGCTGAAATGTTTCTCTTTCCTCTTCTTGTTGTTTTTTGTTGCTGTTGTTTTTGTTGTTTTTTGTCTTGTGGCTTAATTATTTTTATCGTCGTATTTACTTGTGCCTATTTGCCTACACATAAATCGTTCAAACTGTTATCGTTCGGTGCTATCTGCTGTGGCCACTGTTTGCCCAGCGCTCGCATTATTAATTTACGAGTGCAGCTACCTATATGCCCAGAGTTGCCACGACTCACCCAGTTTTGCGATGGAAAGCCTTCAATCATGCCACAGGCATAACTCCTACTGGAAGAGTTCAACACACGCTGCTTATCTGAGCAAACAGACGAAATGCTGCCACTGCCACTGCCACTGCTTGCTGCCTCTTATTGATAAGACGCACAACTCTTTCACTCTGCTCGTCTGTGTGTGTGCTGAATGGTTGGGGGGGCGGCAAGGGGTGGCAAGGGGCGGGGCTGCTAAGTTCATACTGCTTAACATTTTATCTGGTTGTTTGTTGGGGACGGGGCTAATCCCCATCTGCAGCTGACGGTCGGTAGTTGTAAGCCGGCGGCCAAAAACTGTCGCAATGTGTAATTTAAACCCCTTCCTTGCCTGCAACACCCCTCCTCCCCCCTGCCCCTCTCGATTGCCCCACCACGAAATGAGCATTACAAATAGGTAAAAATTAAACACACACAGTGCGCCCATTCAAACATAGATTTATCGGTTGCCTGCGGTTGCGGAGAAGCGAGGTGAAAGACACCAAGGCACAAAATCAAAAATGAGACAAAAGAGATTTCATTATTTCATTTTCCCTGTAAACTTTTCTTTTCTCTTTTTTCGTTTTTCGATTTTCTTTTCGTTACCTTTAAGTGTGATTTTCAGATTACCAGCTGTAGGGCATTTTAGGGGCATGTAAAACTGCTCAGTGTAGGGCACATTTGAGTAGAGCATATGGGCAAGGATATTGGATATGCTTATATATTAATTAATATAAGCCCAGATATACCTAAAAACCTAAAAAGAAGCTTACAAAATATGTGAAAGTTGCTTAAGAAGTGTTTCTTATTCAGAAACTTAACTTAAATTATTTGTCAAAATATATGTCGAATAAATCGATACAAAAATGACTTTGAACTTAGTTCAATGCATAATTAAATGTTTTCTTTCTGTTTGTTTTGACTTAAGAACGTTCTCGGCACACAAATCCAGTGTTGGCAACACAATGCGATTAAAGTTGCCCCACACTCTGTGGGAGTGGAAGGAGAAATAAATGTTATCAAGGTTGGGCGATCAATTGCTGGTGTAGAGCACTCAACAGGCCACCAAAGAGCAACAGCTTCCGTTACTTATTTGTTGTGTTGGGTGAAACCGCACCGCCCCCCAAAAACGTCCCAGCAACCGCTACTTGCCCCCACTCCAGCACTCAGCACACTGCCACACTTCAGATGACTGTGCCACAGTGGAACGCCGCAGCTCATTAATCAATTTGATTACGAGCAATGAGCTTTGAGAGTTTTATTTTTTTTCTTTTTTTTTTTCGTTTCTCGTTTTTCCTTTTCATTTTCTTTGTGTTGTTACTTTTGAGTCGCACACTCCCCTTGCCCCCCTTTTTGGCCTGCAGCACGCATAATTGTTTAATTTATTTTTATTTATTTGTTTGACTCAGTTTCAAAATGCTTCGGATTTTGGCTGTGTGTCCGTAAATTGTTTTCAAAACAATTCTCGAACAATAAATGAATATGAAAACAAATTTCTTTATGATAAGCCGAACAGTTTTATAGAGTATAGGTGAAGGGGGGTGGGGGGATGGGGGCAGAGGGTGCTTCCAGCTTCCAGCTTCCAGTGTTGCCGCAATAGTTTAAACAATTTCGCCATACGGCAACGTCTGTCAATATTTTAATAGCTTATCTCGCATTCAAATGAATTTGGAGCGGGTTTTGTTATCGTTAGCGTGTTGGTTGTTTGTGCTCAGCTGGCATATTAAATGATTAATAGCAAGCGAGTGACAGAGCGAGACAGAGAGCGGGCGAGAGAGCGAGAGAGAGAGAGATAGAGAATGTGTCTGTGTGAGAAGTGCAAATAAATCAACGAAAAAGTATTTATTAATAAATTAGTATATGCACAAAATCGCAATTACAAATTAAAGCGTCGACCTACATATTGTGTGTACACTGTACACACACACACTGTACACACACACACACACATTGCACACACTGCTGCAGTTGTGCACACACTGGTTGACGCTGGGCGCAAACTTATTTGCACAGCTGTCAAAGCTTGACCTCAATTTGAGCATCGAGCGCAGCTTTTGTCTTCCTCTCTCTCTCTCTTTCTCTGGCTCCCTCTCTCTCTCTCACTTACTCTTTCATCAAAACATTTTCCCAATGCATTTGAGTGATTTATGCGTGTGTGTGTGTGTGTTTGTGTGTTTATCCTTGTGTGTGTTTGACAGGTGCGAAGCAAAATTCATTCAGCACAAAAATATTTTCAGCAGCATCAAAATAAATACAAATAAATAGCAAATTAAAATAACTGTCAGTTTATCTCTGATGGCAAACATTTTTTTTATTATTTATTTTTTGTTTTTGTTTTTGTGGTTTTTGGCATTTGCAGCAAAGAGTCAAATTGAATCGGAGCAAAAGTTCTTCTTTTTATTACAGTTAGGCAATGCTAAATACTTTCGTTTCCTCTTCTTCCTCTTCTTCTTCTTCGTCTTCTACTTGTTGTTGTTGTTTTTGTTTTTGAGTAGGCACATTTTTTCCTTAGGTTTTGACCTTAATTTGGTTGATTGCCAAAAGAAGAGGAAGAAGAAGATGAAGAGCGCCCACTCAATTGTAGCCATCTTAAGAATGCGGAGAACACAGCACACACACACACACACAGCACACACACACAGCACACACACAGCATACACACACACACACATATACACTTACACGTTTAAAAGGTTAACAGCGGCGTGCGCTTTTGTTTGCTATTCGTTAGGCATATTTACCGAAATTTTGTGCTCTTTCTTCCACTTCGTTTTTTGTTGTTGTTGCTGTTGTTGTTTTCTTCGTTTTTTTTTTAGCCTGTTGTTGTTTCCTCGTCTGTTTGTTTGTTGGCATGCAAAATGGCTTTGTGTTTGAGTTGCGTCGTGATTTGCATCGTCTTCAACTTTTTTTTTACTTTTACTTTTCACTCCACTCTTAAGTAATTTGAACTCATGCTCTTCTCTCTTTCTCTCTTCCCTCTTGCAGATTTTGGATGCCAGCCTGTACAGCAGCCAATCACTGGCCACCTCAGCGATGATTGCGGTTTTCTCCCTGCTCCTCGTCCTCATTGTGCTCATCTCTTCGCTGTTTGTCTGGAAGTAAGTACACACACATACATATATATATATATATATAAATATGCTTAACATGGCTGTGTAAAGAGCGCGGCTAGAGCTGGTTCTCTAATTAAGTGCAGCTCTATTCTGCTGCATAAGTTTGACTTTGGATTTGCCTGAAATCTGATCTGTGGCTTGTGGTTTGCTCTTGCTGAGCTAACTGAAGAGAGTGTTGCTGCTTTGCGGTTAGCAACATGTTGCTTGCATGGCATTCTCTTCTATTAAAATTGAGCATAAAATTATTATGAATTTAATTTGTATTATTTTTAATATTTGAAATAAAACTGAGGCAGCCTTTGTGTAATGTGTGTGTAAATAAGTGTTGCATAATAAATCGTGTTTAAGTGTTGGGCGGCCAAATATTTAGCGCCACACGAAACACATGCGTAACCAAATAAACATTATAAGCTATGCATATGCATTTATAACTGTGAAAACTCATTTGCTAAAGTCCCGCAACAACAACAACAAACAACAAAAAATGAACCAACAACAAGAACAAAAATAACGGAAACGCTAACGAAAATTAATGTAGTCTACTTTCCAGCGCTGACCCAAATGCATCCATGTGTGTCTGTGTGTGTGTGTGTGGGAGAGTGTGTCTGGCTGTGTCTGTGTGTGTGTGTGTGCTTGCAGTCTTAAAACTAAATCTAAATTAAATTGAAATTTTAAACACACAAATGGCAAAAAAAAAACCCCGTGAGAAAGGGCCGACACACACACACAGAGCAAACACACGCACACACACTGAGCAAACACAGTTACATCAAGAGGAGCAAAAAATAAAACAATTTACTTTCTACACTAAAAAAAGAGCAAAGCAAAACCAAAAACAAAAAAAAAAAACAATATTAAAAAAAAAGGAGTTGTCAGATTGCAAACCAAATGAAATCTGCGGCAGAAATAACCACAGTAAAGGCAAGCAAAAAAATACAAAGTGCATACAACAACAACAACAACAACTCAGCGCTGCCTGGCTATAGTTTACACACACACGCACACAGACACATATGTATGCGTGTATATGTATTAGTGCAATGTGTTAGCGAGCAGCCAAAGATTTTTGCACGCACAGCAAATGTCCGAGCTTTAAGAGAGAGAGAGAGAGAGATAGAAGTTAAGGGAGAACTATTCAACTCTTCGCTGCTCGCTTTAAAAAGTTTCTCTGCCTTTTTGTGTGTGTGTGTGTGTGTGTGTGTGTATTTTAATGGGTTGTGTTATAATTGAGTTGTAGCTAAACATTTATTTGATGTAATGAATGTGTGTGTGAGCAAAAGTTTAGTGTGGAGCTTAAGAACTTAAGAGAGTGGGGGGATATTTATGCACAGGGAAATAAGCAGCGGGATATTTTAAGAGCAGGCGATCTTCAAGGCAAAGATTAAATTTCCCTGCAACTTCTCGCGTTCTTTTTACTCTTAGCTCTTAAAGCGTTCCTCTCTTGCGCTCTCTGTGCTCTCCTGTGCCAGCTCTCATTAACATCAACAAGTGTTGAAGTAACAACAACAACAACAACAATGTTGTGCATCGATTTTGCTATAAGCCCCATAAGTTGGCACTGAAATTGAGTCGAGGGTCATTGGTTGGGGGAGGTGGTGGGTTGGGTTTGGCTGAAGCAGTTGCTACAAGCGATTTTCATACATATTCATTAAAGTTTGCTGACCGCACGAACGCACAGACCGGAAGGGAGCGAGACAGAGCGAGAGTGAGAGAGAGAGAGAGGGAAAGAGAGGGAAAGAGCAACCCAAAAGACACACACACAAGCAAATAGTGTTGTTGTTGTTGCTGTTGTGCTTCATCATCTCTGAGGTTATAGCCATGACCAGAACACACACACACATACAGAGAGCATCTTTATTACACACACACACACACACTCACAGACACACACACACACTCACACACACACTCACAGGCAGATAGCAAAAAGCTGCTGCTTTAAGTGTTGCCTCAAAAACTTGCTCCATTTGCTATCTGCATGTGCGTGTGTGTGTGTGTATCTGTGTGTGTGTGTGTGTGTGTGTGTGTGTGTGTATAAATGGCTATGAATGTCCAACGCAAAAAAAGGAAAGGAAAAATAAATGCGGAGCAACAAAAACAACAGCAACAACTTGAGTCTAGCGCCATTTTTGTGGCATTTATGATGTGGCACATTATTTTTGCCTTTATGGGCGCCAACAACAACAACAACAAAATATGAATATGAATGCGAATGTGAATGTGAATGTGAATAGCCCATGCATATACATATATATACATATATCTATATTCATATTGTATTTGTATTTGTGTGTGTGTGTTTTAGGTTATCGTGTTGCGTGCAACATAGAAAACCTATAAATAAAATAGCAACTAATTTTATTTATTTTTTCATTTTTTTTCTTTTGCCTTTGATTTGTGCTTTATTTTGTTGTTGTTGTTGTTGTTTTTTGCGCCAAAGCTATATAATAGAAATAAAATAATCGTAATGTCAACACATAAAAGAGGAAGTTGTTTTTGTTGTTGAGGGGCGTGAAAAAAAAAAATATTATGAAATGGATAATGGAATAATGGGAACGTTAATAGATCCCCGTTGCCAGAGGCCAAGTTGTTTACTGAAGCTTTTGTCTGTGTGTGGGAGGAGTGGCAGTGTTGCAAAACCAGCGATTTTCAATATGAAAATATTCAGAAAAAACTCAACTTTAGACTGGATATGAAAATCTCTCCATGTTTCTTTTGAATAAAAAGCATGCTTTCAAAATATTCCCAATTGAGACCCATTTTTATTGAGTCATAATCTCATCTTTATTTCTAATAGCTCTCCCTAAAATACTAAATATTCCTTCTAAATTGTACGCTACTTTCAAATTTCCTTTATTTATATTTCCTTTAAATATTAGGGATTCTTATAATAGATTCAAATAGGAATTTAGACTACCTTTCAGCTGATTAGCTAAGCTTACTCATTCTCCGCTAGTTTTTCTTCAAATAAAAGTGTACTCATTTTTAATTGAATTACTAAGGATATGTCTGTCTATGTCTGAAATGTTTCCTTTAGATTTTTCCAAAATATTTAAATGGCAATTTGTGCTAACTTTTGACTGAATAATGGCACTTTTCTACTCACAGTCGATGTGTGTTTGAGCAAGCTTATCATTAACTCGATGGATCCACGTAAACCGCTCATTTAAATATTAATCGGACAGATTTTAAACATTTTTGCCATGCTTTTAACCGCTCTTGCCACAAAGTGCACTTCTTTGTGTTTAAGCCGTTAAATAACTGCAATACGAAACCATTTAGTATTTTATTATTTTTGTACTCACTTTAATTTTTTCATTGTGCAAACCATAAATGGCATTTATTATGAGTCCATGGAGTCGCCTGTTCATAATTACCTTAATTATTTTAATAAACCGCCAGAGTGTTGAAATCTCACACCTGCCACACCCCCAGCCACCAGCCACCAGCCACCACCCCCTTTCCAACCCATGCCACTCAATGCCTACTATCAACCGACCTTTTGCAAATGTTTGCACATTGAACTTTATTAATTGCGTAAAATGCGAGAGTTGCCAACCAAAAAAAAAAAAAAAAAAAAAAACGAAAAAAAATGGCATGCAACATGTGCAAATCTGAAGCGGTTGTCGTGCAAATTGTTAACATTGTCGCCAGTTAATAATATTTCAATAAACTGCTTCAATTTTATGCAAATAATTGCCTATGAAAAGTGGAATTGAAATTAAAACGTTTGCAACAACTTTTTTTTTACATTTTTTTTGTGTTTTTATTTTTGCAACTGAAGCACATTAAAGTCACGCGGGGGGCGGCGCCACTTGCTGAAGCGCTCATGCATATTAAATAGAGATGGGCGCTGGCAACCCTGGCAACCCACAAAAATGATCTGTGTGTGTGTGTGTGTGTGTGTGCGTGTGAGCCGTTAATCTTGACTGCTAAATAAATAAAATCAATTTCATCTGCTCGCAATTTCATTTGGCCATTTCCGGTACGTATGACAACCCTGGCTGGCTACCTGCCTACCTGACTGCTTGCCTGCCTGACAGCCTGACTGCCACAGGAGTTGTTGCACAACAAGGAAGCACAATTTGCGCTTTATTATTATTATGAGCGGCATCTACTTAAGCAACTTCTGCTCTTAGGCCTTGCCACAAAACTCATTTTATACTTATTGCTTTTTTGCGGCAGGGTTGCCCTGGCAATTTTTAATCAAGTGCAGACCCCTAAGAATATATGATTAAGTAAATACGATGGGCGGCGAGGGGCGGGCCGCACTTATTAAAGTTGATTATATTTTTGTATAATAATTTGTGAGATTTTTTTATTTTTTACTTTTTTATTAAAAGCCGTGCTTTAAATAAACTGGATTGCGGCCTGCGGCAGTTGCTGTTATATGGATATATATATATATATATATATATATATAGATTATTCTGGATACAGACAATAAGATTTCATGCAAGCCATGAAAATCAATTTGCATCATTTGCATATCAAAGTCTCAAAGACTAAAAGTTGTTTTGTGCTTTTCCAGCTTCGCACTTGACTCACTCAGCCCTTTGTTTGGCTGGACGTGCAACGCAGTTCATAAATAAAAGATACAGCAAACGAGAATACCGTTAGACTAGAAGAGACAGCTTCTCCTTCTCCTTCTGCTTCTGCTTCAGCTACAGTTGCCACTTCAACTTCAACTTCAAGTTTAGCTCCGTTTTTTCACCCTCACGTGCAGAATTGGATTGTTGCCTTGGCCAACACATTTTATTGTAAATTGCTTATGCCAAAAGCGGCAACCCTTGATGTTGCCCCAAAGGTATGCTCTCGCTATCTGCAGCGGGTGAGGTGGGACGAGGGTTGGCAGGGGGTGGGGCACAACTACCCCTTTTATATTGAGCACTGCTTTCTTTGGACTCTTTCTTTTACGCGCTGGCCAAATTGTATGACACTCCTGGGACTCGGCGTCCATTTGTGCTTAGAAATCAAACATGCTGCTTAAGGGGTGAAGCAACCCCCTCCCACCCCGCATACTACACACACACACACACACACACACAGAGAGAGGAGCATTTAAATTTGCACGCGTTGATTCCATTTTTACGCCTCGTAAGTGAAATGAAATGAAATAAGTTCAAGTCAAAGTTAAAGTCAGTTGTTGTTGCTGTTGTTGCTGTTGTTGTTGCTGTTGTTGCTCTGCTCTTTTCTGTTTGTGGCTCGTGCTTGGCTTGTGCGTCATCTTGTGGCATGCCACATTATTTAATTTACTTTTAAGAATATTTTACAAGGCACGCAGACAGCCTGACAGTCCTTGCCTCCTAAGCAAAGTCAAACAGTCAGGCAAACAGGCAAGCTGCCACACAGAATGCCACACATTATGCTCTCCTCGAGCGTGGAGACTCTCGCCTTTCACTTGCAACTTGGACGCAACTGGCAGCTCACAGCTCACAGCTAGACATGTCTTCAATTTGGCATCGAGAGCATCTCAATCTGTTGCTATTCACATTCCTCTTTGTCTTAACTTCGTTAACGCTTTACTGGCTGTATTCGCAGCTTTTTTCTTCTACTCTCTTGCGAGCATTTCAATTTTGAAGTTTCCTTTTACACTCTCGAACGCAGTTTAAACTGTGCTATTCCTCTTTGCGTCACATTCGTAAACGTTTTACTGGCATTTAGCTTTACTAGTTGTACGTCCATTTTTGTTCGAGCATTTCAGTTTCAATGATTCCTTTTTGCAACATATTCGTAGGCGTGGTTAACCAACGTTTAACTGTCAGTCAACCAACTAACTAAGCAATTTATCACTCTCCATTTTCTCTCTTTGCCTCGTTTTCTTTCTCGCTTTTCCTTTTCCTCTCTCTCTCTCTCTTCCCCTCTCTCTCTCTTTTGTTTTGTTTGAATAACTAGTAATTCTCAATTCGCTCTCACTCCAAGCGTAAACAATTTCGACAACTTCTCTTTGCGCCTCTTTCGTAAACGTTTTGCACTGCGAAAGCGTATTCAGACTTTGCCACTCTCTCAAAAGTAGGCTAGCATTTTTAATAAGTATATGTGTATACATATATATATATATATATATTCCTCATTCCCACAATCAGATGCGCTCTACGACAGTTAGCTTTCGCTTTTGTTTTGTGTAGAGTGGGTTGGGGGAGGGGTTGGAGGAGTTGGTTGGGGGAGTTGGGCTTGTCGGGTTTTTGTGCATGCGAGTTTTTACGAGCGACTTCCGTTTGACATCGCGCAACATGTTTACCTACAAGACATTACAAGGCTGACAGCTCTAGCTGCCACTTCCCCCATTCGCCCCTGCACCGCTCACTTGCCCCTTGGCTTAGCCCACAACTCATACATTTTGTATACTTGGCCCTTGGGGCATGCTACTCGACGTGGCATCAATTTAATTCCACATTTTTCATTATGCTTATGCTGAGCACTCGGCAAACTCGGCAAACTGGCGAATCTTACAGTTTGCCATATGCCAGCTTCTCTCAGGGAACGGGGATGTGTGGTGTAAGGGGTGGAGAGGGGAGGGGAGGGGTGGGGGGGGTTGATGTTAGCTGGTGTTGTCTTTTTGCCATGGGCAACACTTAATTATGTTCATTATTTTCATGGCACGCGGTTTGCCTCCCAGATCCAACAACAACAACAACAATAACAACAACAGCAACCAAAATGCCATCGACTTGTTTTGACATCCTTCCTGCCATCCTTGTTGCCAGCTTCGTCCTTGTCCTTGTGTGCTTAGCTCCTGTTTCTCCTTCTGCGTCTTTAGCTGCTGCCGCTGCTGCTGTTGCTGCTGATGCTTTTAGCTGGCTGCTTATTTAAATTGAATTTTATGTGGCACACTTTTTGGTCGCATTTTTGTGTGTGTTGCGTTTTTGCTTTTGTTTTTTGCTTTTGTTTTTTTTTTTGCTTTTGCTTTTGCTGTTGTCGCATTCTTTATTAATCACAACAACTCTGCTTAAATGAAATATTTGCCGCTGCTTTGGCTTGGCGCCTGTTTTTACCTGCGCATTTATCATTGGCTATAGACACGCCCCACCCCCCAAACCGGCGCCTTCTCTGTCTGCGCCCAACATTATTGCAGCCATTACAAATCGATTTATCTCTTCGTCTTCGTCTTTTTCTTCACTCTCTTCGCCTCCTTCGACGTCTTCTTCTTCAGCCGACGACGACTATGGCTGACCGAAAACTGATGGCTCTCAATTAAGCGAGCGATGCTCGAACAAAGTCATCAACGTCATCATCATTGCTCTCTTCTGTTCATCCATACCTCCCCCCCTCCCCCTCTCTCACACGTCTGTCTAGTCCTTACATAAGGCTCTTTTTAAGCTACTTGCCCAATTAAAATCGAATGAGCTCTTGCCCCCTCACCCAGTCTCTTGGTCTGGCTCTCTCTTATTTATGGCACAGCTTTAACGGCGCTCTTTAAGCTTGCTCGCCCACTCACTCGCTCTTTACAGCTTATTAATTTATACACATTCTTAAAGACTTGCTCTTTTTCTTTTTTAAGCTGCTTGGCGGGGGGGATCTAAACTCGGCCTTGGTCAGCGCCTCGCTCTTAAATTTATTGCCTGCACTCAGCCGAGACGCTCTCTAGTTGAGTTTAAGCTTAAGCTTTTGCTCTTTAGTTAGCCTGCTCATTGATCTATTCGTGCTCTTTCATTTGACAGCTGCAGTAACTCTTTAAACCTTATCGCTTAAGCTCTTCCAACTCGCTCTTAACAACTTGCACAGTTACTAATCAGGAATTGTCTCTTTCTTCTTTTTTGTATTTACAGAAATAAGCGAAAGGTGCAGAATCTGCTGCCGTGCAAGACGCCGACACGTGGCGCTCTCAGTGGTGCTTTGCCCTTGGGCGGTGGTGGCGGCGGAGCAGGTGGCGGTGGCACGCACAGTGGGCAGCATCATCATCATCATGCCATGTACGAGGATCCTGATGCACATTTGGGTCACCACCGGCCGTTGGTGATGCGGCACCATCAGTATCAGCATCCGCATCCGCATCACCATCATCATCATCATCATCACTATCAGCAGCATCCGCATGCAGAGGTTAGTATTGTCCCCCTACCCCCTACCCCCGACCCCCTACCCGCTACCCTTTACTCCCCTATCCTTATTCGCGCTGCTTCTCACGTCTCGCTTTCCTTTGTTTGCTTGTCACAATTGTTTAATTGTTGTGCAGGATGTTTTTTCTTATGTCGTCTTTTCGGCAAATTGTTGACGGGTGTTTTTTATTTTTTGCTTTTGCTTTGCAGCCAAACATTACGACAATTCCTGTCAAAACATTGCACTGTCATTGTCAACCTGTCACACACACACACACACACACGCACACACACACACCCCGACACACATCAAGGACAATTCAATTGTCAAAATTGTGTAAAATGAAACCGCATTTCCTTAATGCCTGTCTTCATCCTGCTCGCCATTCATTCACTCGCTCATTCACTCATTCACTCACTCATTCACTCGCTCATTCACTGATACTCCTCCTTCGGAACGCCTCAATTTACACTTGAACTTGACAGCGACACACACATATCGAATTCATATATTTGTACAGTGTGCACTCGCTAAACTGAACATTGCTTTAAATGTGAAATCTTTGATTTAATTTGAAAATTTCTCAACGCCAAAAAAGAATGCAGCAATTTCAAATAATAAAATATTTCCATTTTAAGCATAATTAATTATTTCATTCCTTTTAATATTTATTACAAATGCGGACTGGCGCGTGTTCCTTTTTAGTTACCGCACACTGTACACACACAGAGACACATATATATCTGACACATGATATATATTTATGCATTATCTGTTCTGCCCCTCGGCTTAATTTGTGCGCCTTTTGTGCCATTTTTACGACTCTCGACGCCTTTTTTCCTATTTTTTTTTTGCTGTTTACTTTTGGCTGGTTTTGTTTCCTTTTGCTACCAGCTTCTGCTTGTCCCCTTTGGGCCTTTTCTTGCCTGCCTTCGCATCATCATATTTCTTGATGGCGCTTTATGGTCCATTTTCTTCGTCCTGTGTGTCCTGTGTGTCCTGTGTGCTCAAAGTGAAGTGTGTGTTTATTTGATTGTCTGATAAACAGCTCCTTTAGGCCATGATTCTCCTTGACGCCAATCTCGAAACCAGCTCGAAACGCATTTTGCAATTATGCATTGCATTTTCCCCCCTTTCTCTCTCTTTCTCTCTCTCTTTCTCACTCACTTCTTTGCGGAATCCTTGCGTAGTCCTTCCACCCACAACTAAGTCGCATATAATTTTAAACCCTTTTTTCACGTGCTTTTTTCGCTTGCTTTTTATTTGTTGGTTGCCAGCTTTAAGTGTTACTTTCACTTCGTTTGTCCTGCTTCGTCCTGTCTAGTCCTGCTTGCTCCTGCTTGCTCCTGTTTGCATCTCTGTTCGCCTTCTGCTTATTTATTATTCATTTCTTGCGGCATTTGTTTTTTGGCTTTGGCCTTTTGTCGGCTTTGCGCTGTTTCAACAACTGCTTGCGGCTGCCGTTGCACTGGACCAGCAGATACCCTGTAATTCCCTTAGCAGGGAATAGACCCCCCAAAATAATTATCATACATTTTAGTAAATCACTGTGTTATTCAGAAAATAGATTTCTAGAATTATTTGTGCTTGTGGCTTTCGCAAAACTAGCATTTGCATTTCAAAGTTTTCTATTGGATTTTTCGAGAATGTAGAAATAGAATTAAAAAATTTCAGGATGATCTTTTTTTTTTCTAGAAAACAGAAATATTATTTCTGAAATGTATTTTATTCTATTCGAAAATGTAGAAATATTTTTTCTAATATTTTTTATATTATTTCTAAGAAATAGAAAAACTTTTTATTTTAGGGCGATTTATATGCACTTTTTAAGTGTCGTCTGCGCTGTATACCCCGTAGAAACATGTAGTTGGGTATATATACTACTCAAAATGATATTTCTGTTGCAGTCAAGCAATTAAATAGTTGATTTAGTTCTTTTATTCGATTTGTCTACGTAATACCCTGTAATTAAAATTGACTATACTTGCCACAGAGGATATCTCGCAGTTGTTACCATCCTCAAGCTGTTTTCTACTCGTAAATTTAGTTGCTAAGTCATTTTGCACATCTCACTAACTTTCTCTCTCTCTCTCTCTCTTCCCATCTCTCTCTCTTTCTCTCTCGTGTAGCTGCTGCAGGGGAAGAGCATACATTATCCGAGTGGTTTTCCGATGACGCGTTCGCCACCGTTTCTGGTCAGCTCGTCACCGGGACCGGATCCCTATCGCTCCAATGACAATGTGTACGAGGAACTGGGACCAGGACGGGTGGACTCCGATGGTGAATCGGAGCCACCGCTGCATTCGGACGATGACTTCGCCGAGGATGAGTTGTCGCTGCCCGGCGAGTGCAGCTTCCACAAGGATCTGACAAATGCAACAGTGGCTGTGGCAGCTGGCACAGCCAACTACCACGAGAGGGCGGCGGCCGTAGTTGGGGGCAGCAGTGTGGCAGCCGTTGTGGCAACAACGGGTACAATTGCAGCGCCGCCGCAGGAGCGGCACAGTGTGCTCAGCTCGGGCTCCTCAACGGCACAGGATGCGTCCACGGCGAGCGCCTCGACGGCGAGCAGCAACAATAATAATACCAATAATAATAATAATACCAACAATAACAATAATAATAGTAATAATTGTAACGAACTGGCTGCCAACCATCCCAGCCAATCCCAGCTGCGACGCACGCCGCGCAGTCGCCAGCAGCAGCAGCAGCAGCATCAGCAGCAGCAGCAGCAGCAGCAGAGCAGCTCGACGTCAGAGATTGCGGACTTGGCGCCGCTGTACGACAATCGCAGCAACTTGATGTCCCTCGGCAACTACTTGGCCCGGTCGACGGCGCCACAGTTCTACAATACGCTCGAGCACGAAGTGGAGCGCCGCAATCGGATCAATGCCCAGCTGAGCCAGGCGGCGTCCGGCGCTGGGACGCATTCCGGTCCGCCGCTGCCGCCGCTCTCGACGATATACAGGGAGCGCATCCGGTATCCGAGCGTGCAACAATATGCGCCCAATAGCGTCAACGGTCTGCTGGCGGCCACGATGCGTGCGCGGACACAGCCACGGCTGATCGATCGCCGGCTGGCGGCGCATCAGCATCAGCATCATCGGATTCATGCGGCACCAATGCTGCCGGCGGAGCCCGCTTACGGTTATGCGGAGCCGTTGTACAATGCCAACTACTATTACGATAGTGCAACGGGAGCGGGGGCGGGTGCGGGTGTGGGTGCAGTGCGTCCGTATGCAACAACGCTGGACTACAGGCAGCAGCAACAACAGGCGGCGCCGTATGGTGACTCCAGCTTTGGCTCCGACTCCGGCTACAGTCATCATACGCCGGCCAGTTCGATTGGTCGACAGGATTACGAGCTGACAACGCCGCTGGAGGCGCAACAGCAGCAGCAACAGCAGCAGCAGCAGCAGCCGAAGCAACACCAGCCGGCTGCCAGCAAGTTGAGCGCAGCGTTGAGCTTTGGCTGGCATCGGGGCAGAAAAGCTGCAACGCCCGCTGTTGCTGCCACCATTGCCCCCATTGCACCCAGCGGCAGCAGCGGCAGCAACGATGTGGCAGCAATGAGCAGTCCCAATTTGAATAATAACAATAGCAGCGCCTGCTCCACAATCCACACCCAGCTGGACAATAATAATGCCTCCGGTTTATCGCCAGCGTAAGCAGCCCGCCGCCCGCCGCCCATTTCTTGTATATATTTAAGGAGCTTTCGTCCGGATGAAAGCTCGCCCGCGTTCTCGTTCTTGCTTAAGCTGTACAGCTAGTTTGTAAGCTCGTATTCGTATTGTCAGCGTACAGTGAACTCTCCCCAATTGCAACAAGGATTTCCGAAAAATGTCTACAATTCTTTTTAATTGTTTTTGAAATTCCAAATTTGAAGTAGCATTGTTGCAGTTAGCGAGGGCGAACTGTATCTAAGTGTGGTACAAGTCTCTATCCGCTGCGTGTACATCGTAAAAGCAATAGACATATGTTATAGATATGCTACAGTTATATTAACTTAACCCTCGTCCTATTTGAGGGGGCTGCCATAAGTAAATAGGTAAATAAGTAAATAAGTCAAGAGTCAGCTTAACTTTAGTCGATAACTTCTAGAACGCAAAGAACTTATAGCGCCTAAGTGTTTTTCCAATGTGATTGCCAAATTCTACAATATAATAATGAAAGCGAAAAGCGAAAGCGAAAACAAATACAAATTAATTTATAACGTAAATTATGCAAAACTTATTTTAAGTGTCCAACCTAAACTAATGTGTAATTTTAAATGATTCTTTTACTTTTGTTTGTTATTTTAGTTTTTAAGCAAATGAAACAAAAAATCGAGCAAAACAAATGAAAATGAAAAAGAAAAAGAAAAGACGAAAATTAAAAGAAAAAAAAATATATATAAAACAAAATATTCGAAAAAATCTAAAACGAAAATTGGCTTTTTGATTTCAATTTGAATTTGAATTTGAATTTGAGTTTGAGTTGAGCAACAGAATACAGGGTGTCACAGCAAACTTCAGCTGGGATTGCATTTTATGTTTTTCATTTTTTCGATTGCAGTTTTTTTACTTTTTATTTCAGTGTTTTTTTATTTGGTTTTTTCTGCATGCCTTTTTTGAATATGCTTTTCAAAATCAAAAATTGATGCTGCTTTATTGCATAACATGCGAAAGTGTTATCGAAATGTTATCGATAAATGCCATTTTAGATATTATAAACTTGACAGCAGCGAAAAAGAGTGCTAAAACTCTATTGGAAACCCAGAAAGCGAACAATATGTTTTTTGTTAAATACAGTTTTAAATGTTTAACATTTGCTTTATATTTCTGCTGATTCCCCTTGGCATTTTCGTGAAACATTTCAAAACTGTTTTCTCTTTTTGCTTGTGTTAGCTAAGAAAATGCATTTATCTAACGTAGCCTTTGCCCCAAATTGAAAGGCTCTCATAAGACTGTTTACATATATTACAACAATTGAAAAATTGAACTAAATAGCAAAAAAAAACTCATATTTTACGTATTGCCAACAAACTAATAAACACAATGAATTGTTTAATAAATGATAGCCTAGTGATTAAGCTAGTTGATAAAGCTTGTAAACTATGTGAAACTAAGCACCCATTAGGTATATCGAGTGAACCCGCAGAGAACTACACAGGTGAGGGGTGGCTGCCCACATATACCGTATGTTAATGGCCCGCCCCTCCCCGCCAGTTTGAAACACTTGCTAGGTTGTATCAGTACTGTAAATAGCCTGCCCAGATTACGCCCAGATCATTCGATAGGATATCTTGAAAACCCCGCTCCGCTCTCCACCACCCCCATTCCCACACACACACACACACATTATTAGATTAAAGAGTTGCTAAGGAAGTGTACTATGCGAATGTAAGAATTTTCATATACATACTATGAGCACAATGCAATGTATCCTATAATTAGTAGTTTATACATATTAATACGACAAACTAGAGATTGAGCCCAAAAGATAATTATGCTGTATATAGAATTATAGCCCGATAATAGTAAGCGTTAACATTGATAGCATTTAGTATAGTCATTCCTTGTCCCCACCACCCCCTCCACAATCCCCTCATAGAATATGCTTTTGTAACAGTTCAAGTTGTTGTGATTATTGGATATATACTAGAAATATACCATAAACCTTCCCATATTGACATATTGAAAATTATGCAGAAGCACAATCATTGAACGAGTGACAAAGCAGCCAAATAATTGGAGCAGCCAGACAACCCTATAATATCTAAACTTAGAATAAATACTAGACGCGTACATATATTTCCGACTTTGTGACTCTTTTCATTTTCCATTTCAGCTTAAGCAAATTTTGCCAAATTTTTATGATTTTGCATTCATTTTGAATATTACATATCAAATTTTTTGGGAGCGTCGTTCGAGTCCCTTCACTTATGTAATATAGCACACCTGGTTTCCGATACTATCAATATCAGTACAAAAAAAAAACAAAAAACACGAGACAGAATTAAACTATCATTCAAGAACTCAAGAACTCGAACGAAGACATAATAATAATTTGTATCAAAATTTCCTGTAAATATGACAAGTCAATAATAACTCGTAAATCAAATTGCTATAGTTCTTCCAAAAATAAAAACTAAAAAAAAAACACACTACTGTTAATCGATAACGTTTCAGTCACTTGTGTTAAACAAAAAAAAAAAGGAAAAAGAAAAAATAGATGCCAATTGTATATAAACTATTGTTTTCTGTTGATTTCCTTTTGTGTAAGAACTTTGACATCATATCATCATTGGGTCTCAGCCAGATCCTAAGTATACAGAAACTAATTTTTGTATAGCCCAAATTGTATGGAGGCTCTTAAATCTATTTTAACGCAAAACGATTTAATCGAATTTATAATGTTAAACGCCAGTTAATCGTACATTTATATCAATTAAATTAAATGATTAGCAATTATGCAAAAAAAAAAGATTCAACAAAAATAAAAAGCAAACCAAAAAAAAATTAGTTAGTTTATACATTTTTTGTAAAAGCAATTAACAATTAGTTCTTCTCTCTATAAGCAGATATGGATAATAATTAAAATCGAATTATGAATACAAATGCAAAGTGTTTAACTATTCCCGGGGAATTCCCGCAACCAAAACGGAAGCTGGCATCAAACACTGTGAGTTGATGCTCTCAATGAAAACAGATGCCACATGCCGCATGCCGCATGCCAAGCCTGAGACGCACTTGTAAGAGGAGCATGCCAAGAGGCGTAAATCTGCAGCAAATTAAATATGCGCGCGTGTGTGCGAAAGTGTGTGTGTGTGTGGGTGTGTGTGGGGGGGTGTGTGTGTGTGGGTGTTGTGGGGGAAGAGCATGCAGTTAATGTGCTTATTTTAAAATTTAAATTGGCTTGCGCAATGCGCACTTGGGCGGGCGGAGGCGGAGCGAGCAGAGAGCGGGGCATAAGAATAAAACAAGCATTGCTCAGTTACTCTGCACACACGTGTCTGTGTGTGTGTTTGTGTGTAGGTGTGTGTGTCTGTGTGTGTGTGTCTGCCTGTGTGTGGGTGTATTGCTTGCAAGGTTGCCTTTAATAGAAAGTTTACATTGCGCTTCTCCTTTTGCGTTGTGTTTTCCTCATTTACTTTCTTATTCTTTTTTTTGTTGTACTTTTTGCATAAAGCGCTCAGAGTGTAATTAACAGTTACTTGCAGCAAGAGAAATGCTTGCATTAAGATAAACAACTTAATTATTTTCAAGGAGTCTGTGCGTGTGTGTGTGTGTGTGTGTGTGTGTATCTGCCACCTTCGCACTCTGCTGCGGTTGCCAGCGGGAAAAAAGAGAGAGCATTCAGATACATTTCAGCATGTTGCAGTTGCAGGCAAACCTGACCTCTTTGCGAGAGCCGTTAATAAATGCATCAAAGCTTGTTGCGTAATTAAATACACACACACAATCATAGCTTAGGCAAAAGTGCGTCTGTCTGTCTGTCTGTCGGTCTGTCTGTGTGTCTGTCTGCATGTGTGTGTGTCTGTCTGTGTGTGTGATATCAAGTGTGCCAATTAGCAAACAGTTTCAAATTCCTTGCTACTCAGCACAAATACATGTTTGCTCCTAAAAGAAGGCCTCAAAGTTTTGTGTTAGTTGAAGCAAGCTAATTCATATCGCTGTGAATTAAGGATTCTAATATAGCCGTGCAATCCTTGAATGCAGTTCGATGGAGTTGGTGCTTTCAGTTCCAATACATTATTTCCTTCAAAATCTTTTGTGACTTGGCCTACTTAGATCTATTTTCGCTAAAATGACCTGCGCTCTTAAGCCATAGTTCCGTTATATCCTTAATCAGCTGAAAATGGCACATATTTTAAAACTCGCATTAAAAAGATCAATCGATTAGCCTTCAGGGGTTTCTAGGAGTTGGCAAAAAATACGATACAAATCTACAGAGCTTAAAATAAGACAATCGAAGATTCCCTCGTAACTCGAATGACCTTTGAACCTCAGTTACCAACTGGCCTAAGGACATCCAAATCGTCTCTGTAGTTATCAAGAAAACAAGGATTTTGTGCTTTCGGCTTATATGTTTTTTTTTTTGCACTGTGAATAAAATGTTTACTTATTTTCTTAGATTATTGCTATTTTTTTTATTTATTTAATGTCAACTAAAGTCAGTCGACGCAAAAAATACAAGTAAGAAAAATTGAAATTAAATTAAATGTAAAATAAAATTTTTAATTATATATATAAATCAATAAATAAGAAATATTTATAAGCTTTCTGGGGATATTTAAATGCAAAATGCTCCAACATTTGTTGCATGCATCGGGGAAAACCCAGAAAAAAAACCCAATCAGACCAGAAAAATGATCAGTACGAATTAGTTAAGTCCCACCACAAGTACGTGCGAAAAAGTTATTCACGAGATAAGGCGTTTAAAATGGAGTTCCTAATTATTGAAATTGAGGACTCTGAATTGATTACATTATAGAGTCTGTTGTAATCGTTACAGAGTACTCGAAACGGTTCATGCCAGGAATAATTAGTAGTGCAACGACTAAGAGAAAGTGGTAAAAAAGGAAACAGAACAATTTATGTGGCTCATCAGCGCAGCTGAATCGATTTCATCATTTAGTAATTAAACTACAAACATAACACGACGATTAGTTGAGGAGGGAAGGTAAGTAAGGAGCAGTCTATGGGTGTAAGGAGGCAGTACAGCCCAGTTAAAGCGACAAAGAGTATATTGCATAGACCACACACAAGATAAATATTCCAGAATTTTAAAGCAGGATGTCCTTAAAAATTCTGCAAAGAGTTGGCTAACTTTAAGTTACTTTCTTCTAAAACGCAATTAAAATTTCCATTTGCTTTTAAGCTATTTTGCATAGATTTTAATGTTCACCCTAAGAATATGCTTGAAGATCATGTGAAATAAGGTTTCATTTATTTTTTTATAGTTCAGCCTGAAAGTATGTTATTATATTTTGTTTAATTTCCGGTAAGTGACATTTTTATTTAGCCTGAAAGTATGCAGTTGTTTGTGATTTTATGTTTATTGATTGACCTTGTATTTATCGAACAGAGTTTGACTACTGAGAACTGCTCATGCATCATTTAGGATTGGGGAAACATCTAATAATGTAAATATGCAAATACGACAAAGAAATCTTATCCAGGAGTCGTTCGACAATTTCTCGGCGGCGGCTGCGTTCCAAGGCAAATCAAAAAAGATGTGTTACTTGGAGCGAAGCGCTTCAACCATCCAACTGGTTAAAAAACTGACCTAGACACCAGCAAAAGTGCCACGTGACCACGTGAAATTCAAAAAATTATCTCCGTAGAAAAATCGAGAAAGGAACAGTTCTATGAGGGTTGGGTCGCCTTCTCAAAAGCAAAACACATTTTTATCAGACAAGATAACTGCCGTGATCATAGTTATATTTATAGACAATGATTTATTCATTTGCTTAGCTCGACCTCGATCAAATTTATCGAGATTTGGGCACGACACGCTCGGAAAAGCCCCCGCTAATAATAATGTTATCAGAGCATTTTCTTAGAATACATTTATGTACATGTGTACTTGAATTGTTATAAGCACATGTCTTATCATATTGACATTTTATTATAAATTGTCTTGTCTGATGGAATTAGAATTTCCTGGAATGAGCAACAGCAGCAAAATTCAATTATTTAGTTAATTAATACGGAGATGTTTGACCGAGCATTTTTATGCTGTTTAAATTGCTTAATTACAATTACGATTGGGATAGTTTGGACATTTGGACTCCTGCATACTTTACTCCACTTTAGTTTAATCAAAACTTTTGGATCCCAAAGTGGCAGTGTGTACACACTGCATGCAGACATACGTAGATATTTATATGGATTTATGTTGAGAGTGTCTCAACTATTCATTAAAATTTCACACATGGCCCAATTAAATAATCAAGACATGCGAGACATGAGCTAAAAAGCAATTTTATTAACTTTTTCGAGCACAACTGCAAAACGAGCAATAGTTTTTAATTAAATAACAGGCACAAGTGTTACACCTGAAACAAAATTCACCGCCCCCACAGTGCTGTTGTGGGCGTGGCACATGCTTGTAACTGAAGTGTGGGTGTGGTGGCGCAAAGTTTGCGGGTCGTCTTGGGTGCCGTTTAGGCGCCTATAACCAAAACAGCACGATGATGCACGAATGTGTGTGTCAACTGTACCAAAAACTTGTTGTTCTCCTCTCTCTCTATCTCTCTCTCTCTCTCTCTCTCCCTGTGTCTTTATTTCTCTAACTAGCTTACTCGCTGTAGTTCTCTCTTGGCTATACTGTGCCACTTTCGGATCTTGTAACTAAAACATGTAAGTCGTTTAAAATGTATGTGCCAAGTGTTCGACAAGGTGCCATTAACTGTTCACAGTTCACAGTGCGCTACATGCTTGGGGTGTTGTTCAACACTGAGCACAACTAGGCGACTACAAAAATCCGTTCAGTGAGCGAAGGTCTTACATCTATATTGAAAATGTACTTAAATTCTGAATACAAGTTCACCAAATAGTTACATAAATCAATTGGAAATTAGCAATTTAGAAAAAAATAGATAAAGGAGAATACATTATATAGTTTTCAGTAGAACTTCAATTACAAGATTGATGAACAGCTTTCGTTTTTTTTTTAATGAAACAGTCACCAGGTGAGACTTATCAATAAATGTATATAACTTTTTTTTTTGTGGTTGCTGACCACTTCAGTTGTCACCTATCACTTATTCATTTATCACCAAAGTTCATAACGACATTTGAGATTACATAACCTGAATTGAACGGTACTCGAAAGTAATTTGCAGTTGGGAGTATCAAAAGCTCAGGAGGCCAACATCACATGATGCAATGTGTTCTATGTGAATCTATTTACCCACTCCACAAACTGATTATGTAGCTACATATGTACTTAATGGTTTACCAACACTATGCGCCTATATGTTTTTATCGAAATAATGATATCATATGATTAATAAGCTGCCAATTTGGGTAATTTGTGGTTCACAAATTCACAGTTCAGTTGGACAGCTAATCGTCAGCAGGTGTGGTCACAGAAGGCAACCAGAAAGTACGGAAAACTGAACTTCTTATTTGCAAAATGCTCTCCTTAAGCGGCAACCAATGGCGATTAGTACTGATCTGCCTCCTGTTGGGCTTGCTCAGTAACCAAGGGATTTATGCGCAAGATGACACAACCACAACATCCGCAACATCCACAACATCCGCAATATCCACAACAGAATCAGTTCACGATACCACGGCTTGCAATGTGAGCACGAGCATGGCCCTCGATTTGGAGAAGGTAGGATGATATTATCTGATACATGGATGTTTCCAGTATTTTCACATATCCATATAAATGTAGTTTGCTGGCGTTTGGTGGGAGATTACTCGTCAGCCCGTGGGTTCTATATTCTGCACAATGATCAACGTAACAGTTTTAGATAAATCCGAAGATAATGTGCTAATTGATACGACCTATTCGAATACGATCGATTATCCGTATGTTAATCAGACCATGAATGCAACCTTAACTGTGGCTGATAACAGCAGCTCAACGGACGGTTACAATTTCACCTACTGGAATCCACCCGTCTATACGCCCTATACAGTCTTCAAGGTCTTGGACACTGATTATTCGCAGTATGCATTGATTTGTGGCTATACCAATGCCACCGATAATTCGACCGCCTTTGGCATGATTATCGCCAGAAATCGGTCACTCGCAACGACTGTTTTGGATACCATCGAGAGTGAAAGTTCGGCTCTCTATGAAAATTTCTTTGACGGCACCATGACTCTGACCACTCAAGATAGCACGTGAGTACTTTATATGACCTGTGAATCTGTATATATATATATATATACATTCTTTTTACAGTTGTTATAGTGGCGCTGATCCCTCTACTGCCTTTACGATGCTTTATGCTATTTTTGCCATTGTTATTTATCTGTACACCAAATAGTTCTTGAACCAATTTTACAATACAAGCAATATTACAAAATAAATGTTAAGAGTTCTTAGTTAACCAGTATTAATGAATACACTTTCGAAACCCCGACAATTCTGATATTCTCTACAAATCTTGTTTAGGTATGTATAAATTCTGAAAGAGTTTTAATTCTTCATTACCAAGATTTAATTATCATTAAAATCTATATTTTTGTGTAAAATAAAAAAATTCTTAAGCTGTTTTTTTTTTTCAGTTTTTTTCAGTTTAGTTACGGTGATTCCATATTTGCCAGTGTTGGTAATCACCATTGCTTTAATTAGCTATTTCCCACTGACTCATTTTTATATGCCACGTGTATTTGTAGACCGTTAATTTATTGGGATAACTTAAATAATGCGTTTATAAGATTATGTGGCTTAACTTTCTTCTAATCTATGGATCTAATTCTGTGCCAGTGTTATTCACACGCTTTGTTATAAAGATAATGAACTAGGCTTCTATATCTATAGGCGAATTTATCTTCTATTTCAAGGCTACTGCTATAAACTTTGATGTACAATGCTTAATTTGCTTAAGTTCATTTCTTTTATAGCCTTGCTATATGCAATTGTCTGTTGTTCCTATTATCTAGATAACGGTGGCAATTTCCTATCATATTATTTTTTATGTTAGTCTAGAGAACTTTTGTTTTTAGCTAGCGTCTGATTTTTAGTTTTGTGAGTTTGCTTACAATTTATCAGTTGTGCGCTCTTTATATTCGTTTTTATTGTACCTGCACTGATGAGTCACGAAATGTTGCTGATAATAGTAAATATATATGTATCTACATATATCTATAGTTCAAAGCCTGCGTACAATTATAATTAAGAATTTACACAAGATAGGCCACTGTAATACCAATAAATCATGTTTTATAGATAAAAAAAAAAAACCATTAATAGAATATAATGTAGTTCTTACTGCGTACCAGCTCATTCGTTATTTGCAAAATATTTTCAAGAGGTAAATTAAAAGATATGGCAAACAGCTAAGAAAGTTGCAGTCGAGTCAGCTCGACTACGGGATATCCTGAACCCAAACGCCAAATATTTTTGTTATTCTAATTTAATTTGCCAAATTTCGCCATAAATAGCTTTGCACACTCAAATATAAGCAAGTGTGCAATTGCTCTCACCAAGGGTAAAGAAATAACTTTGGTAGCGCATATTTTTATTCACAAGCCCGAACCGAACTCACCGAAATGCGACAATCGTGTCTATATATATATATATATATATATATATATATATATATATATATATATGTATATATGTGCTCGTGTGTATGTAAACACGCAATCGTAGATAAGGAATAAAGACATATATTTGCGCTCTCGTCGATTTTCATGCTATCCCTTTCTAACATATGCAAAAACACATATTTATGTATACATTTAGTGATGAGATCAATATGAGAATACTATCAGGTCTATGACATGAACGTTTATTGTCCGATCTTGATTTACAGTTGATCACTAATATATCAAAGTATATTTCAATTAAATTGGAATGGTATTCATATACAATTGTGGCGTGTATTGCTATTGGAAATCGATTTTTATCGATATTCGCAAAATGTGGGGCGTTATCGATCAGATAAAAAAAAGTTTGATCTGCAAGTGGCATACGAGGAATTATTTGCAATGTTTGAACTCTCTAAATCTTATGTTCTCTGAGATCCACGTATTCATGCGGACGAACAAACAAACCGATGGAAGGACAGAATGTGTGTACTTTATAGGGTCGGCTTACATACTGTTGGGCAACTTCAGTATACCCTTTCTATTTAGTTTGAATGGGTTCAAGGTATTAGAACGTATTTCGAAATAAAATCTCGAAAAATTGATTGCAACCGCACAATAAATTATTAGGTAATGCGATATTATATTCAATTTATGATTACCCATACCAAAAATGGAAATGGAAAAAAAGAGTGTAGAGTAATCAAGATAGTGATTCCCTCATTTTTTTAATATCGAAAAGAAGCTAAATTTAAAAGCTGCAACTTGCTAACAAATACCTGAAATAAATATTAAGCTTATAATACTTTATTATTGGTAATGATATTGGTCCTCTGCTTATTAAGGCGATAAATTGCGTTTCAGTATACATATGTATGAAATATGAAATAGTGTGGCGCAAAATATCAATACCACAAACCGTACAAGGTGTTTTTTTTTTATTGGGGTATTGAGTAATTGAACGTAAGCCAAAAATAGAACGAAGCTACAATGAGGAGTGTAATTAATCAGAATAAACATGTGATCTGACTGGAAAATTTTAGGCTAAAAATATGCCCATCTTACCAAAAGCAATGTGTATTTATTATTCTTCTCATATGCTTAAAATTAAAACAGTTGGAATACAAAACTCAGAACTGAGTTAATAAAACAATTCCTATTCCTTCCAGCTAGGAGTGTCTTATTGCTCCTAATTACGGGATAAGAAGGAAGAGCAAATTGATTTTAAACGTTATTATGATTTAGTATATATTTTATCTTTGCCAATAAAAAAGTCGAAACATACAAAATTTTGCATTACGACTTTTAATAGCTCTGGCACAAATATCGCATTTCTATGCACAACAACAATTTGAGGATGATTTTGTTTGCTTGTGATGATAGTTTGTAGTAATAATAATTTAATATGATGTGATCAATTTAAAAATATCGCAAAGTTTCGCTTCGAATAAACCAACCAATTTATTCCATAGAATCTATTTTGTTTGCATGACAAGAAGCCATGAAATCGTAAGTCTGATATCATTTTTTAATTATAGCTGTGTAAAAATAAATAGCACCAAAATAAGCATCTGTCTTTGTTAAAGGCGTTTGGCCTCAATAACCCAATTCGAGCAGCTGTCAGGTATGTTAGTAAAACAAGTTCAAATTCTATTGTCGAGAGAGCCCAGCTACGAGATTCCCTTAAACCAGGTGTTAAATATATGGCAGGCTTGCTGATAGTAATTTGATCAATATGAATTTAAGTTTTGGTTAACAAAATTTACGTTACGCATCCAAATTTAAAGCAATTTGTATATTTGATCAAAAATCTGTTAGGGTACATTATATATATCAATTGGAGGGCTATATCTTTTTATATGTGCTATTTATGATACACGAATTGAGATCGGTAGCTCTCATAGTCTGTGTGATCGGTTTGTTCCTACGGACGGACAGCTATTGCTGCTGATCAAGAATATAATAATTTTATGCTTGCATCTGCTTGTGAATTTCTGTCGCACAACTTCATTATACTCTTTTCCCAGCTTCGATGGGTTCAGGCTATATTAGCACTGTAATCGAATAATACACACATACCTTAGTGTTTAATCGTTTTCGTCAAAAATTGGGGAATTTTTTTCGGCATTTGATGGTTGCCTTACATCGTAAAAACCATTAAGACCCAACTAAACCAGAGGGGAATTTTGTAAGCCATTCAATTGATAACAACACTATTTTATCAACCGGAATTGTACGTTTTATGCTGATGTGCTGCTGCTTTCTGAACAGAATGGAAATTAGTCAATTACGCTATTTTCGTACAATAAAATCATGGTTTGAAAGCACATGTAGACAATTTATGGCTTAAATGCTTTATAACTGTGCAAAAAAAGGGGAACATTTTGATCAACAGCAGGTATACTTAATGATAACTTAAGCCAATACGATTGGTCATGTCCCAAATCATTTCGAATTTCTAAACTCTTCTATAAATGTTGTGAAAAAACAACAACGATAAGAGACGTCAGCTAGAATCAAAAAGTAAGCTGCAGTAAGACTCACTTTGCGTGTGTGCGTGTGTGTGTGTGTGTGTGTGTGTGTGTGTGTGTGTGTGGGGGCGGGTGGGTATTTGATAAGAAGCGCAAAGATAAATTATGTGTATCTGTTTGGCTATAAAAGAGTCTACATGAAAGGGCACAGCGACAGTTTTCAAAGGGAACTCAATCGAACCGAACCAAGTCCAAAAAACGCGCGGCGAGGACATTAAAACAAAGTGCAGTGATTACCAAAACTAAAACCAAATTCCGAATATACATACAAAAAAAAACTGATCATGTGCAAAATTGTGATTTTGATCGTGGCCGGCTTGGCCTTGGCGAGTGCCCAAAATCCAACAACAACAGCACCATCATCAACAGTATCACCACCAACGACCACAGCACCTGGGCCCCAAAATTGCAGCAGTGAAGGTCTCTTGAGTATGAATTGGAATAATACTGCGGTAAGTGTTCGCGATCCAAAATCAGCTCGAATCAGAGTTGACAAGACATTTGTATTATTTTCGGTTTCAGCTGTTCGGCGAGTGGGTACAGCTGACCCGCAATCCCATTGGCAATGCCGAAGCCTGCATGGTTATCACTACGGCTTTGGAAAGTGACAATACAACACTGAGCATCAGTGCCGTCCACTCGAGCAGTAACACATCGACATACCAAAACATTCATGAAGGGGCCACTGTAACGCTGGTGACGAATGCTTCGACTGGCTATTGGGTGACCTTCATCGAGGACAATACTAACCAGACGCCCGTCTTTGTCAAGTTGCTTCAGTTGGCCAACAACAACAACTACCTCATTGGCTGTGGCTATACCAATGCATCGGATGTATCTAGCAGTTACGGTTTCATTCTCGGCCGTCCCGGACTCTCCAGTACAACTGATATTCAGACAGTTAATAACAACGCCGCCGCATTGTACAATAACTTCCAGGCGAACACCTATGGCAGCATCCTACAAGATGGGTAAGTTAATCGTCAATCTATATAAAACCAAAACCAAAATCGATCGATCAGTTTATGATCATGTATATATACAAAATGGCGACTGTACCAGAAAAAAGGAACAAAACTCCGTCAATTTCAACGGATATCAGTTTTAAATTCGCCTGTTTTTTTTAAATATATACATACATATTTTCGAAATCTTAATTGAATTACCAATCAAGCTAGTAATTTGCATTCATTCATCAAAAGTGGTGTTAAAAAATTAATATATAAATATATTTTTTGCTATATGTTTTTATGCTTTTCTTCAAATGTTTTTTTTTTTTTTTTTTACTTTAAAGTTTAGCAGTCGCTTCCTTGACTAGACAAAAAACTGATTCACCTCAATAACATTTGTATTTTCTTTTTATCTTATAGTTGTTACCAAAGCTCGGCCGCCAAGTCAGTGCCCTTAATTACTGGCGTTCTCGCACTGGCTCTGCTGCTGATCAAGGCTCACTAAAATGAACAGAAGTCCAATTGCTTAGCACTTGAACTCTCTTCTTGCTAGCTAGATTATTGGTTTGACTTTTATTTAGTTTCTAGTGTTTATTTAAAAATTGAAACTGTGCCAACACAAGCAAAACAAACAACTGACGCATCTAGGCAAAAATGCAAAATAAAATAAACAAAACAAAACAAAAAAAAAAAAAAACTCTTTAAAAAAAAAAACATCTCTCATGTGCTTTGTACTTTTTTTTCGATTTCATTGTCAATATTGTTGTGGTTGTTGCTTTTAGCAAACAGTGCTTTAATTTGTGTGCGACATGTTCAAAGTATTCAAGATAAGATAATAAAACGGATACAGTACAAAAGATAAAATTTGATACCCAAACAGGTCACCCCCAGCTAAATGCCGCTTGAGCAACAACAGCAGCACATAAAAATTGATAGTTTTCAAGTGCGTTGTAAATCAATCATACGCCCCATGTATACACCGTTCACCTCGACAGCCAGCCAACCTTATCCTTAACGACAAACAACAGACGGGGATAGAAAAAATACAAAACAAAAAATAAATCGAAACCGTATTTTGTGGCATTGTCATTGATTTATTCGACAAATCACTCAAGTCTTTTGATTTTTATTTGTATTTTTATTTAAGTACATATATTTATGGTGTGCTATCAATTAATACGCCTAGTTTCAGTTGCCTGACCACCACCCAATATTTATCGCACAAGAGTAATAATTGCTGTCATTACGTGTGCGCCATGGTTGATCTATACGTCTATCAATATTCCTATCATTGAATCAAATTGATTGTATCGTAAAGTGTATCTACGATTGTCGAACAGGTAGTTACAATGCACCACTAATCGGATACAAATAATATTATTGAATTACAAATACCTCTGCAGACGGTATTTTAATGTTATCGTGAAGTGTGTTCTTGTTCCATCTGATAAAGTATATATTTTCTTTATCATCATCATCACTAGATGAGTCCAAATGGCAGTCTGTTGTTTGTATGTCTGTTTCTATGCAAACTAGCTTATTAATTTTGAATGCACCCATTTTATTTATTTATTTTACAATATGAATTAAATGAAAAAGTAAAATCTGAATTAAATGAAAAAAGTTCGTACTGCTTATGAAAGTATTTATATTAAAACTCAACTCAATTACAATTAGAATCCGTGAAATCATCATTTTCAGGGCTGTTGGTTGGAGTTGAAGTTGTTTACCTGTATGAACTTGAATGTTTGAGTGTTTGCATTTTATCGGACTCAACTTGTCTGATAACGATAACAAAACAAACTGTCATGTCAGATGCAAAACTACTTGGAAATCGACTTGACTGGAGGGGGTGGGGGTGGGGGAGGGCTGGGGTTTGGCGGGCCTAGCAAACTTAGGACGCATTTGACTTGGCACTTTGTCAAATGTCACACAGGTTGGCAGCACCACTTGATGACAAATTCACGCAGTGCCCCAAAGATATTTAATTGTGCGTGTAGCAGTGTTGACAATTCAGCTTTTTTTTTTCATACCAAATTTGGCCATTTCATACAGCCACTGCTGGAAAATTTTGATAAATGGATCGTGTATATGATTTTGTATTGAAATGCTATAAATCCATACCAGAGTCATATTTAAATGAATAAACTAGTAAATTTTCATTGTTAATAATTGTTGATTATAGATTTTGAAAGAAATTGATAATATTATAATATGCACCGAAAGCTGGCTTTTGTAGATTCTTAAAAGTTGCCAACACTGGCTGGAGTGAGCTTGGAGACAGCGAAGAGCACCCAACGACTGTGAATTGTTTATATTAGGCAAATACTTGAAATTGGGATGCCGTACCGGATATGAGCGTATCCTTTGGATACATTCCCCATTTGTCTGGCCTTGTCTGGCATCTTATGCACTTATCAATTTTCGCTTAGATGAGGGTACGCAAACTCTTGTTGTGGCTGTTGCTGATTTCTTGTTTGCTTATTTGCCTCAATTCAATCAACACACACACACACACACACACACACACATACACACACACACACACACACACAGACACACACACGCATTAGTACAGCCACAAAGGGCTATAAAAGTAAACGTAGCCGAACTAAATCACGCAACACTTTCTTTGCTTGGCATTTGCACGCATTCAGTTTGGGCAGCTCCTTCAGCTTCCGTTGCCCACTTATTTTGTGTACGATTTCTTTTGTTGCCACATGACCCGCGGCAAGTGCCCATCTACAACAAACACAGGCCACACAGCCCAACTCCCACAAATGCCCCAGCTCTCGATTTAGCCCCTCAGTTTCGTCTTCGATTTGCTTCGTTGCGGTCCTTCGTTTGTTTATGTATATTTGTTGATACAATTTGTTTACATTGTTTGCTTACAATCTCAATGTTGTTCTTGTTCTTGTTCCATCTTGTTTTTCTTGCTGGTTTTGTTGTTATTGTTGCCGGTACATTGAAATCAAGTTTACAGCGATTAAGTAGCTACTAAAATCGTTGCCAACCAAAGCCAATAATAACAAAAGCCCAAAAAGTTGACATCTTGTAGATTCTCAATGATTTAAGCCAGCAACTTCAAAGAAATTCGAGACGCTTTTGATTTGTAGAAAAACATGATTATCTTCCACATAAAGCGAACTATGTTCTCTTGACCCTTAGGTAAAGAAGTGCAAGCTGGTCTTTCATACTCTGTAAAACTTGTCTTTCATACTCTGTAAATAAGTAAATAGACAAAATACGTATTATAAAGTCGACAATAGATTGAAGCAGTCACTTTCAATCGCGAAAACTTCAATAAATATAAACACTTTTGCTGTTGTCAAATTTGAATGTAGAATGAGTCTCGAGAAAAAACTATGGACGAAAAAGTCTATTCACTAAAAATTGTTTCATTCATTCCATACATATTATTATTCCTTTTGAGATCGAAAATGTTATCCAATTTTATCCAATTACATGCCCATAACGACCCTTAAATAGTTTCATAAGAGCTTAAATCTAAAGTTGGATTTGACTTTCATGCTTTGACTCATTCTGCTTACCAAACCCAAAAGTAAGAACCCTGGCAGCTGTAGAGACTTTAAGTAACTTTGTATGCTGTTTTTTTTTTCTTTTTTTTGCGTCAAGTTGATTGGCTTTCATAATTTGGTAATAAGTAAACATAGATGACTGCAATCTAATCTACATTGAGCTCCCTAATCAGTAGCTACTTATAATCGAGTGCTTAGTTTCATTACAGCAACAGGCATAAATTATACGATTGTGATGAATATTTATGCTGGAGGCAAAGCCATAACAGTTAAGTGTGGGTATCTGCATCTGTAACTGTATCTATATGTATCTGTAACTGTATCTGTATCTGTATCCTGTATCTTATGCATATTTAGATAGATGCCAATGTGGTTATGCGGCAACAACTGTTAATTGAATGTAAATGACTGGAGCCTGGACTCATTCAATTACCCCACCTGTAAGCAAACCAATCCCACCGCACACGCATTCAATTAAACGAAATGCGTTTGCCATTGCTGGAGATCAAATTTGTGTTTTTGTGTTCAGTTTGGCAACAGTCAAATCTATGCAAATGCTCAGTCAAGTGCTGCAATTTTCATAGCATGATAGCTCAACATAAATTACCCACTTGTACACACACACACACACACACGCGCACACAGAGAGAGAGAGAGAGAGAGAGAGACTTACACACTTACTTACCAACACTGGCTTCGGAATCACAACTTAAGACAAACATCGAGTACTCTAGTGCAAGAATTTTGCAAGATTTCAATTTGTTTGATAACATCGCCATAGAAAAGCCTTCACACACTCACACTCACACTCACCCCCACCCCCTTCTCACACATACACACACATACACACACACCCACACACACCCACACACACTTTCCACTTACCTCCACTCGTTTGGAGCCTGGCACTTGAGTGCTACTTGTGGATTGGCTCCGCACTACGAGTCTGAGCCAATTTCCTTGGCAACAGTGCAAAGTTTTCACTGTCAGCTAATTCCAATATGTAGTTCAATTAGTTACATTTTGGATTAATCTAAAAAAAAAAAAATAAAACTCAAAAGATTTATAATTTTTCCCACTTGGCAAGTTATATGCTTTTCATAAGAGCATCAAAGCTGGATACTATCTTCAGTTATCATTTCGATTTGGAGGCACTTATATATTTATTACCTGAACTATTTATTTTTAATTTTAAATTATTCTGCTTTGTTTTAAATATGATATTTGAACATAAGGCATTGACTAAAGTTAAGAGCCTGAAGTATATAATAAATCTGCCACTAAAGCTGCATTCGAGATTATTTGGATTGAACTCTACAAGTTCAAGTTTAAGGCATTTCACGATATTCCTATGGCCGTAAGTATGGGATTGTCTTATCAATTAATCGGATTTTTGAGTGGCACTTTCATCTGGTGTCACTGTCGTTGTCAGTAAGTATCTACATACGTTGGCACACTGATCTCCTGCAATTCCAATTGGTTGAGTATTGGCTTTGCCTTTGACTCAAATGTCAACGGCATGCGGTAGTCATGCCCCATGCCCCATGCCCCGTGCCCATGTCAATGTCTATGGCCTGCAGTGCCTATGCCAAGGAAATTAATTAATAGTTTTGTCTCTGTATGCGAGTCTGTCTGAGTTTGTGTGTGTGTGGGAGTGTATCTCGTATCTACAAAACCGTAACACCCAACTTGGCGCTGGATTGTGTGTCTGCGTGAATGTGTGTGTGTGTGTGTGAGTGTGTGTGTGGATATTTGAGCATTTTGGCTTTTGGTTTTCTAAGCACTTTGAGATATGAGCACGATTGCTATTAACGTTGATTGGAGGCAAGTCTTTGTTTGTACGGCATTAGAACAGCTAAGCTGCTAACGGACCTTGTTGCGGTCTGGCAATGAGCTGAATACAAACATGCATGTTTCTGAGCATATTTGTATGATATGATGATTAGGACTTTGCAAACTGTAGCAAATTTAATTAGTCACTCGATCTAAACTTTTTGAACTCGCGATCACACAAATTAAACGAAGCAGAAACTATTTACAGGTAACTCATCCCAATAAATAATAATAATCTGATTATAAAGCACAAATTTCACAAATGTTAAAGTGAATATACATTTTTAAGAATTAGATTCGGTATTATTAAAAAGAGAAGCAAACAAGCACGCTTCAGTAATGACTTATAAATAGTCCTAGTTAATTCAGAATTTTCGACAATAAGCTAAATATTTTGAAGTTGAATGTTATATGAGTGTGTGTAGTCATTTGCTAGACATATATAAAAGCCTCATGGAAATGTTATTTATTCAAATTAATAGTGTGTTGGGTTGTATAATATTATAAATTAGTCATATAAATTGACGAAGCTATTTTTCAAATAAACATATTTTAAATGATGATATTTTTAATTATCTGATTGCAGATATGATATATTTAATTTGACTGAAAACATTAATTATTTCGCATGTGAATGTGAGGATTGTAAATTTACTCAAACTAAAAGTGATTAAAGATGCTCTTATTCTATAAGTCGAAGGCAACTTGGGTTTACCTTCGATTAATTAATAAAATCCTTTCTATGTGTAATATGTTGACATTAACTGCCAAACTTTACTTGTGGCATTGGAACAAGGACCGCACACAACAATTAAAACAATTAATTAAGCTCACAATCTGAAGCCCAAAAACAAGGGAATGTGAGAAAAATGCTCAAACCCAATGCGAAGTACACTCCCCATTTAAAATGCCAATTACAATCGAAGATAAAAGAAGACAACAGCGAGTGGTTGGGATTGAGGTTGGGTGGATGTGAATGCGAGTAGCTGGCGCAAATTGCTGTAAATCCACTAGGAAAGCCCGCTCTCTAGTTGGCCGCTGAGAGACGTCATGTGTTGGTGCTGGCATTATTTCTAACGAGCGACATGATCATAAAAATAAACGCAAATATAACACAAAATGCAAACACAATGATGGCTGCCGCCGAGTGGCTTAGTTTTTATTTTTACACCTGTTTACAAGCAGGGGCGAGCAGCGAGGAATGCCAAGCAGAATAAAATTTCACTGTGCCAGCACGCACACAATTAAATTTCCGGGTACAACATTCAACTTCAGGTGTGTGTTGGGCTAACTACACAGCAAAAAAAATGTTTGCTACAAGTATTACAAAAAATAATTAAAAATTAATCTAAGCACACATAATAAAAATGAGTGATAAATTTGTGTGAAGAGTTCTTTGTTCTTTGTTACTAAGCTAATCTCGGTAGTCTTATGATACGATTCTTGACAAATTCATATGAAAAGGCAAGCGATAACCTACTAAAAGGATTTACAATTTTATTGCTGTCAAAAAATGACAAAAAAAAAAATTTTTGTTTTCAAATACTTTTCAATATTGTGTGAAAAAAACAATGTTGTTACTCACCTTTTGTTAAGGTGCAAGACTTTTTGGTATCCGTGGCTAGGTAGGAGCGCCGCATGTTTGAGCCATTAAAATTACGCCTAACAACACTCGTAAAAAGCGTTCGGCTCATGCGGCGTATGAGTATTTTCATCTCTTCACTGCACGTTTCATTACAAATCCATGGCACGTTTGCCAGCAGCAGCAGCAGGAATAGAACCCACATCCCTACACACACACACACAGACACACACACACGCGCGGTACAATTTTCAATATTTACCACACACACAAGGTGGGCATGGCAGCTGGCGGAAATAATGTGGCGTCTGTCAAAATTGGCAAAATCGTCGCCGCCTCGTTGCCCTTAACTAAAAATCAAAGGCGTCGCATTTGAGTGGATCCCCATGAGTGTTTGTGAGTGTGTGTGTGTGTATGTTTTTGCAAAGGCGGTTGTGGGCGTGGCACTCGTGTACGTGCCGCATAATATTTTGTTTGTCTACACGCAGCGTATACGTAATATTTACTTGGCTTTTTATTATATGGGCAATTGCCAAATGCGTCAATAATAATAAAAATACAACCCAAAAAAAAAAAAAATACTTTAAAATAAAATTGCGTTTAATTTCAAATTTCATTTATTTCGTAATATTTTTTATGATCTCGCAGGTGATTCTGCCGTGCGATGCGTGACAACATTTTAATTATAATCGCTCGTGCGGGAAATATTTGCAATTTCGCGAATTCTAATTTAAGTTCGAATGGGAATGTAAGAGCAATCTTATCAGTGCTTGCTGTTGCTTCCGACTTCATAAAGTATTTATACTCTTCATCAGGTCCACTAACTGAATCGATGCAGCCATGTCTATCGTTCGTCTGCCTGCCTGTCTGTCTGTTATTATGTGAACTAGTCTCACCATCGATCGAAAGGTAAATTGTTGCACAGGGTTGTATCGTGACGACTTAGTTGTTAAGTCGGAATATGGGTTCTAGTATTTGATATGCCGAAACTTACCCAAGCCAAAGTTGAATATCCTTGACATGTGGATGGCGGATGAGATTCGCATTATCCTGACATATAAATGTTAGAATTTCACTGTGTTTAACAGATACACATTTAAATATATAGTGTATGCATACATACTATATACAAAGATCATGAAAAAGATATATATGATTTTTAATTTATTAATACTGTTTTCTATGCTTGTACAAGAAGACTTCAATCAACTGCTATTTAGATCATGTAATTCCTTGTCTTATTATTACCAGGTTTCTAAGAATGTTTCATATCATTGACCAATTTATGGCTATACCATTGCACATTTCATTCAGGGGTATAAATAGCTGACTCGAGAGACACGGTTGTCTATCAGCCTCTTATGGAATTGAGATAAGTACACGATGCATGACACATCTTAAGGCTTTTGTTGAGTCAATGAATCATATCTGATCACCCGTTAACAGCTGACTCATACTCTCGCCAATCTAAAGCAATCAAACAAGAAAGTGAAGTGACAACAGTTAAACCATTAATTAAACAATACATGTGTTTAATTAGTATTATCTCCAAAGCGAACGGCAAACAAGTCAGTGAGAAAGAATGCTTAATATCTTTTAAAAATGCTTATGCTCTTTGTAAAAATTTTCGAGTACATTATATATATATAGGAATTCCAGTGCAAATGCCTTAGTCAATATGTACTCAGACCTATTATTTGGTACACTTGTTAATTCGTTAAATTAATTTATTCACTTGCCTTCAGAAACTACGGACTATATATATTTTCAAGGTCAACATTTCTAACTTAAGAATTAAGTAGACAGCCAAGTATCTACATATATGTAAATGCAGTTATTGTTGTGGGCGTGCAGGGTTGTTAAGAATATTTTAGATTAGTGTGTGAGGCATTTGAAGTGATCAACAAAACTACTTCTTACGTTTCGATATAAAATACACTGCGACATAAATAGCAAAAGGTGCGCTGAGACTGCATCGATTAAAAACAGTTGGATCTAGCTTGAGAGTCGCTTAAATAAATTTGCTTAATACAAATTAAAGATTTTGTCATTATCTGAGCACTGAATTAAATAGAAACAACGTTTATTTGCACGATATGTTTTGCTGTATGTTTGTTTGTTTTGTTTGTCTGTTGTTTGTGTTTGGACTAATGGAAGAATGCCAGCAGCTGGCAGGACATTAGCTCAAAGCGTAAAGCTTCCTCTCAACGATATTATGCCAGTCAGGTGCGTTGTGAATTTTGCTGCAACAGTCATTATAATAATGCCACAACGAAGTGTGCCTGGAAATAATAATCAGGTTGAACATCAACTCTCAACTCACACACAATGTCTCTGTTTCTATTCTCTGCCTCTGTCTCTCCCTTTGTCTCTCTCTCTCTCTATCTCTATCTCTCTCCTTCTCTCTCTCTCTCTCTCTGTCTGTCTCGAACACTGCTGCTTGCTACGGCTGGCTTGGGCTATACCTGATGCCAAGCACTTAAAATTTCATTTAAATATGGCAGTGGCATTCACATAAGAGCCTCGTTAAATGTGCAATCGTGCGTTGTGGCAGTTGCAATAATCGGCTGAAATAATAACTTAAAGTGCATCATTTTATAAAGTTTTCCTTGCTGTTGTTGCTTTTATTCTTGAAGGTGAAAAGTACGTGCGAAAATGTTGCAGTTTGCATTTGAAAAGCAATTTAGAAAATTGCATTGAAACAACTTTCTCGAAAATGTAGTTTTGATCTTACAACCTTTTGAATGTTATGAGGGATATGAAACACGTATTGCAATTGCAAATAAATAAAAGTGTCTTACTAATGCTGAATATCAACTATCAAAGGCGTACACAGAGAGATGAGAGCACGGGATCCACTCGAAGGAAAATCGGAAATCTAAGAATATAGTTTATAACTTATAGTTAAGAAAACATTGTTAACATTCATTCTGGTATAGTAATTAAGTAATTCATGATGTAATTTATTTCAATATCTCAGCAATTAAAGTTACAATCAATCTTCATCATATACGGAGAATAAATTGAAACATTTCTTATTCAATATAATTTAGAAAATATTTAAATTACGTGAGAATCCTCATACTGAACTTTAACTCTATTTGTAGTACGCATAAATACTAGAATAAAGAAAACGCTCCAAAAGTTTATGTTTATGTATGTTCCTCATTTCCAAACATCTTTTGCTTTCACTGTTTCAGATTGTACTTAAGCTCACAGCTCGTGTAATCCATGCAACTTTCCAGAGTGTATAAAATGCAACATACAGAACAATGCCGCAGAGCACGCATACAGAATTTCAAACTTATGACTGTTGCAGCCACATTTTGACCAACCATATCGCTCTGGGGTTAATTTTGCGGTGTTTTGCATTCCAATTTAATTGATTTTGTGCAAATAAGTAACAGAACGCAGTTAGCATATCATTAGCGTTTACATTTCTGCATTCCTATTCGCCCATCAAAAGTATCATAAATCTATAATCGGTATTTTGTTGTTATTGCTATGGCTACGCATTTAGCGGTAATTGTTTGCGCCTTTTGTTCGTCCTGCCAATTGAATTGCTCCGCTTGTGTTGGTTTGTGTTGTTGTGTTTGGAAATTTACTAATTTATAATCGAAATACAATAACCCTTTTCTGAAATCTGTGGCGCATGAGTTGTGATTAAATGATGGGATTTTTGGGGATTTGACTGACAAATGCATAAGCAATACCAACAACCATAGAGCAACATTGATGGATTTTAATCGGTAAATGGACAGAGTAGCGAAATGTATTTTAAATGAAATATCTCAAAATAAATATGCAGGGATGAGTATACCATTTGGGAGTCATTTCTTTCATTAGCCAAACTCATAGCTAAATTGAAAAGAATATAAGCAATTTGCTATAATTAATAATGAATATTTTCCTCACATGATAACATATAAGCTGACTTGCTTTTTTAATGTTTTCTTAGAAAAACAATTACTCCTTCAATCATATATTATATGCAAACAAAAGCTGGAATTCCATACGCAAATATATATATTAAATTCAGTTAATTTTAATTTCAGTTGTTTCTTTCCTAAGCAAACTGTTTCAATTTTCTTTATAACCTTGTAACATTAAAATTAATATACAATTTCTGTGATAAACTTTCCACTTAACATACAAATAACAAATTAAAAAATAAAAAAAAAAACACAAATAAACAAATTGTATTCAAGTCAATCAAAAGTTTGTAATTTTAATTTGCATTAAAATTAACACAAAAATGTATTTGGCTTTTTATGGCTGCCACATGCTGGAAATTTGCCGTGTCCTTGATTTATATAATATATGTTCTGGTTTTTTCTCATTGTTCAAAAGTAAACTCGATTCGAGGCAGGAGGCGTCACATGCACTCAAACTTTTTGGGCACAGAATAAAATAAAATACAAACACATTTGCATAACTGAAAATATAGACACGCAGAAAGGGCGTTAGCATTAAATGAAAAAGCACGAAATATACATATTAATCATACGCCATGTGTGGCAACAATTAGACTGAAGTCATGCTTCGCATTCGCTAGTACATGTGTAGAAAAGTTATCCCAAAAGTTATGCTCTCAATTGCTTCGATATATTTGCATGCTGCAAAATTCACATTTGAAAATTGAACATTGTTAATTTTAAGATTATAATTCTAGTTTGAAATTCATGGTAAAATAATTCCATTGAAAAATTGATTCTATTTTCAAAAACCATTGCATTTTAGGCATGGTTTGGATTCTAGATTCGAAGTTGAAAATAATTTCTGGCTTAAAATGAATGTTCAAATTATGACCACAAAAAGTGGTTGACCTGATAGGTCGAAGCATTCCGTAACTCTAGCTCTGTCAAAGTGATTGTGGCTTCAAATGTATATGTATGTATGTATGTATACATATAACTGAATTTTGCAAGTTTTTTTTTATCTGTCTCTTTTTTTTCAGTTAAATTGAAAATATGCTCACCAGTTATAAAGAAGGAAACAACGAAATACTGAAACAAATTAGTGTTCGACGACTGTTTTGATCAGCCACCAAAGAAAATTGAATATATTAAAGAGATATATCGCATGCGAATCAAAGAGAATTAAGTACAATAAAGATCTCGCGATAGGCTTTTTTATACTTTGATATCTATGGTAACACAGTTTATTGGTTTTGTGCAATGTCCGTCTGTCCGTCTGTATGAAGGCAACTCTTTTCGACACCCTTAGAGATCGAGACTTGAAACTTGGAACATATAATGCGCTCGCGTCAGACAAAGTGTGGAAATGGGAAAAAATTGATAAAAATCTATAATTACAATCCGACAAAGCCACATATCTTCTAAAATCTAAAGGCTGCGGTCTCCAAATTTGGTTGGTAGGTTGTGGGCGATATCTTTCAAAGATTGGCATATGCCACGCCTACAGTCTCCCCGCCCCTAGCAATTTTAGGTGGCTATATATTCCTCAGATTTTGTAAGTATATTGCTGGTAGCCGTCTGTAAGAACCGATAGAAATGTTTTATAGCCATGCCCATAATCGCCAAAGTCGATATTTCGGAAATTGTAAATCGATAAGTCCGCATATTTCCCACAATCTTAAAAATAGAGTGACCAACTTATGAAAGTATTTTACTGGCAACTCCCCTAAGAGGGGAGCTACGTCCACCACTTCTCTCTAATCGATAGTGTTAATCGATAAGACCATATATCTCCCACAATTTGAAAGCTACCCTCACCAAATTTTAAAAGTATATTGCTAGTAACACCCTTTAAAAAATCCGGAAAAAAAATTTTAGACCACGCCCACTCCCGCCCCCGAAAACGATAAAAACTTATTACTCCCGCAATTTAGGAGCTACAGTTACCAAACTTGGAAGGAAGACTACTAAGAACGTCCACAATAATTTTTGTTGGCCACTCCCACTCCCGCCTTCAAAATTCCAAAAAGCGCATATCTCCCTGCAATTTAAAAGCTACAGTTATCGAACGCGAAAGGAAGATCACTAGGAACCTTCTCTAAGAATTTTTTCAGCCAGCCCCACTACCGCCCCCTAAATCTGCAAAAGCCCATATATCCCGTAATTTAAGAGCTACCGTTACCAAACTTGGAAGAAAGGTTACTAGGAAACTCTCCCACACCCATTCCAGCCCCCGATATTCTCAGAAGCCTATATCTACCGCAGATGGAAATCCAAACTTGGACGGTATTTCTTGCCTATACCCACGCTGTTATTTGCTACCTGTTATCAGCTGGTATTACTTATTACTTCGGTTACGCCCGATTGCAACGTTCTCTTTTGTTTCGTATTTGATTTGTGTAGTTCTCTCAAACATTGTGATTGCAATTGTCGTTGATTGTGTTTTTGTTTCCGGACTCTTCATTGTATTTAATTCTGTTTGAGCTACAAGGGACAAGAAACGATTGTTTCGTCCTCTAATAGAACATGTGGAGAGTGTGTGTAAAGATTGTACTTAATTATATGTTTTTAATTATTTAATTTACAGTTTGCAATGGCCGCTCGCGAAAGAACTTAAGCGTTGACGTCATGTACAGAAAGCCCTTTGCAATTTTAATTTTAAAGTTTAATCATACACATCCCCAATTTTGGAAATTGTGCGTGTGAAGACATTGATACGCTTATTTAGTTTTCCATCGCAAATTCACAAAACCGTGAGATACTTGACTTGACGACTTCTTCGTTTGGAGACTTTCAGCAGACCCTCTAATTAGCAAATTGGTTTAAGCGAACGTCATCGGGCAGAGACGCTGTTCTCTGGAGCATACTGTGGTACAAAGGTGTCAACTTGGATTCAACATTGAATCAAACAATTAAACGTACTCCCCCTGGTACGGATAGCCACGCTAACACGGAACAGTTAGCATCTATCATGATCAAATTATAAGATAAACAACTTAAGAGCGTCAAAAAGAAAACAAGCCACGCAGCCGGTGAGAGCTGTGAATGATATTGGTCGAAAATCAGCTGATAACAGAGGCAAATACCATAAACATTGCTCAAGCCGGTTATATTTGTAGCTTAAGCTGTATGTAGACAAGGGCGTAGCCAGGAAGGGGCCGAATTTCGTAGTTGAGGCCGAATTGTAATTTTTCCACTCATTTGAATGTAAACAATGTTGGATCTATATAAAGATCTATGTAAGATGTAGGCGGGCAGCTGCTCCCCTCTGGCCATATGTGACTACGCCCATGTGTCTATATTTGTATTTGTAGGTGTTTTTGTTTTTCCCATGGTATATATATCTTTCAAAATCTTCGCATCTTTATCTGTGTTCGTTGCTTTAATTGTATCTACACAGTACACACTTTTGTGTTTCAAATCTGTATCTGTATCTGTAATTTTCTCTGCACTCGTCTTAGTTGTATTTTAATCTATCTATTTATAGTGTATACATATATATACATATCACTATCTCTATGTCTATGTCTGGCTGCATTTGTTGGACACAATTGAGCTGTGAACGACGCTCTGATCTGGAAGGCAAACAAAACGGACTACAAGTTGTTTGGGCGGGCTTTTGTTGAACCGAGATCTGTCATATTTTTTCTGCGAGCTGCTTTCTGAGATTATAAGCACTGATCAGCGACATGCTCGCCGCTATCGGAATCATTATCAAATCGCGACTCGCTGGAAACAGACCGTACCTCGTTTTGTAGTTTAAGTCGTAGTTATGTATCCGGAACATGAAGTGGGCCCTGAGCTGACTGACCGGGCGACCAAGGTGCGTTTGCTGCCCATCTCTACGGATGCGAAGGCTGTCTCCTGTGCGAACAGCAACAACGACAATGACAACGATAAGGCCACCAAAAAGGCGCCGCCGCCCAACAAGTGGAAGCGAGCGCTGCTGCGTCATGTGCCCGTGTTTCGATGGCTGCCCGCCTACAATATGGAATATGGCATCGATGATCTTATAGCTGGCGTCACGCTGGGCCTCACAATCATACCCGAGAGCATTGCCTGCGCCCTGCTGGCTGGCCTGCCCGGTCATTATGGCCTCTGCTCGGCGATTATTGGGCCACTCATCTATTTGATATTCGGATCCATTGACAAGGTCATAATTGGACCCACTAGTCTTGTGGCGCTGGTCAGTCTTCAGTTCACCGTTGGGCGACCCATTGAATTTGCAATTTTGCTCACATTTCTCAGTAGCATTGTGCAGATCATTATGGGCTCTATGCGCTTAGGTGAGTATCAGTAACCATTGATGTACCCAGCCGAAATAAGTGTACTTTTTGAATACCTATAGCAATCCATGTCTATACATATATCTATAACTATTCTTATACCTATTCCAATAAGTATTTTTATATCAATACCTAGACATATACCTACAGTTATACCTATACCTATAGCTTTGCCTATACCTATAGCCTTACCTATACCTATATCTTTCTTCTTTGTCACTGTCAATTGACTTAAACGCGGTGTTTTATAATTGTTGTTATTCGCACGCGGATGCTCCACATAATCGGGCGTCTGATGTCATATTTGTATATCATATAGCCCCAACTAGATATACTAGATGGGGGTAACTTGGCCTCTGTCTTTGTCTGCCTTGGTGTAAAATACGCGCATGTCAATTGTATACAGCATCTTCAATATCGTCAGTCACCCTGAACTTGGGTGTACTGTTTTGATTAGCAGTTCCAGTCATGATAACTGGCATGCAAACAAATTGAGATGCAGTTGGAGTGATAGGTGCTGACAATTGTTCATTGGGCAGCTGAATTAGCGGACGGTATCGATAACTCTGTTTTAGCGCAATAATATCAATTTTAAAAATTATAAGTCGACATTTGTGACTTGATTTCAAATTGAAAGCACAGTTCAACAAAGTTGCCAAAAATGTTCATTGATTCCATTTTGAGAAAATAAACAAACCTGATCTCGTTCAACAAGTGTAAAGATAAGTGTCAAGATTGTATACAATTAACACTCAATTGGCACCTATCATGCAAACCCAACAAATGCGCTAATTACTCATTTAACAAGCAAACGATTCACATTCACATTCACGAATCACGATTCTATTTTGTGAAGGAATTTTAATAGATTTTTGGGCTACGAAATATATAGAAGCGTAAGATTTTAAATTCTGTTTTTGCTTATTGTACATTATTGTAAATAAATAAGCTAAACTTTGATTGCAGGCTTCGTCTTTGAGTTTATATCGATGCCGGTGATCAAAGCCTTCTCCTCGGCTACAGCGGTGCTGGTTATCGAGTCCCAGCTCAAAGTGCTGTTGGGCATCAAGTACTTGGTGCCGGGCCTCATCAACTCTGTAAGCACTCTTAGCTCTCGGATCAGTGAAGCCAACATGGCTGATCTGATAATGGGCAGTTGTGCCATCACATTTCTGCTGCTGCTGGAGGTGTGTATAGACTTTCTCAACTGCTATATATATATATATATATATATAATGTTTTATTCAAATGTCATCGTTCTACATTTTAGCTGCTGGAAAGCGTGGCACACGATGAGAAACATGGCAAGGTTTTGCGCACCTGCTGCCGCTATTTGTCCACGTCGAGGAATACGCTCATTGTGCTCATCGCTGGCATTGTATCCTTCATTTGGCTGGGCTACACAGAGACAGTGCCCTACGCCCTCAGCCATAACGCCCTATCCAGCTTACCAAATTTTACAATACCCAGCATGACTGTAGAAACCCCAGAACGTAGCTATAGCTTCTTGGAGATCTTTAATGAGCTCAAGGTGGGCATCATTGTTATTCCCATTGTGGGCATACTGACGAATATATCCATTGGAAAACTGAGTGAGTATTTAATTCAAATCGTTTAGTTAATATAAATAAATTACCTAAAATATCACAATACATTTAGAAGTTTTCATACAATGTTGTCACAGCATTTAAAATAGCCTAAAAATAGTTAGGGTACCTAAGATGAAATTCAACAAATATTTTTAATTACATAACAAGTATCATGTTTAGCAAATTTAAATAAAATACTGGGTATTTTGAAAATATAGTAATAGTTAGGTTATTGTATATAATAATTAGTTAAACCTATAGGTTAGTTAAAGGAAACGAAGCGGAAAGAATTAAATATTTGGAATGAGATGCTTTTTAAGTACTCTGTTTAGCGAATCCATTTCAATTCAATTATTATTATTATACATGATATTGGAATCCGATCCCGTCATCTCCATCCTATGTACAGTCTACATCCAAAAAACGAATATATATATATATGCCAAGTTTCATCAGAAGTTATAAAGTTTTGCTTATAAGAAACTAAGAATTCGAATTCGAATAGGCGGACTTGGCTATATAGACTTGCCTGGCGATGCGGATCATGAATATATATATTCAAATACAAACTTAAAGACTACTTTTGATAACATCTTGCGTTTACTTTTGTCCTGCAGCACCCAAGGGTCTGGTGGATACGAATCACGAACTGCTCGCGCTCGGACTGTGCAACATGTTTGGATCCTGTGTGCAGGCGATGCCCTCATCGGGCGCCTTTACGCGCTATGCGATCAGCACTGCCTGTGGCCTCAAGACGCCAATGGCCAACATTTATCTGGGTAAGTGGAGTTGAGTTGGCGATTCGCAGGGATCGACTTTGATGGAGTTTCATTCATGCAGGTATCATTGTGCTGTTGGCGCTGAGCTATCTGAGTCCCTTCTTCAATTATATACCGGAGGCGACATTGGCGGCTATTTTGATTTGCTCGATCATGACACTGCTGGACTTTAAGTTACCGATGCGACTGTGGCGTGAATCGAAACGGGACTTTGGCATCTGGGTGCTGTGCTTCTGTGTGTGTGTGCTGTTTGGCGTGGAGGTGGGTCTGTTTGTCAGCATCATTGTGACGGCGCTGCATCTGTTGTTCCTGTGGGCACGCCCGGAGATATTGGTGAAGATACAGGAAATGGACGATATGCAGTATATTTCAGTGGTGCCCGGCAATGGCATCTATTTTCCGGCCATCAATCATCTACGCGGTCTGGTGCTGAAGGCCAGCACTCGGGCCGATTTCAAGATCACCGTCGTTATCGATGGCCACAAGATAACGGGTCTCGATTATACAGCGGCTCAGGGCATATCGAAGCTGTCGAGAGATTTGTGCCGCCAATCGGATGCGTCCAGCTCGACACTTTTGATACTCTACAGATTTCCAGCGCATTTGCAGAATCTGATTGACTTGACGGACAATTTGGTGTTCTGCGAGAACGAGGCCAAGGTTAAGGAGTTTCTAACACAGGAATCCCTACGCAACGGTTATATCAATCTAAAGGACCACATACGCGCTTCCATCGATCTGGGCTATAAGATTGATATCGATTAGTTACAAATAATCCATTTTAGCTCTAAATTTCACTTTATTATTTATTTAAATATATTTGCCGATTTTGTCTTTGCTCCGAAATCCAAATATATCTGCTATAAATTGATAGTCGCGTTCTGTCGAAAACTCCGGAAAGCGAAACAGGAGTGCTAAAGTGGAGCAAATGCGCTGATGGCAGCAATTTATAAAAGCCAATCTGGCCTCTGACACTCTTTTGCACCCCCCACACACACACACACACACACATACTAACACACACACACACACTAACACACACACACAATGCGGTCAGTGGAACGGTGGGTGGCATTGGGTTCAGAGAGTAGTGGCTTTGCCACTGGCGGCGCCGCCAATGATTGCCAAGCTAATGGATTTCTGTTTACTTTTTCACTTAGACCGCCGAACGGAGGGCGCAGCACCAAAAACGAACGTAGAAAAAAAAACGAAAAAAAACGAAACCTAGAAAAAAATGTTGCAAAAAAGCGTAAAGAAATTAGAGAAAAGCGAAAGCACAACACTAACTCAACCTATGTATTTAGTTTTTGAAAAACAAAAACTGGGAAAAACTGCAAGAAATTAAACTAAAATCCTTGCGTAAAGTGGATCAAACTAAGAAAAGAAAAAAATGCTGGAGAACCAGAAGAAAACAAAAAGAAAGGCAGAGTGATTTGGAGAGAACGAGATAGTGAGAGGGAGAGAAGGGGACAGGTAGAGGTAGAAACAAAGAGCGTCTAACGAAGCTTAAATGCCCTGGGCAAGCTTTGATTGTTCTTAGCCGCTTTTTGGTTATTCCTAAAGAGAGTTTTTTTTTAAATGATTTCAAAATTGATTGGCATAACAGCTTGCATATAATTATTTACATAACATTACTGTAATCAACAATTTTCGATAGACGTATAACTCAATAAATAAAAACAAAGCGGATATTTGAGAATTGTAAATCAAACCATACTCAAGCTTAACCTTATTAAAAAATATAATTATTATTAAATTTTTTGAGTTAAATTAAATATATTATACAATAAATTACATTTAATTAAATAAATTAAATAGTGCCACCTAACGACACCAATGCTGCGTGTAGCTATAATCAATAATAGCTTTTGATCTGCGCAGATCGATTACTTGGAGAATTAAATTTGTTTTTAATGCAATCAAAGTGTAAGCGAAATCATAAATGCCCTTTGTCCAAGAAGAGCATACAAACCTCTGAATGAAAAATAAGTGCAAGGCGAGTTAATTACGTAGGGTTAAGCGCTGCCACTTGCCGGAGAACCCCAACAGGGAAACCCGGATAGAACAGCAGCTGAACGGGCTCCAAGTAGATTTCAAGCACTTGAGGCGCTGTAAATGAAATGCGGCGCTTCAAAAAAGGCCTTCTTCCATTTTCCATTTTCTTTACTATTTCTTGAGCTATTTTTCTTTTTTGCTTTTTGCATTTCGCTTTGCAATGTTGATTGCATTGGCAAACGAAGTGAGCAGATTTAATGAAATTTAAAACGCTGTCCAAAGTTGGCCAGCACAACCAAACCACCTACACCTCCACCTCCACCTCCACCACTGAATCACCATGCCACCGACAGGTGGCGTTGCCCATGCAAATTGTGCAGCATTGGTTGGGTCCTGCCTTGTCCTGCTAATTATTTCAATGGTCTTTATTTGCTAAGCTGTTCAGCGGACTTGTCTTCAGACTTCTTGCCTGCCTGCTTGGCATTTTCTGCGTTACTGAGCTAATGAGCTTAATGCACCACTTACATTTCCAATTTGCATTGAAATTCCCCATGATCGAAGCTGCAAATAGTCGTGAATAGCACCATTTGACTAATTCCATCCAGAATCAAGTGAAGGCAATGGAGTTATCTTCAGCCTAGCTTAATTGAACTTAAGCTTTATTTGAATAAAGCAACGCATAATTTGAATAAACTTTCCTCTTCAATCGGCAATATATATATGTATTTATATATATATATATATATATATATATATATATATGAATGTGCTGACCGCGATAAAACCAAATATCATTTCAATTGCGGTCCACGCAATCAAAATCACAAAAATTATCGCAAATCCGGAAAAGTGCATTGCATACTTTGTGGCTTTTGGCCACGTGTTGGGAACGCAAAAACAACATAAACCACATTTGGCCTGTTTGTGCCAAATATGCAATAATTTTTCATATTTCATGTTTTGTATACCTTGTTCCTATGATAACTGAAAATGTTGGTAACTTTAATGACAAGATTTCTCTGACATTATCATTATAAATATGGTGATAGATGCTCTATCTGAAATCTTTATAATCCACTTTAAGGTTTATTTGATGTAATTTCTTTTCATACATTTGTATGTAGTCAATTGAGAAATTTATGGGCCGCCAGCAATAATAACTAAAATTTCTTAAAACCATTTGCAAAATATACAGCTTTGGCTTTTTACAAGCACAAATTTACGCATGGTTTTAAACCAGCAAATAAATTACATTGCAGTTAAGGATAACAAATAGGAGAGAGTTTAGATAGACTTTAAAGCAGAGTAATTTCGAGTCGAGCACAAACGCATGAAGCTAACCAAATTGTATGTATATTTGTTGGCCAACCTAATAATATTTATTTTCACATGCGGTTGGAAAACGTAAAAGCCATTTGGTTTCATTGCACAGACTCGCCCAGACCCCATCGCCACCGCCACCAGCCACCGCCACTCCGCCTGCTCCTCTCGGCCATCGCTGTGTTAGCCGTTTGTTCACTTTTGTACAGCCTAACAAATTAAATTTTCATATGAATTACTGTGCCGGTCACGTAGCAAAGTGGGCAATGGAGACGGACACGAAGCATGTCCATGTCCATGTCCATGTCCATGCCCATGTCCTTGGCCATGTCCATATCGGTGTCCATTGATACGTATTATGTGACTCTATACCCGGTATATATTACGTACAGGCCCCTCCTTCCCCAAAAAACCAACAATTCCCCTGCCGCCAACTCACTGGCAACTTAATTGCGTCGCCTTTGAATGCGACAAAACGGCAAAAGACATAATTAATAGACGCATGTGCAGGGTAGTGTTGGGAGTGGGGCGGGGTTTGGTGGTAAGGGGTCTGTTTAGGTCCACTCATTTATTGATTTTTTGTTTGGCCATGGGGCTATTCAGAAGCAACAGCGATTGGCCTCTGGCCAAAAAACCGTTTCAATATGCGCCAAAATATAAACAAAGAGGAAGCGGCATTCATAGGGTAGATGGAGTGGTGGGGGAGTGGTGGGGGAGTGGGGGGGAGGGGGTGTGTGCTATGTCTGTTTAAGGAGCAAAGGAGGCAATTGCGACGTCTATTTGCTTGTTTAAATTGTTTGAAAATGTCAATTTGATTGCGCTTAATTAAATGCCAAAAATCCTTAAGGACAACAAGCGCAGAAATAGAGCTCGTGGGCGCGGTGAAGAAAAGATGAGGGGTGGTGGTTAAAAGTTTCATAATAAGCGCAATGAAAATAATTAACAATTTGCTGAAAATAACAAGCTCACAAGTACACAGCAAATGATGTCAATCGAGCCACACAACCGAAAAAACAAACAGACAGGCGGGGCCGAAAAACTATGAGGGAGACTAGAGCACAAAGGATTTGAATGGAGTTGGCCCTCAGCTAAATTGCGAGACTCCTTGTCTCTGATTCGCTTCTTTTTACCAGGCAGACTGACATTAAGATGTCACGTTTCCAATGTCCTCTGTCTCGGTTTGTTAAATATTGCGAGAGCGGATCGAAGAAGGAAGCGCAACTGACAATCTTCAAAACTGCTTAAAGGGTTACGTCCTGCTTCCCCGTTAAGTTTTGCTAAATGGCTTGTTACTGGAGGCTATTTGCCATTGGGAGGGGTGTCTCTTTGTTCTGTTAGAGAAACATTTAATTTAAATTATAAATCAATTTGTTTGAGGCAATTACAATTGGGGCTCTGATTCCGTTGTTCATGCAAGAGTAAATGAATTGAACTTTCAAATGGGAATGTAGTGATTTATATTATGTGTAATGTAGTCGGTTAGTTAATCACTGTCGTCAGCTGTCAATTTAGAGCTCAAGTCTCTTTATAAAATTGTACATATTTGTCTACTCTTACAGGGGATATTATAACTTTGTTGTGAAGTTTGTAAGGCATTTCAAAAAGGGGTTTTCGGTATGCAATTAAATATTATTAATGATTGATGCTGTGTTCATTTTAAAATTAGACTAACTTAAGTATCTACTGTGAAGTGGTCTGTGCTTAGTAGCAATTGAAAAGATGTTATTTCATTTGTGAGTACTTTGAATTCAAATTGGTTATCAAATTATTTGCAACCAGACACTCAATGGTTTTTCAGCATACGCATTTTAGGAATTGCAATTCAATGAAGCAAACGAAGAAGTTGCACAAATCTTGACTCAGTGGACAAACATATTTACCAAATATGAATAAAATTCGTACATATATATGATCATCAGCGTTAGCAACTAATAAATAAATTCCTTGAGCAGAATCAATTGGTTTCATGTTCAAGCATCTACAATTAAATGTAAGTCGCCGACTAGATGGCAACATCTGCCACATTAGGAGCTAGGCATATGAATTGTGGGCATGTACTTTGAGTACTTGAGGTAATTACGAATGCAGCAGCTTGAAATGATTGCACTTGCCTTTACTTTGGCCGTCCGTTGGCAATCCCACGAGTGTGGCCATAAACTTGCTGCCTTGCCACAGCTTAAAGTAACTGGCAATGTGTCTTTAAGATACACATGTGTGCACACTGCTGCCACACATGTGTGCCCTTCACTAACCGCACACTTTGAATCCAGTTTATGAGTTTTTATGGCTGCGCGCAGCGGGCACAACTGGCGCTGCTGTATCTCTTTATGGCTGCATGCACTACCTTTTGTGGCATCAGCCACCAACATACCCACCCCCCATCAACTGCCCTCAAAAAAGATACGCACAAAGCGCGTGCCCAATAAACGGTTGCCCACAGCTTGCATACCCTACCTAATAGGGGAATCATAATTGTCTGAGACAGTAGGAAAAATTAAATAGATATTACTTAATCCATTTGATCTAGTTATCTAGTATGCCAGTTTATATACACTGATACTGAATTTAGAGGAAAGACATTTACATTTAAAAATACAACATTCTGCTTTGTTTATGATTTAAGTTGCAACTAATGAAAAGTTTATCAACAACCAATTTTAACTGGCAACTGGAAATATCGATCAAAAAACTTATGAAATAATAAGGTAATTTGTAAATCCATATTTTCAAAACACACATTTGAAAAGTATATTTTCACAAATTGATGCCAAATTCTAATTAAAAATTGTATATGTGTCCTGCTCTCTGCTTTTTGAACAACTTTGCTGAAAATATGATGGCTTCGTCGGGGAGGGCATTTAAGCAGCGGCGATTTTAAAGGCAGCTCTTCTTTTTTGTATTTTGCTCGGCTTCTTGGAGCACCTTAAAGTTAAAGCAGCATCCACAAAAGTTAAACGCACATCAAAAGCCAACTAATTTGGCTGTAAAAATAACATTAAATCACATTCATTTCTTTTTTTCTTATTTTTTTTGGCAATAAACAAGAAGAAGAATAAGTATAGGGAAACAAAATACACTTGCAATATCGAGCGCACACGTGTACAAAAGAGACAGAGAGAGCGAGAGAGAGAGAGGGAGAGAGAGAGAGAGAGAGCGAGAGCAAGAGAGAGAGAGGACAATGGAAATGTCAGAGGGGGGAACTACCTTAGCTACCTTCGATTCCAGCCAGCAGCATCCCCCATACGACATTGGTCTTTAAGCTTATGTTGCACTTGACTGATTTTTATGCTTTGATGCTCAATGATTTTATTATTAAAAGCAACTGTCGTCGTAGTCGTGTGGGGTTGGCCTCCCTGCTTATTATATACAGTATACCCTTTAAACTTTGGACAGGGTATAACGAAGTCCTAGATGACTCCAAAGAGTTTGTAAATGTATAATTCGAAACGTACTTTTGTGTATTATTAGTTTATTTATGTTCGATTGATCAGCCCGGTCAAATTAATACCAATTTATTTTTATATCTTGAATGTGGTATGAAAAGATATTAAAAATGTATTTAATATTCAATTCAGTGTAGGAGAATAAATATAAGCATTTTAACGTACAGGATATCTCCAAGTAGGGCACTCTTGACTTTGTTGATTTTTTTGTAGGTTGTCTGATATACGAAACTCCTGCGCTGCATGGCAATAATAAAAAAAAAAAAGAAAAAAAAATAAGGAAGTAGAGAAAAAGGGATACAAGAATAGTAACAGCAAAAAAGCTGCTGCATACTTTTTGGGTGGTTGCAAAATTGCTGCCGGCTGCTGCGGCTGTGGCAATGCCACTTCACCTTTGCTTTGTGCTGTGGATGCCACACTTGGGAGTCGCTTAGCTGTCTAAATATGTCACTTGAATTTGACGACGGCCACTTGCGCAAAGCTACCAAACCCTCTCCCCATCTCACACACGACGAGCAAAACTGTTGCCTGTCTTTTATTTATATTTTCCTTTTTTGGGCCACGCATTCACATATGCGAGTTGTTATAAACACCCACCCACTCCATTCACTCCATCCACCCCTCTATCCACTGCCGGCCGTGTCTTGTTTTCTTAAAATATTAGTTTCCTTTGCGCTCGCTGTTTTTCTGACTTTTTCTCTACGCGTGGGGAGCAAAAATTGTTTCACTGCTTTTTATTGTCATCTTTGTTATTTCCCCCACCACAGCCACCACCAGCCCGTGTGTGTGTGTGTGTGTGTGTGTGTGTGTGCCACCTATTTTTTCTTATTCCTCTCGTTTTTTTTTTTTGTCTGTCTGTATTTGTGTCTGGTGTTTGCTTTGACTCAGTTACATCTAGCAACGAGGACGGCCAAGAGCAAGTTGTCATGAATAATGAAAAAGCAACGTGAATACATTTCTTCAAGCCCCTGAGTTGCTGCTATTGTGTTAGTGTGTGTGCATGTGTGTGTGTGTGTGTGTGTGTGCGTGTGTGAAAATGTGAAATAGGTATGCTGCATGTGGGGCTGTAGCACCATTGAGAGGGGGAAGGGCAAGTACACGATAGAAAAACTTTCGAGTAATGCGAAATACACGCAATAGTTTATTTACTTTCCGCATTGTTTGGCTGTTTACCCAATATAAACAAATTAACTTATACATATTTAATTTCATTTAGAATAAATAAGCGCAGTAATTTTTTATGTTAGCAAGTTGATAGATGTGAAAATTAATTTCTACTGAAAAAATTGAGTCTTGACGTCAAGTAATATATAATGTCTATAATATAATATTGGTTTATTATATTTACCTATTGTTTTTTTTTTTCAAATATATATTTTTTACATCAGATATGAAATGAAATATTTACAAAAATCAAGAAAAATGCTTATATTAAATAGCATATCAAATAAAATATATATATTGCAATTATAATTTGTTCCATTTCAATATCAATTGAAAGTTGAATTGTATTTCTCTCATTTAATCGACACAGATCACTACCAGCTAAAGATAGGAACTTGAGTCACATAGTAAGCTAAGAAGCAACTACAATATTTATTGCAGTGTATAGCCAAACCGCAGTGCTTGGAACGAAATACTAAAGTCAATTGCTAATTCAGTCACAGTGACTGTGACTGTAATAGTAACGGTAACAGTAAAGGAGGCAGACGCGTTGCTTTGACTGTTTGCTGTCTGTCTGCCTGTCTGTCTGTCTGTCTGTCTGTCCAGTCATCGTCGCAGTCACTTCCCAAGTTCACTATCCGATACCTGTGCATATATGGGACACTGTGAGTGAGAGAGAGGGGAGAAGTTTGCTTTTCTCTTCCAAATAGATTTGCCTTATTTACCGTTCATTGCTCGCAGGCGTGCTCATAGTTTTTGCCCTGTCTTAAGTTGTGCTTTCTGCTTGAGTGTTTGTGTTTTTGTGTCCTTTGCCCTAAGCTAGTCCCAGTGAGACATACAAGCACCCTCTCACTCCCACCCCCACGATTTGGCCACGCACAAGAAAAGCCCTTCGCTTGGATTTTCTTGTTGTTGTTTGCATTTCAAATTCGTTGCGCACTCGATGAGAAAATCGAAATCAACAAAGCAAATAAACATTTAATAAAGCACAAAAGTGTCAATAGATTTCTGGTCACTCAACTTGGGGCCGAGCCAAGACGGGAGAGGGTGCAAGCAACTGGTATGCTAATTAAAACGGGATTGCCACAACTTTAAATGAGCTGCCCGTCCACAAAATGACAGCGTCAGTGTCAAGTGATGTTGTTCACCGACCGTCTATTGAAAAACTTGGCGCTCAGCGCAACTCCGCTCAATTTCTGGCGAATTGTGAAAAACACAACACAACTTTTCCCCAAGAATCTTAAGTTGCCAAGTTCAGTGCAATTTTGGCTAATCCAAAATGAGTACCGAATGCGCCCAACAATAAACACCTCCAGTCGGCTCGACCAGTCAATACCCTATCAACAAAATTACAGTCTTTAATAAAAATATAATTTAGTATATAATTAATATTAATAGCTTTAGGTTATATGTGTCAAACAGAGTCGTTTTGTGATTCTGCGTAACTTTGAAACTGTGTCAAAGTGTGATATACGCAATTTTGGAAATCTACTCTTTTAAACATCGAAACAAAAAATATAGATACATTTGATAATTTAAATCGAAAACTATAACATTAAAGAAAATAGCTATATGTAGTAAGTATTTTTAGTTGTTTTCAGTCCGTTTGCACGAAAATTAAATTTACAGTCACTTTTATAAATAGACTTTCGAGAATATATTTCAGCTCGATCGAATAGATTTGAACAGTTTTCCAATCTACCGAAGAGAATTTCCCAAAAGCCCATCCTAAAAAGAAACTGGTACAGAAATAACTGCATTTTACCTGTCTTTATGCATTGATAGGCTAAAATCTTGTATATATATTTGCAAGACATATTAAAAAAATTGCTATGTTATGGACAATCAATTGCTTACTGGATTCTGGATGCGATCTCCTTGCCATGCCGAAGTTGCCACATAACTTGAGGGTCATAGTGTCTATGGTATGGACTGTTGACTTATACTCTTCCCCGTAAAAAACTATTTGAAAAGTATAGGGTATGAATAGAAGAGATGCTGAGAAACAAGAAAATAAAGAAAAACTAAATGTACATATTACAACAAAGACAAGACTGAACGCAACTCCCAAATGTCAACCAAGCGGTTGGTTCGGTTCGTGGCTTGGCTGTTTAAACCGCAATACAGATAAGGAGCAAATTACTTTTTTGGCCAAGACGTTGCCGAGATGCGAACCCACGAACCGCAAACTGAAAACTAAACAGCGCCGGACAACTTACAAGCAGCATTGGGGACAGGATGGGTTGAGAAACCAACCAACTGGGCTGAAAAAGCGATGCTAAAATATAGTTTAAATGCGTGTTGAAAATGGGTTTATGGTGATCCTCTGGAGAAAACCTCTGGGGCCAACATGGGAGGGTATTTGTAAACAGAGATCAACCATAGCCTGATTTATGAAGATGTTTGCTGACACTGGCTTACTGCTATAAAGTATCAGTTTGGGCTGGAGTATTTCCCAAAAGACCTTTCGGCCTCAGAGTGCAGCGCATAAAAGTAAACACAAAAATGGTCAAGAAACTGGCAAGAAGTTCATGGACTTATGTTTTGCAAAGTTTATTATAGTTTTAAATGAGACAAATGTGAGAAACGGATAATTACACAATGCTTGCTATACTAATATATATACACATAATATAGGAAAATAACTTTGCCAAAATTAAAACAAATTTCCAAATAAAATGCCTTTCTGATCATTCAATCGACCTTAGATAAATACTAAAAGAAAATCGATTTCCGTAATGGGCGAGGAGGTTGTCATTAACCAATTGCCAGCTGGATTTCCATTTCACTAAAATGCCAATCAACATTGAGAAGAAGATATCAAGTAAAATGAAGTGAAATGAAAAACTTTAGTCTTTATGTCTTTACTTGGTTAGTTTTTCTTTTAACTCAAAAAATACCTCTTTTTTTTTTTTAATTGATCAAACAGCCACACGCAAATGAAGCTTCCCAAAGCTCTTTGCCAAAAACAAACTCGTCCTAAAAATAAATATCAACGAAAAATAAACAAAAAAATACTTTAAGCTGGTTTCAGCAAATGAAGAGCCTTTCAAATAATCTATATCCAATAATAGTTATCAACAGAAACCGTCTGGGATACACTAATTTTGTTATCTATATCATATATTAAAATACTGTTCAACTCTCTTCCATCACAGTTTTTCCTCCTGTCCGAACTCAGCCCAATGCTCTTCTTCAAAAACCCCAGCACCCACAAACTATCTTACATTTATTTAAAATAAACAACAAGTAAATAAAATATGAAATATTAAATTTAAAGTACGCAAAGAAAGTATATTTGTAAATGAACTGCTTTTGCTCTGTTGCTCCAAGGTGGCTTAAAGATTAAAACTATAATTCATATATATGTATATATATATACAGCATACGACAAAAAAAAAAGAAACTGAGATGTATACATCAAATTAAAACATACATTTATTTATTTGTTTATTTATATGTATATATAATGCTAGCAATGAATATTGATATATTAGATTTGATGTATACATTTCAGTATTTTTCTGTTTGTCGCAAAGCAATCAGTGAACCAGTTGTTCACAAAATTAGCAGACCAGTATTCAAAGGAACAGTAAGTAATATTGAAATTGGCTTGGACGCGCATTCGTTGTGATTGTAAAGCAACCAGTTTATTCCCACAAGTTCTCACAAGTACACAAGGTAGCTATGTATTTCCAGTTGGGGCACACGCTCAACCGCAGGACTGTGTTAAAAGTGCCAGTTGCTGGTTTACCATTTTTGCCACACCTATAAAATGCCGCAATGTTGCAGCACGCAAAATCCGATAGCAAGGATGAGCCTCATCTGATTGCAAAAAGCGCCAAGCACAGCCAACAACAGCAACAACAAAAACAACATCAACACTAACAAAAAAAAAAAAACAAAAACAACAACTAAAACCAGAACAACGATGACTAGGACCAGAGTCTAGGGAATGACAACCAGAACAATGTTGAGGCATGCGACAAACTTTGACTGTGCCACCAAATTGCATACCAGCAGGCATTGGTTGTAGTTGCAACGTTGCAACCACAAAAATAAGTGTTTACAGCATTGATTACAAGCGTGGGCGTTGCTGTTGATTAGAGTTTAGCCCACAAGGATTTTTGCATTTCTTAGATGCAATGCCAATAGATTGTTGCAGTCAGTGTAACCAGAGTCATGCAGCGTGTCAGTAGTGTAGTAGTGTCAAGGGAAATGCTGTAAGCCGGATGGCCTCGAGGCCAAAGCCACTACCGCTCGGGCGATAGTTGGGGTGGTGGCATGCCGCGTGGCATGCCATTTCTGGGTTTAGGTGTCGACTCGGCGGCCGCACACAATTGACAAACTGTGTAAACCTTTTCTGTGGCACTTCCGTTACGTTTGTTTGCCACTTTACAATGTAACGACAACAAGCCATGCCATCACCGTCAACCCCTAAACCACCTCCCTTCCCCCACCCCCGGCCAGGCGAATTGTGAGAAAAGTTTGTAGCCCGAGCATTGGAACTGCATTTCATTATGAAGTAGAACTGCCAGGCTTGGCCAAAGCAAATGCAAATGCTGTTGGCGTCATATTGAAAACTCTGTGGTAGCCAGCCAAACACATCCACCAACACACACATACACACACAGACACACACACACACACACACACAGACACTTACTACCCTCACATTCGGGACCTAACCGCAGTGTCAGTCTTTTGTGGTAGCTGCATTGGGACAGCGTTCTCCAAACGAAGCATATAAGTGGCCCTTATCGTGGCTGGCATTGCAGTTGATGGGGCAAACGAAGAGGGGGAGGGGACTACACTGGTAGTCCTGGTTAAGCAAAGCGGGCATCGAGTTCTGCTCTCTGCTTGCACTATTATTGCCGAGCATTGGGTACCGAGTACCGAGCATATTGTATTGGCAAATATTCCCATGACAATTGGAATTTTTATTGAATTTATGCAAAAATTGCAAATTTCATTTGCCACACACAGTTGTTTAAGTTGTTTTTATTTGGCTTGTTTTTTATGCCCGTCAGCCATGGCTAAGAAAAAGAAGAGTAGTATGAAGTTCTGGAAATGTATGCAACAGACAAAGCGATTATAAATATATAGTCTTGGTCAGCATCAAAAGTTCTAAGGACCTAAAGGGAATTTGATTTTTATATTCTTTTTGCACATTGCAACATCTTCCAGAAGGCAACGTTCGGGCAGCAAAATATCTATCTATATCTAATATATAAAATTTGAAAATTCTCGAACAGAGCTGAGAGACAACAACAACAAGTTTATGTTAAGAATGTTAACGAAGATGTTATTATATATATATATATATATATAATATTATTATATATATATAAGTGTCAGATATCTGTACGCATTTTTAGAAGAAAATAATCAACATATTTGGCCTCAGCTCTGTTCAGTCTGCGAGCATTGTCGATGCACCCCTCGAAGCCAGCCTCGTTGCAGCGAGTTCATTCTCCATAGGGCAACTTGGATAAACTATAAAAGAACAAAGGCAGAGAGAGTTACATACATGATGAAGCACAGACTGCGATTTACATGGAGAACTGGTGAATCAGTGACTATTTGAGTGGTGAACAAGCCAACCACAACCACAATTGGTGAACAGTAAAATCAAGTTACCTGCGATGGTTGTTTGACACTCGTATACGTTCCCGACGAGTCTTAATCTGATTCTTCTGGCTACTTGTTGTTATTTGATTCAGGATTGCTTCATCAAGATTTTAATCACTTACGTCAGTTTGCTGGTCATGTATAATTCAGATAGAAACTGGAAGAGATCGTCTACCTTTGAGAGTTTTGTTAAGAAGTTCTCCTCGTTAATATTGTTTTTTTTTTTTTAATTGTATGGATTAAAATTTTTCGTTTTTCTTCAATTTGAAGTACACCATTTGATTGGTGATGTGGTCATCTATTGCTGCACAGCCAACTTAGCTAATCTAGTGAACAGTAATAATCATTTGCTGCAGCTGTTTAATGCGGCTGCATGTAACTTGCCCCCATGTTTTCACACTGCCCACTGTGCACAGTGTGTCTGGGTGGCTGGCAGCAAATTAGCCTTGGTTGGGAATCCCCGACAAGCAGATGGCTCGTTAGCCAGCATGTGGTTTTTAGGATTAACTCAATTAAAATTTTGTGGCTTTAAAAATATCTTGCAAAAGCGAGCGAAGGAACACAATGTGGGGACATCCAGCGAGAGATTGAGATAAAGATAAAGAGAGAGAGAGAGAGAGAGAGAGAGAGAGGGGGTGAGAGAGAGAGTGTGTATAAAAAATTGTAAAAGTCACATATATTTGGTCCCCTGCCTTGCGGTGATTCTTGCACATATTTATTTGCGCCTGAAATTATTTAATTGAGTTTGTTGGAAAATTTCTTTTAAATTAAGAAAGTTTTTACACGTGACTCTTCTTCTTTTTTGGGGGCATGATACACGGGCCAGCACGTGCTGCAGTTGCCAAAGTTTGTGTCTTCTTTTTTGCGTGTGTGCGTCGCCCACAACGCGGAACATTCAAAAAGGGGGAATAATCATAGAACAATTTGAAATATGCCAACTAAAATTTTAATAATAAGCAGATTAAGAATTGAGTCAATTGTGGCTCATTTAGGATTGGATTGTGCCCAACCGCTGAAAGCATACAAATAAAGAGTTATTTTAAAAAGCAACAACGACTTTCTATATAAATTACAGCCTCATTATTTATCTTGTAGCTAATCAGTTTTATCGATAATGGCAGCTAAATAATACAGTGTTCGAGTCCAGGCTACTCTGATAAAAGAAGGGCTTTAAAACACAGAAACTAGTTGAAATAGAAGTAGGCAGCCCTACAGAGCTCAATCTAGTCGGCTAGTGAACCTGGTCACATAAATATATATATACCATACAAGTTATTTCTGTCTGTCTGCATAAAACACCTGACTGAAGCTCGAATAATGCTCACATAGTAGTCTGTGTTTATTTAAATAAATTTTATCCGGGAAACCTCTGAACTTGCATAACTATGTTAAGCTTATCTTACTCCTTAGGTTCAGAGACTTTTCTGTCTTTTCTTTATTTTCTCCCTTATTTTCAAAGTTTCCTAAATCCTTGCAAAAAAATTTTATTATATGTCTTATTTTAATTATTATTATTATTTTTATAATTTTTAATTGGATTACTCCCCATTAAATCGATACTATTTAATGTGTAACTTTATAAATTTAAATTGGGACTGATTTTAGTTTAGGTTAAATATATATAAATATTGTATTAGTTAATGATTTCAATAAAAATTTCTTACTCGATTTGTTCTTTCTTTATGGTATATATTTTCTGACCATCGTTCATACTGATTGCGATTATGTATTAATGTCGCCCCACTTCTGGCAACGCATTGGCTCATTAATATTTGTTAGCAGTCGCTGCCAGTAGATCCGGCACTCTGCCAGTTATGGGACTCACTATGCGGCATGCAACATGTCGCTGCAAATGGCCGGGTTGGATGCTTGTGCGAACAGTGCGCAATGCCAGGCGTTGATGCCATCACGCCAACATTGATGACTGCGTTGACAAGTTGCCCCAGCACCAAGTCTCCAGAGAAATGTGTCAAGCGAGGCAACTTGAGCTGCATAAGCAAGCAGCTTACGCGTGTCTGCCACGCAAATGGGGGCATACTAGCTGTTGGCCAACTATCTCTGGCTTGCTGTAACTCTGCCCAGTTTTCGCATGCTGCGTCAAGAATTTCATATACTTTATTTTTCTTCGCTTTCTTCTTTTCCTTTTGTTTAACACACAAACTATGCAAAGTTCAGGTTAAAGTTAAGGACGACCTAAAGCTAGCTTTTTAAACTAGACTTTTCACCCTATTGGGATGAAATAAAAAATAGAGAGCCAAATGACTTCGGTAGGAAAATAAATTCAGAGCGTTTTCTTTTAGTATAATTTAATATGTTATTATAATCTACTATATATCTCAATTAAGCCAAGCCTGACGCAAAACACTCAAGCTAAAACAAAACCATTTACACATCTGGAAAAATATATATATTTAAATATATTTAAAGCAGTCGCTTTCTTCGAATCTTTCAGATACCATATAGTCTAAGATCAGGCACAATACTGGTGTCTGCAATCTGAGCAAAATAAATTAAATAAAAATATACAAATTATATTTAAATTGTTCGAAATACATTGCAAAGCAATAGGCAAATCGATACACCTTGCTTTAAAGAAATGCTAAGAAAAAACACAACACTTTCCCATGCCGCTGAAAAGAAGCGGCTTTTGATGATTTTGAAAATTCTTGGAAATATTTTGCGAAGTGTGGAAATGGGTGTATCTGCTGCCTCCCGAGGTGAAAGACAAGCAAAAGATTATACTTGCCCCAGCCGCTGGGCATGCTTTGTAATGGAGAAAAAGGCGAGAGCTGAAACCGATGAAGAAGAAGTCAGGAGAGGGGCTGGTTGTGGGTGGTGTGTGGGTTGGTGTATAGGGTGTGATATATACATGCAAAAATAAATTGCATAAGCGTTAGCGCTGGCAACAAAATAAAAAGTAAACATGTTTAAAATGTTGTTATTCACACTCATACACACACACACACACACACACACACACACAAAGAGCTTGGCGCCTGCCTTGGCTGAGATTTGGTCTGCAGCGGGGCTGCCACCTTTTTGGTCGTCGCTGCTGCTCCATCCCTGTTACATTGTAGATTGTGTGCAACACATTTTGTCCGCGTGCGCCTTTTGTGTCTTTGGTGGCCCATCTTTCTTGCGCCTTTTCTTTTCATGCTGCCACCTTCTGCTTTTGCGTTTTTTATTTACCTTGTTAACCTTTTCATGTTGACAAACTGTACAAGCGAGTGTCTATGTGTGTGTGTGTGTGTGTGTGTGTGTGTGCAAGTACGTGTGTGTGTGCGATATGAAAAGTGGAAATCTCCAGAAATTTGTTTCAAGCCAACGGCATTTGTTCTCGACTTAAAGCTCGTTTATTACAGTGAAAGACAAGTAAAAGTGCGCTGATCGACTAGCAGATATCCTGTGCTCTGTTCTAATCTATGCTATCTACCTTCTGTATGAAAAAGTGTAGTCAAGTTATGAAGTAGCCTATATTTATTTTATTTATTCAATGTGGGTTTTAATAAAAACAAAATTAAAATTAAAGCATAAAATGGAGAAATTAAATTAAAAATTGAAAATGAAATTATATAATAAGTAAGCTTATTAGAAAGTACCAATCATAAATAGTCATTAAAATATCAACATTAATTGATTTGACAATTGGAAACAAAATAAGACCGATTTTGTAATTATCTTTAATACATATATAAAAAATAATCAGATTGTGCAGCAACAATCATAGTATCCTACAGCAATCCACAATATTTTATATGTATTACGATTTAAGGCTCATTTATTGCTGCTTTAACAATAAAACAAAAATATAGTTTAACATCGACTTCAAGAATTTTTTCGGAGATTAAAAAACCCCAAAATTAACACGAAAGCAAAACCCTTAGCAAATTAATTTCAATTTGTTTTTACATAATTACCAAAACACAAAAGAAAATTGCGTTGGCAGCTTGGAGCACTTACATATACCAAATCCGCCATGTGTTGTGTTCAAAAATAAAGATATAAAAAAGACAAGAGAGAAATTATATATAAAATGCAAAATTAAAAATCCGGATCAAAAGGATTTGTATGCTACAAAATTTTTATTACATTTGCACAGAAATCCGAGCAGTGAGCGCAAGAGCAACAGGGATTGAATTAAGGCTGGATTGTGGGTTGATGGATAAGCTGACAAAGGGGGGTGGGTCAGCTTTTAATATGGTGCCTGAGAATTTGCATTTCATATTTGCATGTTGGGCGTGGAGGAAGAGCACTTTCTGGCCAGGAAGGATGTGACAGACAACAGGGCAAGCATATTAACATGAAGGGCATATTACGGGATAAGCTGCACCGCAACTGGGCCCAAGCAGCAAAACCAATAATGCGCATATTAGACTTGATGATAACGTACAACTACAATAAAAACAAAAACCCAGCTTGTATACACTGAGCTAAAATACATGTTTTGGTGAGTGAACTGCCAAAGCACAGCTATGTGTCTTTCTTAAAACTAGCCCCATATAATTATAAACTACGTTTTATACCTTGTGCATTCGATGAATAAATAAAGCAATAAAGCAAGAAAAAAGAGATTGTGTAAATTTCTTAAAATGCAGGGTATTACTTGCATTTTTAATTTTCAGAAAAACATTTATTGCAGAAGATTTGTGTTGAAACAAAGACAACATTTTAAAAAATTGCCGATGCAATCGTTCCCACATTTAACAAACTCGACAGCTGACGGGATGCGAAATATATAAAAAAAATTCAAAAGCGAAACATATATTCTATATATTTCGGAAATGTATATTATTATTATTATTATTTCTGTTATTTGGGGCGATAAGTGCATAGTTTTTTTCTGTACGTGTAGGCTCCTTGACTATTGCCATTTTACCTCGCACACACACATAAGACACAAAAATTCGTGTTATCCTGGCCATTGTTTCTTTCGAATTGACCGCACTGCAAAATGCCCCCGACCGTTTGCAATGCACACACACAGACATACACACACACACACACACACGATGTTGCAGTTGGAGCTGAGCTGCATGTTGATGTCACAACTGACTCCAATACCCACATCGAGTCACCCGCCACCACAGCTGCCCACTTGGAGAGGCCTGCACTTCGTCTAAGCCAAAACGTGCACAGTCTCTGGCAATCAACTTTAATAACATCACAGAATGTCAATAAATCCACAAAATGGTTGCCCCGCTTCCCCATGTGGCGCTGACTGTGACTGGCATCCGTTTGATGATGATGATGATGATGGTGATGATGGTGGTGGTGCTGATGGTGCTGTTGCTGCTGTTACACCCTGCTGCTACCTCTTTTTTGCTGATGTTCAGCAAGAGTATCATTAACAAAAGGAACTGCGTGCTGCAGCTGACCGACTGCCGGACCGGACATGTTGCCTCCATCAAAAAGGATGCAAGCAACTTGAGCTGCTTAGTTGCAGTCCAGGGCCATGATCCTGTATTCAGGTACTGTTTCTGTTTCTGTTTCTGTTTCTTCTTCTCCTGCACCTTTTCCCCCACCAACTGTTCGGGCTTTGTGTGCGTCGACAGCAATTGATGAGAATAAAACTTTAAGAAAAAAATTCACACGCCCGAACTCAAGTTGCCGGAACTTTTAATACTAAAGGAAATGTTCTTTATTTTTATACGCTTGGATAATACAGAAATATGCAACTTGCTTGGTTGCAAGGAGAATAAACTCAAAAATATGGGAAACAATTTTCGAAGCAAATAAGAGAAAAGTTCCTGATTGACGAGTGCAGTTCATTTTTATTTTTCACATTTAACAAATCAACACTATAATTTCAAGCAGACCTAAATAAAACTAATGCAGTTTAGAAATGTACATTTAAATATAATTTGCAATAGTCAGATAATAATAACTGGCAGATACAACTTTAATGTTGAATCTATATATATATATTTGACTAAGTGCCACAAAACACGGAAAAAATAACAAACGCACACACACACACACACACTGACACATACACATACAATGACCATAAATACTGTAAATCAGTTCAACATTTGTTCACACAACTGACACTCAACGCGACCCTAAGCACATTTATCATACAATACCCATGAATCCCGATAGCGACAAAATGTATTTTATGATTATCATTTAGCGGTAATTTATGCACAAAAAAAGAGTTGAATATGTAAATAAATAAATTATTCAATATTTACGCAGGATATCAATTATTTAATCATATACATATATGTATATTTAAACACAAAATTCAACCACTATTTATCCTTTCCACATGCGACAATCCTTGGCTTTTGTCTTTCAACCGCACTTTGCTTGGAAATGTTTAAGATTCCTGCCAAATATTTGCGCAATACAACAAAAGGCAGCCGGAATGTGCAGAGATTTAACTGATTCCTCACTCCACCCCACCCCACCCCACCCCCTACCCACCACACAAGCAAGCAAGGTGTGTGCAATTTATCATATGTGTGCGCCTGCATTCATTTCCAATGCAGAATGTGCTTTTGGTCGCCGGCAGCAGCTGAGGGCAGCTGGCTGCAATACATTTGTGCTCATTGTTTGATTATTGTGCAAACAGATATTTAAAAATATGTATACACTGAAAAAAGCAAGGTAAGCCGTACACAAATTGTTTCGAAGCGGTGTCAAAAGTATAATAAATTCATAATATTTTTAAAGTATGATTTTGTTAGTTGTGAGTAAAATTGGCTTGAAGCTGGAATTAACCTAGTTGAAGTTATATTAAAAATTAATCGCTTTTCTTACTTATTCCCAGAATACTAATCTTCTACAAATTAAGCTTGTACAAATTTGTATTTATCATAGATATTCTTTTGGACAACGTTTTTTATAACAATAATGGGTAATTTTTTGTTGTTTACAGGATTAAAGACAATTTTTAATACGACAAATAAAAGTTGTTAATTAAATAACTTTCCTTAAAATCTGGTAAGAGGATAAGAACTTAATTTTTTCACTGTGTATATATGTACAGGGGATGGAAAGTCGCATAATGCAGATTCCATAGAAATTGTTAATACGCCCTGTATGCGCAGCCAAATCTCAGCAAATGCGGCTGCAATTTTTATGCGCTCATTTATAATATTTAACCTGCCAGCTCTGTGTTTGTATGGGTGTGAGTGTATGTGAGTATGTGTGTTGGTTGATAATAAATTTATTGCAATACCACTAAATATTTTATTATTGCTAAATATGCAACAGTGCTCCATGGGGCAGGCATAAAACAATCGCATGTAACGACTGAATGCGCAATGCGTGAATTGATGCAACGCCTGCAGAATGGGTGGACATGGAGCTGTGGCTGGGTATTGTGAGAAGAGGGAGACTGCTGCATGTCTGTACAGGCAACCTGCGCTTGCTGACAATGCGTATAAATTATGAATGCGATATGCACTCAGTCGCACACTCAAACTCCCAGATAGAGAGCCAATCGCAACGGCATGAACTCGAACAGAAAAGGCACTAGTTATATCAGGTGGGTTGTGAGGCGGTTCTGTGGGTTGTGTTTGCAATAAATTACCTTTCGATAATTTAAAAAAAAATCTACATGAAAATTGGGAAAAATGTTTCGTGGTAAGAAATCGTCATGAATATTATAAAAGTTCAATTAACAACATGCGTTCACGAAACAAGTCCAAATTTCTGTTGCCAACAAATAAACTGCAACATTTTATGTGTCGTAAATAAATCTACTTAACTATAATTTTAATATATGCAAAAATATTAATAATATGTACATATTTTTATTTTTTCAATAATTATTCAAATATTTGGTGGAACAATTTTTATTTTATTCAATACTCATTTATTAATTGATTTTTTTAGTATATTAAAATTGCTAAACAGATTTTAGGTCGCTTTAAAATGCTCTTCTGTTAGACAGCTATTAGAAATAAATTTATAAATGGATATAATCAAAAATCTGTGAGCAAGTCTAATTTTCATAAATTTACAACATTAAATGCTATCAACTGCGATTTAAACACCCCTTTTGGTTAGCTTCGCCTCCCAACAATCAAATGGTATATCTGAATATGCATTCTGCAAAAATTGAACACAAAATGCTATTGTTGTCGCATTTGCTGTTGCTCTTATTTTTGTTGTTGTTGTTGTTGTTGTTGTTGAAGTGCGTGCACAAAAACGATTAAAATTTTAAATTTACACGCAATGAGATTTGGATGCAAGCCGAAGCAGAAGCAGCCGTTGACCAAGCGGAAGCCTCGTTTATGATTTGGAACTAATTGCAGCGCGCTGTGAGACCAGTAAGCACAGCTGAATACAAGTAATGCTAGTCTAGTCGAGAGTGCTCGATTGGCAGATACTCCGTACGCAGCCCTGAAGACGCCCCTACGAGTTCAACACAATCACATCAAACGTTGTTCAATTTAAAACTAATATTATTAAACATTTCAAATTCTGTGTGCAGTTTCTCCGATCCTTATTACATTTTGTGGCATGATATGAAAATGAAATGAAATATGAAAACTGAACTATTGCTTATCTATTTACGATTGATGTCTCCAGTCCTTATAGACTCCCAGATCATTTCTGCATAGGGTATAAAAAACAGCAGGGCGCGTTTGCAGCTATGGATATGGAGGCGGAGCTGCAGCACAATGAGGGGGAGTGGCAAATAGAGTGGGGGCAGGGTGCCTAACGGAAGCAGTTCGGGTAATTACAATTGCATTGCGGTTAACGGTCGAGGCGCACGCTAAATCACTCAACGGGTGCGGGTCGTGGGTGAGCTCGACGCTTGGTGGTTGCTTTTGCACGGCTTTTGAATAATGCAACTGCAACTGCCGCAAGCAATGGCGGTTGGCGAGTGTAAGAGGGGTGTTAGCCAAGAAACCAAAGCCCAATTGCGTCGCAATGGCGAAGAAGAAGGCTGCTGGCCAAATGCATAAATCAAAATGCACAAATAACCTGGCTAACAGAGGGAGAGGAGAGAGAGAGAGAGACAAACAAATCCAAATGCTCCAGCTGGGCACTCCAAATCAAGAGTATGGGGATGATGGGTCAGGTGGGTCAAGGGAGGTTTGTGTATAGGTGTCCTCTGCTCGGCTTATGGCATTGGGCATTATGGAAATTGTGTTGACTTACACAAATGGGCAAATGCCGAAAATGCAGACCAGCTCCTCGACATATGAAATTGCGTATAAATATTTACGCGACGTGGGCGCAAATTAATCGCCAATGCCAGAGGCGTAGACAGCGCGCAGGAACAGCTGGAGTCAATGCCTTGAGAAATATAAACAAATCGATAAGAGACTGAAATCTTTCTATTTGTTGTACATCAATAAATTGTACTGAATTATATCGATATTCGTGAAACGGGGTTGAAGTCCCCAGTTTAATATATGCGTATATAAATCTCATAATCCCTAGACAGACACTCAGACAGAGATCGCTATATCAACTCAGCAGCTCATGCTGATCAAGAATATATATACCTTATGGGATCCGACTTGCTATATTCTGCCTATTCCATTCTTTTGCTCAAAATATAAAAGATTTCAGCAATTCAGTTACAATTCAAAAGACGATAAAATCGAAACCGGGACAAAGTTATGGTACCCTTAAAATAATTATATATTTCTATATTTTTCTGAATATTTACTAATCCCCATTATTTGCAACTGTGCCTACACCTGTGTAATAATCCCCCTTCCCTACACCTGTGTCCTATGTCTCAGTGAAACTAAATACCTAGAAACTCGGCAGCAGCTTTGACAATAGTCTAAGCCAAATTAATTTCTTATTTAATGTAGAAATCAAGTTTGAATTTGTCCAGCAGATGTAGCGTATATCTCAAATTGATGGCAAGTGTTAAAACAGCTTAAGACTATTTAATACTATTTTGTTCAATTTAGTGTAAGCGCATTTCAATTAAATCACCATTTGTTAATGTTTTATCATTGTAAAATTCTTAAAATACGCAGGAAAATCAATTAATTCACTGGCAATTGCACAAGCTTTAAACACAAACTCAAATTGATAATAAATGAATGCAAAAAAAAAAAAAAAAGCAAATAAATAATGAAACAAAAAAAGAGAATAATTAATAAATACAAACAGAATTATGAACAACAAAATTTATTGAAAATAACTAAATATAAAAACTATGGAAATTTTATTAATTTATGCACCATAATAAACAGCTAAAAGAAAATAGAACAATATTGCGAAGACTATCGAGTTATCGAGAACTGATACCCTATAGCAATGTCTAAGCTTCAAATATGATACTACTATCTCTTATCGAAGCAGATATTTCGGGGCTTTTAAAAAAATGTAAATACTTTGCAATCGATGATAAGTTTAGGCTGTTAAATCTGCGATATGCTGTTATACCTCATTTTCAGGATTATAGGGTATTAAGTACACAGTCTGGCATATTTAATAAACCTCGATGCAGACTTTCAGCTCATTTCATGTTCAAAATCGCAAATAACTTGCATAAATAAATAAATAATTAAATCAGATTAAAATTGCCTACCTGCTCGCACTCCCGCACAGCTGCCAAGGTTGCGTGGATGCGTTTGAGCGAGACAGCAATTGAGACAAATCGAATTAACAAATTGCGCACTCAATCAAAGGGAACCAGTTGAGGATGCAACGCTAAATTCAATCAAAAACTGAAATTGCAAAACTTATTGCAAATTCGCACGTGGCTGATGCTGCACTTCATTAATTGCATTTGAAAACGCATGGAATATGAGTTAAAATGCTTTATTGAGAGGCATCCATTGCACTCGCTTTTAATGTGTTTCCACATATTAATTCTTCGGAATTCTGCTCAAAATTAAATTAAAATATTCAACATGATGGTATACAAATTCCAGACCATCAATACTGATTGGATTCTTAATTGTTTATATTCCCAATGGTCAAAACTAGTAATAGCTTACAATTTTTAAACGGATATTTTATATATAATATTTTATATATAATAATTTTATATATTATATAATGTGCGAGTATTTAAATAATTTTATACGATCAATGAGCTTATCAATATTTTTCATTTCACTATACCAACATATTTGCAGCCAAACCTTAAAGTTGCTCATTCTAATTTATAGTTCACGACTTGATTTCCTTATAGTTAAAAAAAAAGAAGAATTTTGAAAAAGAAATTAATTTTGTTTTAGTTTTTAAGTTTTATTTTTATCTAACCGTTAACTCGATATTTAGAAAACAACGTCAGAATACGTTTAGAAACTGATTTGACGAATGATATGCCAAAAGTATTTGAGTTTTCTGCGGATCTGCCACACAGACAATTTTATGCATCAACAGAAAACAAAAACGATTTGACAGATTTGCTTTTCGGTTCGGGTTTCCTCTTTATTTCTCTATGCACTCACATCTGTTTGTATACTGACAATGAATAGAGAAGGGTATATTGGATTTATTCAATGTCTGTCATGCTGTTGTATAAATTAAAAATGGTAAGCTTAAAGTGGTAAATCAATAACATCTTTAGGTCAACTCGATAAAACCACATAAATGCCACAATTTTGAAGCTAGAATCATTAAATTTGAAGGTAAGATTGGTGGTGACGCTCTTTGGTGGTCGGCTTATAAATTTTGGAGCCACAATGTTAGTGCTAAAGTTGCTTAACTTTAATGGTCGATTACTAAGAACCTACTTTAAAAACTTGTAAGAAACCCTAGATCACCCTCAGTTTTCTAGCTAGCGTCATCAGATTTAAATGGTAGATTAATGAGAATCTCTTCAAGTGGTCAAGCCGCTCAAGAAGGTTTATTTTCAACTTCGGCTATCTGGGTATGCCGCAGTCGGGATTGTTCTCACTTATTTGCTTTAATGGTTTGATGATTTTTTTTTTCCTGTTTTAGCAGACGGCTAAATCCAAACACAGACAGTTAGCCACAGACGGTCGGCTCGCATAGACAAATAAACAAAGCCCGTGAAGTGCTCAAACACACAGATACAGCGACAAATACAGATACCAATGCAATATGTGGCGGATAGTCGGGCAAATGTGTTTGCGTTTCTCACTTGCGTCGCTCTGCGGTTCCATCTCCGTGTGTGTTTGTCTGTGTGTGTGTGTGTGTGTGTGTGCGTGTGCGTGTGTGTGTGGGTGTGTTTCTGTCTCTGGCTTAGCGTGCGTCAACATTTTGGCAACACTCTCGTACTCAACCTGTTGTTGCCTCTCGATCCACGCAATTAATTTCTATATCACAGCAGAAGTGCCCGACCGCACCCTCCCCCATGACAGAGGTGGGGACTACCGCCGCCAGGGTTACTCCAGACGCGAACATTAAAAATTAAACCAAAACAAACAGCTAACATCAAAAGCCGCCAAAAAGCAAAATATAAAAAACAAACAAACACTCGAAAAAAGGATAGAAAGAAAGTGGTCAGCTAGGCAATATCCGGCATACTCTAAAGATTTTTTTTTTTTTTTTTTTTTTGGAGTGAGGTTGGAGGGTTGTGAGCTACTCTTACCACTCGTATGTGGGGACTACGGCTGTCTGATTTTTAAGCCGTTTGTGGTGCAACCAGCACAAGTGGTTAGCATCTATTTTTCTAGGCATGTATTTGACAGCTACAGCAAGCGTTCCCATCCACTCAGCAGCTAAGCGCCCAATAAAATCGAGAGTTTGGCAAGCAGGTAATGCAAATAAAGGACTAGGCCTATTTAAATATAGCTAATATACTAAACTAGTCGTACTTTCATACGCAATTCAGATGTACTACTCATTTCCAGTACAGTTGATTTTAAATTAAGATACCCTGAGCCCAAGTCATTGCCTATCATCAGTCAATAAATCAATCAATCAATAACATTTTTACATCTATCAACTATCTTTTTGAATTGAATCGATATTTTTGGAACTAGAACTCATCTAAATAACGCATACGAAGCTTATATATTTAAGACTCTTAGTCTCTAGCTCTTAACATCTCTGAGAGCACAAATCCTTGACAGACAGGATAGACAGAAAAAATGCCATGTCTAGATGAAGACACTTACATATTACTTCATTATTTGTATTTTAAGCCAATTTTATTACTAGTTAATATTATTGATAGTTATAGTTCTTAAACATATAACTATACTTTTAAGAACTATTACTAGTAGTTTTCGGACAAACTTCATTCGACATTTTGAAGAGCATTCAACAATTGCAGTGGAAATCCACAATGCAAACCTAATGCGAAAAACACATTGTGCCTCACTTAGAAACCGTTGTGCTTTTTATGCCTAGATTTGGTGAGGATTTAAAGACAGCGCTTGGAGTCTGGGTAATACAATAGCAACAGCATCAAACTAGCTACACGGCCAGAACCAGTAACAACAAAACAATTACAACAACAAAAACAAAAACAACAACGAAACTGATGTTTTCACGCGCAAGATTTACGAGTGGCGTTCATTTTGGGTAAATCGCAAACGCACTTCAGTTTGGGTTTGCGTGTGTATATGTGTGTGAGTGTGTGTGTGTGTGTGCGTGTTTATATATGTGTGCATGTACATGTTGCTGTGTGTGTGTGTGTTTATCTTGCCCGTCCGCGAACTGGCTGCCTGGTAGGCTTTTGCCATAAGAGCAGCAAACAAAAATGCGGGCAGTCGCTTCCAAAAACGAGCAAAAATAAAACAACGAAATGCGCTTTGTGCCCGCGGAACCGACAACAGGGGAGGGGGAAAGGGGTTGGAACGAAAGTGGAGTTTATAGTGGTTAGCAATAAGAGTTGAAGTAAATTTCCAGTTTAAGGCATTTAAGCAGCAACTACTTGTTCGGTATACCATTGCAAACATTTAATGTTGCTCTCTTTGAAGAAAACAATGCTGGTCGACCAAAGAGGCCACAAGGAGTCCAAAAGCGAGAACAAAAACGGCTCACGGCAATGGGCAACATTAAAAACTTCCGTTTCCGGGAGCACTCACATATACACACACACACACACACACATACACAGGGAAACAGACACACAAAAGAAATGCAACGGAAATGCCACAAAGTTCAAACAAGCAACAGCGAAAAACCGCACACCAGGCAAACACTAACAGCATTAAGGAACAGATACCACCACCCAATCCCCTATCCCCTATCCCTATACCCGCCTTTTGCTTTTTGAACTCTGCACTCTCATTACTGAAAATTGCAATAAATTTTTAGTGCACAAAATTATTTGAAGTGCCCGCCAAACACACATAAAAACGTCCATAGCAAAATTTACGAGAGCACAACAAACACACACACAAACACACACACAAACACAAACAGGAAGATAGCAAGAAAAGAAATCGCTTAACTTTCCTAAACGGTGCAAGTCCAGTAAAAGACAAAACTAGGCAGGGGGTGGGGGGTGGTGGTGAGGAGAGAGTCGTTAGTCGCACCGTCAAGTGATTGGAAAACCAGCCAAGTAACAGGGCAAACGAAGGTTTTAATTGCTTTTGCACAAACCAAGCAAACTCCGCGATTTGAGTCGAAACTTGCCATGACGGATGAGTTATGACAAAAGGGCTTAAATTGAATTTTGGAAATTGACTCTGGTAACCAACATGAATTTAATGCACTTCGCAGCAGCTGCAGATTGTTTGATAGATTACTGACAAGGGCCATTTCGAATGTGCGGTCTTTGAAATTGAATAAACCTATTTTGCCATCATTTTAGCCATTACTTTTATTTGATTAAAAATCAAAGAGTATTTTGCCATAAATTCTTTTAAAAAAAAGTAGTATTTGATAGATAATTTGTTTTCAATATAACAAAAACTATTTTGTTAAAATTCTATTCAAAACTATTTATCCAAATAATAATTTTACATTTAGGCAAGATAGATAATTTATGACATTTCAGATTTATAAAAAACTATCATTTAAATGACGGCTGCTTTTCATCTGATTCATCCAATTTATGAAATTTTCTTCGCTTCTGTGAAAAATTAGAGTTGGTGTGGTAACAATGAAGACACTACGGATGCAGTCTTCTAGGGCATTCTTGTCAGCATACCATTTTGTACGCTATGTTGACTGAGCAAACGTGCTTTAGACTTTAGACTTATCACAAATGTTGGACGAGTAAGGCTCCCTAATCGAACTCCAATTTTGATAGTTCGGCTGATGTCCAAACGTGCTGGAATCCTTAACATATGATAAACATCGATATTCAATTATGGCCACATTGTAATGTCAAATTTCGGAGATCCCTCTTGGAAAACTACCGTCGAAGGCCAGCAACTGCAGCGGCTGCATTTAAAATAGCTATTTAACCTCAATAATTAAGTACATTTGGGTAACAATTTAATTGAATAACTTTAGTTTTTAACGATTAAAAAATTCATTTGGATCATTGAGGTTGAATGAAGCAATCCTTGTTATATATTTTACACATGTGCTTAAAAACAACCACAATCACAATGCAAAAGATTGCATACATTTCCTTATAAGAGATAAAAATTACGATTATAAGTAGGACAGTGATTAATCTGTGTATGGAGGCAGACAGTTGTACAAATGCTTGTAAAAGAGGTTAAAACTCGACTTAAGTACCATTTGGCATATTTTCCCTGCTTTATTAATGAATATATGAATCCAGTTGAGCTTTTCGTAGCTGGATAAAGTTAAATAAAAATAAAAATTGCATACATTGATTTTTAAAAAGTTAATTGGATAGCTCAATGCTCGAATACATTACTCAGCCATACATGTATACACATATTTACACTATTCACTGCCCACAGACACACACACACACACACACACACCCACACACACCCACACACACACACACACACACACACACCCACACTCAAAGAGAACAGCTTCTTTCAATCCGTTGAATAAAATTCCATATTGATACTCTTTGTACTATTTGCCACGCACATTTTTGTGATGATTTATTAATGATGCTTATTATTATTGCTTAATTGGGGATATTTGCAGGCACACACACACACACACACACACACACACTCACCCTCGAGGTCCAATTGGAATTGTGTGTGTGTGTGTGTGTTTGTGATTAACGGGCTTAAAGTGAAGGAACTCCAAGTGCACCAGGTCAGCAATGGAAGAATTGTACACATCTGATTTCTCTAATTAAATTTCAATATGCATATTAAGAGTTGTGGGCTTTTTTTAAATTCGACCTGTCGAGTTTTTGTTTGTTACCGTTTAATTGTTATACAATTGAATCAATTCAGTTAAGTCGCAAAAATGCAAGAGAAATTATCGTTTGTTCTGATTTTAAATGAAAATCGATCCAGATGAAGAGCGTCTGAGTTGGCAAAGGCTCAAGGCGACGAGGATTTTTTATTCAATTTTGTATGTCCAGTACTTCAGACAAATTAAAACGCTAAGCCCGATCAATATTCATGTTAAACTACTATTTTAACTAAGTTAGAATGATATAGTCGAAATGCGTTCACAACTTTGACGGTAGCATTGTTCCAGAAGTCAAAACCATGATTACAAGGCCATGGTTTTTCAAATTTGATTACTTTTGACAAAGTTATGGCTATTGGAAATATTTGTCGTTTCCTGGAACCACACATTGAGGGTAAAATGTTAACATGAATATCGAGCCGGAAAGGCGTTTCCAAATTTAACTTGTGAAAAAATCCCTGGTTTTTATTATGCTGTGCCCTTCTCACACACGTAACTCATATACAGAATATATAAACTTTATGGAATCCGAAATGCTTCCTTCTGCCAACTTCAATATACATATTTTCACATTGCTAATGGGTTAAGGGTTGCATATATTATTAAACTAAACTTTATAGAAATAATTTACCCTATTTTCCATAATGAAGAGTATATGGGGATTTCGGAGAGAATCAATCGTTTAATTCATACGATTTATCGATAGTTTGGATGTAGATGTAGATTATCGTATGCCTTATTTGATGAATCTTATTTTACATATCGATTTGCATTTGGTTAGTATAATGCAATACATTTTTAAATATTTATTTGATTTATATAACAAAGTGAATTCATTTTGATTATATAATAAATAATTTGGCGATTTACGATTAGAATAATTCATTATCAGGTGCAGTTCATAAAATTACTGAATAAATAAATGATTTATTAGTGTGATGCTCGCCACATCGATGCACTCATATCGCAAACTATTATTTAAACAGTTTTCAATTAATTTTTAAAAGTTTGTAAAGCTTATTTTAATAGCTGCTTTAAGCGTTAAGCTGGCTTTAAAATCGACGCACACGTTAAACAAATCCAAATATTTAAATGACAATCAGTTCACAGTTCGACCCGAAGATACTCTGTTCTTTTCCGCATGAGGGAGTGGTCATGGCTGGCGTTAATCAACGACCTCAAACCAATCTACCTTGATATCGGGGGGTTGGGGACATTGAAAACACTTTATGGGCATTGTTGGCGCATTGTCTCGCTTGATTATGCCCGACAGATTTTGATGCTGGTGCCATTTTTTATGCGCGGGCTCATGACATGCAGACACATAAATTTTACAGACTCAACGCCAGGCCGAAGCCGAAGCAAAAGGACTGCACTCTGAGCATATATATATATATAAAACTCGTAGAAAACAATGCAATACCAGCGCTATAAAAGCGAAAAGTCTGCCATGGTCTGAGATTTGTCCAATTCCCTCAAACAACATTCCTTCTATACTGGGTGCGAACGAGTTTTTGTCGGCTCAGACAGCCGAGAGAGAGTTAAGTAGAAAGCGGTGCGATTTGTGCATTTTTGCATATAAGATTTTTTGTATCACTTAAAATACTGCCAAAAATATTCGTTTCGAGATATTCTGAATACAGCTTTTCCAAATAATAATGTGTCTAAATATATTTAATAAAAATTGGAAGGCTATTTCCTTATAATTGTGTCTCTTATTGCTATCAAAAATCGATTACTATCGATATTCGCATTTATCGCTGGAAGGTTTCAATACAATGAAATGAACTTGGTATACGATAACTTATATAACATACTTAAAGCCTCTAGCACTTATAGTCTCTAAGAACGGATTGTTCTAAATCGACTCGACTGTTGGTGCTAATCAAGAAGGATTCAAGGAATAAATATTCCAGTGATTAATATTAATTTCAAACTCTGACTTCAAACCGTATCGAAAAAGTCTTTATCAATTTACGCTCTCGACTCAATATCTTGATCAATAGCCCACTTTTAACCATTTATATTTAGTATTGCATTGAAGGTTCCGCGATTAGCCTTAAATTCGCCGCAGTGTACTAATGTAATGCTGTCCTTAATTTGAATACTCAGATACGCAAGCTGAAACTGCAGTGAAATGGTCAAGTGGATATTAAAGTGAAACAAATGAGGCACAAAAAGTAACTACACCAAACTGAAAGAGAATGTGCATAAGTATGTGTGTGTGTGTGTGTGTGTGCGAGTGTGTGTATAAGCGTTAACCAACCCCAATAATTTAAGCACAATTTATGGCATTTAACTAAAGATACGCAGCGCTGACCAGAGGCAGCGGCTAGCCCCCCTTAACCCACCCAAACCCGAAGGCAACCAAAGAACGGTCAATGGACCAGACAAAACCGTTAGGCAAATGTTTTGTGTTGTTGTATTTTTTTGTTCTCTCCATTTCTGTCTGCTTCTAATCCTTACAGCAAACACACACATCACTAAGAGAGACAGAGAGCGAGAGAGAGAGAGCGAGAGAGAGAGAGAGAGAGAGAGAGAGATAGTGAGTCTCAGCATTCATTTGGCATAAATCAAATGCTTTACTTCGTGTGTGTTTTGGCCTTTGCTAGTGTTGCGTAGTGTTAATTAGTATTTAATCTATGAACCATACATAAATCCCTTTTTGACAAGGACACTCAATTTTCTTGCCGCTATGCTGCTGTTGCGCCTTAATAAATTGCCAATTGTGTGTCACAGAAGTTAAGTCAACTAATTGCTGCATTTACTTTGTGCGACAATTTGTTTGCTTGATTTTCATATTGTTGTTGTTGTTGTTGTTGTGTTACCCAGCAGGAAATTTTGAAAAAATCTCCGTTTTATTTTGCGACTCATCTAAGCCATTTTGATCTAATAAATATGTATTCTGTATTTGTTTGAACAAAATAAGTGGAGCGATTAACTTTAATTAGGTATAAAATCGTTAAATGAAAACCAAAATCTATTTCTAAGTAATGCAAAATCCTTTTTAGTTCGAATAAATGGCTGGTGAACATAACTTTATTTTGGAGAGTTCTTAACTGGTGCTGGACCACAAAATATCCCGTCAGCCTCCTACTTCAAAAGGTTCGTATAACAAGAAGTCTGTCAGGTGGATTATCATGGTTATCACGGATTATCTCTGCTACTTGACGATTTTACGCATGATGGTGTTAAGATTAGCTTGGATAGAGTTAATACCTATTAATGTGCAACCCATAGGCCCAAATAGATGTTGATTTTGAAGTGTAAGACTTTTAGCTCTTAAATTCAGTTTAGATGTATACTTAACCAGCCGGTGAAGATAAATGTCAAGACAATCTTAACAGGTGACTAAAACTTGAACTACTAAATGGAAAGCACAGACGAACGTTTAAATAGCGAAATAAATGTGCGAAGGCATGAAAAATAAGCACATTCTTCACATGCGCACCAATTTTAGCCTTGCACAGAACTGAAATGTGCAATCAACATGAAATGTGTAACAACAACCACTGAAAAAAACAGACACGAAAATTGCAACTGGATTTTAGTGCTGTGTGTGTATGGTGTGTGTGTGTGTGTGTGTGTTGTCTTTTAGCGGTGCGAAAAGTGCCAATAAAACATTTTAATTGATTGCTCGCTAAGCTGTTGGCAAACACTTTGCAAAAGCTGCCACCATTCGATCCGTTCATCCCCTCAGGGCCACCACCACCCGTCCACCCACCACAGTCCGATGTAAAAGTATTTTTGCACGGGCTGGCGCCATCAGTTGGGTGTTTGCTGTGCTCGCTAAAAACTAATGCGTACATTTGCATTGCAAATTGCGCACTTTAAAGAGCGACAATTACAGTGACAACTGTACGACCCCCCGTCTCTACTCCCGCCTCTGTGCATTTGTCACCACTCCCCCCCCACACAAACAAAAGCATCCGCGACCCCTGCGCACACTGTCTTTGAAAGCAATTAGCGATTAGCGTGTAAAACTTTTAAGCATCAGCCATCTCACACACATATGCATGTATGTATGCATGCATGTATGTATGTATGTGTGTATGTATGCATGTATGTATGCATGGGGATTGTGTGCCTTGTTGACAAGAGCACATTAGTTTGTGACGTCACAGTTTCTTATATTTGCAATTCGTACAATTTGTATTGGTATTCATGTTGTTGCTTTTGCTATTGCTATTGCTGTTGTTGTTGTTGTTGTTGTTGACTGGCACCGCAATTTGCCATTTGCAATTTGAAATCGCTCATTGATTTCGCTCATCTGATTTTCTCTGGGATTTTAAATGAATTTGCAATTTCCTGACTTGCTGTTTTAATCGCGTGCATTAAAATCAGCGCACTGATGCATTTTAAATTCAAATTAAAAATCACTCGTACCAAAAAGGAGACAGCATCTGTTTCATGATTGCAAATTGAACGGCTAAAGAGATATTCAATTGAAGAATTATAAAACATAAACCACATTGTTTAAGTTTAATTGAAAATAGCATTGATCAATAACAAAAATGATTTTAATTGTACTTTCTGAATAAATCTGACAAGCTCTAACAGAATTGTTTACTCTATATTATTTGCCTTACTTAAAAATCTAAATGAATTTAGAAAACAGTAGACTGTACAAAAAAAAACTCATCATATCGATTACAACAATCTATACAAGTCTACTCTCCAAAATACAAAAATTATACAAAAAACAAGAACTAAAACTGGAAAAACAAACAATATGGACACAAACCCAAATCAGCATCCGCAATTTGACGAGCAATTTCTTAGGCAACCCTCAAAGGTGGTCGAGGCCATGGAATTTCTGCAAGTGATGGCTACTGCCAACAAAATGGATGAGTAGGTCAGAGTGAGACCCCGCAAGCCACAATCTATGAAAATTCATGTCCACTTTTCTAGGGGTACACGAGACGGCAAAAAAAAGGAGGTGAAACCGACTGTGGACATCAGTGCGGACGTTACAGATAGCAATTATTTTATCTCGAGTCGATCGCTGAATGTAGGTTCAATGTCGTTCAGGAAATCGAAGATAAAGGGCAAATCGAACACCAATCAGTTCACATTCATGCGCCAACTCGATCAGACCGATGAGGAACGTGCTAAGACGCGCATTGAACGCGAACGAATCGCAAACAATTTTCGCAGGTTGGTTAAACCATTGGCTAGATACAAATTGACTGAATACCTATTCAATGCGAAGAACTGTTCAAAAGGCAAAAGAACAGATCTTCGTCCGATAGAGCCATATCGACCATCTGTCCAGTCTATCGATCTCAGAGACTAGTCTTTGTGTGCATCATACACAGATGAGTTTTGTTTTGATCAACTTATCCAAATTACAAAATATCGATAAATATCGATTTCCGACTCCAGAATATCTTGAACTTAAATGTTATTGATACCATATACATGTGATACCGAATGTATAAGAAAGAATCGGTAAAAAATTGTGTGGCCACGCCCACAAAAATCGGACAAGCCAATATCTCCCGAAATTTTTGAAGCTTAAAGTTACCAAACATGTAAAATCTACCTTACTTGAACCTCCTTCAAAAATTGGTAAATTTCCTGATCACGCTTTCCCTGTTCTTTGACACCTGGTATTATAACATTATTATAACAGTATTTCGCAGTAGGTTACTTCCGACTACAACGTTCTCACTTCTTTAACCCTGAAACCATTAAAAATGGTAATCGTAAATCGTCATATCTGCTTGTCTCTCTGTATGAAAAAGCCGCATCTTTTTAAAATAATTTCTTTCATTCAATTTCGACAAAGTAATGATTTAAATTTCAAATAGATATATATATATATTAACACGCAGACATATTGATCTTATTGATCAGCTGTAAAATCTTTATTAAAATCGGAAAGGAAATGCGAATTTTATTAAACAAAATGTACTTCAATCAGCAAGCATATTAGTGAAATCATGGTATTTCCTAGTGGGTCACGCTTGGCTACAGCACTTTATCTTATTTCAGACTTGGCAATGCAGCCTATCGCAAGAATCAGTTCAAGAATGCAATCGAGATGTACACCAAAGGCTTGGAATATATTAACGATACGCCCGTTCTATATATCAATCGCGCCTGCTGCAATATCAAGTTTGTGAATCGATTTTAAGGCAAGCCTGAGTTTAGCGATTTCTTTTGTTTTCAGGCTGCGCAACTTTAAGATCGCCATCATGGACTGTGACTATATATTAAGGGTATTGGATCCGAAATATGTACGCGCTTGGCTTTATCGTGCTGGCGCCTATAAGCGCCTCAATGACGAGAACAACTTTGAGGAATGCGTTTATCAGGCGAAGCGTCTCAATTGCAAGGATATTGAATTTATTGACAACTTTTTGGAAAAGATGCGAACTTCCTTCTAAATTCAGTTTGATAATATTGTAGTTAACATAGAAGTTTCCACAATTCGATTTAAACTAAGTGCATAAGATTTTGCCATTGACGAGTGCTTTAAGAAATGAAACGTGAAGAGTTAATTTTCACACTTTTCCTTAATCGATTGCCTTTTACCGGAAGTGTTGGAGTCTGGTCAACCCTCGTAAAGAGCATAAGGGCCATCGTCTAGGCAATCATTTGGGATTATCTCCCTCAATGACTTCTTTTCTTCTTCTTATACGTTTTTTTTTTTCTCATTTCCGCTTCAGTTTGGCTTATCGACAGCACGTTGCGAGTTGAACAACTTTCAGTTGATTAGCCGTGCACTTTTTATTCTCTAATTAACTGCAAGTAACTCGCTCATAAAAGTCGAAGAAGAAAATAGCAAAAAAAAAAAAGAGTGAAAAAAGGTTGAGCAATTGATTTTTATGGCTCGTGCAAAGAAACGCGATTGAAAAATTAATTGAAAACCTTTTGGTTTTTTCTGTTTTTTTGCTGTTGTTGTAATTTTCTTTGGCGTGAGTTTTTGATTTCAACGTGTGCATAAAATGCACTGCAATGAAATCAGATAGCTGAAATGAGTGTCTGCAGGACATTAAAGCACACACACACACACACACACACACCAAACTGGGCAGGCTCGGAGAAATGCTCGTGTGTGTCTGTGACTAAAGTCTAGTCGACTTTTCGGTCGGCTCTTTCAGTCAATTTGATTTTTTAATTAAATTTATTAGGGCAAACAGCATAAAATTTTGTGTGGTTCAGTTCATTTCTGGGTCACATTGCTAATGACTCTGGGCTTCGAGTCCCAGAGCGAGTAGCATGCAGTGCAAGATGTTGCAAGGGAATGCAGTCAGTTGTGTGGCAAGGATACTGTAGGATGCTTCAGGATACTTCAGAGTTGGACACTAATCTGCTGCTAATGCCTTTTACTTCGTCTCCGGTTTTCGAGCAATGAAATCTCCTCTATTTCTGTTTCGCTTCGCCTCTTGCTATTTTATTTTCAGTATGCGGTTGATTATTCAATTATTTTTTTATGAAAATTGTATTTTTCATTTGGGTGCCTTTTGGTATTATGCAATTTGTGCGCACTGAGTGCTTTACTGTTGTGCAATATGTCTTATATTTGTTGTATATATATATATTTTTGTTTTTTGCATTAGTTAGTTGCGTGGACCTTTAAAGCTTTATGTATGGAATGGCAATTTGATATTTATGTTTGACTTTTACTTGCCCAGATGAGTGTTAAGAGCTCGTATACCAATGAAAATATTCAATATTCAAGTTGTATCAAATTACTTCAAATCCAAATAACCCACTTAGGCATTTTTTGAAATCAGATACACTACAATTTATGCCAAATTAAATGTAATCATATAATTTGTTATCATAACCTTTATGGTCAACCTTACTCGGATTTGTTGACTACAAATTGATCATTTAACAAGCAGCCATTAAAGCATCAGTAAAATAAAGCATTTCTGCTCTGGCCATTTAATTTTTGTACAAAAGCATTATTTCTGCATTTAATTTCTTTCATCAACATTTGCAAGCCACAAAATTAATTTCAACATGGCCATAAAATCGCGAAAAATCCGAGAAGCTATTTTACGCTTTTAATAAATTCCCAATATGTGCGGCACACCTGATCCACGCAGAGAGAGGCACAGATACAGAAAGAGAGGGCGTTGTGGGGGGAGTCAGTGTCCCCTAAGCCACGAGTGGACGTAAAATAAAACGAAAATGTAATTTATTGGGCGGAACAGGACAGAACAGAGTTCTACTAAAATAGAGAGAGAGAGAGAAAGAGGGGCACGATGTTAATGCTCCGATTTATATCTCTTAAGCACAGTGTAAGGAATACGCGAGCACGCTCCATTTACGAGTGTCGAGCTTAGCACATTGCGTATACGCAACATGTGCTGGCCGTAAACATTTTCGTTCTCACATTTAACAGCAAAATGTGTTTAATTGCAAAAAATGGTAATTTATACGAGTGTGTCTGCTAAAAGATACAAAGCTGCAAAATGTGGAAGGGGTGCACAGGAGAAGAAGCCTTGAGGGTGGTTGGAGGGGCTAATTAAAGTCCAGTTGCCAGATACGACAGACGTAGCTGAAGTTTTCCATTGTTAGCTCAATCGCATGGAATAATTTATTAATTAACTACAATTCGAATGAATGAATGAACGATTACAGAAGCTGCCAGTCCCACTGTGCCACTGGAGGGGGCTGTGACTTCGACTGAGACGGGGGCGAAGTGGCTAAGAAAGCACCAGCTGTTGGACACGAGCTAGAGGTGACACCAAATATAATATAAATACAAATACAAATATCTTTATTTATTATAAATCAGTGTGTTCTTAGTTAGTAGAAAGGAAAGTGAAAATTGAAAAAGGAAATAAAAATGAATAGCTTATAAATAAAATAGAGTTGTGTTGTACGACAGATATGTGAATTCGTGAGTTGGCGTGTCACGACAGCAAAGTAGTGTCACTCTCCGCGCTGGCGCTGACCGAAGTTGGCTGCCACAGGACGACAATTTGCCATTTGCCATTGCACGTAACGGGAAAATCAATTAAAAGCGCTTTATGTGCGCGACAGTCTTCGGTTCTGGTGCTGGGACAAGTTTAGCGCCTTGGCAAGTGGAACTTTGTTAGTTTCTAATTAATTGTAACAGTTACAGAGCGTTTTGCAGGCAGCGGCAGCAGGCAGCGGCAGCAGCAGCAGCTGTGCTAGCTACTCCTGAATGGGGCGTGTCAAAACCGGGTGGAGGAGGTTGGAGAGTGTAGTGGAGCATTGGCAAGTGTGCCATCCTTAGTTATTTATGTCAAATGCTCAACATTATTTATGTTGCATATTGGGCGCTTTGTGTTCGCAGTAAATTAACTGGAAATAGTCGAACTTCAATATCCACACACAAACACACACACACACACACACACACATATACAAACTGTTTGGAAAGCACAGCTGCCAGTTCTGCTTTTCTCTCTGTTTATTGCAAGTGTCACAATAAGTTGCCAGTTATGACAATTTGATGTGGCGCTTTCGGTTCGCATTTCCCAAACTAATGAAATAAGCACTTGCGGCATCTTAATTTCATTTCTCCTTATCACTCATTATGTTCCAGCAGCAATGGGGGCAAGTGATGCTAATTTGTAGCCAGTTAGTTACAATTGCATAGCATATGATGATTAATTTTTAAAGCCCTCATCATTTGTTCTTGAAGCTGCTTAATTAGGTACTTGAACATTTGTACCAGATCCTTCATAATGTCCTTCCTTTGGTTTAAGCTACCATATATAATAATCTGCATAGATCTCTATGAACAAAATGTTTCTGGCGCACTAACCTCTGTATTCAATTTGCATATTTTTCTAGTACATTTTTTCTAAAACTAATGTTTAATGGTCGTGATTTTCCCTATAAATAGTTTTTGTATCAAATAGTCTATAATTTCAACTCGAAATTGATCTTAAATTAATTGAGGTTTCATATTTTCCTCCGAAAAACAATGAATAAACAAATTTATGTTTTAATTATTTATTTATTTAATGTGGAGTTAAAGCCGACAACAATTTCGTAAGAAGGCTTTACAAAATAAAAGTTCAAAATTAAAGTTACAAATGAAATTATATAAAATCAATTGGGAGTAATTAAGCTAAAAATGTTCAGTGATAATAAGGGATAGAAAATTCATAAAACAAAATGTTTTCGTTACAATTAATTGACGATTGCTAAGCCCGAAATAAGTATATATTATAGTAACCATTTAGATAACCTTACAAGCTTTTAGTTACATCCAATAACTTTCAGTGGGCCTAATTCCAAAGGCTTTGCCTTTTAGCAACATTTCCTTTTATTGGACCATTTAATATCTGAACAGCATACAGACAGCATTCAGGCACCTATCAGTAATTACCAGAAAATTGCCAAACTGCTAGCAATAGCAATAGTTAACAATGTGTCACACCTTGATACAAACTACAACCAAAAAAAAGTGAGGAAAATAAGTTGGTCCCGAGGCCAAAAGCAACAGAAAATACGCTTTTGTGCACACACAGTGTTAAGCATGTACGAATAAAAATTGAATGAAATCCCATGTTCATTTCCGTTTTGGTGGCCCCAAGCCGCATTGTGGGTGTGTGTGTGTGTGTATGTGTGTGTGTGTTGGGGGATTTTGTGCTGCTGTCAATGGGCTATCAATAGAAGTCGACCCTCTAGGCGCCAAGTCCAAGTAAGCCGCACACTCACATAAACATACACACATTCACACACATAAAAAAAGGCAAACGGAAACGGAAAAGGCTTAACAGCTGCGTTTAGACGCCTGAAAGAGCTGCCATCTGGTGGGTAATGCGGGGTGGTTTGCGGAGTGTTGCAACTGGACGGACACTCGTGGCATAAGCAGCATAATCATGAAAATTGTCAGTACATAATGCCTCAAAGGCCGTCATCGAAGCCGAAAAGCCGGAAAAGGTTTTTATTCGCAACTTTACTTACTTTACACGCTTGACTCCGAACAGAGAAGAAGCCTCGGCAAAATTTGTAGAGCGGAAAGTAATTTTCTTGCGCTTTTTTTTATTTGCAACGCTCCCTTTTTTTACGAGCCGATTTTCGCTTAGTAGTATCGTAGTAGAAAATAAAAGAAAAGAAACGAAAGCAAAAGGAAAAGTTCACTTGCCACACTTTGATTTTGTTGTCTGCCATTTTTTGTGTGCCCTTTTGTGGAGAGTATTTTAGCTGGTTGATTAAATGTGCAAAATAATTAATAACAGTGATAATAGTAATATATATAATCGAGCGGAAGTCTATAGATTTTGTCTGTCAGGCTTCATACAATCAATTTTCAATTTTCTTAACTTATTTAAATATTATCGATTTGAATAGAGTTTCAGCACGACAACTTCTGTCTGTCAGGCTTAAAGCAATCAATTCTCAATTTTTCTTACTTATAAGGTAAGGATTTCAACCGGAAAAGATTATCATTTTTATTTGCTGTCCCATTTTTTGCCTAAAGTGTATTTGATTGTCGGCAAAGCTTAATGTAAAATGGTTTCCATGATTTTTTGCTGCTGTCGTTGGCAAAAAGCAACTTTCGCACGTTTCGATTGTGTAAAGTTTTTATGGCTTTTTGATTTTTTCACTTATTGGCCCCGGCCTCGGCCCTGGTCAGTGTGGGTGGGTGTGGACCACGCCCACATTACTCCCACCACCACCTGGCAAACGAATGGCACTTAAATAATTACAAAATAATGGATGGGCAACCCATTTGAAGACACTTTGGCAATGGGTACTACTTGGCCCAATGATGGCATGATGAAATGGAAATTGTCGATCTACAATCTCTGCTTTATCAATGGCCGTTAGTAATGCAAATCGTGCCTAAGTGCCAACTGGCACTGAAAACTCTTTCAGTTGTCAGTCAGTCAGTCAGTCAGTCAGTCATTCAGGCATTGAGACACTGAAGCAACGGTGGCGGTATGCAAATATTTGCGAAAGGCGAAATTCAGTAAAAGTGCTTCGGGGCCTTAGTTTGTCAATCTGCACTGAAGTCACTTTGATTTGTCGCCCCTTTTTTGTAAATATTTAATGGAGCAGAAGTAAGAGCAAAAGCATGCGAGTGCTTTCAAAGATATGTTTACATTTGAGTGTAAGTAATTTACAGTGGAGTGTAAGTAATTTAAATGGCATATGCAACAGCAACTTTCTTATTTTTTTAGCGAATGTGAATGGTATAAGCATACAAATATTCTATAAGAGATAGCAAAGTAATTAAAGAAGAAAAATCTTACATTAAAATCGCATAAAATAAATATAAGCTTGCATTTTTAATATTTATTCAACAAAGTTCGTAAATTTCCACAAAGAAAAGTGAATGAGATGAACAGTTCCATTATAAAGCTATCGTCGCTCAACTCAATAGGATCATCTTATATCTTTGAACCTTTATTCTTTTACGTGAAAATCATAATTTTGATTTGATATCTTTTTGACTCATCAGATTAGCTGCAAGTTGGAAAAATATAACCATATAATTGTTGCAGAAGTGTTGAATCTATTCAGTTGAGTGGCACTGCATATCAATTCAAGTTTAAAAATATGAAATATATGAAGTACATTTTTTAAGAATGCTATTGCAGATTTACTTTAAAGAAAACCACATATGCTGTACACAATTTATAACATCAGGGATGTATGAATATGAAGAACACTGTTTGGATGTTCTGCAATCCTCATTAGTGTAAAATAGTCTACAAAATAATAACGCACTTCAAAATTCTCTGACTAATTATGTATTCTACGATCTCCCATTTAATATAACGACAACAGGTCCGATATCAGAAAAGGTGACATTTGTTGATATATCGATACCACTATTCAAAACTTATCTATATCTATATCTTATCTATATCTTATCTATATGATATAGGTTCAAAACGGATGGCTTCGATTTTAGTTGGTTATTATGATTGATGCAAAGAGTTAAATATATATATATACTAGGAGAGCGTTGATACTAAGTCAGTTTTATTCATATCAAATAATACATAAGTAAATCGGTAGTTGTGCTTTAAACTTGATGACTTTGACGCAATCAATGCGTTTCAAACTTCACTACAAAATTAATATACCCGCTATAAACAAAAATTTAATTTAATATTTTACAGTTTTGTAGCAAAATGCGAATTCTGTTTTACTTATTTCATATAGTGCAATTTTTGCGGCCATTTCCCCTCGAGCTGCCCGCAACAAGATTACGTGGCACACAAATAACTTTTATTGATAACGAATTTGCAAGTGTGGCAACTGCTACACCCCTCCCCGTTGCATGCGATGTATGTTGTGCAATAAAAAAATTGATCAATGCAAATGCGCGTAATGGAAAAAAGGCGAAAAGAAAAAACAAAATTGTATAAAATATTGAAAATTTATTACGTGCGCCCGCATTTTCGAGCATGTTTTTTTTTTGCGTAGTAAATAAAATTAAATTATATGCCGAATACGTAAAAAAAACGATGAGCAATTTAAAAAATAAACACGCTTGCAGTAAGCATTTAACACAAGCGAACAAGTTGCAAATAAATAAAATACAAACACAAATAAATAAATACATTTTTGTGGACTGCAATTCGATTGAATTTGTTTTCAGCTCGCATTTTATTATTATTATTATTTGTTATATTTTTTTTTTGTAATTTCTTGTTGCATTTTTTATGAGCTGTTATGCATATGAGAAATGTTGTACAATTTAAAAAGTTGTAATTTTTTTATTTTTTTATTTTTTTGTCTGAACTATCATTTATATTTCAATTTTAAAATATATGCATTTGAATAAACTGACACTCGTGGGCACTTTTGCTACACGCATTGAAAAAGCTCATAAGTTAAGAATGTGTGAATATTATTAGTTCTTTTTTTATGGTTCTTTTTACATTTCTGAAAATTGCAAAACTCAATTATTTATGTTATTTATTGGCTATCAAATAAACCCGTAAAAGCATATAAGCTACAGCGTATCTTAAAGTCGCTAGCTTTTCAACTTTTACATCATTTAATTACATTTTGAGAAAACAAAAGTAACTGCCTCTTGAAATTTGTGTGCTGCCTTATTTACTTAGGATTATAATGCTGTCTGTTGGTCTGTCTACTTAGCTGCCCCATTCTCTATTCCATTACCATTACCATTTCCAGATCCAACTCTCTCTCTCTCTCTCTCTCTGCCCCTCTCTCAATTTCTATATCCGGCTCGCGCTTTTGTGGTTGGCAAACATTTTGTGGTCGCCGTGCTTTGACTTAGAGCTTGCGGATGCGTCTTGCAATATTTTAGCATATTAAATGAGAGCGAATGGCAGCAAAATGGAAACCGAATCCTTAGCGCCGGCCAAAGGCGTAGCCTCGTCAAAGCAGCTTCCCATTTGAGTGACAAATTTAAGTGCGATGTCTAAATAGGTAATGTATGTCTGGTCCAACATGCCATTCCCCACTCTCTCTCTCTCTCTCGCTCTCTCGCTTCCTGCTGGCCTTTTGTTCATGCAAAAAAGTACAAATAATACTTTAGACCAAGCCGCGACTTAGCTGCTGAATAAACAAGTTTTGCATTTGCTTTCATGAACTTAACTGGAAAGCGGCTTAGACTGCCAACAGGCGGTGACCATTGCCATTGAAAATGCCCCCTAACAAAAGGTATTTGCGCTATATCACTCAATCGGAGGACGCTTTAGTAGATTTTTGTAGGCAGCATTATTATTTAATATGTTCTCATAGTTCTGAATAAATTAATAAATTAATTAAATATATTAAAAATAAAAATTAATAAATACAACTTTTTGTATATATAAAAATATTGAGTGTCGCTATGAATCTTTTCCTGAAGACGAATTCCATCGGGATTCGAAATATACATGAAAAATAAACTATTTTTGACCCGGAGTATATGTATAAAAACAAACTTTTAAAGAATTTTTAAATGCTTTAAATATATGTATACGGTCTAAACCTACTAAAAACCAAAAAAATCTGTGAGTATCGGATATGATATAAATATTGATATTTCTTGGGACTTAAGTTAAGATTTGATGTGATTTCTTCTGTAGGTATCTTCCTCAAGTAATTTATAAATTTTCATATTTTTTATTTCGCTTTCTTCATTGAGTCGTATTATTTTGCTTAGCTGAGCTCATTTTTTATGTGTTTTCTAATGATATTTTAGAGCTAAAGCAATTCGCTGATGTTTGATTGTTATGTTGAAAAAAGTGATATATCTGTGTCTTATTTATACATACCAGCCTAAGCAGCTGCTTCGCCATCCGCCATTCAGAAGAACTCATATAAGAACTAATATATCGAGTATAAATACCAGGCCTGGTTAGGTGTACAAGTAGTCTGATTTAGTCTGACGATGGAAGCTAACCAGTTGCTGCTGCTGTTTCTGCTGGGCTTAGTGCTGTGTCTAAAGTGTATGGATACAAGGAAAAGTGACGATCGCTATTGCGATATGAGTCCTTGTTATGCCACGAATTTGGCCTGTAAAAATAATGTCGTGAGTTTCGAGTCGTATCTGGCAGAGACCTTAAGCCAATTATTTATAATGCACACAGTCACTCAAGGGTTGCTACCGACAAGCCAAACTGCTAAGGGAGAACGAGTACAAAGAACTTATCGGGAATATTTTCAATACGCTACGCAATAATGTGGCCAGTGGTAAAGTCTATAGAAATTTGCGTCCAGCTGCGCAGATGGTCAAAATGTCGTGGAACAGCGAACTGGCGTATTTCGCCCGACTGGATGTGAGACGTTGCATTTTATTGCCCCGGCCGTGCATGTGCTCACCGGACTTCTATCGCGTTGGCAGTCTAGCTGATATATACGGCTATCCAAATGATAATTCTACCTTGTCTGTACATAGCACCATACGGGCCATAACCAGTAGCTGGATGTCTGAGGTTCGCAGCATTACGCCATACAACACGCGCCATCTGCCCCCCAAAGATGAAGTAAAGTAAGTAGCAGGTGAAAAATAGATGGGATAAGTAAGTACAACACTATTTTACATAATCTATCTGCATGATTTTTTTAGTTAAGCTGAAACCGCAAATCAATTGTTCAGCTTAACATATTTGACTCTATCGCAGATTATTGCAATTAATGAGGACTGTGAACGAACTTTTGTAACTAAAAAGATACAGTTAAAAGAAAGAAAGAATATATACACTTTTCAAGTTGAAAAAATAAATAATAATTAAATACAAAAAAAAAGTACACTAATGAAGGAATAATTGAGTAATAGCACTAAGCAGCGGTAATAGTGACTGTCGAGTGTTCTTCAGTCTCCCGATTTATTAAAAGTATTTTAGTTCAAATATTTTCTCGGATAAAATGCCAAAAAAGATTTTTAACAAAATGAGTTTCGAGATCTGAGTCAAAAGCTATATTATATTGTCATTTTCAAGGTTCACTTTTTTTTATGATTTTTAGCGAAATTCTTTTCTCAACAACTTTGCTGCTAATCGAGCATAATTCGCAGTTTGGCTGCGCTGTGCTGCGCTATGCGAATGGGTTCTACAGATATATCACTCTGAGCTGTGCATTTGGCACCGACAACGAGGAGGGTCAACGGCTGTACAGATGGGGCCTTAGACCCGGAATCAGGTGCCGAAAGCGCGATGTAAAATATACAAATCTATGCGCAGTTGGCGAGAAATATCAGCACTCATTAGCCTATAGGAAAATGGATTCTGTTAAGTTGTCGAAAAGATTTTAATAATATTAATAAAACTGCGGTAAATTTTGTTGTGCCTAGATGTGGCTATTATTGAAATATTCTTTAAAATTACCATGCTTCGTGCTCCCTCAACTAGATCATATTTTATCGCTGGCATTATGCCACATTTTGATAGGTCAATAAATTTAACAACGCTTTCAAAATCTGCTTCCACTGGACAAATTGTTCACCAGGCAAAATCAAACAACATAATCGCGCTGAAGAAGAAAAATAAGATGAGAAGAAAACTATTCAAGCTCCATTTACTGTACATTATTCTGCTTGAGGAGGGGGCATGCCCCTGTCGTTGATCCTTTAACAGCCAACTGGAAACTAAATCAGCCAGACTCGTGGCAAGCTTTAAATATTTCATGAAATTCCGAATCGCCAATGAGATGAGTTGCTTCCACTGGCGAAGACAAATTTGAAGGAACATTTCTCTATTGCGGTTTGATCGACTTTCGAATACTCTTAAGTTCTTTTATAATGTGCTAACTAATCGAAATTTGTATTAGATTTTTATAATCGTGTTGAAGCGATTTTCAAATTATTTTATTTCATATATTATATTATTATTTTTGTATGTGGAGCCAGCGAAAAACGTATTTCAATTATAAAAGGAAGTCACCAAACATAATATTTTTTACCTAATTCATTTTGTTCTATGCCTAAATACTATAAGATTGAATTTAGTTTTGATAAAGCCAGAAAAATTTCTTTATACAAAAACTCAGCATACCACTTAAAGGTTATTTAGAGAGCTATCTCGTCCCTATTCCATCGGACTGAACTAAAGCAATAGATTATCATATAAGCTTTTATTTAGAAAAGACATTATTCAATATTCTTAGAATCACTCATGTGATATATAAAACCGATCCGTCTAGTTGCTAACGTAATTCATCACAAAATCATTATACCTGCGGTTAGGGTATTGGACTTGTAACAAAGTATCCAGTCAAATTGCATGTCTTATAAATAATGTAAAAAGTGTGAAATGCGCCTAATGGCGTGCCAAAGGGCGAAAAGGATGACAGTTTGGCCATAGACCCAAACACACACACACACACTCACACATACACACATACATACACACACGTACACACACACATACACACACACACACATACACACACGTACACACACTCAGAGGAAAGGGAGTGAGAGAAGGAAAGTTGGTGATGACAGGCATTTGGTTTGGCGTTGCATGAAATGGCGCATAAAATGACAATTGTCAGCTGATGCTGGAGTCTCACATACATTTTTGATGCTATACATATATATATATATATATATATATATATATACAGGCAAACATTTGTAGAGCTGTTCAGTCGTAACGAGAAACTGAGATCTATGTAACCTTTCTTTTGTTGTTTATCAAGTGTGGATGTCTATACTGAATACACTACAAATTTTTCACAATACAAAACAAAGCCACAAAATTTTCCAATTCTGAACAATTTTAAAGCTTTTTCTATACGTAAACTAGTTTGGACTGTTTGCTATTTGTGTGGGCATGTCCTGCAATTCCTGTCCACCATTCGGTGGTTATAAGTTTCCATCGTGTTTCGAGCGTCATGAGGGCACCTCCAATAAGAAGAATCCCGGCAATGTACAAACCCTTCACAGTCTCGCCCACAATGTGATGCCCAAGTTCTACGATGGTGTCGAACTCGATTATTATCATCGATTGGCTCCCAACAAATTCATCTCGGCCGCTTGGGTATTGAGTCATGTGAAAGCATCCGGTTTTCGCTTCGGGGGCCTGTACACGTTTCACATGGTGGATGATTTCATGGTGAGTTAATGAAATTGACCTTGAAAAGATGCCTTGCTTAGGAATTAATATTTAAAAATTAAAAAATAAATATTTTAATATTTAATTAGCCATAGTTTGGCGCTTGCTTTTTTAAATCAGTTCATGTAATTTAATTAATTAATAATTTTCATTTGGATTTTCAGCTAACACCAACCATTATCGGTGATATACATCCAACGACATTGGCAGCCAATTTGAATATACTATATTATCCATTTAAGCCGCTACGCCTTGAGGCTGTCCTACAGAAGCCCGGTGAGGATGGCCTCGTGGAAACGCAATATACAATTGAATGGACCCGTCCGAGCGATACGTGGACAGCCAACCTATATAATGTGCGCAGAGATAGTGGACGTTCTACTTTGTCGGTAATGCGTTCCATTACCCAGCACTGGGCAATCGGTGGCGAACTACTGCTAGAGTGGAATGGGCCAAATAATCTCATGAAAAACCTGGCCCTTGCCGTACGGTAAGTGCTTCGCAGTACTACGATAGATCTATTATCGATCCTACTTTAGAATGGTCATTGAGATTTTAGAGATTATGATTATGCAATCACGTTGATAGCCATAGCTATTATTAACCTGCTGTGTTAATTTACTATCATTGAAGGGTCTTTTACTTACAAAGCGAAGTCACACAAACTTAAATATATGTCTCAAATCGCTCACTGTTTCAGCTACTCGCATCATCATTATTCGCTTGCGGCAACCGCCTCACTTAAGGGACTGGATGTTAGCTACTGGCAGCGCATACATCCACAAATCCAGATGGCCAATTTGTTGGCCTGGAATCGTAGTACACGAAAAACCATTGCCACCATTTGCTATCAGTGGAATTTCAGGAATTGTGCCGTGAACGGCATGATCGACTCAGATGCCCTCGTTGGCTTCATGTGGACAAAGTGCGTAAAGACGAATCGAAATTATAATTATATATATATATTATATATCCAAAAAATGCTTGCATTTTACAGATATCTCTCGCACATACCTCTGCAAGTGGGTTTCAGTGTGGTGATGAATCTGCCCATAAATCGTTTCGCATTTGGTATACGATTTGTTGTAGATCCAAGCGGTTTGAGACGCGGCGACTGAGTTATTTTAATCCATGAATAATTATATTTTTTTTACCAAATTATCTGATATGGTGATGTACATAGGTTTAAGATATGTTTGATATCCAGCCGACCATGTTTAAAGAGTATTAAAGAGTATTTATAAGTTCATTAGTAGACAAAGACTAGATCATCTTTGATTTGTGTCTGCTTCAGTTTTATATTACGGTATCTCTATCTCATAATTCGTACTTGTGAAAATATCTACCTTAATATGCATCGGTGCAGCTTTGAAACCATTATAAGAAAAATCCAATTATCTAGTTAAATTATTGTGCTCCCAAAAAAGACGTTTTAAAGTTTTGCAAATCGATAGAAAACCCTAAATTATATTCAATGCTCAGCACATTCAGCAAATTAATTTAAATTTCCTGTTTTTCTTTACTCTCGACTCTTAAATACATTTACCGTGCTTTGTGGTGAGCAATATCCTGAAGTAACCGACTAAGAACTTCGACTCCAAGGCGTATAAATAAAATTTATAAAATACCAACACACAGAGAATCTGTGCGCATTTTGGCACTTTTGTTGAACTCAACGCTGCACATTCTGCACATTAAGTATACGCAACGCAGTCGCATACACAATTACACACGCACACACACAGCGAGAACTACATTATGGCAACAGTTTTATTCATTTTTATATGCTCATACTCTGTTTTTTATCAGAATGATTGAAGGGGAGTATCTTGTGTAAATGCAACATTTAGAATATAACAAATATAGTTCTCATACATTTTACATACTTTTACTTTACTCAATTACTTTACTCAATAATAAAGAAGCAGCAAAACATACAGTTAGTTAAATTGAAAACTTTTTAAGAATCCATAGTATATTTTAAAGGAATTGGAGGTAGTTTGAACCCATGTGTAAAATATATTAAGTCGCTTCAGACGCCGTTTCTAGTTTTAAAAAGACTTTTATTAGCTTGCAGGGTATGTGCACGTCGAGTAGTTTCAAAAGACACCTTGTTGGCTGGTTTTTTGACCGAAAACTGCAGCAAGACTCTTTGGTCGATGCATTTGATTTATGCGCAGCAAAGTCTAGACACAGTAAATATTTTTTTAATGCCGTACGCTTGAATCTGTGCAAAAATTTTGCTTAAGAGCATAAATAAATATAAATCTCAAATAAAATGTGTATAGTATGCTCAGCGAGTTGAGATCTCAGCTGTGTTCTATATAATTTACTACATAATGACTGTTAATCTGCTTACAAACAAAAAGAGTGGACCCAGATGGTTTATCAATTTTTGGGGCAGTGGCAGCCATCGGAGGAGTGGAGCATGGCCAAGCGTTGACCCACAAAAAAAAATAAAATATATATATATAAAGTACAACATATAAAGCAAAACTTTGAATTGATTTTGTTTTTGGGTGCAAACTTTTAGCCCATTGAATTGACTTTGTACAAACATTTGTGGCAATCGCACATGCGAAAACTTAAGGGTATTCCCATACACACACACACACACAAATGTGAAAACTTTGCATGCCAAAGTTTGCAATAATTTTACACCCACACAATCAGATGCATGGGTCTGGCTATGAAAAGCAAATATTAATATTTCAATAAATGCGGCAAATCCTTTTACACACTTTGCCAAGCGTCGCCACAGTTTTTCTTGCTGTTGATGGCCAACGCCAGAGGGCGCTCGCGCTTATCGTCGACTTTACAAATCATTAGATTTTCATATCCGATGAATTTAACAACAAATTCTTTATTTTTTTTTTATTTAATATTTACCCAAACAGGCACTTCTTCTCACATACATATGTGTGTTTGGTTGGTTGTGTCAATGCCTCCCCACCCATCAATCCTTCCCCCCCACCGCCCTTCATTTTATTCCCAACATTTTGTTTGCATTTTCGGCATCGGCATGTCAATTTGTTTGTTTTTCGTATGTAGTGTGCGTGTGCGAGTGTGTGTGTGTGTGTGTGTGTGTGTGTGTGCGAGTGTGTGTGTGTGGCAGGGTGTCAGAGTGAGTGTGATATAAATTGTAAATGTGTGCTGCATATGCAGACATCGTCCCTGTTGCCTTATTCATGCGCATGTCGCCATTTGATGTTTATTTAAACTTCCTTGTAGGCAAACACACACACAAACACACACACAAACCCACACACGCACAACAACAACTTCGAACGAATGGAAGGAACGAAAGCGCACTGTGGAGTGTTGTGGGGAAGTGCAAGAGGCAACTCCAATGAATCTGAAGCTGGTGACGACAACGCCACACACATTCCAAAAATAATAAAGAAATTCATAATAAATTATTATCAATGCCAGCGCATGGAAAGAAAGAATACTGAAAGGATTTCAGTAGATTTCCCCCAAGCTGAATGCACTCATAAAACGCAAAAAAAAAAAGAAACAAGTAAGAGTACTCTGAGTGAGATCGACTACGATATACCCTGAACCCAGTTGTTAAATATATTCTTGGTTTATTGGCAAATTTCACTTTAATATTTATTATGCCATCTCTTTCTCGCATACAGAAAATGCTTGCAATTCCTGAAAGAAATTAGATTAATATGATAATATTTTTCGACTATAACTTGGGCGTTTCTTATCCGATCTTGATGAAATTTGGGCAATTGATCAACAATATGCAAATACATTATTTAATTAATTAGATTCTGCCTTTCAAATTATAGCATTTACTGCTATCGGAAATTATAATGTATCGATATTCGAGAAACGGAGGTCGTTATCGATAAAATAAAGCAAACTTGATCTGCGCCGGGTATACGAAAACTTATATTCCAAATTTGAAGTCTATAGCTCTTAAAGTCTCTGATATCTGCATGCTCATACAGACAGGCGGACATGGCCATATCGACTGATCAAGAATATATATACTTTATGGGGTCGGATGCTTCCTTCTGCCTGTTACATACATTTGCACAAAACTATTATACCCTTTTTACCCATTTTTTATTTGTTCAGGGAATAAAAAACATTGCAATTGTACGTAACCGACTGTGAAATACTCTAATGTAAAGGATGCTGAGGTAATGCCAGCTGACAACAGGGGAGGAAGAACAGGGTAAAAGTGGCCAAGAAATTGTTGACCTATTTTTGAATGAGGTTCCATGTAATCTACCTTTCAAATTTGGTCAGTTTAGCTCAATTAGCGGTAGTAGACGTGGTCGGAAGTGAGGGGAGGAAATGGGCTTGGCCGATGCCGATCTAAATTTGGTCACTGAAGCTCTAAAATTGTGGCAGGCATATGGTTTTATCGATGTAATCGATTTTCTAGCGCCAAGTGGACATAGCACGTCAATCTTAATACTTTTTCTAACTAGAGGAACATAAAAACAAATATATTTTTTGGGATTTTGGCTTAGATATTTTGCCACATATACATATATCTTACAAGAACTCATCTTTCGACCGATACTTTCTATGGATGGTGATCTTAAATATATATACTTTATATCTTTAGATATGTCTCCTGCAATGCCTTACAAACATAAGGAAAATATTATAATACCCTTTCTTGTAATGCAATTAATAATAAGATGACATGCACTTGATAAGCTGAATGAATGAATTAAACGCCGAAAATTAAATAAATAATGGGTTTCATTTTAAGTAAGTAGAAATAATAAAATTTCGCTACTTGTCGTTGTCATAGAGGGTAAAAATAAAAACAAATTGAGTTAAACCTTTTACTTAAATTGCATCATCGTTTTCTTATTTAATTAACTTAAGATTCATTTCAATACTTAATTAGTTTTATTTGATTTTTGCAAGTATTATATTTATATAGTAATATATAATAGCCAGGTATTTTATTTAGACTTTAATGGAAAATCCGCACTTAAAGTGAACTAAACAGTAAACAAAGGAAATTCCCCCTTCTCAGACGAACCCAAAACGACAAAAAACAAGAAGTAGAAACTTCCGCTTAGTAACCAACAGTTATGTTTATGTAAAATAAAAAGAAAAAAAACAACAACAAAATAACAAAACAAAGCCAAAATACAAACACGCAGTTTTGTAATTCTTGTTTTCTTGTCGCTGTTTGGGTTCGTCTAGTGAAAAACATATTTAATTAAAGCTATCCGCATATTAAAACTTTTGTCCACCGTTATCATGCACTGAACCCATTGAAATATGTAGAAAGGGTATAATGATTTTCTGCAAATGTATGTAACAGGGAGAAAGAAGCATCTCCGACCACATAGAGTATATATATTCTTGATCAGGATCAAACAGCCAAGTCGATACAACCATATCCTTCCGTCTGTCCGTCTACATGAGCCCGCTGATCTCATAGAAAATAAAAGCTAGAGAATATACGTTCTCGTATGCCCGGCGCAGATCAAATTCCGATCTAATTGATAAATAATATACACTGACACATTTTTTATTAACTGCACAATTTTCATTAAGATCGGTTAAGAAACACCCAAGCTATAGTCGAGGAGGTATTCTCATGATATCAAATCATTTCTATCAGCAGGTGCAAGCATTTTCTGGGACTGGGTTTCAAATTGGGTTTATTATGAACGAAGATTCTGCCTTTTTTGTATAACTTTTTAGTACCTGCCTTTGCCACCAATAAAAAGTTCTTGCATTCTTGAATATTTGTGGCCATAAGCCCTTCTAAGGGGATATTTGGCATTAAAATGGGTCAATATTTGTCATTTGGTCCATTAATCAATTAATGCTGTTAATTAATGAACAGTTGTGTCATTAAATTTAGTGTGACTTACTGGATTTCTTGATGTGATTGCTTAATAGTGATTGTGAGTGTTAATAATCTATTCACAGAAGATTTGGAATATTTGTTTCAATGTATAATTTTCATATATAACGCGATTCTTTGCAAAACTGACCCTATTTTTAAAAACCGGTGCTTTTTGATGATTTATAGATGAAACAGGGGAATTGCTACGTAGTCGATCGACAAGCGCCGCTGGTTAACTTATTGCTGTGAATTTTGTTTTTCCTATTCATTCCAAAAATGATGATAAGATCCCAAATCTATTTCAGAAATTGCGGACTGAGAAAATACGTCGAACACATTTTGATAATTTATTTTTCCGATTTAAATCGGTTAAGTAAAAATTAACATAATTAATATATAATTAAGTCATGTGTTTTCTTCCCTGTGACACGAAATGAGAGCACTGCACACCTTTTTACATGTGGGTTCAGTGTATATCGTAGTCGAGCTCACTCGACTACAACTTTCTTACTTGTTTTGATTGCCTTTGCTTAAATTTTACACTTGGATAGAGGCTTTTACTGCATACTTTTTGGGGCTAAAAAACTTAAGCTGCCACATTACGAAGCATAAACAAGAGAGTTTTGGCGCTGTGGGAGCCACTTTAAAGGCCAAAAGTGCCCCAAGGCACGATGCGGGTCACTCAAGTTTTAAAAATATGCAAAATTTTAATGAATTTTTGTTTACAACCCGCCAGCACACCCTGCCCGTCAACCGCCGCCCAACCCCAACGAACAACCCTATATTCCATTGGCATCCCTCCAGGGTCGAAGCGACCACTTTAGCAGCCTTAAATGCAGGTCAATTCTCCGAGCAGCTTTTCATTTGCGATAAGAAGCCGACAAAAAAGTCGAAAGCTGATGTTAACACAAAAGTTGATAGAATTGGTTAAACAGATGCAGAAGAATCTTTAATGACTTTGATTTTTATCATACGGAGGTGTTTTTTATCAATTTGATTTAGCATCATTATTAGAACATATTCGAAATAACTGAAAGCTGATGCTGACAATAGCTTACACAATGGTCAATAAAAATAAGCTAGGAAAGACCAATAGAAAAACCATATACTAGGACACAGATAGACGCAGGCATTCAAGGTAAGAAAAAGGCAGCTGACCTTTCCAGAGTTCTGAGCCATTTTGTTGACCAGACTATGTCAATTTAAGTAATGGATAAGAAGTACAGCAAAATAAAAATGCGAATTAATTATAGCCTTCTTTTGACATTAGACAGAGCAAGAAACAGTTTTGCAGCTATGCAACCTACTGACGATTGTCGGAATATGAGTGAAACTCTCTTTGGGTAATAACAGGCTGCCAAACGATATCTGTATTTATACTGCCTACAGCTAATTTAAATAAGAAAATGGATAAAACAGAAAAAGTAACGAAAATTAGAAACAAGACATTATCTGAACCAAAATCTCTTCAAGTTGTAAAACAAACCAGTAAAATCTTGTTAAAATAAGCTACCTTTTTCTGTGGTAAGTTTTAGCCACCAGGTATTCTTTGCCTTCTATTCTAGGTATTAAGAAAATGGCTTGTAATAATTGCCCGAGTTGTGCTTGTTTACAATTCACCTTTTGAGCACGAGTCATAAAATCGCCATAAAATTGAAAACTTTTAATTTAATTGCGAGTTGGCTTTGAGCAGTGAAGTTTTTAATTCAATTTGCACGCACCGCAATTGCTGTTTGACTTGGCAGAGTATTAAATGGGCCACAGCATTAACATAATCAGGTCACATGTGGAGGATGTGGGTTGTCGATTGCGAATTGTGGACTGGGGTGTCCGCCACTGCCGATGTAGCAGCAACAAGTGGCATGAACTGAACCGAACCGTGCTGAACCAAACTGGATGGAATTTCAAATAAGTAGCCGGAGCAGAAAGCAAAGGCAAAGTAAATGCGCTTGAACGCATTAAAAGGCAGCAAAGCTTTTGACCAAACTGACCAAGCCAATTAAAGAGTGTGGGCAGAGCGAGGGATGAAGTCCAAACCTTGAACTAAGTGCTGCTCTAATGCGATGCTCAGCTGCGTAGCTTTGCCAGCGATATGTGCTTAAGCAAAGAGCTCAATGATTAAATTGAAGTGGCAATCAGGTGCAAAGTGTTTGCATACACAGCGACAGCTTAAAGATTACCTCTACTCAATTCAAGCATTTATTTTCATTTTAATGGCACTCAATGATTAAACAGCAATTGCCAAAAAAGTAAATGACCGACAAGCAATATCAATAGAAAAATGTTCGTAGAACTTCCTCCAAAAAGATTTGCTACTCTAACTTCTTGCAGTATAAGGTGTATGTAAAGGATTTTGTAACTGTTCACATTTAGTTTATTTTAATAAATGAACACTACTTTATATTGCATACGAAACTCTATTAATTGGTCTTATCTAATAACGAATTTGGAATTTCATAGGAGGCATTATTTGAGGTACTCGCCTCTTGTTTGGTTAGAGTATTTGTTATATGGCATACCTCAAGAGCCTGTCGACATTTCGACCTCAATTGGCGGCCATTTTTATTGGCTCTATCACTTTTGCGCCGTCGTGAGTAACAATGCTTAACAGCCCAAGTGGAAGTGGCAGCGGCAGCTGTTCATCTAACAACAGGAAACGGAAACTGTCTGTGGAAGCCAAAGTGCGTTTTATGTCGGCTTCACTGATGCAAAACAAAAAAACAAAAAACGAGCGAATATTGGGCAAGCAAAGTTTTACTCCTATTATATTGTGCAGCCCCCAAGAGGCACACACAGTTGGACAGTTTAAGTGTTGTCTGTATAGATTGTTTGTCTTACAGTTATTGCTCCTGCCAACGACGCAGCTGACGCTGGCACTTGCTGGAAGTGTGAGTTTCTTGCATTGCTTGAAAATATTGACAAGTATGAAAATTAAGAGATATTGAAAGAGATGGTTAATTCTTTAATTAACTGTACTCGAGCTTGAGTACATATGATTCACAGCTTCGAATTTAATTTGGAATAAAAGAATATCAGTAAAGAACAGAAATCTTAGGCACGTCAATGCTTAGATACCCTTATAGACCGGAGTTAATCTGCTGAAATATATATTTTATTTTTTAAGTGTCTCTCCTAGTCGAGCTCTCGAGAATTTCTTACTTGATTTTCAATCAAATTGAAATTAAAATTGTGCCTTTGGCTCTAAAGTTTTTCTTTATCTCAATAATGAAAATTCAATTAAATTAAATATGAGCTTCGATTAAAAACAATTAAGACAATCGTTGCTGACATTTTTAATTTACGTATTTGCATACATTTATTTCCTGTTTGACTAGATATTTTATATTTTACTTTTTTTTTGAGTGTAGAAAATAGAATGGAAATTTCTCAGCAAGGCTTTACCAATTGCTTTGTAGCGCCAGATGCATTCAATTAACGCGCTGACAGGTCGAGATCATTTTCTATAAAAATAATTAAACTGTCACGAGCGTGTCAATTACAGTCACAGCCGAGCCGCAGGGCATCGAAACAGGCGCATCTATATATTTATTTATATATATATATAAATACTTATACATATGTATGAACAATATCGCTGGCCGTATCGATAACTACATTTCGAATGCAACCCTACTTTTGACATCCCATTTAAATTGGAAATCAAATAGCGCTCTGTACAAACAACGTTTCTCGAACTGTGGTTGCTTTCAATGTGAGTGTGTGTGTGTGTATATATAAATATATATTGGAAGTTTTAGCACTACATTTGCTGAATAAATTCAATTAAATTGAATGCATTTTTCTGAAAAATAACATCATACGTATTTGCATCTTTTTTATCTCGATTTTATTCAGCTATCTTGCAAATTGCAATTTACCTGTGCGTATGCGCAATATAATAAAAAGCTTTAAGCACTGTGAACTTTTCAATTGCCCCGAAAATAAAACCGCTGCTACTGAGCTCCGGCTCCCCATCCCGCTCAGCCCTTACAGCTCTCTGAGCACTTTACCACTTGTTTATTTAACGCTTCGCTTCGTTGAGCTTAGTCCTCAGCTCTCAGCTCTCAGCGCTCGGCGCTCAGTGCTCTGAATTCTTGGCATCGCTTGCATCCAGAGGCTCTCATCATCACAGTATTGCGGTTGCAGCTCATAAACGTTTCGCACTACATTAAATTTTATTTAGCGCACTGCACTCCTTCACTGTCCTTCACTCAGCGTGCTCCTGGGTGCCCTCTACTGTCGCCTGTGCCCGCATTCATATTCATTTGTGTTAAACGCAGCATAACACACACACGCACACACACACACACACACACACACACACACACACATAAATATTTATATACTATCTTTTCCAGTTTGCACTGTGCCAAGCCTTAAGCTTTTTTAGTGCACTGCAAAAGTTTCTGTAGAGCGTCGAAGCCCAAGCACTGCAAGAAGTTTAAAGTTAACTTAAAGTTAACAGCATCAGATCAAATCTAACTTTGATTACTTTACATGCATCAGTTGGTAATTTGAACAAATTTAGAAATAAAAACGGTTCGTTCAAAGCCAACCAAAAAGATACGTTCCTTTATTGAATATATTTATTTTATATAATTAATAATAATTGTGAGCATGATATTGATTTTGCTTGGCTTTTTATAAGCTGTACTGAATTGATTGAAAATAATTTTAATTAAAATTGCATGCTGTGAGCAAAATAGGAATATAATCCTTTTCAATATTTAAATCTTTTTTCTTATTTATCGCTTTTTTTGCAGAAAGGTCGTTTTAGTCTGCGTATAAATCACGAACTGCAATAAAATAAAAATCAAATACACGGAAATGGTGATCCGAAGAGCAAGAATTTAAGGCGACGACGTTGTTAAAGCAACGAAAATAGACTGCTGCAGAAATGCGTCGACAGGTTTATTGAAACTTCTTAATTATCTTAAAGCTATCTACAATTATTCTTATCCTACTTAGGACATTATCTTGGTATTTATTTAATTCTGCAAATGCGTCTAGACTCATTATCCTTTCAGTTTGAAGAACTCGTAGTAGCCAAAGTTTTTATTACGGTCACGATGGATGCCGCGTACGTGTCGCGTACATCTGTATCTATCTTCTCGATATCATTGTAAGATTGAACAGTCTGTCTTATACTTTAACTATTATTATTATTTTTATTTATTTTTCTATCATTAATTTCGTAAAGGCAAATAAAAAGAGTCCAATCAGCTCTTTTGCTTAAGTCAAGCGGTAATTTGACACTCACGGATAGACTTATTATAGAATCGCGCAATGTAAGGGAAAGTGAACGAATGAAATGTGTGTAACATTTATACACATTTATTTTGAATGGACATTCCCATCCAATGCTGTAAAACAGTCTTAACCATCAGATCATTTATGAAGCATATTTTTGTATGAGAATATATGTATACCGTATGTACCATTGACTGCATAAGATATGAACACTGAACAATGGTATACTTGATGTGTTTTCCTAAATAAACTCCAAAGCAGTTTCGTTCCTTGAAGCACGCACATCAAATGAACATTACGCATACGCCATGTCGCATTTACCACAGCTGACTATTGACTGACTGTTGCTGACCAACAGCTAAAATGAAACACAATACACACATGCAACAAAGGTTGCCATTTAAGTCAATTGCCACAAGCTAACGATCAACACACACACACACACACACACACACACACACACTTCCATCTATTTAACCATATGGTGTTTGTGGTTTGCCCCATGTGCCCACTCATTCTATAGATATACTCAACAACTCATGCAATTGCGTGCAAATTACCGAATTAGCCAACGTCGCTCACCTCAACGCCTTCGCTCTGCTATTTAGCTTTCAATTAAAGCTATCTCTCTCCCACCATATATCTAACTCTCTCTCTCTCTCTCTCCATCTCCCGCTAGCCCCGCTTTGTGGTCTGTCAATAGCAGCAGTAACTGACAACAACGTGCGACAGGCGACGCTATAGAAAATTAACTTGACCAACTCTGAAATAGCCGCCATCATTTTTCCGCACGTAGTTGATGCGAACTGTTTTATTGCTTATCGGGCAGCATTCTCTGAAGCGATTTCGCTGCAATTTCGCCATTGTTAATCATGTGTCTCTTTTATGTAGCTGCTAATATTAATAAATATATATTAACATTTAGATATTAATTTGCTTTTGACTATTGCATTGCCTCTCACTCTCTATGATTTGTTTGAATATGCAATTCACTTTTGTACAATATTTTTAAACGTTTCGCCTTAATACCGTCTGTGGGCGTTGTCGATGCTAAAGCGAATTTCAGATTGGCTTTATTTGGTTTTATTTCGACGCCTGCTTGCTCTTTGCCAGATATCAACGGAACTGTGGATGACATTCACGTTGCCATTTTTATACCCTTGCAGGAGGCATTTCAACTCTGTCACGAAATGTGCTAGTCATTTTCGGCAACATAAATATATAGGATCATATTAATTAATACATTTTATGTGCATTTTTTCTCAATACTTTCTGAAGGGCAATAATTCTCCTAGCTGGGAAAGAGTTACTCTTATATTGATAAACAAAAATATTATTCTATTTGTTTTGTTCTTGTATACAAACACAATTTGACACAAATAAAAATTAACTTTAATCAATTACATTGCTTAATATAACACCAATTAATCCATATGCGTATTGCTTGTTGAAATATATCGATATATATATATAGTACGGTATTATAGTGTAAAGTAAAAACAAATTTAAAACATTAATTATGTTGTTAGAGTGTTCACCTGCCACAAATCGAATGAACCTGTAATTTTTCATCCTCATTTTTCTTTGCCACACGTTTCGGGTCAAATGTCATTAGAAGCATACTCCGGCTTCGGCAGGTTCACAGTTCGCGCTGGTTGGCATTAAGTTGTCTTTCAGCAAAATCAATTTTCATAAATTTTGCAATGCGCCAGTTGCATATGACTGGCATGCCCCGCGCTCTCGGCGCGTCAAACTGCTCTTTTCACCTTTGTCACGAAGTTTTGAAATTGTCGTTGCTGTTCTTTTTTCGTTTTTTTTTTTTTTTTTGTTTCCGTATTTTGTGTTGCTCAATTTTGGGGAGCTATGGCAAAGTTCGAGGCATTGGCAAAGTTTTTGGCAAACGGGGCGCATTTTTAAATGGTCACGTTTTGCAGTTTAAGCGCCAGGCAGGCAGCAAATACATCAAAGCGGCGAAGTCGACGCGAAACTGTAAACAGCCGCATGAGCGCCACTGCAACAAAAGTGGGGCGTGGCCAACACACACACACACACAGACATACCCACACACACCTAGCCAAAGTTGTACGCGGTGTGGAAAAAAATGAATTTGCAGCCAAGGCAAAACCAAAAGCAAACCAACAAAAAATAAGGCGATGAAAAAAAATGGAAACACATCGAAAACTTGGCAAAGTTTTTAAACTTTTTAAATGCGCATTACACGCGCTGAGCTTGTTGAATTCTTATGCTAGCAATAGGATTAAGCAGGGACTGACAGGAGCAAGCGGACTGTGGCGAGAATTGCAACAGTATTCGGGCAAATACTATATATATGTGTGACAAGAGAATGAGAACTAGGCTAAAAATGTTATGTGTGCTTTGTGGCTGGTCAATTAGATCTCAAAATTAGTAATTTCTCTTGATGATAACAAAATTGATTACAGAAATAATATTAAGATTTCACATTTTTATTACCAAAACATTTTTACTAGCTCATTTATTTTTACAAATTAAAGAAACTCTTGAAATATACGAATTTTTCGCCTTTCCATTTTTCTTCTTTCAGATTTTTATAACAACAAAGTATTTTTACGCTTGCATATTTAATATTTGAAATTTTAATTTTAATATTTAATATTCCTTAAAAAACTTTTAAATATTGTGATATTTAGAAAATATTATGTACTTTCCGCTCTTTTATGTTGAAGTTTACGACAGTTCAGTAAATATGCCAGATCAGAGTTCGTGGAAAAAAAATGCTCAAAGCCGCATTGGCACATCTAAGACAACTCCAAGCCTCAACAGCCACGCATAGCAGCCATTTGCAATAGTCAGTTTACCGCAGCTTGGCCAGCATGTCACCTGTACAGCATTTACCCGGACGAGAGGTATAAAACAAGGACAACAAAAAAAGGTAGGATATACAAAAAAAAAAATGGTTAAACCCTGATGGCAGCGTCATTTGGTGCAACCACTTAAATGGCAACAGTAATTAGCATCATGGCCGCATGGCAGCTGCTATTAAACAGTCAGCGTCCACACACACACACACACACTCACACACACACACACACACACACACACACACACACACTCTCGCACACTCACACACGCGCACATAAAGTGGTACGGACAACACGGCGCATACGCAACGCCTGTTGTCGTAAACTCTGCTAAACTGTTTGCCACTTTGTCGCGCAAAATGGTAAACTTTGTCGACGGCGATGAACTCAAACTCGAAACTCAAATTCTGAAAACTCGAAAGCGACGGTAACGGTGTAGGTAGAGGTAGCTAGAGGTAGGGGTAGGGTAGGGGTAGAGCTAAAGGTTTGGGCGACCATCATCAAAAGGCTTAAGCAGCTTCACTCACTGGAGGGGCAGCAGCAACAGCAGCAGCAGCCGTAGAAGCCACCATCAAAAAACTGGGCGCTACCGTAACGCAAACTTTACGAAATAATTTTGCATAAATTTTTGAAAGCAAAATTTGCTGTTGGCTTTGCTGGTTTTTCGGTCGCTACCTCGTCACCATCCTTGCTTTTCCTGAATGTCCTGACCTGCTGCAGCTCGGAGGACGGCGGCAGCTGCGGCTTATTTACAAGTTGCCATAATATTTTGCGTGTCGAGACAGCGCACCAAAGTCGTGCCTTGTCCATTGCCCCCCCGCCACATCCCCCACATTTCCTAGCCCCCATCAAACTTCATGCACCCCGCCGCCTGTTGTCGACAGCATTTTCACGCTTGAACAAATCACAAGCTGCTTAGTTTCATAATTAGAAGCGTCACATTTTCGGAACGCTGCAGACATAAAACTCGTTGTGCATTACACCAAACAACAACAATAACAACTATTTCTAGTAGAAACCCCTTCTGTAGAGTGTATAAAGTTAGGTATGCTAATACTCAGAGCAGTAGACGCAAATTCAAGTTATTTGTGAAGGGATAGGCCTGAAAATTATGGTAAATGTGCCTAGATATTCGGCTAATTGAAGATTTTACTAAAAATTCTTTCAAAGTAGTTTTGCTGCAATTTGTAAACGCTAACTTAGACTTGGCGGCATCAATTTTTCGACGAATTGTGATCGATTTAAGTCAAAGAGTCCTATTTCTACTTTTCTAAATAATGCTAAATTAGTTTAAAAAATATATATAAACTCAATGTAAACTGAATGTGTTTCGGACATGCTAGTTATTATTTGGCTAAGCCACAGAAATACATTTGAAATACATCAATAGATTTAAATAAAAGTGTGTTAATTCAGCTTAACTTTTCTAAATAAAGCATAGTTAAAAAAATAATACATTCAAAATGTTTTTTTTTTCTCCAGCCACTGTTGAGTAAGTTTTGAAATACATAATTATAGATAGCATGCGATCTGTTCCAAATAAAGTATTTGATTCTTAAAAATGCCCCATGTGATTCACAATGACTACGACTCTGGGCTGCGACCGATTGCCAAATGCAGTAGCGACAACCAACAGAAACAGACGGCCAGTTTGTCAGAAGCTTGGCAGCAGCTGTTCGCAAACCTCAGCATCGCTCGTCAAGCAGGCAGGCAGGCAGGCAGGCAGGCAGGCCAAAGCCAGCCGGTGTGGCTTGTCATTATTTTAATAAAGTTATTTACCTGAAAGTATGCAACAACATTTGTTTGCCAGCCAAAGTAAAGCATGAAATTAGGCACAATTGTAACAGAGTTGCCAACTTGCCATAAACACAGCAACAGCAAATAAACACACACACAAGCATTGACACAAAAGACAAACTTAGTCCTTGGCGGGGTCCAGAATGGGCTCCAAAAAGCAACAAAAGCAAGTAAGATTGGTTAACTTAGGCACTCCGAAGATTCAATACCCTATAGACCATATCAAAATAAATTAAAAACAAAAAGTTATTCCTATGAAAGTTATATGATATAATAATTCGATATTAGTGATTTTTTTTCCAGGTGTGAAGAAAAAAGACTTTCTGAACAAGAACTCATCTTTCAATCAATATTCAATTCAATATAGTGAGCCGATATCATAAAGATGGGCCTCATCCGAATATATTTTAAGCTGAGGGACTAGTTCGCATAAAAAACAGAGAAGCGGAGATGGCTATATCGACTCGACTAGGAGCAAATCAATAATATATATATACTTCGTGGGATATTAGCTATATGTTAGTGACTGATGGATATTTTCCGTTTAAACTGAGGCATAGAAAGAGACATGCTGATTCTGTTCAAAAATATTTGGATATACTTTGTGGAATCGGTGACGTGACTTTCAATGCGTTACAAACCTTATATCAAAATTAAAATAACCTCTACCAGAATGTAAAAACATAAAACTCAAGTAAAGAGATTGCTGCACCTTCTGCCTAGCAACGTAGTCGCAGACGCTGGTCGACTGAGTCTCGGAGTAACTTTTGCTTATTTATGTTGATTTTCTAGGATTGGGTCGGAAATGGCAAACATAAATTAAAAGACTTTTTTGACAACCCTTGAAATTATGATACTTATTATTTAAGCACAAGAAACAGAAAGCGACAGACAGACAGACAGACAAAGAGAGAGGGAAATAAATTGAATTGGTGTTCTCAAAGTTTTTGCTCATACAACTGCGCTTGCAGGTTGTTCTTTTGGTCAAAATGCCAGTGCATATATTGCTAGCAAAAAAAAAATAAAAAATACAGGGTGCAAAGGAACAGCAGCAGTCAGTGATGCCCCACATTTTAGTGCGGCATCTCAGCTATCAGTGCCAATAAGGCCAACGCCCACAATTTGCAAGTCAGCCACCAATCACGAACAGATAATGTCAAAGTAAATTCTAGCAATACATATATATGCATACCGACACAGACATATATATTTTGTCGCCCTAGGAGAATGCATTTCGCTGAGCTTTGTGCCAAATATGTTGGGTAGCTGGCAGTCGGTAAATCTTAAAGTAAAATTAGCTCTTGGCTTTAAGGCTTAACTTTGGCAAGGCAAACGAAATCCTTTTCAGCTGTCAGCACGCCACTTGCCAAACAAGAGAACAGCGAGCCAAAGATGCTCAGCACCAGTCTCCATTCAGCCTTCAGCATTCAGCCTCCAGTCTCTGGAACCAGCTCCAGCTCTCAGCTGCAGTAAGTAAAAGTGGTTGCCTGGCGTGTGAATCCACCCAATCTTTCTCCCACTTTGCACACAGCATCTAAGACAGCATAATGCGCTAACAAACACTTGCCCTACTGCTGTGTGTGTATGTATGTGTCTCTGTGTGTGTGTGTGTGTGTGCAATACCTTGCACTGTAAGAAATTTACGAGAAAATCTTATAATAACTGTAGAAAACAACTAGCACAAACATGGATTAACAGCTTTATGTGCTTCGGCTTAGAGCATCACGTTGCTTTTCTCCAATTAAACTAATCATTTATGAGGATGCTGTGTAACTAAATATTACAAATTTTACACAAAAAAAATACAGAAGAACAGAAAGCAATTTTGTATTGCCTTTGGAGCAAGTATAGAATGAGTTAAGGAATTGAGCAGGAATCCTTTAGCTGGAACTATATCAATATGTAGCAACGATAACTTAACAGACAACAGATAATAGGATCATTAATTTTTCATCATTTTTATAGTTCATAGCTTGAGTGGAGTTCAAAGACTATCGAAATAAATGAATTTATTAAGTTAAGCAGTCATAATTACAATTATCGAAGCAGATGTTAAGGATCAAATTCTTCAGAGCTGCAAATAAAAAATGAGAAATTCCTCTATTTCAGCTAGAAAATTGTTTATAGCTGGGATAAATTTAGCATTTTCTTAAAAATTATTAATAATTTGATTTCAACCTAAATATGAATATGCACATGAACTATATATAAAATAAAATAAAGTTTATAGAAATTATTATTATAAAGAATAAAACTTAAATCTAATATTAAAACTGTATATAAATAACTCCATCTTGCAAATTGTTAGACAAACTTTAGAGGCCCTAAGGCTATGTCTTAAAATTGCGTACCATTTTGTTGTCGGAAATTGATTTACTTCGATATTCGAGAACCGAGTACATTTATCCATAAAATGTAATAAACTTGAACTGCCTATGGCATACGTGAAATTATATTAAAAATTTGATTAATATGCTCAAGCTCTTATAGTACCAGAGATACAGGCGGACGGCCTTGGCTAAATCAACTCCGCGGCTGATGCGGATCAGGAATATATATACATTATTGAATCGTAAATGTTTCTACCCGTTACATACTTTTGCACAATTTTATTTTAAATTTGCTTCCCATTTTAATGAAGTTAGTGCAAATACTAATCTTAACAATCAACCTAAAATATAGCATTATCATTAGTCTAAGTAATATATAGTAAAGACTATTAATAACTAAACCGACTAAGTATGTGGGAAAAAAATATTTATATCAATTTCTTTCTATTTCCTTTGGCATTGGGCCATAGGTGTCGCGGCCGGCTGTGTTAGCTGAATTGTAAAATTGCCATCAGCTTAGCGCCATAATGTAATTGGGTCAATTTCTTTGTAGATGCAGAACTGTTCTTTCATTTAAATATTTTTGGCAACATATGCACATACGCAAGTTCATACGCAAAATATTTGTGTGTGTGTGTGTGTGTGTCAGACGACCGCAAGGCGTTCACAATTATTTTGCCAACAATTTCGAGGAACAGCAGCGCCAACGCCAAAGCAGTCAAAAACAGCCAAAGTTGCCAAACAGCCAGCCGCAGACCCAAAGTCTTTGGTCTTCGGGCCAAAGTTTTGCTTCAGTTTGCATTGAAGTTAGCAGCGGTCTTTCTACAGCTGCGCCCTCTGACGGCCAAAGCCCAAGGCACAGACACACACACACACACATACAATTACACACACACTCATATAGATAGAATTCCGTACTCCTTCCCGTATCTTAATATACATATATAAGCAGCTCAAGATGTGGAGACGACTTTGCCGAAACATTAGAAATCTATAAAGTTTACTTTGTGTTGGAATCGTCACAAAAAAAATGCGAAGAGAGGGGGTTTCTCCAGCCCCAACCACGCCCACTAAGTAGGCGTATAGTATAGTTTAGCCACAGTTTGCATGCAGTTGGTGTCGCTGAAACCACCAATCCAATCGAACGAACACCTTCTTCCCTCTGGTATTGAGCGGCAGACAAAGTTTGTTGCCGTTGACACTGACATGGGCGTACGACTGCGGGCTGTGAGTGGGGGTCAATGTGTGTGTGTGTGTGTGTGTGTGTGTGTGTGTGTGTGTGTGTGTTGCAGGTTCTAGTTTCGCAAAGAGCATTTTGCTTGTTGCCTGTTGGCTGTTTCACGACTGTTTGCTGATTAGTTTGGGATACGGCTATTTGAGTTTGGCATTTATCTTCTTCGTCGACGGGCAGTAATATACCATAATGAAATAATTGATTGGCGCTGCTGATTTATCAATAAATTATTGGTCAATAGTATTTTCCATTTTCATCAATTTAACAATATCTCTATTCGCTGACTTTAAAAACAAAAATTGTTTAGGTATTTCTTTATTTTTGTTGCACAAAGAAAATTGCATACATGAATGCCCACTATCACACACAGCAAAAATTCAAAAGTAACATTTTTGGCTGTTTTTTTTTTTTGTTTGTTTTGTATATACCCTTATAAAAAATGCAAAGCGAGAGGCTCGCAAATGTTGCCACAGACAATTGCATGAATGAATGCTTCAAAATTTATAACTCAATGCACATAGAAAATAGAAAAGAAATGCGGCCAAAGAATAAAACAACCACACAACAAAGAGTAACAGTCAAAACTGGTTTCATTTAAATACCCTTTGTTAATACAGCATCCTCATTCATAGTTGGACTTAAGAAATAGGGATTATATTGCAATTGCTCGGAACGAGAAAAACACCTCGTTTATTGATAGGACACTTAAGAAAAGTATAAACATAAATTTCTTTGTAAAGTTTCATTATAACACAGTAATAAACTCTTAGTAAAATTAGTAATTGGGACTTACAAAATTGTTGGCAGTCATGCACCCTCAACTAATCAAAACTGGGAAAAATGAATTTCACAAGAGTATTCAACAGGCAGAAAAAGCATCTCCGCTTCCATAAGTTATATGTATTCTTCATGAGCAACAAAGCCCGAGTCGATAAAGCCGTGTCTGCATAAATAAGCCGAAATCAGGGACTATAAGAGCTGGAGACTCCACAATTGGAATAAAAGTTCTCGTATATCAATCTCGCAGATCAATTATATTTGATATATCGACAACTGTCCGCGGTCTGCAAATATTGATAGAAATCGATTTCCGATAGCAATTAAAGATACAATTGTAAAAATATAATCTTTCAATTGACATATACATTTGATTGATGAACTATAAAAATCGCATTAAGACACCGATTTTGTTAACCAAAAAGTATTTCCATATTGAACAAATTAATGTTCAATTTAAAAGGTGGCTCTAGGGTATGTCGTAGTCGAGCTCTCTCGTCTGCTACGTTCTTACTTGCTTTAGTGCTTTTACAGTTAAGTTGCTGCAAAAACAAACAATAACAGCAAAGGCAATCGCAAATGTGTTCAAGGGAAATAAATTACGCTGCACAGCAGCAGTAAAGTAAAATAAAAATGCAGCATTCAAAAAAAATGCAAAGCCACAAAGCGAAAAACAAAATAATAATAAAAATAAATGAAAATAAGGAAGAAAAAAAAACAAACGGCGCTTGGAAAATGAAAAACGCGTAAAATAAATAAATAAAAATACAAACTGATTATGCATGGCGGAAAAATCCCATTTTTTTTTACAAAAAGGCTGCACTCGACGCGCAGCATGTATGCCGACAGCCCAGCAACGCCCACAACTAAACTGTGCGGCAGCAATCTGCGCACACAAATCACAGAAAAAACCCAAAAGCAAAAGAAGCAACAGCAACAACAAAAGAAATTTGCATTTTAATGCGCTTCACTTGTTTTGTCGAACCCAAAATCCGCAAAATTTTCCTACTTTTGCCTCAGAGAATAAGCGAAAGAGAGACAGAGAATGTGTTGCAGGTATGTGCGTGTGTGTGTGTGTGTAGATTGGTGTGCAAGAATATTTTACTTAAGGTTTAAATCAGTGATTTTAAGGCGACAACAGCAGCTGCTGTCCACGAAAGTATGCAGGAAAAAAAAATTAGATTTTCTCAAAATAGTAATTCAAAAATAGTCTTATAAACAATTAATTTAAGCAATATTAATACTTACATTTAACTTAAGATTAAGCCTCACTAGTAGAAATATAAATATTGCATATTAAACACAAATGCAGCTTTCGCAATTTAAAGACTACAATTTGAATTAGATAAAGTGCACTCAGGGCCAGTACCAGGATATTACCAAGATTATAAAAAAAAACCACCACTTATTTAGTTTTGTCATTTAAAAAACTCCTGGCTAACTAAACCAACAACCTGCTAATTAATGTCCTGAATCAGCCAAAACCAAATTAAACCAGACCAAAAGCATGCACTAACAAACTTTTCAAATCTACACACAAAACTTTCACATACTCCGTTTGAATTTTTGTATAAATATATATATATATATACATAATTTTGTTCACCCTATTATAATATACATTTCACAAATGAAAATGGCCATCAATTTGTGTAATATTATGTTCAAGTGCAAAACTTTTCTTCTACTCGTTATATGCATAAAAACTTTTCACATACCATACAAATGGAAAAAAAAAAAAAACTAAGAATTAAATGAATTTCAGTCAAAAAAAAAGTTGTTGGCCTTTTGTGTTGCCTTCGTTTTGCCCTTCAGGTGGTTTCCATTGAGAGCCCAACTCGTTGCTCCTTTCAAGCCAATTGCTGACCATTGTAAAGAATTTTGGGTAGGGTGGCTATATCCGAGAATACAATAATCAGAAATCATGGCAACAGATTCTGACATGACACCTGTCTGTCCGCTTTCAGTTCCGTCTCTTTGCCTGTCTGCCTGTCAGCCTGTCTGGCTGTGCCGCCTCGCTTGATTTGCCATGAAAAGTTATCAGGCATTGCTATTGAATTTACATATTTTGGCAGCGAGAAGTTTATGCCTGATATTTTCCTCATGCACACACAACAATAAAAAGAAAAAATACACAAAATGTACAAAAGTTCACTTCTCGTCTGATATGATATGAGGGAAAGAATTGTCATAAGGGGTGATTGGGGGCAGGGGAAGCTGTGTCACATTGCTGCATTCAGCTAGGTAAAAGTATTTTCCAGTCTTTTGTGTAAATTATTTGCTGCATTTCTATAAATTTATTGATTGGCTTGTAGGAAACGAGAATTCACTAAAAATATTCACTGATTGAACACTGTGCGAAAATATGAGTTAGGTTTTGTGTATGAGTACTCTGTAATAAATATAATAGACTCTAGGCTTTTCTGGCTCGACTGATATTTGTCGACGTCGAGTATATAAAATATAAAACTAAATGATAGTTTTATTAGTTTTAATGCAATTTAACAGAGGCTCAAATGATCTAATCCTTTTTGTTTTGGCTCTACGCCTCCCATACTTACTATCCCTATTTCTTAAGAGATCTTTGTTGAAGTCTTAATGATTTCCTTAAGATAATAACATAATATTATTGAGTCGCTGTATTAGCCTTATTGTATTCAGTAAGCCTTTAGACAAGTTGTGCTATCAAGATAAAGATAACTCTACGATTTTTAAGCATTAAACATATTGAATGTTGTCGCACTTATGCCAAGCTCTTTGCAGCAATTTCTTTTCTTTTTTTTTTTGCATATTTTCATATTCAAAGATTAAAGATCGAGTGCAAATTTTCACGTGTATAATACGCAACAACAACAGTAATAACGAGTATTTGCTGTCATACACAATTCCAATTGTTTTACCCACATTCACATGCCAATGATAAAGTTTTTAACAGTCAAATGAAAAGCTCATTGAATAATCTCACAGCAAAGACTGCAACGGCGCACCAGCAACAGCAGCAGTGGCAGCAACTATAACGATAACAAGAACAACAACAAAGCATATGCAACACTGGCATGTTGGGGGGTTGTGAGAGGGTCGCCAGAATGGGAAGCTACTGACGTTTAACAAATGGTAGAGGTGATGGTATGTTACTTCTTTTTTTTTTGGTTTTGTTGGGTTGTTTTGGATAAGCTTGAAGACTGAAACAATGCGAATGCATTGCTGAAAAGTTGCTCTCCCTCTCTCATCCTACATCTCTCATTCTCGTTCTCGTTCTCGTTCTCCCACACTCTTTGTTATCAGCAAAGGAACGCTGTCATAAAAGTGTGGAAAATTTGTAGAGAAAAAATCGTGCTGGCAACCCACACACACACACACACAACCCTCATATCTTGTCAATTTTTTTATGTTGTTTCTTTATTTTCGCAGGAGTTGGGCGAATGTTTAGAGTCTATAATCTTCAAATAATGGAAAAACTTTTGCTGTTAAGCAAGAGGAATGCCAAAGCTTAGATTCTTTGTTTTTTTATTTTGTATTTTTTATTTTTTCTTTTATTTTCTTTTTTTTTGAAACCACACTTTGAGTTTGACTGTAATTTTTTTTTTTATGTTGTTTCTGGTTTTTTTTTTTTGCAGTTGACAACCCGGGCTACTGTTTCTTGTTCTGACTCTGCTCAGTCGATTTTCAATTTATTTTCGTTTCCAGCTTTGGCATGGAAAACTTCATCAACTTGTTTGCCGTTCTACCTGTGGCTTAAGGTCTGCAGCCACCCCCACCCAACATGCACATTGCCTTCTTTGCACCACCTGCGCGCAATCAGCCAACAATTTTTTTGCCCCTCACTTCAGCAAGCATTTTTTTGTTGCTATTTTTCTTCAAATTAAGTTTGTGTCGAAAGGGAGCAAAAAAATCAAGTTAGCATGCTCTAGTCGAGAGAGCTCGACATGGAGATACCCTGAACCCAGAATTTAAATACATATTAGGTTTGCCGATAGTGGTTCAATAAGAAGATACATTTTAGTTAGCAAAATCTACGTTTCTTTGCCATCAATAAAGTATTTAGAGTTGATAAGTAATAGATATATTATATATTAATTGAAATGATTGTCCTTATTGCTATCGTTTATAGATATAACTCAACAACTTTATTTGCGTATGACTGACAAGAACTTATATTCAACATTTAAATGCCTAGCTCATATATATTCTCAGAGATCATTATGATCAAGACAATCTGTGACATCGGACCTGGTTCGTTCAACCTGTTACATTCTTTTGCACAACTTTATTATACCCAACTTCGGATTTTTTAATGAATTCAGGGTACAAAAAAGGAACGTTTATACTTTTTATGACGCCTTTGTGCAAAGTTAATTTCGATTGCCAAGTGATTGAGATTCGAATGACGGGCGCTGCCAGCTAACACCACAAATTAATGCGCAAAATATGTAAGTAAAGAAAATGAAAATACATTTAAAAATTGTGTGGCAAATGTGGCTAATAAGCCATTGCCATTGCCATTGACATAAGCTGTGGCTTATTAATTTCTGTTTTTTTTTTTTTCAAATTTATTCCCCTGAAATTGAAAAGCCATTCCCACAAATGTCTGCGACAAATACACTTTTATTCGCTTTTCAATAATAAAAAGTAGAATTAAAGTGTGGAGCTGCTCACAGAGATGGATGAATATGTATATAGCATTTAACGATGCTCACGAGTTTAATTTAGTTAATTGCTATAATATTTATTATAATTCAAATAATGATGTTTAAAATTCGAATTCAAATATAGATAATCTAATAATAGGCTTAAGATATTTTATGCCCTGAACCCACCGACAAGCAAATATATATAAGAATAAGTAAGCAGCTTCAGTTCTTGGCAAATGTGAAATAAAATTGTGGAAGGGCATGCAAGAGGCATAAATTATATATTTTGTTGATCAAGCCTATATCAGAAATTATACGTGCTAGAGACTTCATATTAAGAATACAAGTTCTCGTTTACCATACGCAAAACATGTTTATTTCATTTTCCATAACTTTCTCTAAAGATACACAACCACTACAGATTGTAATAAGAATTAAAATTTTAAAGATATTTCTTCTCATCATATCTTTTTTTTATCATATTGATAATCCGTCAATCGCAATTTCAAGCGTATTGGTTTGAATATCTGAGAGGTGAACGCTTATATACAAAGTCTTGGATTCTGCTATAGCTATAAAAGTTGAACAGTTTGACAATTTACAGAGCAGTAATTGAATTATGAAAACAACATATGAGCAATGGATTGCTACTCACGATCACGCTCACATCGCCAGCTATAAAAAAGCTATATTCAACAACAGCAAAAATCAACTCGGTCACAATTGAATATACTCGACACAGCCACAACAACGGCCACAACAACAACCACGACGACAACTACAGCAACAGCATCACCGTACAATCAAATGTCAACGAGGCGCAACGCCCCGAGGCCATCTACCCCGCAGGACAATCGCACACAGCCACGCCACTCCCCATCATCATCAACATGGCTTGCAAATAAAAATAGAATTACTAAAAAAAAAAACCAATTCAGCGAGGCAAAATATCTTTTATGCCAATCTCGTTTTGGCGGTCACTTCCACAATTGTACCAATACTGTAAGCCAAAGTACAGTTAAAGAGCGTCAGTAGGGATGCAGGGGGTTGTGTTGGGCAACAAATCCTGCTGTCGAAGGTCAACAAGAGGCCAATTGAATGGCAATTTTTATCACGCTCCAATTTGCAGACAGCACAAAAGTGTTTTCTGACATCAAATTTTAATAGGTGATTTAAGTCACACTTCGACTAGCTAACGGTCCAACATATTTAAAGATAATTCGCGTAGAAGGCAGTTCAAAATAACACTTAAAGAATGCTAACAATTGTACAAAGTTACTTGATCTTTAAGTTAAAAGCAAAGTAGGAAAGACTACACGTGTCGATGAGAAAACATACATTTTTAGAACCTGAACTGAATGAGCAAATTTCATCAAGATCTGTTTCATATTTATATATTAACAAGATTGCACACCAACACATATATACAAAAAATATGCACACACAAATAGTATATGAAATAAGATGCGTACGCTCATGGATAGATTAAGACCGCGGTATATTAATTTAATTTAATATTTAAAATCTAAAAATTAAGTGAATTTATATTACATAACTATATTTTTTTTCAAGCGTAAATTATGAGTTTCAAATGATTCCATTCGCTGCTAATCATTTAAAATGTGAAACCTCTTTTCATCAAGTGGGAATCGAATTTAATCATCAAAACAGGCAATAATATCTAATGAAATTTAAACTAAAACCAAATGTTCCACACCTGCCAATTGATGTCATTGAATGTATAAATTTGTATTACCGCAAAAATTTGGCATAACATTTCGCTTTGGCTTTGACGTTGGCCAAAAAACACCAACACCCAAAACCACAGCAATTACAAAAAGACAACAAACAATTTTGGCAACTTTTCGCATTTGTTCGCGCATTAAATTCGCATCGAAAGTGTCAATAAGCCAACAATAATAATGCACTCGTTGCCAATATTATTATTTTTTTCCAGCAGCTGCGGTATTTTGAATTTGTTATGAAAATTGCAACAATATAATGAAATTTCAAAAATAAAGGCAGCTGAGTAAATAACTCGAGTCTTTTATTTAAAATATATTTACTGCTGTATTGTGGAAATGATTTTTGACACATTAATATTAAATATACTTTAAACTTATCTGTTGGATTTCGCAAATCCAGAACTTATATTAACTAAGACTTTGTCGTGCTTATCGCAAAAAATATTGATTCATTTACTTTTCTTAAACCTTCAAAGTTGTTAGCAAAACTTTAAAGTCAATTCACAATATTAAGTCGAAATGCTTTTGATCGATTCAAAATATTATTTAAATACAATTTGTGAGTTTTAGATATTTCCTCAAGCCCAGCCTAACTGACTACAAAAAGGGTATTTAATCTACGGCATGCCAAAGATAACTATCAATTCAGCATTTTTTTTTTTTTTGTGTGCGTCGCATCTGAAAAAGCAAATTAAATACACCGCCACATGACAGAGACGGGGAGAGAGCGAGAGCGAGAGCGAGAGAGGGGGAAAGAGCATCGATAAAAACTGCAAATGCAATTTGTGTGCGATGCGATGGTCACCAAATTGTTCCCAGCTGCACTTGGCTGCAATTTTATTGGCCTGACCCCGGCCTGGTGACATGTCCTGGCATTGGCCCAGCCACAAGTCCTCGCCAAACGTTGACATGCCATTTCTGTCATTTCTGTCGCTGAGTCTGGTACAGATTGCACCTGAATGCATATCCATGCATGGTGCAACTTCTCGTCGTGGTCATCATCGGCGGCATCGTTGCATATTCATATGCCAAGCTCCATTGCAATAGCCATTGCCATAGCCATAGCCATGCTCCATTCCCACAAACCTTTTGTTGTTGCCGTTGCGGGCGAGCTGATTTTATGCGGCTGACCATGTCAGAACGGGTCGTTTGGTCATTTACTGTGTTTGGTTTTTATGAACGCAACTCGAGCAGCAAATAAATCGACAAGCAACAAACTTCCAGTCAAGTTTATTGACCAATTCAATGCACTATTCAATCAACTTTTTACTGGCATATAAACATATTGAAACAGTTGTGCATTGGCTAGAAAATTACACACAGTTTGTAAACTGAATAGTCAAAGTGGACTCTAGCTGCAGCTGTGTTTACTTTGGTTTATTTTATTACCTGTCCATGTCTATGTCAAAACAGACAATAATTGTTTTGCTAAAGTATAGTTTCGCATGAAGAAATGTTAAATTATTGTCAATATAATAATTCTAAATGACTTTAAACTGCATTTCTTACAAAATTGTGTGTTGTACTTTAATACTTCAAAGTCAAATAATAGCAGGCTTGCTGATAGTAACTTGTTCAATACAAAAATATGTTTTGGGTAACGCAATCTGTGATTCTTAATTAAATTAAAAAATTAAATTAAAAAGCTATATATTTACATTTGTGTGTTTAACTCGATATTGGTGGATCAGTGGAAGCTATCAATAAAATTAAATTAAATTGAGAAGCGCATGTTATACGGAACCTATGTTCAAATTGAAAGTCTCCTGGACTTGCTCATACTGATTAGAATGGCTAAATCGACCCGGCTGTTATTGCTGAACAAATATATATATACCTAATGGAATTCTGCTTTCTGCCTGTTACATACTCTTGCACAACTTCATTATACCTTTTTCCCCGTTTTTTAATGGTTCAGGGTATCAAAATTGCGCTTCGGTTGTGAGATATCATGGATTGTTGGCTGTTTTTGAGCTGTCTGGTTGAATTCGTTTGGGTTTGGCGGCTTTGGTTTTTTTTTTTTTGATTTTTTTTTTTTTTTGGCCAGAGACTGTCGTATGTCAGGTTTAAAATATGCGCATTTTTGCAAATGACACTCGAGTCGCACCGCACTATCACTAATTGATATCATATGATGGAATTTATGCGCAGACAGCAGCAGCAAGAGCAACAACATTTCAAATGCACGACAGCCCCTCAGTTGCCATTGGTAAACGACACTTTACACTTTTCGAGCCTATTTTTTTCCCCCATTGAAGTTGTTGTTGTTGTTGATGTGTTGCCGGAGCCCATTTCGCGGTTTGTTGGCGCGTCATGGCCAACATGTCTGCTGCCGATTGTCCCATGTATGTTGCCAGACTCTGGTCGCTTTGCGGCATACAAACAGTGCTCCGATCATTCATTTGTCAAGTTGTCAGTGCCGCCTGGGAAATAAAGAGTTGTCTGCTCGCCATTTGAGCAAGCCTTGATTTTTGGACTATGTTAATGATAATTCTGAAATATCCCTTAAATAAATCTCAAACAAATATTTTTGAACTGCAAAATGACTGCCAAAGGTAAAAGAATTATTTGTTGAACGTTTTGTACTTTTTTCTGCATTTTTTTTCGAACTATTTTCTGCATTTTAAAGCTATTTTGATAAAAACTTAAACATTTTTAAAAGTTTTCTCATTTTTGAGTTGAATTTGGATTGCTGGAATAGGAATATCCCTCTATCTTTAATCTATACAAAATAGTTCCTTAGTTTTAAAGTTATTTCCATGAAACTGAACATGTATCCAACTTTTTGCTACAGGAAGTACATATGGATCGGATCACTATATCGTATAGCTGTCATAGGAACTATAGGTCGAAATATGAGTCTTAATTAAAAGAACTTTATTGTTTACAAAGCTAAGCAAGCCAAACACATTAAATAAAATAGTTATTATGCTCCTCACATTTGGCAAAGAAAAACTTTGATTGGAACAATCGTTCGGTTATTTTTATAGTGAAATTTAGATGATTTAGATGATTAAGTGAAATTAAGCCGTTCTTTTTTGTGTTTTCGTTCATATTTATTTGGTTATTTAAAAGACTTTGAAGCACTCTTTGCTCTATTCTGCAATTCAAGTACTTAAAATACTTGACTGTTCCATAAAAGTTTTTAACAGTGCCTGATATCAAATCAAATTCACATTTGTATATGTATTTTTAGCTATAAATTGTCACAAATCACGAAAGGTTTGTCATACACGACAAAATATCTCACACAAATATTTATCAAACAAAGCTGCTGATTTTGAATGATTATCAAATCATTCCATGAGCACATACCATCCATACACACACTCACGTGGTGCAAACACCCGCATTAGCTGCTAGCAGCTATTTAAAGCCTAAACGAGCAGCCACACACACACACACACGCGCACAACAAACATACAACAAACACACACACACACACACACACACACACTAGATATGAGCATGTTTATGTGGCAAACTGTAAAGTTGGCTGCTGACCGTGACGTGCACGTTTCGTTGTCGCGAAATGTGGACCTTGTTGCAGGTTGAATGTTGCACACGCTGTCGGCTGCCAGTTGCCGGCTGCAACTTGCTGTTTGTGTTGGCCCTCATGGCATTTTTTGGGAGTACGTGCCGACGTTGTTGTCTGCTGTTGCCGTTGCCATTGCCGTTGCCGTTGCCGTTGTCGTTACTATTTCTACCTGACGCTTGACTTTCTTTCTTTCTCTAATGAAATGCGGTTGCAAATGCAATTTCAAATTTTTCAAAAAAAAAAACATTTTATCTGTCGACGACAGGCGGCCCAAACACAGGCACAGACACAGATACAGATACACAACAGACCAGCAGCAGCAGCAGCAGCACGTGATGTGGCACTGTGTGTATGTTTGTGTGTGTCCATTGTGTGTGTTTCTCTCTCGCTCTCTCTCTCTCTCTCTTTCTCTCTCTCTAGCCCTGTCTCTGTTTTCCTGCTTCCTCGTGAACAGTCAGCATGTTTGCACCTTGTCGAAATTAGTGTTTGTACCAAAATGAACACGATTTGTTTGACCAGCAGGTGTTGAAAATACACTGCGCTCCGTGGCTGAGTTCTACTGTATTGCAAGCAAGCCTATCTCCCTCTCTCTCTCTCTCTCTCTCTCTCCCACTCTCTCCCACTCTCTCTTTTCACACTGTCTTCTGATTTTTGTCGTTATGTATCTTGTTGCAGTGCTTTGTGAGTGTGTCGCACATGGCGTATGGGTAATGTTTTTCAAATTGTTGCGGTCACTTCTGGTCGTCTCTTATTGTGCCTGTGTTTGGACCGTGGTTTTGAATTGATTGTCAGTTGTTGCTGCTGCTTGTTCTGCATGTTTTGTGTTTTGCAGCAGAATTTTTTGTGTCAGCTGCGATTTGTGCTGGAATGTTTCATTTTAGATAGTGGCAAAAAATCAAGGTAGGTCATCATGTGCCTTGTAGCTTTTATTACTTGTTTTGCCATTTAAATATATATACGAGTTTTCAAAGTATACCAGATAATCACAGGTATAGGCCAAAAATTATAGTATAGTATAGTATATATAGTGTACAAGAAGTGAAAACAAATTGGTGGAGATAACTCAACTAGGCGATAACCAAAACCAGCTTTTAAATACACAATAGGCTTGCTGATTATAGTTTGTTCAATATGAATGTTAACAAAATCTGAGATTCTTATCCAGATTTTGTTAAATTCATCAATAATATGCCAGGGTATATTATATTTCAATTGGAAATCGATATCTTCGCATTATTAGCTATTATTGCTAATGAAAATTGTATGATAATTGATTGATCTACATATATATCTCTAGTTCTGTTAGTCTCTAAGCTGAGCTTATTCGTACAGACAGACGAACATGGTTAAATCGACTCGGCTATCGATGCTGATCAATAAATTATATACTTTTTGTGCTCGTACATGATTCCTTCAACTTGTTGCATCCCTTCACAAATGCATTCAGTGTACTAAAATATACAAATTCTCTTAGTATTTATTTATTTTAATTTACTTTGACCTTTTAACTTTGTAAACGAGCTTTTTTTGGCCTTATTCTCTTGCTCTCAACTTCAATTGCAGTTAGAGTGACTTAAATTTAAATTTAAAATTCCTCCTCGTGGTATTAAAGCTATGCCAAAAACAAACTTAAACTCTATTAGAGCCAAGGACAAACAAAATATTTCTAAAACAACAACAATCAGCACACACACACACAACTAGTTACAACAACAATGTCAGCAGTTGACAAGTGTGTCCATTGTGGTTGTTGTTGTTGTGGTAGCTCCAGAGAGCCAAGAGAAACCAAACACATTCTGGCAGATGCCGCAATACGGTAACTGCTGCATAGGCCAACAATTGCTGCAGGAAGTCCTGCTGTGACGTCACATTGCCAAAAGCATCCAACCAAAAATGAAACAACAACAAAATATCAACACAAATCTGTGGCATTGAGTGAGCCGCGAAATTTCAAGTTCGGCAGCTTAATAGAATAACAGCCGCCGGCGTTCATCATGTTTTTGGCAAATGGGCGTGGCACCGCCACCGCCAGACATTAATAACAATTTATAGCCGAATGGCCAGACGGTCGGGCAAACATATAAACAACAGCGCAAAGCTTTTGCACAGTCCACTCATAAAATATTTTATTATCAGCGTTTTGAAAAACGTTTTCGCTTCCAGTTGAAATTAATGTTTACTTGACTCATTTAAAATCTAGTATTGTTCTTTCGATGTTTTGAGGAATTTATTAAAGCTGATATATGAAGACTTCAATTTGAAATTCGAAATTCGAATTAGGCTAAAATAAATATTACTTAATAAGTAATTTATGGGAAACATCTACTTTGGTAAATAAGCAAACCAAAAATTATAAAAAATGTATAACCAAAATCGAATGAAATTTTATTTATTTATACAAATATATATAATATTTAATCTGGATGTTTATATACTATGATTATTACGGTTATCAATTTTTCTTATCAGTTTCAAATGAGAACTAATATTTTTTAACAAAGTATTTACTAAAAATGTACAGTTACTACCAATTCTTAATTCAGGCTATACAAATTTTTGTAATTTTAATAAATAAATAAATAAATATTCAGCTCAAATCTTTCAGCTGGTGTAAACGGTTTTGAAAACACACACGAAGAGTTTTTATTTATTTCCGTTTTTTTTAATTTTCGCTTTTCATTTATGGCCGCGAAAACTATAAAGTGGCTGCAGACACTGCTGTGCCATAGCCAAAATCTGTCAAACTCAAATCAGAAATGCAGACAAAACTGACAAATACGAATGAGTTGGCAGTCGTACGACAAGCAGAGAGACAGACAGATAGACAGATAGACTGACAGACTGACAGGCAGAGAGTTGTCAGAAACTGCAGCAGTGTTTGCTTTTCAATGCCAAAAATTGTTGTAAGCTTGTAGTTGCAGATAGGCCTGCCATGGAATTCTTAGAGGAGTTCTTTGGGACTACAACTTCTTCGTCTTCCGTTCGTCGAGGCAAACTCATTAACAAGTTGGCACATAAAATGGCAAAAACTCAACGGTGCATCCCCAAACTGTCGATGACTGGCGACAAGCTGCCGCATCAGCAGCCGCAACTAATGGCTGACTGCCAGCTTAATAGTAGTTGCCTTTTGATAGAAGGAGCAGCTCAACTCCTGTAGCGAATTGCGAATACGAATGTGAAGTTTTATTAAAAGCCAACAGTCTGCGACATAAGTAAGTACACAGCACAGCACATCACAGCCAAGCCCAGACCAGACCAGACCAGCCCAGCTGCGACTATCGCAGCGGAAGAGCAGACACGGGCTGATAAATACAGACAGAAATAAATGCCAAAGGCCAAGTACAGGCATGTCTATGAGAAGAAGATACAAGCCAAATTCTAAAATCTTATCTAACAGATACTATAACTATAGAAAAAATACCCCTTCTCTGCGTGATGTTGTCGTACTTATTGCTTCTTCGTAGTTAGAAAAACTATTTTTTGCTGTTAAATTGAGTATTGGCTTTCCTACAATTTGTTTTTTATATACGACCTTCTTCAGACAAATCTATATTAAATATATATATATATATATATTCTTGACACTTGTCAGATGTACATTTTGTATAATCGAAGTTTTCTGTTTGTGTTTTTCTTGTAGGATAATTTGAGTATTAATGTGTCAAATCAATTCAATCACATATTCCTTAAATAAAGTGCTTGATTTGATTTTTGTTTTGGATCCATACTACCCGTGCTGAACTCGTTTCCTATACTTAGCCGACTCAAGCCAAGGTAGATTTTTCTAAAGAAGCTCGTCTCTTGTATGACAGACTGACAGACTCCAAGTCAACGCTTGCATCTATTCTCAAACCGAAAACTAAATCAACGGCTTGTGCCAACAACATTTCTGCATATATATATATATATGTAGATATATGTAGATATATATATATATATATATATATAAATACTCTTTATGGAGCCGCAGATGCTTCTTACTGTCTTATTTTATAGTCATAATAAATTCAACTAAATACGAGAATTTTACTACTCCACTTCAACTACGTTCACCTAGTCGAGTGTCTACTATATTTGCGAGTTGGTAACCAACAACCGCGAAAATTATGTGGCACATGTGTTGTCAGTGCAATTGCCAGCCAACCAGCAAGCTAAGAATTTCTACGGTTCTTGAGACAGTGAAGCAGACTGAAGCCGACGACGACACAGTCAGTCAGACAGTTAAGTTTCTGGAACGTTGATTTATTCTTGTATCTATTCTTAATTGTGTTTTGCGTCGCTTGCTAGTTTATAATTTTCTGGTTTGACTTGCGAGGATTTTGAGGCGTGCGTATACTTTTAATCACAGCAAACTTTCTTATCGGCGAAGCAAGTACATTGACCCGGCACACAGCAGCAGCTAGGCACAAAGCTGGTGGTGTAGGGAAAGACAATTATACGCCAAACGCCGTCCAGCGCTAGCGTCTCGTAGTGAAAGCCATTGTGGAGTAAGGAACGCGGCTGTCGCTGGCCATAGAACGTTAAAATTGGCATCATACAGACATCGAAACAATTCACATAGAACTGAGCACAAGTGATGCGTTTGGCCAGCTCATAAACGGTCGAGATGCGCTCATCGAACAGATGCACTGCATCGAACTGGGGCTGCTCATTAATAAATATACGGGCTGCCTCGGGCACATCGCCAAATCGCTTCAATACGACGACACCGGAGGGACGGGTGCTGAAAAACAGTTGGGTCACCTTATCCGTCACAATGATGGGACTGGCCATTGGTGGGGCATTGCTTTCGGGTGCAACCACATATTTCACGCCGGCCCACTTCAGTTCGAGCAGGCTGCGCTCAAAATTAGGATGCGTTGCGACATGTGGCTTCACCTGATGGAAACGACTGCGAACACGCTCAATGAACTCGTGGTACACCGCGTGCTGCACGGCCACAACGGCAATCGGAAAGGGATCGAAGGGTTCGTGCATCCGCTCTGCCAAGTAATGTGCCGCCGTATTGAGATCCCCCTTCTCGAATACGAATAGAAAACGGGCATGAATCCAACTCGTCTTAGTGTTTGTTGGTGGCGGTGCCTATGCATGTTGTATGTATTTTTGTCTAGATATTAACTATGGCAGTGAAAGTCTTTCGGCTTACCCGCTCAAATTTGGGTTTATCAAGACGTAAGTGATTCACCAAATCAGATGTTATGAAGTTATCGGGTATTTGGCACATTGTGTTATCGATCGTTAATCGCCTAAGACGATTTGCGTAAATAATTTAATGAAGACACAAAGATTTTGTTATTTAAGAGAAAAATCAACTTTTTAATTCTTTGCCTGCTTTGAATATATACTTTGATATTTTTGAAAAATACAAGCAGTTTGCTTTATTATTGATTTTAAGAGTAGTAGCAATCAATCCATTTTTGAAGATAGGCTTTAAAATAGTACATATGTATATCAAACCGGAATTGAAATCAGAATCGAAACCGTATGTTTCAACTTATATTCTCTAGCTTTTATAGTCTCTGAGATCCGTTTATTCATACAGAGGGACATACGGATATGACTAAATCGACTCGACAGCCTTGATCCTGATCAGGAATATAATTATATAATAATTGTAACGAACACACGTAAGCGAAAAAAAAAGAAGAAAGTTCCGGCCATGCTCAGTGCTCTGGCTTGGGTTTGTTCTGTTGTTTTATTTCATTTAAATAAAAAATTTAGACAAATACATAAGGATACAAGCCGAAAGCTATCAAGAGTCGACCACACGTTATCGATAGAGAACAACTATCATTTAGAGGAGAGTTACTGTTTGAAGAATAGCAATTCATGTTCATATTTGCTATATATAAATTTCCTTCCTATTTGACCGTACGTCACACAAGAGTTAGCCTTTATAGTCAGCTGAGAAACTCGTTCGTTCTCTTATAAATTTATAAATAGGTTTTATTCACTATACTTCGCAGCACATACAAGGCTTTATTGTTATTCGGTTGTTGGCTTATTCCATCGCTGGCAGCAGGCCTGATGACGTTGACGATCCTTAAAAATATTCCAAAAAAGATTACAAAGAATATGCTGCAAGCTATGAAATGAAATGCAAACTAATAATTAACTTATATACAAAAGTTTACATTAAATAAAAACTTAATTAACCATTAATGTGTAGTGTACTCGTGACGATAGCGAGCCTACTCAACCATAGGTGGCGCTAATACCACGGAACAATCCGATAAACGCAAAAAATGCGTGCACGTAACTTATGCTAGTTCGTGCTGCAAATCACTCATTCTCGTTGCAACCGGTGGACCGATTCAACGGTGATTCGCTGTAGTTTCCGACGCGATGTGGTTCCCAAAATGAGCAAAGAAATAGTCCCTCGTTGCAGCAGCAAAAGGGACTTGCCGCTGTCGCCGACTTGGCGCAGCTCCATTGCACAAAATATTCCCTCGATGCAAGTCACTTATTATTTGCCACGATTGAGAGAAAACACGCCGGAATTATACCTGTCGTAAGACTAAATCCGAACGGGGCACTCGAGATCTAAAATATGGGCTGAGACGCTTGATAGAGAAGAAGTGATGGAAGGCCAGCGGAGATCGCTGCGCACGCAATTCGATTGCGATTCGATTGCTATTCGATTGCACTTCGATTGCAGTAGGAATGCCAACCGCACCAATAAGGCCTGCCAACTGGTTGCCAATCAGTGGGATGCAGATCAGCTGGTATACAACTCGCCGCCAAATTCAATGATCAAAATTTTTAATACGACATATTATTTGAATAAATGAAATTAAATAAAATTATTTTGAACCTTATCTTTTAACTAACTATCTTAATTAATGTAAGGAAAGTAATAGCAAAGTAATAATTTAAATAGATATTTTTCTTTTTGATAACTTAATAACTATTTGTGAAACACCCAAATACAATTCATATCCACTCTTCGTCAGCTCTACGCCATGCTCAAAAAGAACGAAAGGCTACTGATGCTTTGCAGACGTCCTCTTCAAGGTGTTACAAACTTGACGACAAAGTCAAAATACCCTTTGCAAGTCTGCAATAATAAAAAAAATTGTTTTTGCTGCATTATTTTGGTCGAAGTTCCGTCAGTGCACAAAGTTTGCAAGATAGCCACAAACAAGTGAACTACATGCGAGAGATATGTAATTTTCACAACAAACTCACGCACACCACACATACACGCACATGCACACACACACACCAACACACACATACACGCACATGCACACACACACCAACACACACGCGGCTCACAAGTCAAGCGCGAGCCAAAGAAAACATTTCGCCTACTGCAACGCTTTGTGGCCGTGATAAGCAAGTATCTCTGGCTTAGGAAAACCAACAAAAACAAGAGCAACAACAACAGCAACAAAACAACAACAACAATAACTAAAGAGGCATGTTGGGGAGCCAATGGTCTGATGCCATTTTCTCAAGTGCCATCAGCTCGAGTGTTGTATAAAGTCTAAACAAAGGTAATAAATAAGTTTTTTAGGGCGCCCTAGTGGAAATGTATTGGGGCTGTTTCTGTCTTCAAATTGGGCGTGGCACTGCTCAGCTGTTAGGCTCATGAAGCGGCGAGACTTGACAACCTCGGGCGGTGCTCAAATGTAACAAATCTCGGCTCGGGGATTATCTCTCAACCATGCTATATAAAAAACCGCACATGTTTACATTTTGCTTTGCTTCTCTTTATTTACTTTAAATCCGATTTAAAATCTTTAGTGGTTTAAAATTGTATTGCAATTGAAATGCAATTTGCATTAAATAAAATGGTATAATAATATGAGTAATTATTAATATTAATGTTAATGTTAATTTTAATGTTAAGGTAGGGGTTAATTTAAATCGGAAAACAATTGTAATTGTTTTCATATTTAAACCTTAACATGACAATTGAAAAATTATGTTCGGATTTTTGTTGCTATTTAAAATTACAAAGCGACACAAACAGCAGCAACATGGAAACAAAACAAAGAGTCAAGAAAAACAACCGACAGCTAAATAACACTTAATTTATAACATTTAAGCTTATATTTAATTTTAAATTCGATTATTATTCTTGTAAGAGTCTCTGTACTACGAATCTATTGGAACTGTTGTAGCTCTCTTTGATAATTGATGATTATTTCTGTTCTCAGAACGCTCGTTTCTCTTGCGTTATGCGAGTCTCGGTGTGGAAATACTTCAGAATGTGTTCAGGAGTCTCGACCATTTCAAACAGAGGCATCTTTCACAATTTGCTGCATCGGGCCGTCAGGCAGCCTGTTATTGTTCGAGCTCGAACAATCATCAGTAGTTTTCAAAGCTGTCAAAGTAGCGTAATTTCATCTTGCTCTGTCTGGCTCCAAATAAGGATTTTCATTAATTCTACTGCTCAGAACATAACCTGGTCCGAGTCGACAAAATGGCTTAGAGCTGCATAAAGGTTAGCTGCATTCTTCTTGGGTAGAACGTCAGCAAATTCATAGCTCGGAATGATTGCGTCTCCCTTGGACCTAGTAGATTGTTAATCTATCGATTTCTGTGAACTGCAATTAGCTGAATAGCAAACAACAAGCAGCATAAATGCGTTAACAGAAGCTGTCGAAAAACATGAAGCTGAACAGCAGTCAAACTGATTTCAACTAGTCGTATTGCATTCAATTATTCATTTTGAATGTAATTTAAAATTTGAATTTGAAATTTCACACATGAAACATTTTAATTAAATTTTTGACCACACTCAAAACACACACACAGCAGCGATTCACACACACTCACGCAGCTCCCTGTTAGAGCAGCAAAAATTACGTATACGCAGTGATATTAAATTAAAAAAGTTGACGGCGCAAAAAGTTTACTTCTACTGGTTTTCGCTCAGTTAGTTTTGCCGTATTTATTTACTATGTGCGATGTGTATATATTCTATTTCGTTTTTTTTAGCAGTGTTTTTTGTATGTTTTTTGCTGCAAATTGAATTTCTGAGTGTGTGTAATAAAATTTGGAAAATAGCTACCGGCCGCAAATTGACAAAAACTGTGTGATTTGTTACATCAAATTGACCAACTTCAATCCATATTTAATTGCCTGACTGTATAAAAAGGCGTAAATAAAATAGTCCTATTAGCCATTCAGAGCTTAAACAATGCCTTCTTCCTATATTGACTGAGCTGTGCTTTAATATTGGTTGTTTATAAGGCAATTGAAATGCGTAACAAATAAGATAAGTATATTATTTATTCAGTAAATGCTGGCATGGAGTTGGTTGCCTCATATATTAGAAAATGTGATGTCGCATTTGTGGTAAGTCTTTCAACGTGAAAATGACTAAGAAACCCTTCGATAGTCATCATAACATATCCTGCATAAAAGCCGGATCTGAACACCATCATCTCTGGCCTGGACGTTAAATCGAAAATCTGAAATCAATGAATAACGACGAAGTTAAAAGAGCTGAATTTCCAAATAAAATAAAAATAGTATGGAACGGCTTAGAGCCTGATGCCACTATCAATATTCCATACATTCTTGAATACCAACAGAATGTAAAGTTTCCTAAATGACACACATTTTGTACATTCAACGTTCCCAAGGATGTTGCAAATTTTAGAAATTCGCCCTGAGTTCTTCGACTTTTTTTATGATTCATCAAATTTCGTAACAATATTATGAAAATATCAATGATGACAAGTCTTTGCGTATATTTTTTTTGGTGAATAGAAAAACAAATATCTAGAAAATCTTTTCTTGCTTAGATTTATATTCATGTCTCTATTCAGCAGGAGCTATCTGGTGATATTATTTCTTTTGCAGCTATTTAAATATATAAACTGCCAAATATGAGGTGTCATAAAAACGTGTAGGCAGTAACTGAACAACAAAAGCAGACCAAGCACTTGAGAGATATGCAATGCCACTTATCGGATCTAGAAGAGAATTGGACGCGTTGTGTAAAGTAAAGAAATACACATATGATATGAAAATGCTTGGTGGCAAGCGTTAAATGCTCGCATGCAAATGCTGCAGCAAATGGAAGTTTTTTGGAGGGGGGGTGTGGCCAGTGCCGCAAGTGCAAATAACTGTTGCCAAACATTTTCGACGAAAAATGTGCACACTGCATACATTTCACTAGGGGGTCCTTGTCCTTGTGGGTATGGTTAGGCAGGGGAATGGGGTACATAATAATAGTAGTTGTAGTAGCACTCGTGGCTGCTGCTGCTGCTGGTGCTGATACTCTGGATTGCTGGGGTTCAACACGCCGCTCTTGTTGCAATGCATGCAAACAAGATTTAACGATAAAATTTTAATTAGTGCATAAATGGGAGCTTGATTGTGTGGGCGTGGCACAGCATATAGCACAAGCCATCCACTATTATTTGTTTTCGCTGGCAGGCAACGCATATGCATCGAAGCAAAAGATTTGTTCGGTGGGGCTGCGGGGGGGGGGTTTTGATTGGGTAACTGCCACAACAGAGTTGTGCATGAAATTGAGCAATTTTGGTGTGCGTTTGGCGGAGTGTGTGTGTTTGTGTGTGTGTGTGAGAGAGAGATTGCACAATCTATGTGGCACCAGAAGCATTTATGTAAGAATCACTTGTCGATAAGTGTTGCTCGTAATTCGAGTGCTTTCCTCGAGTTGTTCAATAAGCTGAAAGGGTTAGTTAGTTTTAACTATATTTGCTTCATATTAAATTACAGTATTTGTATTTCATTCAATTATTGTTGATAATATTTAAAACATTTATGTGTCGAATTTAATTGCCATTATTATATTGTATAACTAACAGTACAAGTAATTAAATCTGAAATTTTATTAGCATTGTAATTGCACACAAATGAGTAACTGTGTACATTAAATCTAATACTCATAATTCAACTGATGTTATTATTTAATACTTTCAATTACAATGCATTTATGTTTTTATTTATTATTATTATTATTGTAGGATATCATAGACTGTGACATATTAGAGGCATTGTATCCGGGGTGTCAAACCGAAACGAATTTAGATTCCAATTCCGATTCTAGTACGAGTTGCATACAAATTTTAGTAGAGACACACCCCTTTTTTTCAAACTTTTTTACGGCATCCGTATTCTGGATTCCGAATTACATACACAAATGCAAAAATTTCTGACTATGTTCAGGGTTTCTATGTCTGTCGTTTTCCTATGTTAGTAAATCCGTTTCCGCTAAGACTATATCTAGTTTAGTTAGATGGCTTCTTAGATCTACAATTTACTGTCAGACGATCGATTTATTGCAATAATTGCTTATGTTAAAGTTAATCTATAAATTTGAAGAAAATTTTCAATTAATAGAATTGCTTTAGTATTGTGCAATTATCTGAATAATATTTATGAACTATTTTTACGGTAGCTAAAACTCTTTTATATTCTTTGTTGCAGTTGCAAAACTACGCCAAACTTTCTATGCACATACTTCGCAGATATTTTTATTATTTTTCCAGTTTAGTGCCAAGCAGCGAAGACGCACTGAAATGCTCTCTGCACAATGTATGCATATTTGCGTTTATATTAGAAATCAGACCACACAACCAAATACACACACAGACTGAAGAAACACACCTGCATACTATTTCATGCATGATTTTTCTATGGGTACTTTGGGTGTGAATCTCGTTGACTGCTTTGCACCGCTGGCTCTAGCAAAATACTCGTAGTAAAAATGTGAATAAAAAAGTACAACTCCAAGTAGATGTATGTGTGTACATATATATATATGTACATACAACATGCAACACACGATGGAACACAACAGCTCGACAGGCACTAACTTTATTCAATATTGTTGCATTTTTTTGCCTGCCCTGTAAAAATGTCATGGATAAAATGGGTATATGATGAGTTTAAATAGCGAAATTATAAATGCAATATGTGCATTTTCTGTTGATGATAACGGAAATCAAAATTCGCTTCCCTTGCGACATGATCTGAAATAGACTTTTACCCGCTCAACCCGATCGAAATTTGTTTTTCCTCTAATCAGTTCCATTCGATCTTATCTGTGCATATTTATTATTATCTAGATTTCGTAAACATTTCAAAATAATCAACGAAAGTTAATGAAAAATCTATTTATATAGGGTGATTTTGAATCCATCACTTTCTCGCTTGCTTGTTCCTTGGCCTGACTTGCTTACACCTTCAGACGCCTTGGTCGATGTCTGCTTTTATTTATTTTAATTTTCCAGCTGAATTTTTATGTTACAGCTCGACTCGATTGCTGCTCGACATGCACTTTGCATACATTTTGCTTTTACGATCTGATGCTGTGTTTAAATATTTAGTAGATAGTAAACTATGTATATCTGTCAGTTGATTGGTGTGTGTAGAACTGTGTTGCTGCTGAAATATTTATTAAAATAAGCAAAGGTACGCAAACATGTCGAAAAGGTTTGGAAAGAGTCAGTAAGTTAAGCATATTAACATATTTATCTGCTTAAAGTTACCATGATCAAAATTTATTAATATTCGCAAATACCAATTATAAAATTAGCCAACTCCAAAGTAAAGTGTAACAACCCGACTAGCAGATACCCTGAACCCAGTTGTTAAATACATAGAAAATACCTTTTTCGTTGACAAAATCAATAATGAGCCTATTCCGAAATACGTTATTCAGTGGAATATCAAAAATATGGAAAATTCACAAAGAAACCATAAAACCTTTCGTTAGTCATTTGATGAGCACAGGGTATACAAAAGCCGCACAAATCACAAATAAAAACACACACAGATACAACTCGACACCTTTGCCATAATGCGGCCAGATTCAAGCGTTTGCGCTTGATTTGGAATTGTATTTCGGTTCTGACTCTGGTTGTGGTTTGCAAATGCCAAAATTTGTGTTCTAATTAAAAATATGTAAATGCACCGAACTGGCACAAAATACACAAATTAGGGGCTAGCCTGCAACAAACCTAGCAGCATATTTCACAAAATTACCAAGAAACATTTTACCAATAATGCAATCGCCAAATTCATTCAAGCGTGTGTAATTGTGTGTGTGTGTGTGTGTGTGTGTGTGTGCCAGTCTGGCTGTCTGTCTGGGTGTGTGTGTGTGTGTTTGTAAGTTTGATTACTAAATTTGAAAACACGCGAACCTAAAAACAACTTAGTTTATTTGCCAACAACAGTTGACTGTGCTAAATTAACGCTAATTGGCGGCCCTGCGCAATGCGAGTGAAAGTGTCAAACTGGTTTTATAACTTATTTCAACTCATTTCAAGGGCAATTCCCAAAAGTATCTGTAGCATTTTGGAGGTTACCCAACAGAAGCAAATCGCTTCCGTTTATCAGATTGAAGAGAGTAGCGTTTAAGGGAGATGTCACAAAATGTATATATTCTTGATCAGCATCAGTAGCCGATTCGACACGTTCCATTTCGCATACTTGCTGAAATCTCTCAGCCTTAAAGCTATCTTGATGAGACTTTGCATATATCTTCTTGCAGCAGGCAAGAATATATCACTATATTATATAGATGCTATAGAAACTACCAGTGGCTTGTTTACCAAGATATCCAAACCAAGCTCACGAAATGTGTTTTTTGTTATGCACTTCACATTTGACAACACAAAAAACCCTTATCATCATCAGACTACTATATAATTTAGCTATCATAAGAATAATCGGTCGATTTTCTTAAATTTAGATATGGGCGGATTTATTCGATTTCGTTCTTTCTGTGGAGCAGTTTACTGTCCAGTTATTATGCATGCTTCGGTGGCAGGCCACATTTGAGCTTCTATTAAAGAAAATCAACAAAAACAACAACGAGAGCAACAATAAGAAACAGTAGCAACAACAATAACTTCATCATGAACAATAAATCGCCAAGATGTCCATTCTTATTTATTTTCGCATTTCGAGTGTTTAGTTTTCGCTTGAGAAAATCGCCATTTGCTTCAACTTTATCTGGTAGTCGGAGTCGAGCAAAAATCTGTGCAGCTGCAGGCAATTGGGCAAATGGGCAAAGAACATGTGCCCCAGCCAGGTCCAGTGCAGCAACGTATCAAATTGAGGCAGGAAAGGCACTAAGTAAAGTAAAGTGAGCGAAAAAGCAAGAAAAGAACTCGGCTTTGCTCTATTCTGTCATTGCCATTTCAATTTCCGTTTGAATTTCGTACTTCATTTCGCAACTTCGCAATTTTCATGTGATTTTTTCTCTTTAGCCAAGCACACAGAAAAAAGAAAAGGAAAATAAGAGTGCTCTAGTCGAGAGTGCTCGACGAGGAGATACCTTGAAAAATATATGTGTATCTTATGCCAAGGTATATAGAAACCCAATTCAAAAGTGTTAAATCTTTAAAGCTGTGTATTTAATAGCAATCGAATTTTATCGATATTGTGTAAGCGATGAAAATTATCGATAAAAATGAAAACATGATCGCACCGAAAGACAGAAAAATGGACATGGCTAGATCGATGCTTTTGTTGATAGTGATCAGGTACACACATAAATATATACTTTTTGGGGTGTCTGTTGACTAATTTTTGTTTAACTTCATTATACCCATTTTTACACATTTTTAATGGTTATAAAAGCGAGAAAGAAAAGACGTAAAGCAGAAGAAAGAAAACAAGTTTGCTCAAGTGCCAGATGAAAAGAGAAAGAGGCAAATGCAAATAATAAAAAAGTAAAAAACAAAACAGGAATAAAACAAGCGTGAACTCAACGAAGGCAAAGAAGAGATGACAATAAATTGTCACTTGGTGCCTGCTTCACGACTGGGACACTTTTCAACACCTACCAAACACAACCAACCCGCCCCTCCTCCTCCTCTTCCCTGCTCTTCGTGGCTCTGTATCGGGGATTTGGTATATGGAAGCAGCTCTAAAATTGGTAAACACGAGCGCAATGATAATGATGGAAAATCATGGCCAAGAGAGAACAGAAGAGACAATTGCACGTACTAACTCAAGCAGTCGGCAATCGGCAGTCGGCAGTCATCTCTGCCCCTCCCACCACCCACTATCAGCCCCCTGTGGGTGCTACTGCTGTTTATTTGTTTGACAAATAACGAGCGCCATAATGAAGGAGGTGCAAATGATGTTGGCATTGTTTATTCGACTGCGAAATGTAATAGGCGAGCGGTGTCACGGGCTCCAAGACTTGCTTTTTACGGCTGATTTGACAGGAAACGGAAACGCGAAATTGCAAAAGCGCAATAAAGTGTAGCATAAACAAAGGCGCGCCCTGAATACACAACTCAAAACAGCAACAGCAACAACAACAACAAAAAGGCGAAGCACAACACACCATTGTGGGGCAGGCAACTAAAATGATTCAAGTACTCGTTACCGTTGCACAACACTTGAAAATAAATTTGTTTCCACAATATCCCGCATTTGTATATCAAACATTATTGTTGTTGTTGCTGCGCATCATATTATTTGGTTGTAGGCAGCAAACAGATTGTTTTCTTATTTTTATTTTATTCCAGCTTTTATATTCAATTCTCGGTGACATGTTGTGCTTGAAAAGCAAATGTAGCAGACCCTATGTCTATGTCTAATAAGAATGACCGCATTTTCAAATTGAATAATTGTTCAAGGATGAACAGTATTTTTACACAAGACCCTTCATGGGCAGTAAAAATTGGCACATGTCAGAAATAAAGTCCCTCGCTGGCAGTTATTCAAAACCTCAGCAGGGACAACACAAATATTTGATCAGAATAAATAAATAAACTGAAATAAATAAATATAAGTCTTGTATTTTAGGTAATAAAATCAATTTGAATTTACAACTCGACACGACAAAATGGTTTTCACCTAAAATTCTGTGAACAACTTTTATTTGATAAAATATTGTAGGTTATTTGAGATTTAAATAAGATTTCATTTAAATAACCGTCGCGGCTCAGTTTGCTTTGACTTATTCTGACCTTCCAATGCTCAATGACCCTGTGACAAATTTTTGTTTGTAGACCAGCAATAATTTTGAACACGAATGATGGTTTCCTGGACATCAAGAGATGATGTGATTTAACAGAAATGGTATGAAGTCTCCTTATCAGGGTGGCCAGTAAGGGTCGCCTCTTGAAGACTCTTCAGGGGTCTCTCAATAAACGAATCTCAGTTAACGGATCAATGCGTGAGTTGTGCGGCAAGTTGCAAGTTCAGACGAGAGAAGTTGTGCCCAACACTTTACTCAACAGTTGCAATATTCTTCTCACTGCCTGCAGTGCAGTAAGTGCAACAGTTGGTGGCTTCTGTTTATAGAGACTAAGTTCAGTTGGATAATCTATGTCAAATATTTATAGTAAGTTCGGATGATCTCCAAACGTTTTGGATGCATCAAATTGTTCATGATTAAATGGGAAACCATTCGAAACACAATCGATGAAGTACATGCTATGATGGCAGCAGTGTGAAATCAAAGTTTGGACATTCCTATCATCTCCGGATTTTTAATGTGCATCTATAAACACATTTGCATAAATAATGTATATAAATAATTTAAATAAATAATTTATAATACAAACATTTTATGATGTCAAATTTTGGTCATTCATATTGGTAGACCCCGTCCTTTCTATATATTAAATTATAGATAAATTACATATTTGCTTTTTATGTGCAAATTGCTTTTTGAATCATAATTTTAGCTGTGATTCTTATCTGCATAAAAAAAATACCATGAGTATTGTTGCCTTAACTCTTCACTTACTCAAGATTGATTTGACAATTTATATAGCTGACGAAATTGTAATGTTTTTCAGGTACAAATTGATGTATCAGTTCAGTAAAGCAGTTGTTAATTCGATTTTGCATCTGCGTGCAACAATATCGTGAGAGCTGCCACACAGGTGTCTGTACAACTCTATCTCATCAGCATTTCTCAAAGCATTTGTGCAATGTCAGCGGATAAAAATGCATTTTGAAAGCTTTGCAAACGACAATAAGATTGGAGTAATGCATGCATTTTTCTTGAGGCTGACTGAATATATATGAGTTGGTACGCCTTATAAATAAGGGAAGTGTGTCAACAATGCATTCCATAGACATAACTATGGCCATATCCTTGGCTGCCTGAACTCACCTTAAGTGGAATGCAAGTGAAATCTCGTAATGGAATTTGAAAAATAAGTAAAGGGCATTTTATTCACCAACTACACATAGAATTCCATACACTTTCAAATACGAAAAGTATTTATTATTATTATTAGGATGCTACACTATACACAAACGGAAAGTATCAAATTTAAATGATGGGAAAAGGTTTTATTAACTTATTTACTTATTCAAAGTAAAAACATTATATTTATGTCAACTTGAAATAATCTCAAGAATGATAGCAAACAACTATACCAATACTCAATTCTCATGGCGAGAAAGTTAAAATGCTCTGAGTAGCCTCACTTTGCGAAGCACATGCAGAAGTTAAGTATAACAATCCGCAAAAGAGTGTGCAGCGAGCACATAACACATTTCACGCTTCAGCAGAAATAAATCCGAGAAACATGACCAACAAAAAGCAAATCCGGAAAACAAGTGAGAATTTTGCAATCGGACGTAGCCGACTGCGGCATACTCTGTTAACAGTTGTAAACAGGTTGCAAAACAACTGAAGCAAAAGTTGTGGGCGTGCCTCAAGCTTGGAATATTACCTAATTTTACACATTTTAAATTTAGTTACTCTAGCTTTACAACTGAGAGAGATTTGGGATTGTGCGATTTATTATTATTATTTATTATAATTCTTAGAAATACTAATCTTAGAAGAGGTTAACAAAATTTGCAAGCTCCAGCTTTAAAAGTGTGGAAGATATTCGGTTTTATCGATTTGCACTTATCAATGTTATCGATTTGCCAGCACTCCAATTTCTACACTTTATATACATATGTATATGTATATTTCATATTTCAAGTCTGTAGCTCAGATATGTCACGCTTTAAAGCCAATATACTCTTCTGCCTGCGGTAACAGAGTATAAGAAACGAACAGAACAGAAAAATGCCAAGTGAAGAAGTGAAAACAAGACCAAGAATTGCGCTTAGCATTTTTGCATATGAGCGTGAGAGTGTGCGTGTGTATGTGTGTGTGTGTGTGTGGGAGGGATAAAGCAACAGTTGGCACTGGGTGCACTCAAGCATGGCAACTGCTTTATCGACGCTATGTTGGTTACCAAGCAACCATAGCCGTAATCGTAACGGTAACCAAGCGCCTGGAGACAGACACAACAGAAATGGAAAAAAGATTAAAACAGAAGAAGAAGACGCAAACGGAAAACAGTTGAAAACGCAAAACGTCTGGCAAAGTTTGCAGCAAAAATGGTAAGAAATGCAGCTGAAAATAGCCAGAAATAAATAGCTAAAAAAAAAACTGGAGTAACCTGAGTTCCCAATGCGGCACAGATACTTTCACGTGGCAAAACAGACTCGGCCAGTTCGCGCCATGTGGCCAGCAGCGGTGGCATGCAACAGCAGCGCAAAACACCAGCGCCGGCAGCACTCGAGGATTTCATTATTCGACGCGATTATACGGGCGCCAGAGCCTTCCTGGAGGTAAGTAGATTCAGATTGTTGATCGATGATCCTTGAACGCAAAAACTTTCGTTTGGAAGTCACTGCAAGGATCAGGTAGCCTTAATTAATGGCTTATGACCAGATGTTCAGCGTAGACTGAACATGGTAATTTCCAGTGGGAAATTGTGTTTAATTCGTTAGTATTTTTGAGTGATCTGCAGTTGAATGTTGTCCACACTTCAGCATCGCGAATTCGTATTGCTTCCTGTTTCCTCATTAAATCTTTGCGAAGGATATGCAGAATGGTGTCCAAGGCATCGCCTGGAGTGGTCCACAAAGTGCATAATAAGAGAAACATTGTTAATGCTATTTTTTTTAAGCTTGCTTACTCTTTTTATAACTATATTTCCCTCCCTTTCCATATCTCTGTCTTCCTACGTCTCATCCCATCTGCACCTCATCTCGCAGTACGCCAATGATGAGCAGGAGGAGGAGGAACGGAGCGAGGAGGCTGCCCAGCAGCGGGAACAGCAGCAGCGTCAAATCGATCAATGGATTGCGTTTTGCAATTTTCATTTGGGTGACTATCAGCAGGCGCTAACTCAATACCAGGCCATCAAGGATTCCCAGCTGGCCGTCAATGTGGCCGTCTGCATGTTCTACCTGGGTCTCTATGAGGAGGCACAGCAGTTGATGGAGGACACGCCGAATACGCCACTCAAACAGCGTCTATTATTCCATCTGGCCCACAAGCTGGGCGATGATCAGCAGTGGGCAGATCTGCTGGATACGCTGCTCAGCACGCCAAGCGTGGAGCAGCAATTGAGCTTGGCCTCGATGCATTATATGCGTGCCCATTATCAGGAGGCAATCGATGTGTACAAACGCGTCCTGGTCGACAACAAGGACTATCTGGCCATCAATGTGTACTTGGCATTATGCTTCTACAAGCTGGACTACTATGACATGTCGCAGGAGGTGCTCGATGTGTATCTGGGCCAGCATGGCGATAGCACCATTGCCATCAATCTGAAGGCCTGCAATCGCTTCCGTCTGTTCAGTGGCCGCGTCGCCGAGCAGCAGATCAAGAACATTGCCGACAATGGCACATTTGGTGCGGACTTGATACGCCACAATTTGGTCGTGTTTCGCAATGGTGAAGGTGCTCTGAGGGTGCTGCCGGGCCTCATCAATATTGTGCCCGAGGCACGTCTCAATCTGGCCATCTACTATCTGAAGCAGGGCGATGTTCAGGAGGCGCACGCCCTGATGAAGCAACTGCAGCCAACATCTCCACATGAGTACATACTCAAGGGTGTGGTGCATGCGGCACTTGGACAGCAACTGGGATCGGTAAGTGCTTATCTGTCGGTTGTATATGGTGCTAAAAAGAGTTATAAGTATAACTAAGCAATTAAAGTAAAGTCAAAAGTTGCCACTGCAACATGCTGAGGTGCAGTACCAAGTTAAGTTGATGTCTACTAATTTAAGTTATTGTTTTGACTTGGTCAGCATCGAGAGATGTCACTGTACCCAGTCTTCTACAGTTCTAAGAGTGGTACACAATCATCTTGTAGGCAGGGATAAAGACAAACCATCAGAAATGGGTGCAGAATAGGATCAGATTCGTATTGTTGCATAGATAGACACACACAATACGGCTGCAACTGAGAGACGAATAAAGACATTTGTGACAATTGAAATGAGCAGAGTGAACAGGTCTCAGACAAGGCAATCAAAAAGGATTTAATTGTGTAACATCCATGGGAAAGAATAGTGTCGATAAATCACCTAAACTAACTAAACTAGGTAGAATCAGAAGCAAGGTGGAGCAATGCTCAAAGCACATCTTAGCAAAATTTGTCGCCTAAGCCAGAAGAAGGCGTTGTGTCCTAGGGAAACAAATAGGTAACTCGAAAAACCTAGAAACTCCCAACAAGAAAAAGTCCTTCAAGAATTAATGCTGATCGAAGAGACTCAAATATTGACACAATAGGACCAAAAGGTCTTTATTTATTTGCTTCTGTTTCTTCTGTGTTTCCAGTTTGTTACTAATACGAACTTTTACAGCTCAGTTAAAGTTTGAGTTCTAAATATATCTTTCCAATAACTCATCCATCATTTCACAAATTACTCGCTTGCAGAAGGAGCACATCAAGACGGCGCAACAGAATCTGCATCTGGTGGGCAGCTCGGCTACCGAATGCGATACGATACCGGGCAGACAGAGTATGGCATCGGCCTTCTTTCTGTACGAACAGTTTGAGGAGGTGCTCGTCTATATGAACTCGATACGCAGCTATTTTGTGAACGATGATGTGTTCAATTATAACTTTGCTCAGGCCAAATGTGCCACGGGCTATTACAAGGAGGCCGAGGAGCTGCTGATCCAGATCAGCGATATGGATATTAAGAATCAGCACACCTACTGCATGATCCTGGCCAAGTGTCACATACACTGCGGCCATCCAGAGTTGTCATGGAATGTGTTCATCACCAGGGACACGAACGCGGAGGCATTTCTTCTGCTCCAGCTAATTGCCAACGAGTGCTACAAATGTGAGGAATTTTGGGTGGCAGCCAAGGCATTCGATATGCTCGAAAAGTGAGTAAAAGATGTGAATCTATATTGATCTAGGAATGTGAAACGATTTCGTTGGTCAACAGACTCGATCCCAGTCCGGAGAATTGGGAGGGCAAACGTGGCGCTTGTGCGGGCGTTCTGTATGCCATGGTGACCAAGGCACATCGTGGTCGACCAGGAAGTGGCATCTCTGATGTGATTGGACTACTGCGTGAATCCTCAAATTCCCAAGCAGATGCCATGATCAAGACAATTCGCAAACACATCAGCAGTTTTAAGTAATACAAAAAGGGTATATACTAGCCCAGTTAAACAAGCAGCTTTATGTAATATGATATAACCTGAAATATTCACAATCCAACTTCTTGCTGAAGGGATTGATTCAGTTCCTGAGCATAACAATTAAAGATCAGAACCCTAAATATCGTATAACGACAAAAATATTCGCAAATAATTGTCTTTGTTATTGAATGGATAAAATAATATAAATAAAATAGCAGTGAATTTTGAAAACATTTGAAAAATATAAAACTAAATTTTTTTGGGCAATTCATATTTAATCTTTTTTAATTAAAATATGCTGCACTGGTCTGACAAAGATAAAATTTCTTAATCGTTTTCATTAATAATGACTATAATAAATGTACAAAACAAAAATGATAAACAAATTAATAATACAAGCAAGGCTCCAGCTTAAATTTCTCAAAACGATTTATGTCGATTATGTGAATTGTTTTCCGCAAAGCATTTAACGCAAAATTTAGAATAGCCGCATTTTGTATCACACAATTTTGAATAAGTGCGGCTGTTAATTAATTCAATAGTAATTTGTCAAAAAGTTAGTTAAAGATGGCAACAGTTGGGCGGCCATTGCCCACTTAATAAATCTCTCATAATTATTTTGAAAAACTAATTGATAATTAATGAAATGAATTGCCATCTTCTGTTAATTTGAGTATTGTTGCTGCTTCTGCTTTCAATTTGAATTCCCCAGCGTGAGGCAATTATGCCTCAAATGTAGTTAACATCTTGCTCTCTCTCTCTCTCTCTCTCTCACACTCTCTTTCACTGTCTGTCTTTCTCTATCTAGCTGTCTTTCTACTTTGTGCTTATCTTTGCCTGCAGTTTGCTTTTGTTCAATTTGTTGGCCATTTGCCTGCAGCACTAAAAGGCCCAGCAGCAACTGAAAGCAGCGCATAATTAATGCGATTACCAAATGCGAAAGTGTGTCGCTAATAACAACAACAATAGCAAGGACAATGCTCGATAGGCACAAACAACAAGAAAATGAGACAGTCAAGCGTGATACACCCCGTCTTTCAAATACACTTTCTCAATTCGTAAAATCCACAACAAAATTGTTTAACACTTGCAATGATAAATCGCAGTGGAAGGAAAACATTTACGAATACAGCACAAAGTAAAATTATACCCAATGTTGTAAAACCTTTACAGAAGACAATGCATAAGAGGTCAAAACAACTTCCCCTGTCTGTGGTCGGGAGAGCTCGACTGGTAGATTAAATTAAATACAAAATACGATTGCTGATAGTAATTTGTTAAATATTAAAAATTTGTTTTAGTTAACAAAATCTGCCTTCATTCTCTTTGGATTTTTATTTATTTTTTTTTTGTATTTCTTATTGATATTTTTCTTTTCCAGTGCTATTTATTATCCGATCTTGGTGAATTTCTAACAGCCTATCAATAATATGTGTGCTTAAAAGTTATAGCTTTATTGCTGTCGAAAATCAATAAAATTAAATCAACTTGATCTGCATATATGATACTTTATATGATGATGCTGATCGAGATTGTATATACTTTATGGAGTCGAAACTTCCATTCTGCTGCCTGTTACATACTTTTGCACAACTTCATTGTCCCTTTTTCCCATTGAGGGTATATTTATATCCACAATTGGCATATTGAGTATCGACTTGAAGAGTGCGTTACAAGCTCTACGGCCTTGTTGTAAGACCCCCCATGGAAAAGTACGTACTTAAGGCAAACGCATGAGGTTTAGGCTCCGTGCAGAGGACCAACCAGCGGAAATGTGTCGCAGCCATTTTGTCTAATTGGCTTTGCAACAGCGTCCAGATAAAGCGGAAATGGCGCAGTATTCGTTGAGTATTACTTGCTGCTCAATTTGGCCTCCTTTTTTTTTTGGCAACACTTTTGCTAATTAGTTGAACACATATTTAAACAGTAGTTGCATTTAACTTAAAGGCATAAGCCGTTTTTCTGCTAGTTTCATTTTCGGATTTTTTTTATTTTTTTAGTTGTACTCAAAAAACTTTGGCTAGGCCATAAATCAGCCAGCTCTTAAAGCTCTTAACAGAATTAAAAGCAACTCGAACTTTCTGGCACTAAAAAAAGAATATAATAATTAAATAAAGAAAAGTCTTTTGGTTGCACCTGCAAAACCGAACGAAAACTTTTTACTCAACCGTTTTACTTAATTTTACTTTTATTTTTAAATTTTTTACTTGTGTCTGCCAAAGTTTTCTATATATATTTTTTTTTATACGCATCGCGTATGGGAAATTCAAAGTGCTGCCTTTGTAAAAGTCTCCGGTGAAACTATTAATTTCCATGATTATCGCTTCATTCAAGAGACATTGTCGTCAGCAAAATCAGATAAATATATTTATATATATAAACACACACATATACATACACAAACGCATATTCGCCTTGGCGTTGAACTTGCTGCAAGTAAACAAACTTTTAAATTCCATTAAGTGCAATCAATTTTTCAACTGATACAAGGCAAAAGGCAACGCTCCAAAAGCCAGTAGCAGCGCACTCTGTCGGCCATTACCGGCAACTTAATTTGTGCGCTTTTATTCTTATTTTATTTTTTGTTGACCTGGCAACATCTTTAATTCGACAGAGCAGCAATTACAAATATTTAAATTTTACATATTTATATAAAAGAAAATTGATGAATTAGGAAATATTAATTAGGAATAATTAATTAGGAAAGCTTCAGACTTCAGGACACTTGGATAATAATATATGTATGACTGATTATGTCCTGTTTATTATTAATATAATAGTTATAAGATATATATATTACAGTGAACGATGAGTATTGGATTTATAACGTAATGTTCGACTCTATACAACAACGACTTATTTCCCCGACGCACCGAAAACTTTACAACTTTAGGCACTGGGGACTTTGACGACTTCTTATTGCGGATCTCTCTCGCTCTGCTGTTCTTCTACGACTCTTCTTCTTCCATTAATGCTTCTGCTGCAGTTTGATCTGTTAACCAGCGTTGCCACCCAACAGCACTGGATTCCCACTGTAACTACTCGATAGTTATAGAAATAGATAAATATTATTCAGCGCCATTAGCCGGTATTTGTTAATGCATTTTCTTCCAAACTAAGTAAACTAGTAATTTTTTATCAAACTCAATGTACATATTTAAAATATATAAGTTAAAATAAAACATAGTCTAAAGTCAGATTGTTTATAATTATAAATTCAAAGTAAATTCACAAATTTCAATGGAGCAAACCTCGCATTTAGAACTGATTGAGGCCAGCGTTCGGCTGCATTTGGAGCGCAATAAAAAGCTGGAAAAAATGCGCAGTAAACTGCATGTTGAGGCACTAAAAATGTTGCATGCGCTCAAGAGCCTGGAGAAGTATGATCCATCCTGTTGTGCCAATATGGAACAGCGTGGATTGCTGCAGCTGCTCAACTATCTGGTGGTGGACTACTTTGATTGGTATGGCTACACGAGTACCCTGCAAACATTCGCAATTGAAAGCGGCGAAAAACCACACCCAAAGCCGCGAGAAAAACTGCAACGTGAACTTGGCGGCAACATTGATAACATCGAAATGCCGCTTCTGCTGCAAATGCTGATTAAAGAAACTGGCAAGGACAATGATAAGCTGCTGGACAATGCTAAATGGCTGCATATTACAACACTCTCAAAAAAATTAAACATGCCAAAGAAGCGCAAGATTAACTCAGTTAAGGCAAAGACAAGCAAAGTGCTGAAAAAAAACAGACTCGAGCATTATAGCTGAGCAAAGACCAAGTAAAAAGCGGAAGCCACGTTTCCACAAGGAAATCGCCCCTATAAATCATATCATTAAGACGCAAGAAAGGCTGAATCTGCTGTAAAATTTGGCAGAGACTGAGACTCAAAAGTTAAGTTAACAACAATCTCTGGCAGCCATTATCATCAGCACAAAGTTTAATTCTGCGCAGCTGCTCACAAAGCGCATTTTTTTTTTCTCGCTTTTTGGTGGATTTTGATTCAGAGCATTTCAATGAATTGATTGTAGATATTGATTTCTTATACATGTTCTTACTGCGTGTACTTTACTTAAATAACTATACAGACTTAAATGTTGCTGCAAAGTTTCAATGAATAAATACAAAATTCAATAAAGATTAAGATTGAAGCAATGCACTCAGCTCTCGGCTCATCAATTGCAAATGAATTTATTTCAGCTTACATTTTACACAAAAACACAAAACAATCCAACAAGTTGCGACTTAAAAAGTTGTGCAGCAAAATCAAAAATATAATCAACAATTCATGGTCTCTTTGGAATTTATTTGAGTAATTCTCTGCTATTGCAAATTAAATTTCCTTAACGCAAAAAAAAAAAGACTTATTAAAATATGTGGAAGCTGATCCTTTCTTATGCTTCGAACAAATTGAGTAAGCACGTTGTATATTTCACTCATCAAAATAGCACAAATTGAGTGTTCTCAATCACCGTCTGATTAGCTTTCATCGAAACGGATATGCCAAGTATTTCTGTATTATGCCAAGGTACATATTCTCACTGAACTAAAAGACAGATTGTTGGCTTTTGTTCTGCCTTAAATTTCAAAGGACATTTATCTATATACGATTGCCAGTACAAAAGCTAAATTAAATTGTCGTTCAATGCACTTTCCACTCTCGTTGAGCAGACATTTTCAGAACGTTGCCAACCTTCTGCAAAAAGTTTAGCTAATGGCTAATGTATGCAGCCTTCCACTCAAGGTTATCTGCATGATTAACGAGCTTGGCTTGACAAAAACTTTGTAGACAAAAGCAAGCGAGTAAAAAAAAGGGGAAACTGAGCAATCCTTTTGTGAAGATTTTTAACATTATTTTAGTTACAGTTAGTCGAACACCGACTTAACCCCAGACACCACAAACAAATCAAATTCGTTGTTGCTTTACAAATCTCAATTTTATTGAATTTCAAACATTTTTTATTTTTTTTTTTCTGCTTCTCAAATGGAGGAGAGGACATATACACAGCACATTGAGAATAGCATCCGGATGAATTTCGAGCACAACGGAATCGTAAATGAATTACGCAGCGGATTCCATGTTAATGTGCTCAAGGCGATCCGTGAGGAGCTGTATCTGGGCAAGGATGGAGCGCTCTGCGGCGGCGATGTGCAACAGCGTGGATTGCTGCAGCTGCTCAACTACCTGGTGGTGGATTATTTTGAATGGTACGGCTACAAGCATACCCTGGAAACATTTGCACTCGAAACGGGCGACAAGTCACTGCTGAAGCCACGTGAAAAACTGATGCGTGAATTGTCCAGCGACTATGACAACAAGTTGCCCGTTCTCCTGCAAATGTTGATGAAGCAAACAAAAAAGGACGCTGGCAAGAAGTTGCCACAACCGATCATAAAATCCCATATGGCTAAAGATATTCCACCCGAGGGCAATCCGAGTAATATTAAAAAACTACTGCCACCTGGGGCCAAGGCAAGCCATATTAAAAAACTACCTGCTTACAAAATTGATACTCCACGTGACTTTAAGCCACTCCCAATCAAAAAGAATACCCGAAATCCAACAAGCAAGGTAAAAGTGCGCCAAAGCATGATCGACTCGGCTGGGCCACAACAAAGCACTGCCGTTAAGCAAAAATCAGCAGAAATGGGAACAAATAAATATGGCAACGAGTATGAGTCAAGTTCCAAGTCTTCGACTAGTTCTTACTCGAATGATACCGATGCATTCGACGATATACCCGACAGGCGTATATATATCGAACAGGATCCGCCCGAGACAAGATATCCGCATGAATTTGGCGAAGAAGGTCGCTGTGAAGCTGAACGTAATTCGTTGCAAATTTTTGAACTGCCAAACAGTAATGAGAGCAACGAGAAGCCGCAGGGCAGCAACAGAAATAGGACCAAGGAAACCAAATCTATGAAACGCAGGAAGATCTTGTCGCATTCGCGCAAGCATGCGAATCCTTACGGCTTTGAGCTGGATAGGCCAGTGCAAAAACCCAAATGCCCCGAAACCATGGTCAGCCAAATTTCACTGGATGGAGACAGCGAATATGGGGACAGCGATGAGTACTTCTAATCAAAGTGAAATGTATTTAAATTCATTTCAACAAATTGTGAGTTGTAATTATAATTATAAGAAAAGATTAAGGCTTAAGAAAACGATAAGCATTATAGAAATAAACTTAAAGGCTCATATCAGGCATCATATAGCAGAAAGGTAATGCTTAAGCCATTTGAAGAAATGACATCTTATTTTTAAAGTGATTTTTAATTAAGAGATTATTAAATTTCTGTAATTGAATACGTTAATGTCAAGGCACTTTGGCATCCTCTCTGCATGTTCCACATTTTTGTCTATTTCCAGTGCGTTTTTTAGATGAGTAACAGAACTAAATTATTAAGAGTATTTTCAGCTTTCGCACATACAAATGTGGAGATAAACTAACAAGAAGCGGTCTGGCAACCTTGTTGCCATTGCCCCGATACTATTGAGAGGAATTAATCGAGTCAGTAGCGATATCAGTAAAGTATCGATATCTGATCGGTATCGAGGCATTCGGTTGCAGTCAGCGTAGGCGAAAATTCGCATAAAACACAATTTCATTATCAATAAGTACAAATAAGTTTCGCTAAGCCATCCATTATAATACAATAAATAGCATTAAATCTACACAAACAGTTTAGAAAGTTTAAAAATTCATACAATTTACGATTCTAATCTGTGGCATTGAGATTTAAGTGATTATATTGCGTATCTTAGCTCATCGGTTGCAGCAATCACAACTGGCTTAAATAGCCTAGAAAGCTTTTAACCAGAAGCTATGCATTCAATATGCTTAACTAATTGATTGATACCGTTTCGTTGTTGTTGTTGCAGGTTCAACTTGGCCGTCGTCAACGTCAACATCATTGGTCTCAGTTGCACAATGTCATAATATTGACTCATTGGTCATGTAATTAATGGTGTTAAGACTCGCACGACATATTAATGCAATTCAATTGACAGACAGACAGACATTCAGATAGATAACATCCGTTTTGCATTTGCAGCACTCTCCGCTCGAGACGGTTAAACATTGATTTCGATTTTAATAAATCCACCTCTTCAGCCCAGCCGCCCCCAAGGCATTCACTAATTGCTGTCACATTGGATTGCTTTGTGTTTCGCATATTAAGTAGCCGTCTGGATTAAATGTCAAAAACATAAATGCAAATTTCAAGGCTAGTTGCGTAAATTTAACGGTTATTCATTGAAGAATAATTCAATTTGAGAAAAAACTCAGTTCTTGAAAGATGATAGACTATTTTTTATTTTAAATTATATATGTCAATATGAGTTGGCTAACCAATATTATTGTTAAGAATATTTTTACATTTGTGCACCTGGTAAAACAAGCAAAAAAAAGCCAGCATAGAATTAACTCAATCTCGAAATGACGCTGCTCGATCTGTAAATTTGTTCGATTTTATATACTTGTAGATGGTATTATAGCTTTATCTAAGTTGTGAAATCGAGATAATCATAGAAGTATATTTGTACTTGTTACCTTTGGCGTTAAGTATGGGAACAAACTATTTTTACTTACAACTAGTAGAAAATTTCTTGGTTTTAGCCTTGAGCAAGCACGAAAAGCTGCTGCGCAATAATCCATAGCTGTGGCAATCATCATTTGGCGAATCTGAATAAGAAATCACGTTCGTGGTGCTCACATGTCAACAGGACAACGAGTGCCCAATGTCATTGCGTCCTTTTCAGCATGCCCCATGCCATATTACATTTTCTCCCCACTGCCACATTGCCACGCATGCCACTAATGAGGCTCGTTAGCGTGGTCGGTTTGTCCAGCGTTGATGCTGAATCCCCGCCTCCCCGCTTCCCATCCCCCTTGATGCATGCAATATACCAAATTGTACAAGCGTCCTGGGCAAATCGATAAAGTAATTTGGGCATTGCAAAACAAACGACTGCCAGCAGTACCTCTCTCTCTCTCTCTCTCTCTGTCTCTCTCTCTCTCTCTCTCTCTCACTCTCTATCTTGCACTCACTTGGTGCACATCTCCCCTCGCTCAGCAGTTGCCCGCGAAATGTGCCACCAGCAAATGGTGGCCACATAATTTTGTTTGGCTGAAGCAGCACGTTGCATTGAATGAGTGAATGACTGACTGTCGAACTGATACGCTGCTCGACGCTGTCTGGATTGACAGCAGTGCACATTGCTGTAATGATGCATGGCTGAATGTCGCCAGTTGCAGAGTTGCCTAATTGCAGCACCATCTTGCGGTTATTCGTTTTACGTGCGTTTGTCGCACGTTCGGCTAATTAAAATTACATTTTTCCAACCATCCGGTTATTGATATAGCCGGTATGTGGCATACGAGTACACGTCATCATATCCTGCAACATTCAGTTTGAAAATTGGTTTCAATTTGTGGCCAATTATGAGCAGCATGCTATTGCATAAAATCTTTTAGTATAAACGGCGCTAGTCCCTTCATGTCGTCTACTTTAACAAGCGAATAGAGGTTTTAGTTTTAGAGGGTTTATTTCTATTGAGTAAAAATAGGACTATTCCTAAAATGGTCCTTATATTATTAATATTAACTATACATAAATTATAAGTATTTGTAGCAATCAAAACTCTCACTCAAAAGAGCAAATTTCACTAGTATTTTGTGAATATCTGAAAGAATGTTTCTAAGAAATAAAAAATAATCATTTTTAGTATTAAGGAATATATTTATAATTATCCGCCCATGTTGTAATGCTTAAAAGTGAGATTTTAGCCTGATCAGTTAACAGTCCATAAGAAAATGGCAAGGTCTTCCAACTCTAAGTGTAAAATAATTTCCTAAGGAAATAAAAAGGTTGAAAAAACAAGACAAAAAATAATGTTGGTCACTGTTGACATCCTTTTCCTGTGCACAGCTGGATCGAAAACATTCTTGCGATAATCGTAGTCAACAAGCTTTTTACTATTAAGAATGCCACACCTTAAAAAAAAAAAGCACAAGTGATACAAAATTGTTTCTACCCAGTAAAGAAAAAACTTAAGTTTTATAAACCATTTAAATTTTGTGATAGGCATTTAAAAAAACTTCTTTCACACAAAATTAATATTTGCCGCAATTGAAGTAAATGCAAAATCAACTTTAAAACAAATGCAACGAAAGCCAACAAACAACTACCACTTTTTTTCTTGACCCACACAAGTCCCACATGGCGTATGTGCAATATTACTTTGTGGGTTCGCTCTTTGTGGTAGTGCAGCAAAGAAGAGTTGAGAGAGAGAGAGAGAAGAGTTGAGCCAATGAGCCAATGATTTGCGGTTTTCTCTTCAGCTTGCTGTGCTGGCTTACAAATCTGTTGACGATATTTCCATATTGTTTACAGCAGTTTAACTGTGGTCAACGTGTTTTTCAAATGTTCGATACTCATATGTGGCTTGTCGGGAATAAAAGCAGCAATATCTGCAATCCAATTAGCTGCTCGGCACATGTTTAACTCATATCTGTATACCCTGGAAAATATTGAAAATCAACGAGAGCAGAATTACCGATTAAATGCATTAAATTAAAAGTATCTCAAAACAGTGCAACCAAAATAGTTGCACGGTATCTATAAGCAACATTAATTGATTAGTTATTGCCATCTTAGTGGTTGACATTATGTTTTTGATATGTTTAACTTTTTGCAACAACAAACGACGCAGAAGGTGACGTTGATGAGTTGACAAAAGCTTAATGACACTTAACGTAAGCAAACAGGCAACACACACACAAACACACACACACACACATACACATACACAAAGTAACGTAATTTCTGTAAGCAGTGATGCGAAAAACGTATTTTAGTGATTTTTAATGCGAAAGCAATTTGAAAAGTTTGTTTGCCAAAAGTTGAAATGATAGAGACATGTACAGGATGGTGCCATGGGTGGCAACTCCAAATTGTGGATGCCTGATTAGGCAGCCACTGCGCACACACACACACACACACATACACACTAAGACATTTTTGAGGCTGTGTGTGGCGCTCGCGACACAGTTGATTGAAATAATTGCGAATGTGCTGTGCGTGTGTGTGTGTGTCTGTGTGTGCTTGTGTGTGTTTGTGTGTGCTTGTGTGTGTTTATGTGTGTGTAGGCATACCCTGCTGTCAGCCTCTAAGTAGACTTGTAAATTACCAAATGTGTAAATTAGTGAATAAAGTAATGAGTATGGCCAAGTTGCTGACAGGTAAAAGAAATAATGACAGCAACGACAGCTAATTGGAGGAGCTGCGGCAAACGACAACCGCGCGGAAAAAGTAAATAAAAGGGATTAACAAGAAATAGGAGAGGAACACTGAATGAGGAGCGGCACAACGGGTAAGCGGGTAACCGGGCAAGCGGGTAAGCGGGGAACGGTGAATGTGTGTGACTACAGTTAAGCATACATGTTTAAGTTAATGCTCTTAATGTTAATGTGGCATGTGCCGTTAATGCTTGTGTATGCCCAAGTCAAAGCGCACATTCAAAATAAATATATATAAATATAGAACAAGGCTGTTAACAGCTTGCGAACATTTTAATTATGCAGCCAACCCAACTATTTTCGGCTTGAAAAGCAAAAGTTGGCGAGGAAAACAAATAACTTTGGTATACTCAGTAGAAAATCGATCTTATCTGCTGTCCACATTAGAAGCCAACTATATGAATTATATATGAATTTATATGCTATCTATAAAGTTTGTGAATTCTTTGAATATTACTGTTTATTAATAATATAAGTAACAAAAAGGCGAATGTATGTGTCCTGTGTATAAATAGAAGGCCTTAGAACTTAGATATATTTTGTTTTCAATTTTAGAAAAATGTACAACCTTCCGTTTTAGAGATATACTAAGTATAATTACACTTGCAGAAAAAAGTAATGCTGTAATCTATGTGATATGGTACTAATGGAGATTAGTGAGGAATTCTATTATGCCTAGAGACCTTAACATGGACATAATAAACTAAATCCTTAGCAAACACCTTTTTAAACTTCCTTACTACTTCAAATAATCTAATTCTTCATATCAATTCACTGATTAGAAGAAGACTTAAACGATTTAAGGCAAAGTACTAGTACAAGCTGCCCCTTAAGCACACAAGACCTCCTCCAGTTAAGCAATCCTCGTCTTTCTAACAAACTTAGCACTAACCAATAAATACTATTTTATTACACTATTCAAAATTAATCTTTAGACAGTTTTATAAAATATGTTTAGTTTAAAAATTGTCATAATTTTGTCATTAATTTTCACAAAATAATAATTAATTCACTATGCCAATTCTCAAACGAATTCAAATTTGGGAACAGCCATGCATATGGGAATTATTTTGGGAGAGGGGGGGGGGGGGATTTTCGAAAAGTTTATGTGGCAGCTAATGCTTAAGGAGGCTATGAGGAGCTAAGGAAAGAAAGTTAACTGCTTTGCGAGTAGTTTGCGCTTATCACGAAGCACTTGTCGCTTGATGTTGGATGCTTGTTGCAACAAAGTGTTGTCTAGTCAATTAAGTTTTCCATTATAGATGATAGCGATCAATGCCTGGGCTCTAAGCTCAAGAAAACTGTATACGCCCACACACCCAACACACACACACAAACACAGTACAAATTTGAGCAAGTTGAAACGTAAATCGAATAAAAGGCCCAGCCAAAGTAAAAGCAGTTACCAATATGTATCCCAGAGACTGAAGCAGCCTGCAGATGCTGCTACTTTGGTGTCGACAAGGATCCAGCGAGCTGAAAGACTCCCAGTGGGCGGAGAGGGGCGGGGGCGAAGGTGGCGGGGGGAGCTACTGAGCGCAAATGCAATTCGTGTGTGTGAGTGTGGATGTGTGTGTGGATGTGTGTGTGTCATGACAACAATGGCATTTTGATACTTTTGTATGAGATTTAATGAAATTTGAATCCTTTTGTTGAGTGGAATGACAGCGTGCTAGACAGAGAACGAAAGAACAAGTAAAAGTGTGCGCGCTAAGTAAGTGATCGACTACACGATACCCTGTAAGCAATCCTATAACAAAAGCTACATAGTCATCTAAAATTTGGTATATTAAATAATTGCTGTGTTATCTTTTAAATACGTATAATATGCACATGCATATTTAAAAGATAACAGTCAAATTTTAAGTATTAAGTTCGTTTATTTAATGGGGTTATCTAACCCAATAATTAAACTAATTTAAACAGAGAAATAATATAATTAACTAAATACGTGTATATCCAAAATTTCAAGAATCAAAAAGCTTGTTCACATTTAATTTTTGGTTAAGGAAGCATGCAAGAAGCTCAACTGCAATCGAAATCGATGATAAATAAACCCCTCAACCTGTTACATCCACTTCTACAAAAAGAGAATGCCTTTTAATACAATTTAATGGATACAGGGTATACAAACAGATAGGTGGCAGATAGCGTGGAAGTGGGTGGTGGGGGGACTAAGTGTGGCAAAAGAGAAGGAAACAAAACGAAGCTGCAGGCAAGTTGTCTTGTCTGCCAATGCGATGTCATGTAGTTAAGGTATTTTTGGGTTACATATATAGAAACATGTATATATATATAGATATATAAATAAAGGAGTGTGCGTGTGTGCGGGTGTGTGTGTGTGCGGGTGTATTACAACAATAGTAAAACAATCTTCTTAATGCACACTTTGGCCTAAAGGAATTTTTCACTCGTAAGACGAAACTTGTAAACAGACAAACAGCAGCCGCTTGCCTATCAACATCACTTAAAGCAATACATATATAGATGTGTGTGTGTGTGTGTGTGTGTGAGTGTGTGTATTTATATAAGATGTATGTATATTGGCAAAGAAACATGTTAATAAACAGCTGGAAGTTTGCTTTATTGTCATCAGCTCAAGATAGCGCCAAACTCCACCCAAAAGAGGAAGCAGCAGCAAAGCCGAAGACTTTGGGGAATTGCCCAAAAAGGGTTCCCTTGTATGTCACACAGTGTGTGTGAGTGTGTGTGTGTGTGTGTATGGGGTGTGTGCTTAAACGGATGCTGAGGTATCAATAACATTGTACAACAGACAGCAGACAGCAACAACAATGATGAGCTCCTTTATTAGTTGCTTGTGGGGTAAAAATGACAAAGATGTCCTTTGCCTGTATACATTCGCAACACACACTCACACACACACACACATATATATATATATATATATATACGTTTATATTTAGGCCAAAGTAGACCCTTTGCATGATCTCTGCCTTTGACCCCTAGCGGGTTATTTGTGGTCTCGTCTATCTGTGCACAGTTAAAACAATTTTGATTGTGAATAACTGAGTTGGGCTTGAGTGTGCAGACAACATGCTGTGAATCAATTTGAACACAAAAAAACACTCTCATTCAATAGCCTAACAAGTAAATAAGACTCTATCTTGAATGACAAAATGCTAATAGTAATTCAATGGAATTGAGTTAAAATAATGCTGCAAGTATTTATTTCTTCGTTTTATTCATGCTACTCAAACTGAGTGACAAAAGAAACTTAAAGCAGACTTTAAATCACAGTTTGTAGAATTGAGATTATGTAGCAGAATAAATAGATCATTTGCTTAACTATATATACTATATATACAATAATACTATATATTATACAAGAAGATAGAGGAGATGGCATTTATCATTTAATTACCAAATACCGCCCAAATTACAAGAAATTTTACCAATCGAAAAATTCCATAAACTAAGTAAATATTTAAACTATCTAAGGTTCTTGTAAGAGTAGCATAAGGTTTTTTCTTAAATTTATATTAAGATCTATTTTAAGCCTTGTTGAAAAAAATCCACAGATTATCAGTGATGCTCATTTAGCCCTTTTCCTAGACTAAGCGAGCCGGTCCTAGAACAAAAACAAACTATAAACAATAAAACATAAAATTTCAAATAATTACAAACTCGATTTATTTTTAGCAATAATTTAAGAAAAGAAAAATTTGTGTTTATTTTAAAATACATCAAAAATAATGCCAGCGGGAAAAAAACAGCAATAATTACTTGAGACTATTAAAGATTATAATTAAAGCTGCTTTTGTTTGAGCCGATGCATTTCCCATGGCTGACAATAACATTTAATAAGCATTTGGAAATATGCAAATGTAAACTAGTAATTTACCGCTATTGGGTGAGCTTTTCACGGAGCTTTGCACACTGCTTGCCAGTGCGTGTGTGTTTGCATGTGTGCTTTTGTATGTGTGTGTGTGTGTGTGTGTGTGTGTGCTAACACTTCAGGCATGAAACTTTAGACAGAAATTCATCTTGGCAATAATTGGCAGACATTTGCATTTAATTGTTGGCACTAGCACTTGTAAAACGAACATGCAATTATTTTGGCCAGCTCCCCTCTCTCCACCCCCTCTCCCTCTCTCTCACTCTCTCTCACTCCCCCTCTGACTATATCGTTCACATCTACAATGCATAATTGAATGTAAATTTGCCTTGAAGGAAATATGCGTCAAGTGCCATAAATTGGAATTGCTTGCCAATGTAATCATAGAGCCCACATACCTGATGCGTAACTTAATAAAAAGTTGAAGTATTCCAAGCCCCCCTCTCTGCCGTTCTCCGACAATTTTTACTTGCTAACATATTAGCGGTTGAGGTAAACGCAATAATGTAAATGTTTTCTCAGCGCTGACGCTGTCATTCAATGCTATGCTTACAATTTTTAATTAAAAAATTAATCATACGGCAAGGGGAAACTCTGAAGGAAAATGGCAAGCAGAGCGACAGAGAGAGGGATGGAGAGTGAGGGAGAGGGAAATAGAGTGGAAAGGAGCAGCGGCAACAAGAATAACAAAAACAAATGTTGGACTAGTTGCGTTTTGTTGCTTTTTGGTTGCTTCTCATTTTGCACAGCTCGAAGATAAATTTTAGCTCTGAGCATTTTATGGCAGCCTCCTTGAGGAAATATGCGTGCGGTTGTCTCTCGCTTCCTCTATATCTGTGTATGTGTGTGCCTGTGTATGTGTGTGTAACTGCCTAAAAGTATGCATCAAGTTTATGAAAATTCTTTGTATATGCCAAGGTGTGCGTGTGCGTGTGTGTGTGGCTGTGTGTGTGTGTGTGCGCTAGGTAAATTGTCTTGGTTTGTTAATTTTGCGTTCCTGCTAAATTTATATGCTGGTTAGCAGCGAACAAACTTTCAGCTGACAACCGAATTTTGTTTGTGTTCATTTCTTATTTATGAGCACAATTAGATATGTGTGGCACAACGTGCAAATACACTTCAAACTTGTGCGACTCTGACAGCAATTGAAATGATTTCTTATGAATGCTTTATGCTTCTAAAACCCAATAATATCTTTAATAGACTCTGTTTTTTAATTAGGATAAGTATATATGCCAATATAAAAATGGTCTGCTCTGAGACCAGTACATAAATGCAAATAGATACGTGCAAATAGAATTCTCCTCCAATGTTTAATCAGTTGTCCATTCAAAAATCTCCTTCAGATGAACATGCAAATTTTGTATAATTGAGTTACTATGTAAAATGTAGAATGGATAAACAACAGCACAGGAATCTGTGTTTACAATTTACATCGCACATTTGCGCAAAACGAAAGATTTTCATAGAAAACATTTGCACAAAGAAACTAGGACAGAACAACGACAACAACAAGAACAACAAGAACAACAACAACATAAATACAAATACCAATATAAGCGTATAAACATTTTTATATACCTCTATACATATGGTATTTTAATGCCTAAATATTTTACAAACTAATATCAATTCAATTTGTATGCATTGGGCAACAAATTGTCTGCCTACATGCGTGTGTGTGTGTGTGTGTGTGCGTGTGTGTGTGTGTGTGTGTGCGTGTTTGTGTGAATACCAAGGCATCGAAGTGGAAGCTCAACTTGGGCATTCCAATGGCACAGGTGACACAAGTTTCTCCAATAATTTATGTATTTCTAACAAGAGCAACAGTCAGTTGTTGTTGTTGTTGTTGCTGTTGTTGTTGCTGTTGTTGTTGTTCTTCGTTGACAGCACAATTTGAGGTTATGTATGTGGGCGTCGCATGTGCGGTCAGTTTTCTTTGTGTGTATTTAAACAGAAAAATAACTCGGGCAGTAAGCGAATTAAGAGTAGCAAATAAATGGGCAGCATTTAGTGTTTGACTGAATTTAAGAAATTGAGCTTATACTTAACCGCACTAGCGATTTGTCTATAAACTAATAAGGGATTAGAATAAACTAGTTCAATTCAATATACAAATTTAACAAATTTAAAGTTTAGAAGGCTTTGCTAACAAAATTAATTGTAAGTTTACTAATCGGTTTTAACGTGCCCAAACTTTAAAGCTATTGTTAAACATAATAATAAGCTATAGTCCGTTTCGAATCGTATTTATTAAAAGACTCAACACTTGACATAATTATCTACGATTAGAAGTAAATTTTCAAATTATAAAAAAGTTCGCGCCACTGTTAAAATCAAAAGTGCACTGTTGTCTAACAGTGGTATTTTTTGCACACAAAAATGAGCTAATTATGACCGCAGTTTAAATTATCGATAACTGTCGATAAGTGTTTGGCCACAAAAAGCGAATTAAAATACGTGGAAATCGCACAAGAAATCGCCCAATGGCAAGCAAACAGGATAAACAAACTGCGGAGGAAAGCAATGATTGGAATCAAAGCGATGACGACGACAACTGGGACGATTGGGGCGATGGCGATGACGATGACGGCAAGTTTGTGCATGTCGAGAAGCAGCCAGAAGAAAACAGCGCAAATGCGATTAAAGATAAGGTGAAAGTTGTTGTTGCTGATGATTTTGCCACAGATGAAGCAGCTGTTCCGCCAAATACTTCTGCCTCTTCCACCTCCAACTCGTCAGCGTCTTCCGGCTGGGGCCTGTGGGGCGGCAAACTGAGCTCTGTGCTGAGCACAGCCAGCGAGGGCCTGGGCAATATCACAACGCACGTGAATCAGGGCCTCAATCAGATAATTGGTGTACCCGATCCCGAGGAGCTGGCACGCATAAATGCCGCCGAAGCGGCAGTCAACCAGACAGCGAACACAACGGCTAACGAGGAGGAAGAGGAGACGAGAGAAGCGAGACAGGAAAATACCAGTGCAGGAGCCGCCTTCAATTTGGGCATGGTGACAACGCTGGGCAGCAAGGTGCTGAACACCGGTCTGGACACGCTCGAAGGCATCGGCAAGAAGACGATGACCATATTGCAGGACAACGATCCCAAGCTGATGAACAAACGTAAATTGCTGGGACTCGATGCGTCCAGCGGGCCCAATCTGAGTGCCGTTCTGCTCGAGGCCAAGAAGGATGCTGATCAAATGGAGCAAACGATGCAACAGCTCCAGCTGGAGAAGCAGAAGGCCCAGTTGCGTTTCGATGTGCTCTTCGAGAACTATTGCGGCCTGGTCCACTACGAAGCCCTCGAAATACTGTCCAAGGAGTCACGGCTGAAACTGGACACACTCCTCGATGCGGTCAGTGGACGGGCGCTAAGTGAACTGCAGGTGAATATATCGATGGGATTATCCATTATCAATTTTATTACTACTGCACACACTTGCAGGAGACCATCGGCGAGGTGAGGGAGCTGCTCGAGCTGGAGGACTTGGAGTGCGACAGCGAGGGCGACTATACACCTGCTGAGCTCAACGAGCGCTTGTCGGCAACTATTGCGGATGCGGAGCTGGGCATTAAATTTGATGATGTGACCAGGTGAGGCGCTGACCAAAGATCTCCTTATTAAAATTATTGTGATTGACCAATCAACTGAGAAATCTGATTGTTGGACTGTCTAATCATTTGATTGATAGATTGTTCAATGAACTGACTGATTACTTAACTCAATGAATTATCAATCAATAATAATAATCAAACCCAAGCAAAGCCAATTATTGCGCAGTTATCGTTACATAATCAATTGTTGTTTTTTGCCACTGCAGTCACTGGTCAAAGTCGCTCAGCTGGCTGGACTCCGAGGAGGCGACCGCAGCCGATCTGGAGCAGGCGTATGCGAGGAGCATTAATGCACTGAGCGAAGCCTGCGCCCTGGAAATGTGCAAGCTGCACAAGATTGCCGAACTGATGCTGGTGAAGCCGCACCACAGCACCGCCAACGAGGTGGATGGCATTGTGCATCTCTGCAAGCAGTTCAACGGACATCTCCAGGGACTGACACAACGCCATGCTGCGCTGCTGAGCAGCAAGAGCAAGGAGCAGGATGCTGATCACCGGGAGGAGGGCAAGGCGAGAGTCAACACCTACTTTGCCGAGATGCTAACGGCCGTTAAATACATCGAGCAAGCCTACAATCTCTTTACGCCCATCTTGCAAATGGGCGCGGTTTAGTTTAGAACACACTCAGCTAAGCTTGATTTTGTTCCAATTTCTATATGCGATATATATATATAATAAATGCTACTCAATTAACGTTGTTTATTTTCTACGCAAAAAGTGATATTCATTTTGACATAAATTAAAATCAACGCTCGACTTATTGTCTTAAAACTTTTTATTACAACTAATTATACAAATTATATATTTCTTAGCTCTGTTTCGTAGTTTACATTGTACAATTACAGAAAAACAAACATTTTGCATATTTTCAAAGCGCTTTGCAAAAGTTCTAATGCTGATTTATAAACCATGGTTTGTTTTTCGTTTTTCTTTATTTGATTTTTGTGTGCAGCGCTAAACAAATGCGCACCAAAAACTTTCCTCTCAGCCATATTAAAACCTCAAATCGGGCTTGTACTTAAGCATATATCTGCAAGAGAATAGATCATTAATATAAATTCATTTCATTTTCTACACAATTCAAAGGCTATTTACTTGTCAAGTGTCTCCCAAAATTTGCTAAGCACGGCACGATCCAAATGCCTCTTGTTTTGGGATAGACGCAACAACGTCACCGACCAACGCTCCACGTTCGCATCCAGTTTCAGCTCGCTGAAGCATAAGTGAAAAGCGCAAACTGCAGCAGAGCAGGAAGAGAGACAAGTATAAGTTGTATAAAATAAAACATATAAAAAGGCATGACTAACTTTGTAAGTGGTACATATTGTTATCAAAATAAAAAGAAATAAAATGAACTTTGTAACTGCTGTTTACTTAATTATATAAATATTCTCATAAAAGGAAAAATAAATAAGTTGTTACACAAACAAACATATTTTAGCAATTCATTACTAGCAAGTTATTATCATATATGATATTAATAAATACACTGAATTGAAATTGAACGTCTTAAAAAGATTTCGCTACAAAAAAAAAAAACAAAGAAGTTGTTGCCCAAAAACCTAACAAAATATTAAAACAAATCGGTTAAAAATTAGGTATTATCATATATGAGAAAGGAGAGAGGTAGGCTGATTACCAGGGATATATTAAAAGTCATGAAAATAATATTCGACTTTGTAACTGACATAAAATATAAATTTTCATATAAAAACAAACAAGCATTATTATTATTTAAGATAGTTAATATCTTGTGATATAGATAGATATATAAAATCATGAACTATAAGCGAGTTATTCTCAACTGTGACAGAGTTGAAAGTGGTAGGATGATTAACAGGGATAAACCTAATCGTAAAAAGCATAACAAACTTTGTAACTGATACATTTGATAAAAAGTAAACAAATAAGTTAACTAAATCTGTTAGCAATCTATTATAAGCCAGTTATCATATACGAAGTGAACATAAAGAAGTTGAATAAAAAGTTTCTGCCAAACATTATTGTATTATCCAACTTTATATTGGATAAATTTCGTTAGTTTTTCAGATATAAGCTCAGTTTTGAGTCAATTGTTTGTATGGAAACTATATATGCCTCAGATCTGATAGTACAACTGTGATATGGTAGACATACTCTTTGAGAAAATTTCAACGGGATTGCCATCCCAGGGCCAGCCTTTGAATTGCCATTGTGGGCCCATGACGAACACGGCGACGACACGCTGCCAATCCTGCTGGCTGAGCTTGATGGGATTGTCGACGATGCGATAGGAGACAGTCTGATTATTGCGCTTGCGCTGCAAACAACAAATAAAATAAAATATATATTAAATTGAGGACAGTTAGCAAGCAAATGGATGAGTTTACCTGGAGCAGGACTTCGCTTTCGCGCTGACAGCCCTGCAGCTTCTTGTCGGACGTGGAGAAGAAGCGCAACTCCTGCAGTATGTCCTTCACATTCAGCATGGTTATAAGGCTCGTGTTGGCTGATGGTATAATGATGATCGGTGTGCGCGATGGTCGCTTCTGTGGCCCGTTCGCCGGCAATTGTCGCGCCTGTGCCGTCGGCAGCAGCTCCTTGGGCGCGGAGCGTGTCGCAGTTGTCGACGCTGTCGCTGCCGCATGTGGCATATTTGCCTGCGCCTTGCGCTGTGCGAGCGAACCTTCCGTTACGGACTTGAGAGACATGCCGTGATATGTGCCGAGCGTATCGATTTTGAAGCCCTCCGTCTCCTCCTTCTGGCGATTGAAACGCTCCTGATCGTAACGATTGTACTGGGACAATTGTGGCTGTGGCTTTGCAATGCGCGTGGGTTCTGGCATCTTGATGGGATTGGGCATCTGTGGCCGGTTGCGTCCCTCCTCGCGCGCCTTGATGCCCTGCAGCATGGCGAATATGTTCTTGGCAAACAGTTTACCCGTACTCTGGAGCACCGAGGTGCGTGTGCGCCACTGTCGCTCCCGACTGATGATATCCTTGGTGCTGTCCACATCGTAATCAAGAATGGCGCGCAGATCGGTGCCCATGGCATCCTCGTTGTCCGTCCGCTTGATGGTCGTGCGTTTGTTGGCCAAACGCTTGGCCTTAATCGCCGCAATCTTCTCCACGGACATCGTCTCCGACAGCGACTTGATGTTGTCCATGTTGACGGCCGTCTCCTTTTGATTGACATCCCAGCGTGCCGCGAGCTGTTCGCGCACCTTTTGCACCTGCGTCTCCTCGAAGCGAGCCTTCTTGGCCGCCGTTTCGCCACTGATCGCGGCATCGCTATCCGCCGTACGCTTCACCTGTGTGGGTATCTCCAACGGTGCACTCTTATCGATGCTGGCACACGTCGGCGTCTCTCCATTGAGATAGGCCAACAACTCCTTACGATCCGGACGATTTACAGCGGGTATATCTTCGGCGGCACATTGACGCACATACACCGAATGCTGGAGCATAACATTCTTGAGCAAGTAGAGCAGACACTCCAGCGTGTAATATTCACGCGGAGCTCCCTTTTTCCCGGAGCTGCAATCGGAGCAAATTGAATGTATTTCAATGCGCAATTTTATAATCACTTATACTCTGTGCCCCAAACACGTAGAGGGTATTCACAATTCTCACATTTGATTTTTGTTATCAGATTTCAGTTAGTTATTATTATATTGACCTCAATTCACGAAATTAAATGTGATTTGCTTTACAGTTCTACAGTCACTCGTGACTTACTCACAGTTTGAGAGTCAACGGTTGACTACGATGGGAACAGAGTATAACGGAGTCGGTTACTTCCGACTACCACATATTTTTGCAATATGGCTTTATTTGCAGTGTTGCACTTACCCATATTTGAGATAGTTGGTCTTGACACTTTTGGGCCAGGAGAATTCGCCGAATATGATTTGATTATCACGCTCGATTATTTCCTTTTTGTTTATGTTGTATTGCCGCAAAAGACTCAGGGGATCCGCCATTTTAGCGTGTGTTTTGCGTGGTTATCCTTGTGACGCTCGAATCTTTCGCATGCGCTATGGTATCGTAACAATTGATTAGGCCACGTGCATACACTTAAAAACTATAGTAACACAATTGTAATCAGCTATTTATTGCATATTTTTCCATTTCTCACATCGCGTATTATGTTTGCTGCTGCTTCTTCTTCAACCACGGAGCTGTCAGGCACAACTACTCGATGCCCAAGTGATGATTGAAGGTTGCCAGACCAATTGTTGGCCTTTTGTTGTCGCCTGGCATCGATATACATGCATCGTTTATTGTGACTCTGCCATATGAATTGTATCGAATTGGCCTGCCGGCAGCCAAACAAAATAAAAAAAAATCAAAAAAATGTGGCCTCAAAAAACCAAAACGGTGTTAAAAATTGTTTTATAATTTATGCATAAAATGTGCAACATAACGCCACAAAACACGGTCAATTTGTATACGTGGATACGTCAATTGCAATGTGTCTTTGGGCTACGCAAACAAATTTTCTAATGTTGGTGAAAGCTTCAATCAAATAATACCAAAATATTCTAATCATTAGCTACAAATGTGTTAAGTGCATTAAATGTAATAAGAATGGGACAGTCGGCGGGTAAAATCGGTAAGTGAGAATATTAACTGAATGTTTGCATTGTGCATTATTTATTTAAAGCCAATTTGTGGCTAAGTTGGGCTTTCGTGATTACTTGCAGGCAATTTTGCTAGCTGAAAATGTTTAGATAAGTGTGGCATTTCTGTGATATTAGTGAGATAATTCAATTGAATATTTGGCAATAATTAAAGGCCTTCGTGCCTGCCGCATTCCAATAGGGTTTGTGACCCTCCCAATCCTCCCCACCCTCCCACTGTCTTCTCCATGCACGCGCACCAAAACAGCTGTTTACCTTAGCGATGGCACTTTGACGCAGCGCATGTGCTGTCGATACATGGCAAAAGTACTCATTTTAGAGACGTTATAATTTAAAAAAAAAACATCAAAGTTTGAGACTTCTGCTTTAAAACTTGGCATTAAGCGGGCTTTGTGAGTATTTAATCTAGTTAATGTATTAATTATGTCATGTAATTCTTATGCAAGACTGAAAGAACTGAATCAAAAACATTCTGCCAAATGTGGGCTTAAAGTTGTTTTCAATGCTGCAGCTTTCAACTGTTCAGCAGATGTTTAAGGATTTGGGTTTCAAAGAACCAATGAGATTAACACGTTTCTAAATATATTTTACTCACATTTAAAAAAAAAACAAACAACTGTGAAAAGCTATAAAAGCAATTTAATTTAAAGTACAGCTTTTACTTAAACATGTTTTACCAAAAACTAAAATAAAATGTTACATTTTATTGTTAATATTTTAATTCAAATTTAATGTATTTAAAAGTTTAATATCTTTGGATAAAACTAATTAGATCAGTTTTAAATTATGGAGGCATTACCTTAATCGTTCTTGTGTTAAAATATTTCAATCGAGATATATAAGCCTGCACTGAATAGATGGTTTACTTGGCTTACTAACCTATTTGTATTATCCTTGAAAGTGAGAGACTGCTTAGCTGAAATACAACCAAGCAGATAGATATTACTTTATTAAAGCCTCCCTAAGAAGACTATAAATAAGTACAATAGTGGAATAAGAACTAGAAATAAATACGATTTATTCTTCCTTTTTTAATTCACCTGAATTAAAGAACTTACTTTTCAGAGTATCATTTTGTTTGGGCACTTGTAACAGGGTATAATAAAGAAATATAACATCTCTAGATAATAATTAATTGAGAAGGATTTAAGAAAAAAATCTGTCAGCTCGAAGTTTATAAATGGCTAAAAAAAAATAAAAACCTCATCATAATTATGAAGATTAGAAATGATCTGAATTAAATTACGCACTTAAGATGGTATTCCTTCTTCATAAACAGCAACTTACCTCTCACAAAACACCTGCACAATGCGGCCAAGTATCCTTTATTACAATTACCTCAGAGTAACCTCTTCTCTATGCAATAAGGACATCAATGCCTTAAGCAGCTCAAATCTACAAAAAGTCAAGAAACTGAAGAAGTGCTCGAGTGGGAAAAACTCTCACGCGGCTATGCAAACAGTTCAGATGCTGGATTTAATCAATAGATGGGCGCGAACTTTGACGTCATGCAAGGACAAAGGACGACGACGAGCTACAGGTGCAATAAACCTATGCTGTGTTACCTGGTTACCTGTACTGTTATACCTGATTGCGACTCCCCTCAGAAAATCAGTGTAGTTTTTATATATCTCTCCCTGATTTCTATGCAACTGGTAGACAATAAATTATTGAGTTTATGGCAATGATTTCTTATAAAAAAAAGGAAGAAAAAGGAGATTGAAAAGACAGCGAAGGATAATGGAAAACCCAATAAGTGAAAATGCAGGCCAGGTAGTAAAAACCGTTGACCAAGACCAAAGGCGACAAGGACAAAGACAATGGGCAATGAGCAAGGACTAACTCACACTATGACTTGCCGAACTGCGCGAGTTTTTCCAATATTTAAACGCGGGGAAAAAACGCCAAAATGCTAAATGCATTGGCAGAAAACACAGCAAACACACAACACACATCTAACGGGCCACAGGATGGTCTGCATCCATGAGATACATTCGCTGAATCGCTTCTCCTTCGCATATGTTGATTTTTGGCGGGTATTTTTCGGGCAGGACGCGCCTGATATTTGATTAGCGTATGTGCGGATGCGTCTCACACACAAGAAAGAAAAAAAGTGAAATAAAATAAGGAAGTTGAAGTTTGGCTGCAGCCCGAAAACGCTAGATTTGAATCGGTTGCTGCACCCACCCTCAGCTCTCCCTACAACGTCCCTGCACAACTGGCAGCCGCTGCTGTGCAGGTACCCAAAGGATCGCCTATATATATATATAGACTGTTTCCTACACATAAGTGTACACTGAGAGAACAACATTTGCAAAGCAAATTCTTCTGCTTCGATATTGTAGTCAATCGATTTATTTTAAATATTTGAATAGCAGGCGACTAGGAAATTGTAGAATATTTGTTATTTAATAGTTGGCAAAAAACCATGTATGCATTTTATATTAATTTAAATATAATATAAATAAATTATATTCTAAATTGGGAGACAGTTTTTAAATATTATTTCTTTAATTGTGTTTTTTCCCCGCTGAAAAGTGAAAAACAATGATAAATTCACTCATATAAATATACCAAAAGCACTTAAATATTTAATATGATTGCTGACTTAAGTTTGTTCAATATAAAATTACATCTGCGTTTCTTATCCGATCTTAATAAATATTTTATAGTTCATAATTATAAGTCTGGGTTTATTATATATGAGTTGGAAGGTTCACTATTGTGTCTTCTGTTGATCGATTTGCATCGATGAAATGAAATAAACTTGATCGGCTTATGGTATACGAGAACTTATATTCTCAATTGGAAGTGCCAAATTTTCAAAGACTCTGACAGCCGTTTACTTATACAGACTACTGTAATGAGGCTGATCGGGAATATATATATGCTTCATAGGCTCGAAGATTATTCTGCCTTTTAAATACTTTTGCATAACTTTATTGAGTCCATTCTCCCAAAATGAACACATCGCAATTTCTAATGAAAATGCACGTTTTTTACTCTCAGTGTATAAATTGGTATATAATTTTGCCTGCTGCTGTCGTTTCTCAAGTGCTTGCGTAATTTCTTTCCTTTCATTTCTATTCCCAAGTCTGCGGGATTAGTTTTCTATGTTTATATACGAAAGAAACTACAACTGTTGTTGAACTCCATCTCTCTCTCTCTCTCTATCTGGCCGTCTCTGTCGTATGTGTGTACAGGATCATGATCCTTTGCATATGTCGTTTAGTAATTAAACATGCCATGGGCAACATTTTCCAGCACATTTGTTACAGTTTTCATTTCGAATTTTATCGATCCAACTTAATAGATAACTAGTTGCTTACAGCTGGTTTGTCTTCTGAATTTTCCAGGTGCTCGCGATAAGAATATCAAATATTTAAATTGCCAAAGAATTTCGTTGACTTCTCGATATATTTACTCGAGTGTCAAAAAACTAACTTAACATTCATTTATTTCCTACTCAGTTCTCATTCTCTGTTTGATATAGTATACATATTTATTTTATGGGTGTCGTATCATTTAAGTTCTCATTAGAAGTTTAATTCAAAGTCCAATATTTAAACTTACTTATCTATAATTCAAGTGGTTCTTAAATGAATACAGATTTACCCCATTGTTGTTTATACTTTGTTTGCGGATTTAATTTAGATAGGCAACAATTTAATTTATACCTGTGACGTATTTTTATCTCAAGCTATATCAAGTTATTCTATCAAGGCTAAGGTATTTACAATTGCCTGATTATGCTGAAATTGAAAACTTACAGCAGTTCTTGATAAGAAATAATATCTAGTTACGGTTGTAAACTGCGATATGATAATGATAACATGATAACAAAAGTATAAATAGCTTTGGTAAAGCGAATGCTAAAAGGTGCAATCCAAATATTTTTGATTTAATTGTGTTTATAAATAAATTAACTTTGCTGATTGCAAATAAAAATTTAAAACAAAAATACATAACAAATAAAAGCTTTTAAACACCAGCTAAAATATTGTTCTTAAATGAAGATTTGTTCCAACTATGTATTTAAAAAAGATTGTGCAAAAATTTCAAGTATTTAAAATTTGCTTATTGTTTTCTGACAGCTTGTAAACAAAAGAAAAATTAATTTAGAAAACATACATAAATAAATATAAAGTAATATCAATTTAGAAATGAAAATATTGTTTTTTAATGAAGATTTGATTCAACTAAGTATTCTAAATTAATTCCATAGAGGATTTTTAATTATTAATCATTAAGTTTGTCTATGGATAAAGTCGACAATTTGAAAGGGCTCTTAAACATATTTTAATAGAGATCTGTTTATTTTAAAGGCATATTTGCATTGAGAAACGACGATGATCAGGAAACTTGTGATCCTGTGGTTTTATTTTATTTTTTCTTATTTTGTATGATGTGGACAACTGTTGTGATGCGAGCACTCCTGTTGAAGGATAATAATTGGTTTTTGCTGCCCAGACCGATGTCAGCAGATGCAATTTGCTAGATCGGAAGGGATCCAGGACGGGACAGGACAGCACAGGACAGCACAGTCGGCCAGACAGCGAAAGCATTTAAATTTTGATATTAAAGTGGAAATGCATATTCAGCATCCTGGCTGACTGGCTGGTTGGTTGGCTGCTTGGCTGGCATGATGGCAGCAGGCGCGCGTCCCGTCTAAACCAAAAAGGGCATGGAAATACAGCTGCTGTCGCTGGCTGATCCTGCGCCAAGTAAATACAAATAAAAAGGACGCTGGCGGAACAGGAACCAATGCACAACAAGATGTGCAAAGTAGTGCAAAAATGTTCGTCAAAACCTACCCCCAAAAGAAATTAAAATTAAAACGTGAAGATCGCTGCTGGCATCTGTGGTTGCATTTATCACTGGAAGGGTTTTTCATCTCCTTCTTCCTCTTCTCTTTTTTGTTCAGTCATTTTGCTTGTCGGGTTTTGTTTGTTTGCTTGCCAATTCCAGGTGTAAATTTTTGTTGTTCCTTTAAATGCGTTTATCCTTTATCATATGCATAGCGTAGAATTGTGACTGGAAACACGTGGCGGACGTGCGCCAGTTGTCTGCATTTTCAGGGCCTTTGATAACACTCCGTCATACATTATAAATAAATACTCGTACTACAGTAGTCAATCGCAATCGCAGACTGAAAATGCTTAAATTGCATGGAGCTAAAGTATTTCTTTAATGTGTGTTTCATAAGCATTTTAAAGAAACTAAATATCTTATTTTTGAATTTAGTTCCTTTTTAAATAGGTCTTAGGCAATTATTCACCATAATAAAAATATATCATTCAAATATTTCACTCCCTGTTTTAAAGACTAATTTCTTAAACCCTATTTTGTCTATAAAAAAATGTATATCATTTATAGTTTGTATGCAGTAAATTATTTGATATAAATTTAAATGAAGAAAAATTAAGGATTCTAAGTTGAAAAGTGTGTGAGCCAAATGCTAATCAAAATAACTTTCTTATTCATATTTTGCCTAAGGGAGGCGTCCCAGTTTAAACGAAGAATCAAAAGCAGAAGAAATTGTTCATATTATTTCATTGTTCAAAATGCTTATTTCTTATGCAACAAATAAATATCATAACAAATTTATCATTTTTAATTTGGTTTAAATACGATTTTTAAATACTAATTTCTTATACAACAAATAGTTCTACACAAAAGTCTGAAAGAAAAATAACTTTGCTAAAAATGTAGTTTATTGTGCTCTTAGATGATGAATTGGAGTGACCACTGTATTTAAAAGTATATTCATATTTTGCCTAAAGGGAGGCGCCCCCAAAAGGCAGCTGCTCTGCCTGGGGGAGATAATTCTTCTGTTGCCTTTCTGCCCGTATTCAAAGTAGTTTATGTTTAAATTTAGAATTCTTTTTGCCACACATGTGCATGTGTGTGTGTGTGTGTGTGTTGTCCCCATTGCAAAAATACCCTCTGTAGAGTTTGCTGTTCTCTCTCAAGTCTCTCCCACGAACATTGGGAAACATCTGCTATCTGGTATAAGGTTCCTTACCTTCCTCGTCTGCGATCACGATCTTTGCCTCTGCCTCTGCCTCTGCCTGTGTCTATGCTTCTTCTTCTTCTATTTGCCATTTGTCTTTGCCTGGACAATTGTCGCTGTTTGGTTCTATGGCGTTTTGGGTTCAAGGCCCTATTGTCTTAAGATGTCACATGGATTTCTTGCCAGTTCTTAAAGTTACCCTAACCGTACCATTCCATGGCTATTTAAATCAATAACTGTAGAGAATTGTCTTAAGCCAGCATTTAATGTAAATGCCAAACGAAAATTATATACACTTGGACCATTTGCAACTATGTTGATCTCATCTATTCGCATTATTGTACATGTGCTTATAGAGTCTGTTTTTTATACGTACATATAAAGTCTGAAAGCTCACAGACTTTATCCATGAATTATTGTTGAGTACTTTTATCAACCAATTTAGGAACCTAATTTATGGCACATCATTTAACAATCGATAAGAAGTTTTTACTATGATCGTTTTAGCATTTAAGGGTATTCCCAAGTCTAGGAGGCAAATAAAGTGGCTAAGTATCAAATCTAATAATAAATAATAAAAAAAGAAAGGCAACCTTGTTTTGCCTCAGCTCGATTATACTAGTTAGCATTATCTTTACTTCTCTCTTATCATTTCGACTATTTTTAAAATAAAGAAAACCAATTTAGCAAAGCAACTTTCCACAAAACAAAACAAAAAACAATTTTTTTAAAACTCTTTCAAGTTCATAGCTCATAACCAATAAAACAATTTACGAACAATTCTTGTTAATTTGCGCGTTTAACACTTAACTCTTAACTGGGCAACAAACAGGCCTTATATCGCCTCATAATGCCCACCAAACTAACACAAAAAAAAGTGTCTTGAACTTTGCTGAACTTTGGCCAAAAGTGCCGCAAAACAGTTAGCAGCGTCTTTAACAAAAAAAAAAAAACGCAAAGAGCAGCAGTTTGCTCAAAATGCAGGCGGCTAACAAACCTGGCCTAGAACAGCCGCCACCAACAACAACAAGAACAGCAGCAGCAGCAGCGATCAAGGTGTACAACGATCAAGCAACAGTAACAACAACAACAACATTCAAAATTATAAGGGAGGTTCAATACACGCGAAAAGCAGGCACAAAAGCGAAACCATAGTAAATAAGAAACAGCTGCAAGCAGCGCTGCGTCGGCGTTGCCTGCTGCCCAACTGCGCTCGCTCTCTCTTCCTCGCTCTCGCTCTCTCTCTATGTTGTTGTTGTACATCCACACACAGTTAGAGTTAGAGATGTGCATTTGAACCGACATTTAGCTCACACTCTGTGCTCAAGCAACAGGAGCGCAGTGCTTGGCAAAAATTATAATAAGCTCAAAAGTAGTCAATTGCAGTCTCTTCAATCGAATTGCTGCTAGCAAGTTTTCAAATTCAGGACGAGTACGAGTCAAACTCACAGCGCTCACGCTTCCACACGATACAACACCAACGCAACATCGTGCCGCGTCGTGCTCACGCGCTCATCACCGCTCAGCTGCTGGCGCTGTCGCTGACGCTGTCGCTGACGCTGGCGTCGCAGCATTTTACTTTGCCCACGAACGCTTCAAAGAAGTTTCAGTTATAAAATAAACGTCGAAGTGTTTGGTTCGCAGCTCCGCTGACTCGCACGTTCCTCGTTTCATCTTTCTTCGGCGTCGTTTTGTCCGTGGTTAGTTTTCGTTGGAATCGTTTCAGTTCTATTCTGTTTGTTGTACCGTTGCAAACAAACAAACAAAAAAATGCACAAAGTCTAAAATACCAAAATGTTTTAACATCCAATGTGTTACGAACTCTATTTAAGCCGAAAACGTTTTTTAGAAATTCGCGTTAAGTTTTTAGCCGTTTGCATATTTCGTCAGTTAGTTTAATTTCGCATAAAACCGCAATCATCATGGGTCTGTCGGATATACCAACCAACTACATGCAAAAATCCAGCCATGTGCTGCAACAGCAACAGCAGCAACAAATTAATCTTCATAATCAGCACAATCATCATCATCATCATCATCATTACAATGCGGCAGCTACCGCCGCTCACGTCCTGGCCATGGAAAACAGCGAACTGATGATGAGTCCCAAAGACAAAATGTCCACCAAAAAGAAAATGCTCAAGAAAATCAAGAAACGTTTCGGACTCGGTTAGTATAATTACTACATTAAAACAACAATTGAAAACAAATTCCAAACGTAATTATAGCGTGCGAAAATTCAATTTGAGCCACATAAATAAATAAATAATTCATGCTAAAAACTACTTGAATTAATTTTGCATATCTTTTGAAAATAATTCCCACATTATTTGACGTTCGTATCTCATTCATGCAGCTCTCTCTCTCTCTCTCTCTCTCTCTCTCTCTCTGTCTCTGTCTCTGTCTCTCTCACGCCCTGCTCTGTTAATGAACGCGGCAAAGATAAATAAAAACATTTAAGACAGCAAAAACAACAAACAGCTGCAAGTTTTTGAATACATTAGCGTTTTTCTTTTTCATTTGCCCAAACAAAAACGAAAGATCAGCAAAGCAAAAAAAAATAAACCCACTTGAGATTATTTAAACAATAGCCATTAAATGTTTTTTTTTTTTTAATAAAAAGGGTTTAAAGGTTGTTAACAACATGTAAGCTTTTGAACAATTGAAATTAATAATATGAGAAATCCAAGTTGTAAAAATCGAATAATAATGTTAAGTAAAAATAAAAACAGCTGAAACTTATCTCAACTGAAGGATCTTCACTCATAGCTTCCAGCTGACTTGCACGTTCTCTTAGATTCATAAAACCAGCTGCATTTAGTCAATGGCTTCCACGAAGAGCGCAAGAATTCTTTAAGAATAACAAACTTGCCGGAAGTGCCTGTTTATCTTCTCTCGAACTCTCTCTCTCTCTCACTGGTAATAATAAAATTTAAAGGCTCCAAAAATCAACCTGAACCTCAAAATGTATATATTTACACACACACAAACACATACCAAATCACAACACATACAACCAATCGAGCAGACACAACAGCAACGATTATGTTTATCAGAACGATTAACTTCGCTCAATTTTTTTGTTATTTTTTTTTTGCTTTTTGTTTTGATTGCTTGTATGCAGCTATGCAGCTGGAAAAGCCTCTCTTGGCATGTGCACTCGGTCTTCCTCTTCCTCTTGCTCAAAGCTCTCTTCCAAGCAGCGCTCTCTCTCTCTCTCGTTCTGGGAGCCAGGTACAAAAATCTTACCAAGCCCCAAAGCCAATGACGCATACATTACGGACAGAGCCGCTGCAGCTCGCCTTGTCCGTCCCTCTCCCCCTTTGACATTCCCCAAGAAGTCTGGCCAAATGGCCCATTCAGCAGTTGCTTGTTACTTGTTGGATTTGTACGCGAAGCGCCGTTGCCGCCGTCGGCAAAGCAAAGCAAAGCAAAAGAAAAGAAGACAAGCTTCCAGAGTGGAATTGGAATTGGAAGTGAGTGAAGTAGAGGGGTGAAGGGGGGAGGGGCAGTGGCGGGTGTTGGTAACTCCGTTTTTTGCTTCCCGCTGCCGAGCGCCATTTCATTTTGTACGTGCGGCATTTGTGCTGCGTATCGGTAATCAATGAAATTACTTTGTTTTTGTTGGAATCAGCTGCTTATTGTTGTTGTTGCTGTCTTTGTTTTTTCCATCTATTACATTTTGTGTTAGCAGAGTTTATTGTTGCTGCTGTTGTTGTTTGTCGTGTCTTCTGCTTCTTGCCTGTTGGTTGGTTGGTTGGTTGGCATGCGAGGCGGCTTTGGCTAAAGTTTATCTGGTTGCTTTTACTTGAGCTTCTCACGGTTTACTTTTTGAGCTCGCCGCCGTCGATCGATGGCTGTCGTTGGCGTTGCCAGCTTCACTCAAATTTCAAATGCATTGTGCGGGCTTCATTTGCTACCTCTGCTTCTTCCTCTTATTTCTTATGTCTCACACAAATACATATATTTATATATTTGCTCAGCACAAACTCCCCCAAGCACACACACACACACACGCACACATATAGAGCTGTAGCTTCTCTTACAGTTGGTTATGGGTTATTTTGCCTATGAGCTCATTTTGTGGTCATTTCGTTATGCGTCATCATCCATCAAAGCGTTTTGGACATTGCAAGTACATTTGTATTTAAGTGTTTTGTGCGATATTTTCTATTTATTTTCTAATTGTGGTCAAGCCAATAGATTGTGGGATTTGTTGTTTTTGTTTTGTTTCTGATAAGAGCTTAATGCGAATGTCGATCGCCATTTGTGCCGAGAGAGCGCAACACGTTCAATCATAGAACAAAGTAGATAAGCAGGAAGAGCGTAAGCAACACTTTAAGAGAGCGCTTGGATCTGTCAAAGTGCATGCCCAAATTCCAGTAAGAGATGCATGAATGCAAGGAATTTTATATAAATTAGCAAAGTAGTAAGCAACATTTTAAGAGAGTGCTTGGATCTGGAATGTACCTTAAGCATTCCAGTACAAAAGTACAAAGAGATGAATGCAAGGACTTTAAAATAAATTGGTTTATTATAAAACACACCCGAAAGTTTTTAGATGTTAAGTGCAGTCAACTATTACATTATTATTTTTTATCATAATGACCTACATTGGCTTCATGTTACCTCTGCCGAGTCATCAGTTATCAGTTAACGAACCAATGGAAAACAACGATGAAAAACTGTTAACAGAGTTTGCTGGGCGAATAGATACATAGATAATAGATACCCATAGATAAAACTGCGTCTTGGGTGTTGCAACACAAACAGCTGAAAAATAGACAAGACAGGTAAGGGAAGGGAAGGGAAGGGGCAACAGGTAAGAAGATGGATGCGGGTCTGTTTCCAGCTGCTGCCTTTAGGCTCAGCAATTAAGTCAGACAACGCAGGCAACAACTCGCAACAATTATGCACGCTCCCAGCTAAGATTCCGAATATGATTTTGAGTCAAAGTTTGAGCTGATAAATCAACTCTTAGATTGCTCTACTTGCTCGGCTTTTGCTACCTACGAAAATTCAGCTGTTTATCGATCGGTTTTTATTTCAGTTTCGTGTTCTTGTTTCGCTGTCATGTTTTTTTCGTGCTGCTGATTTGGCATTAAAATTAAGCTTGGATATTCATTAAAGTCTATTTTTTTGTTGTTTGGGGAAACTAGATTTTCGCTTTTTTCGCAGCTGTGCATAATTATGAAGAAAATATTAAAAAAATACATATATGTATAGATACAAAATTTACATATAAGCTTGTTAGCTGAGCTAATTTGAATTAATCGTAGATCTATGAAGAGAGAACAAAAGAATGCTTAAGGCGAGGGCGGTTGCAGTTTTATGAGAGCCGAGCAGCAGGGGGAGGGGGGTTCAAGTACAGTTATTAAGCGCTATTCCCAGAAATAAATACGTGATAAAACAATAAAATGCCACTTGAATTATTATCCGCTTGCCGCTGCATTCTTATAATGTTTATAATGATGTGTAAGAAGCACTTCAGCTGTCTCTCTCCCTCTCTCTCTCTCTCTCTCTCTCTCTCGCTCTCTATCTCTCTCTGTCTGTCTTTGTCTACGACTATAATTTAAGTCAAGCGCTGCGCTCAACGCTTGAGTGATTTAATTACACAAAAGAGGCAGCAGCTTAAGAGCAATAGAGAGAAGAGAGGAGAGAGAAGGGGTTAAGACGCCGCTGGCTGTGCAGTCAACTGCTCCGGCTCCTTCACATGTGTGTGTGTGTGAGGAAATGCAATGTGCATGTGTGTTTGTGTGTGTGTGTTTGTAATACATAGCAACAATTGCAACGCTTCGATAAACAACAACATTGTCTATAACAAAACAAAACGGAACGGAAGAAAGTCCGTCGCCATCTTATCTTTATTTATATACAAACTTTATTTTCATACACAATATTCCGTCAACTGAAACATTTTCTGTATGTTTTTTTTGTTGGCTTCTTCACTTGCTATTTTGAGCGCAACGCTGTTGCGTCGTCTTCTTGGTTTGGGGTCGCATGCTTCAGTGCGCATATGGAAAACACCAACACTCCCCCCATCCTCCTCAACGTCATAAACAGCGCGCGACTTGTAAAAATAACCCATGTAAATTTCATTTTGGCCACCCTCGCAGCACCTAATTATATAAAGACAACTTTTTGTAGATGTATGCGTGCGTGTGTGTGTGTGTGTGTGTGTGTGTAAATGATAGATGATAGAGAATATTCCTCGGCAGTCATTGAACTCGCGAGGTGCGATCAATATTATTATTAGTTGAGCGCTGCAAGAGCTTTCCAGCCAGTGCGCCTTAAATTGTAACTCAATTATGTCCCACAGCAAGGGGAGGGAAATTTTGCAGCAATGGGAAATTTTTGCTTTTTGCATAAATCCCAACAACAGTGGGCAAAATGAAAAAAGTTACGGAATTCTGTTTGTGTCACTTTTAGTTTGCAAACGTTTCACTGTCATTGCTTTAACACACACACACTACTTACGTACATACGCACAATGAGTTTTGTATTGCATCCCATGGCACTGTCATCATATTTCGCTTAATCGCAAAGAAAAGTGCATTGTGCGACTGCTGAAGCAAAAACAACAACAGCAAAAACAACAACACCAGCAGCAGCAATAGCAGCAGACATCAACAACAACAACAACATTCAATACTTTTGACCTCTCGTCGACCCTCGGCTATCGCTGCAATTATTATTTTATTTATACATTTCTTCTTTTATTATATTTTATTTGCGGGCACATTTTACTCATTTGTGCTTTGTTAGAGCGAGACAGCGAGTGCGTGAGAAGTTAGTGTGAGAAGTAAGTGTGCGAAGTGAGTGCGAGTGTGTGAGAGTCTGTAAAATGCATAATTGGCTGATGCTTTTCGCAGTTTCCGCTGCTGCTGCTATTGCTGCAGCGGAAGCTTCAGTTTTGCATTACACACACACACACACACACGCAGACACATGCACGAAAAGAGCAACAAGTTGAAGTGCGAACTTGTATAGCTCTCTCTCTCTCTCTCTCTCACTCTCACTCACGTAACTGCTTTTTGCCTACGCACCGGTTTGTTGTTTTTTTTTATTCTTCAAACAACATGAGGTTATAGGTCACGTGCCGTGTAACTTGTTGTCATTGTTGTGCCCACGTGTGTCTGCCACACAATATTCGGCGGAACGTGTGGCAACAATTAACGTGAAGGCCTCTTTAATTATGCCGGAAACGCTTGACAATTAAAGAGAAGAGCGCGGGGAGCGGAGATGTCAGATCGATTACAAAGTGTATCAATTGGTCAGCGACCCACGTCTGGCAGCCACTGCAATTTGCGGTCAATTGACAAATGACAAAGCAACCAAAATGAGCTCGAAATTCGAGTTCGAGTTCGATTTCGATTTCGTGTGGGTGCCTCGCTGCCAAATAGCTTAAGCTTTAACTTGTAAGGCTTGTCCAAGACTAAAAGCCCACATATTAACACACGCCACAACCTACACACATACACACACAGATATATATATATATATATCACAAGTGAAAATTAGTTAGAAGTAAAAAGAAAGAGAAAAAAATAACACGCAAATAATGCGTGGGCAGCGCATAACTTAATTTGTGGGCGGGGGCAGAGTTGTTGTCTGTCTGCCCGTCCGTCTGTCTATCTGGCTAATGTTGCCACTTATCGCGGCATGTCAATTCTCACACCCATTCAAAACTTGCGAAATGTGCGACAATTCAGCGCTAATTTATCTTTATTAATTGCTCAGAATTACGTCATTTATGGGCGACAACAAATCAAGCAGAAATAATAATAATAAAATATGTGTAAAAATAACTATGGGAAACCAACCGTGCATAAATGCAAATTTCCCTTAAATTGATTTTGATGCCACTTGGCCAACTTAACGATTCTAAAGCTAAAATGAGAAGCTCTCTCAACTTGAAATGCCTTAAAAGTGTTTAAGTATTTTTGAATCTAATGATTCACTACTCGGCTTCCAAATTATTTCTAACTATCAATTTACAGTCGGGTCGAGTCGAGCCGAGTCGAGTTGAGTTGAGATCTTCAGCATTGATCTGGGAGGCAGCTGCCCAAAATGATTGCCACTTCAGCCATTTTTATGACACCTGCATGATTTTTGTTTTTCCATTTTTATTTTCTTCCACCCGCAAGCGGCAAAAGTCTCAAAAGCTTACTCATCGCAGTTGTTGCTGTTGCTGTTGCAGTTGCAGTTGCAATTATTGTAGCTTGTTACAGGTTTTTCCCTCCGAAAATAGTCAGGCATCCACTATATATATATATATAAACATATATCTGCCATATATACAAATTTGGAGTCGTGGGAATTTTGTTGTTGTTTGGTTTTGCTAGTTTTTTGATTTTTATTTTTTTTTTTTGCTTAAGGCCAGCGTGGGAAATGTTTGAGACGCGTCTGCCACGAACGGTAAATCAGGTTTTTCCTTTAGATAACAAAAAAAAAAAAGCAAAATTGTACGAAAATTTGCCTGCGATCGTTTGGCAGATCGTTCTTCGCTTGCACTTCGGCTCGACTATATTTGTGAGTGTTTGTGTATGTGTGTGTGTGTGTGTGTGTGTGTATGTGTGTGTGTGTGTGTGTGTGTGTGTGGGAACTGCACATCGGCATCTCTACAGAGAGGTGAACTTGTTGTGCTCTGTCTTCGGCTAAATTGATTGTAATGCGCTCAGAGATTGGCCAATTTGTGTTTTTTTTTTTGGCCAAGATAAAAGCTAATCACGCGACTAACGAGTCAATTGCATTTAAGCCAAAATATCATTATTACAAGTGTTGATCATGATTTTTGCTCCAATGCCTGACAGGCATTTCATTTAATATGCAATAGTCAAATGAATAATTTCCACTTAATACTGCCAACTTGTCCGGCATAAATAACTTTTGATCAATTTAATCACACTTCAAATGATCAACAAGTGAGATCTTAAGATTGATTCTACTAACTATAAATTTTAAGCAATATTTTTATAGTCAAAAGCAACTCAATTCAATTTCTGTTTACTTTTCTCTGCTTAATAAATTAAAATAATGTCCAAAATGTTAAGTTGCTAAATGTGTTAACATTGTTATGTTAACTTTGCTCTGTTAAAAATTTATATATTTTCATTCAATTCAATATTTCTTAAATTGAAAAAAAAATAGAAAGAGAGATGATATTTTAATAGTAGAATAATGTAATTAAATTTAATTATATTACTGTTGCTCCCGTTTTAATTCAATTTAGTTATTTATTAAATATTAGTTTAACAGCTGTTACAGTTCTACTCGCATGTTATGTGCATTCTTTAACAGCACTGGAAAGCAGCTCATTGGAAAGAAGTGGAAAACAGCTAACCCTACGATCAGTGATGATCAAAACATTTCCCAAACATATCTCATCTCTCCCCCTTTTATCAATTGTGAGCCTCATTTGGAACTGAGAGCTGGGCTAATTAATTGAACATGTTGTTGTTGTTGTTGCTGTTATTGCCTAATTGGAATGATGAACGCGTAGCGCGTTAACCGTTTGATTTAAGCGTTGGCTAGACAGAGTAGCAAGAAGCAGAAGAACAATAACAATAACAAGAAGGAGACGAAAGAGAAAAACACGCGCATTTTTTACGACGAGTATTTTCATTCAATGCGTAATTCATTGACAACAACTGATGTCTGTCTGATTGTTGTTGTCTGGGCAAAAAGTAGGCGTCGCCAATGCCGCCAGGCGACATCCTGCAGCTAATAAGGCCCCAATACACGTAGTAAACGATCACAGAAAAAAAAAACACACACACAAAAAGACGCTGATCGTGAAAAAGAAACAGAAGCAGAAGCAAAAGTGGAGCTGTGAAAAAACGTGATTTCCGATTTCCTCGTTGCAGGCAGGCAGGCAGGCATTTCATAAATATTGATGGGTCGATCGATTTCTCTCTCTTTCTCTCTCTCTCTCTCTCTCTCTCTCTCTGCTGCTGCTGCTTCTTCTATTCTAATGTCAGCTAACCGGAAGCTGAGCTGCTGTTGCTGCTGCTGCTGCTGCTTCCTTTGGCCCCAGACTTCCTGGATGGGCCGGAAGCAGCGCACTTAGCTCAGCCAGTTTCTTGCTTTTGAATTGCAGCCACAGATTTTCTTGCTGTATGCAGTCTACCCTCCTCTCTCTCTCTCTCTCTCTCGCTCTCTATCTATCTCGCTCTGTTGCACCCCCTATTTGCTGGGTTAGTTCAATGCACGCGCATTGAATTTCAACCCCTCTCGCAGGATACTTTTTCAGTTCCAATTTTTGTTGCTTGCTTTAACATTTTTTTTTTTTTGTTTTTGAAATTTGAACAGCTGCCGATTTGTGTTGTGTTTTGTATCTTTGCTTCTTTTGTGTCGCCAGCAAGCAACCCCTGTTGATCGTTTGCGCTAAGGGTAGCTACGCATGCACAGGGTTGTTTTACCTGTCTCAGTCCTTGTCGCTGTCTGTCTCGCTCTCTGCTTGCTGCAGCTGCTCTTTCGGCTTGGTAACGCCTTGGCGCACGGGCAGCTGCCACATGCCGCAGCCCTGCACAAATAATAATGAACACAAAGATCTACTCAAGACGCTGCTGCGTTGAACCGCCTGTTGTGCGACCGCCTGTCCGTCCATCTGTCTGCCTTTGTGACCCATTGCTGAGACACTCTGCCACGCGCCGCATATCAACATGGTAATCAAGAGTGCCGTCTGTCCCTGTCTCCGTCTCCCTCTACCTCTCTCTCTCTCTCTGTTGTCCTGCTGTCGCATTTGGCTTCTTTGATCCATCTCCTCCAACTGCTCGTGTGGCATGCCGCCGCATTCCATATGCCCCTAGAAAAAAATAAAATAAAAAAAGTGCCACAAACCTGTCGTCTGAGTTGCAGTTCGTAATTATTATCGTTACCAAGTTGAGCATCTTTCCGTAATTGTCAGACAGCTGCTGCCCTTTTGCACCCAAGGACTATCCTCGAAAGGTGCAATAATTGCATTAATACCTCGGCAAATTATTCGATTTAATATTCAACTTAAGATCGGGGCTACTTGCATTAAGCCACCTTGCTGCATTTGTTGTGCCTGTTTTTTGTTGCACCATTAAAATGTAATTGGGCAACTTATCTTTGTCCAATACAAAATTCAATTTATTAAAATAATAAGTCTGATCATTTATTAAAATCCAAAAACTTTGTCATTATTTGCCAACTTGTTCTTACTTAACTTGAATTAAGTTGGTTTTCATTCAAACTTAATTTAAGTTATATTTATATTTAGTTTCTATATTCGATTTGGCATTAATATGAGTTGTTGTATCTGCCTATTATCTTGTAATTATTTTAATTAAATGTTTAGGATTTGATTTTATCTTCTTAAGCATTCGATTTACCATTGAAATAAGATCTTACCAATATTTGATGCCATCTTAGTCAATTTAAACATTAGCATAAAATCATCTAACTTCCTATTCAGGCAGATTTACAAGCTTTTCAATTTACTACTAACATAATAAATGACAACCCAATTTTAACCGAATGGTTATCATAAATCTTTAAATAATTCGATATATGCTTAAAATAATATCTTTCAACTTCTTGTCTAACTTAAGCAGCAGCTACAATTTCAAACCAGCGGCTCAGTTTTGAGTTACAAATAGTTCAATAGAAAATACAGAGTTTTTCACGCAGGTAGCCACACAGATACATACATACATATACATACATATCGAGAAATCCAACGAAGCGTACGGATTCCTAAGCCATGTGCTAGTTCTCGTATTACACGCTCTTAGCTGAATACTGAGACAGACAGAAGGCATTCACCCCTTTCAACTTGGTGTTTTTCTTTTTTTTTTGTACCCCTAAAAGCACGTGACTTTGATGATCTGGGCTTAGATTATTGAACTCTCAATGGATCGTTTTTTTTAATGTAGATTTTGACGACAATAATTTGGAAATATCAAAATGTCGATCAACCTGACTTTGTTCGATGTTGGCAGCTGTTGCCACATGAATTTCTTGGAAGTATTCAAGTGCAACAGTTCAACAGTCTTCCATAGAAAGGTATTTCAAAGAGCTGAGTAATTTATTGAATCATCAAGGAATGTTCAAGAGCTGAGTTCAAGTGTGGTTTCACTACGTTTCCTAATTTTTTAATTAGATTGAAACAGATTAATGTGAATAGTATTTAGTTGCAGTAAGGCAAAAGCCAGAAAAGCTGCTTAATTATAAATCTTTTAATCATTTCTGATTTTTTCTTTAATTTAAATATTAAATTTTATTTTTAATTTAATTTCATTTTCACTAATATATTTATTATATTATGTATAATTTTCATTAACAGTGACTGCTATAAAATTGTTCCTGTTTTCTAACAGCTTAACAGCCTTGCAGTTTTATGTTAATTGCTTAACTGTTACTGTAAGGAAGCTTTAAGCTTTCTCTATCTCTCTCTCTCTTCCTTAAGTCCTTCGTTTCGGTTTTACTCATTGATCTATTTTCTGTTCTGTTGCATTTTACAGTTCGCCGTTCGCCCTCCTCCTGCCCGGGTCCGAATAATTTGCCACCCCTGCAATTTCATACGGTACATGGTGATAATATACGCATCTCCAGGGATGGTACGCTGGCGCGTCGCTTCGAGAGCTTTTGCCGTGCAATCACGTTCTCGGCTCGGCCGGTGCGCATCAATGAGCGAATTTGCGTGAAGTTCGCGGAGATTTCAAACAATTGGAATGGCGGCATTCGTTTCGGTTTCACCAGCAACGATCCGGCAACGCTGGAAGGTGGCCTGCCCAAATATGCGTGCCCCGATCTAACAAACCGACCGGGCTTCTGGGCAAAAGCGCTGCACGAACAGTACTGCGAAAAGGACAACATATTGTACTATTATGTGAACAATGCCGGCGATGTCATCTATGGCATCAACAACGAGGAGAAGGGCGTCATTTTGTCTGGCATCGATACGCGCGGCATGCTCTGGACAGTCATCGATGTCTATGGCAATTGTACCGGCATTGAGTTTCTGGACGCACGCATTTACATGTACCAGCAGCAGCAACAGCAGCAGCAGCAACAGTTGCAACAGCAGCAACAGCAACAGTTGCAGCAGCAGCAGCAGCAACAACAACTGTCTGCTGCACAACAATCGCGTCGCTCGCTACCCGATCATGAGCTGGAACGTCATGTGATGCCATCGATGCAATCGCTGCATTTAGCTGGCAACGGCAACGCCGGTGGCAGCAACACCTCAACACCCGCCCACATTGTGGAGCACGATCTGGCGAATGGTTTGCCCCCGTTGCGCTACAATTGCAACGGCCGCCTCATCCCCGTCCCCTTCCACATAACGAAGGGACGCAATGTGCGTTTGTCCCACGATCGTTTTGTGGCCTCGCGCACCGAGTCTGACTTCTGTCAGGGCTATGTGTTCACGGCTCGCCCCATCCGGATTGGCGAGAAGCTCATCGTGCAGGTGCTCAAAACGGAGCAGATGTATGTTGGTGCTCTGGCCCTGGGACTGACGTCATGCAATCCGGCCTTGTTGCAGCCGAATGATTTGCCCAATGATTCGGACTTCCTGCTGGATCGGCCGGAGTATTGGGTGGTCAGCAAGGATATTGCGGCGGCGCCGCAACGTGGCGATGAGATCGCCTTCTTTGTGGCGCCCAACGGTGAGGTGAGCATCAGCAAGAACAATGGCCCCGCTGTCGTCGTCATGCATGTGGATCAATCGCTCCAGCTGTGGGCGTTCCTCGATGTTTACGGCTCGACGCAATCGTTGCGCATGTTCCGCCAGCAGCTGCCCAATATGGTGGCCTATCCGTCGCAGCCACAGATTAGTGCGGCCAGCTCGGCAACAGCTATCGCTGCGGCAACCGCCTCTGGCTCGCGTCTGCTCACCGAATCATTGAGCAGCCTGAATGCTGGCCAACTGCTTGGCGCCGCCACCAAAATGCAACTGAATGTCGCCCAAGCCAATAGTACCAACACTTTGGCCTCAGCTGGCGGCACTGGCAATGGCGGCAGTCGCATGATCAGCATGCCCTCCAATGGTGACATCCTGCAGATCCAGCCAAACGGTGGCGGCACCGTTCTCGTCGTCAATCTGCCGCCGGCCAACAGCTCGCATGATCTCAATGGACAGCTGACGGCGGCGGCACAGCAGCGACCAGCAGCCACAGCTGCCACGATCAGCAGCAGCGGCATTCTCGCTGGCGCCTGTTCCAGCGGCACATTGATCAGCACCACCAGCAGTCAGCAATATATTGAGGTGAGTTACTCAAAAGTCAGAATTAAATTTCCTTAAATTTCAAATCAACATTTTAAATTGCTTGCACTATCTGGCAACACTTAAGCATTGCGCGGGCGTTGTTAAGTTGGCTGCAGACGTTAAAATTTGAAATTGATCGCACTCAAACTGTCTGGCAACACGTGAAAGTGTCAAGCGCGCTGTTAAGTTGGCTGCGGCAGCATTTTGAATATAATTTTTGTAGAATTCAGAAAATGTAGTGCTTTAAGTATGCTATTTCCATTTAGAGTCTGCTTATTTTTTGTAAATTCGTAACTAACTTTAAACTCATTCTCTGTCTGATTTTTTTTTGCAGCCCATTGCCCAAAGTACGAGCACGCTGAACGGCAGCAAGTGGAAGGACAGCCTCAGCGATCAGCAGAGCACAGATTCGAGTGCCGAGTGCACCATTTGCTACGAGAATCCCATTGACTCGGTGCTGTATATGTGTGGACATATGTGCATGTGCTACGACTGCGCCATCGAGCAGTGGCGCGGCGTTGGCGGCGGTCAGTGTCCGCTGTGTCGAGCGGTTATACGCGATGTTATCCGCACCTACACCACGTAGACAACCAACCAAAATAATCCTACAATAACGTCTACAACTTTAACTTTCAACTCGCAATCGAATTAAGCAACACTAACAAACAAGCAAACAACAACAAAAAAAACAACAAAAAAACTGCAAAGAATATTTAGCATGAGTTTTTGTAACAAGGCGCAAAGAGAGATATCATCACAAATTCATCACAATGAATTTTTTTAGACAACTGCTTTGTATTAGCAAACTAGTTTTTACAGTGGACTAAAAGAAAACCAACCTGAAACGATTAGCTGATAGCTGATGTCAATATTTTTGCAAAGAACTAAAAATAGAAAACAGTCTAAAAAGTATAAAAAAAAAAATATTTAAAAAAAAACTAAAACAAACTAGTTGTACACTCAATGAAGAAAAAGACACTATGACTTTATTTATGTTTAACTTTAGCTCTAAATATATAAATAGTATTTAGTATGTTTAATTTTTTTGTGATTTTATTGCTAAGTGCTACGGCGACATGCCAAAAGATTTGTTCAATTCAATTCATTGATTGATTTAATTATATATTTAATTTTTTTTATAAGAATTCACTTGCGATGTTACACATATAAAAACCAAAGTATTTTTGTATAGCTCTTAATTACATTTCACATTTGAAGAAAGTTGTTGCAAATTTTAATCGATTTTCTAAAATGTCAAAAATTTAAAAATCCTTGTGCAAAAAAATGAAACTAAAACTGAACTCAATAATATATTATATTTTTTATTTGGCGTATTTAAATCATTTTGGTGCTAAATGTTTTGGATTGTATTATGAAATTGTTTAGGAATATATGGAAAATTTTGTTTAAGCTTGCAGCAACTATATAAAATGCACAATGAATATATGATAAGTGGAATGAACACATAGTATATAGATAAACCAAAACTCTGCCGTCAACTTAAAATTATTAACAAAATGTTTGACTATTCACAAAAAGAAAGAAAAAAAACCATACACACAAAAAAAAAACACCAAAAGAAAAAGACACTATTTTAAGCACAAAATGTTAAGGATAATGTTGTTCAGCTAATTCATTTTGCACCAAAATAGAAGAAAATTATCATAAATAAGTTTAATTTTAAGTACTTAAGTTAATTTCTAGTCAACGAATTATGCTGAAGTTTAATATATAAAAACGATTTCACTCGAAAGAAAAATTTAAAAAAAAAAAAAATAAACAACGCACTCTATGCAATTTTAAAGAGACGCATTTTGAAATATCTACAATTAAGTAATGCACAGTTTTAAACAATAAGCCTACATAGAACAAAAGACTTTGCTTGAATTAAATATTGAAAACGAAATGGATATGAACCATAGCCGTCGAAAAGTAAATGAAAACATGCAGTTAGTAAATTGCCAATAATTAATTAACAAACAACAGACAAACAAAACAAAACCAGAACAAATATAAACCTTACCTAAGATTGTATTTTATTGTAATGAAAACAAAAAAAAAAAAGAAAATGAAAGGATTATGCTAATTGCAGCGTATGGCTGCTTACTATTTTTGTTATAAGAATTGAAGTTCAATCAGAATGGAATGCAGATGCATATATATGTTATTGCCAATACTGATAATTACATTTTAATTTTAAAAGAAAAAAACTGTGTCCTATTTCTAAATTTGTCAGAAATGGAAGAATGCCTAGTTATGAATAAAAATGTAAATGTATTTATGAAATCATATATGATATATGTAAGACAAGACGCAATGCTGTAATAACATTAAATACTACACCAGAACATTTGAATTCGTATGCATTTTTTATTTCATAAAAATAACTAATAGTATGTTTGAATTGTGAGGCTTTAACGGCATCGATTTGCAATAGTAAATCGAAATCTTAAAATTTTTATCGTAAGCATCGATACATCACAGAAGAGTACCACATTTGCCGGTCTGGCAACGTGGCGACATTGCATCGATACCTTATATATGTACAATATGTGGTATTTTACCACTGCAACGGTCACACTGTGCACAGTAAACAGTTTCAGATTTTATCGTGTGTGTGCAATTCGTGGAAGAAAATTCTTCTAAGCTACCGCACAAATATTTAAAAACCATAAATAAAAAAAAGACAAACAAATATCTAGTGAAATACAGACTAACGTTGTGAAATTGTATAACAATGTGAAAATCTGTGTATTTGTGCCCGCTACCCAAAGACTCTGGCTATACACACACTTGTATACAGTGTATACACACACACACACACACACACATACACGTAGACAAAATACTACTACAAAAAACGAAAGAGAAGAAGAAGAAAAAAACCCTCCCTCACACAGAAAACGACGAAATCACTTTTTTTTTGGGAACAGTGCGCGGCAAAGCGACCCAAATAAAGAAAGCGAACTGCCAAGTAAAGCAAATTAAAGAGAAGTACTCACACCAACACACACACACACACACGAGCACACACATCAATACACACACATACACATATAGAAGTAGAAGTGGTGGGAGTGAAAGAGTCGATTAATTAAGTATTCGGATCATGGACGATGCCAACATACAGGACAAGGAGCGTTTTGCTAGTCGCGAGAATCACTGTGAGATTGAGAGACGACGTCGCAACAAGATGACTGCCTACATAACGGAACTATCGGACATGGTGCCCACATGCAGTGCCCTGGCCCGCAAACCGGACAAGTTGACCATACTCCGGATGGCTGTGGCCCACATGAAGGCGCTTCGTGGCACTGGCAATACGAGCAGTGATGGCACCTACAAGCCCAGCTTTCTGACCGATCAGGAACTGAAGCATTTAATTCTAGAAGCAGCCGACGGATTTCTCTATGTTGTCTCCTGCGATTCGGGTCGTGTGATTTACGTGTCGGATTCGGTGACGCCAGTGTTGAATTATACGCAGAGCGATTGGTATGGCACCAGTTTATATGAGCACATCCATCCGGATGATAGGGATAAGATCAGGGAGCAGCTGTCCACGCAGGAGTCACAGAATGCTGGTCGCATCTTGGATTTGAAGTCGGGCACGGTAAAGAAGGAGGGTCATCAGTCGAGCATGCGTCTCAGCATGGGCGCCCGTCGTGGTTTCATCTGTCGGATGCGTGTCGGCAACGTCAATCCCGATGCCATGGTCTCTGGCCATTTGAATCGCCTGAAGCAGCGCAATTCATTGGGTCCATCGAGAGATGGCTCCAACTATGCCGTCGTCCATTGCACCGGATATATTAAGAACTGGCCACCAACGGATATGTTTCCCAATGTGCACATGGATCGCGACGTGGATGACATGGCCTCCCATTGCTGCCTGGTGGCAATTGGCCGACTCCAGGTCACCTCGACGGCAGCCAACGATATGAGCGGAAGCAATAATCAGAGCGAGTTCATCACACGACACGCCTTCGATGGCAAATTCACGTTTGTCGATCAACGGGTGCTCCACATCCTGGGCTATACACCGACGGAGCTGCTCGGCAAGATATGCTACGATTTCTTCCATCCCGAGGATCAGAGCCACATGAAGGAGAGCTTCGATCAGGTGCTCAAGCAGAAGGGACAAATGTTTTCGCTTCTATATCGCGTTCGCGCCAAGAACTCGGAATATGTTTGGTTGCGCACCCAGGCGTATGCCTTCCTCAATCCCTACACGGACGAGGTGGAGTACATCGTCTGCACGAATAGCTCCGGCAAGACACTCCACGGTGCCACACCCGAACAGCAGCAGCAACAGCAGACGGAACAGCAGCAACAACAGCAGCAGCAGCAACAACAACAACATGTCTATGTCCAGGCGCCGGGTGTGGATTATACGCTGCAGCCGCCGAGGCGAGAGATTACCCCAACCGGTGGCGATGGCGGCATCTATCAGCTGCACATGCAGGCGCCGCCGCCGCCGCCACGTCCCGCTTCGCCGGTGGGCTACAGCTACGATGCCACACATTCACCGTATGGCGCTGCGGCACCTTCGCCCCTGGCCAAAATACCCAAATCGGGCAGTTCACCCACGCCAAATGCTTGGGGCGTGGCACTGCGTCCGACGCCGCAGCAGCAACAGCAGCCACAACAACAACAACAACAGCAGCCAACGGGTCCAACCGAGGCCTATCCAGCCTATCAACAGAGCAGTCCTGCCCGCTCGCCGAGCGGACCAACCTACACCCAGCTGAGTGCGGGCAACAACCAACAACAACAGCAGCAACAACAGCAGCAGCAACGTCAACAGGCTGCTGCTTATCAGGCGGCGCCGGCTGCCACACCTTGGGGCGACTGGCAGAATGCTGGTGCGACACATCCGGCTCATCCGCATCCGCACCCCCATCCACATCCGCATCCGCATGCAGCAGCACATCATCCGCATCCGCATGGCGCTGGCGGGGCACAACAGCCGCAGGAGTTCTCCGAAATGCTCCAAATGCTCGATCACAGCGGCACAGCAACATTCGAGGATCTGAACATAAATATGTTTAGCACACAATTTGAGTAATTGCAAATTGCTCTCAATTGCAACAACTTCACTCACATTCTCCCTCTCCCTCTCTCTCTCTCCCTCTCTCTCTGCCTCTCTCTCTCCCTCCCACTCACTCAGTCTTGACTCCCGGTTAGAGATGAGCGCGTGTCACACGAAAGGCAGCAAAAGGTCACACTTTTAGTAGAGTTGCACAAATTAAGTTTAAAAGCAAACATAATTTACATTAATTTGTTTCTCAGTCTTATTTAAACATTAAATATTATTAATTATTTTATAAATGATGCTTTCATTTAGACACGCTCCCATCTCCAACTCAGTTTTTAATTTTGTTTTCTTTCAAGTGCAATCTATATAAAAAAAAATGAAAAAAAAAAGAAAAACATTTTCTACAAAATTGTTGAAATATTTTAGCCAGTATACAGTATATATATTGTGTGCAAAGTCAGATATAATGCGAAAAATTGTAATCTCGCAAATAGGCACTTAAGTACATAACGGTAGTCACGTACCGAACACGTTCTCGATATCGATATCATTGCTCGCCTCTTCCACATTGTAAAAGCCGCTAATCCGCACACACACACACACATACATACAGAGACATCTCTGTCTCTGCTTCTGCCAAGCAGTGCAAAAAGTAATTGGATTGTGCATGTGTAAATCACAACACACATCCATTAATGCAAATATTCAAAGTTCATTAACGGCGAAAAGAACACAACTTTTACATATGTAAGCATAAACGACAACAAAAATACTTACATGTGTAATTCCTAGACTAATAAACAACAATTCTAATTGTAAGCACTTGCACACACCAACACACACACACATGCAGAATTCTTTGCTCTCACTCGCTCTCTCTTCTGGTCCGCCTGCCACTAAATTCGCTCGCCGCACTGCATAACATTGACACCAATTTGCTGATGTTATTGTTGCTAATTTTTTTGTTGTTGCATGCAGTAAAAACAGTTCAAGTGCAACAATTATTGCTTCATTTTGGGTTTTTGTGGCTTGCAAATAAATGTGAAAACTGCAAGCTGCACTTTAACGAGGGCTTTGCTGACAGTCGCGGCTCCAATAACGTTGACAGTTACAAATTTACGTATTACACACACACACCCACACACACATACATACATATACATATGTATTTCCATACAACATTGATAGTTTTAACATAAAATTAGTAAATAAAGCGTATAGCAAACAAGAACAGAAACCGAAACAAATTTAAATCAATTTTTATATTCTAAGCCTTTGTAATTAAGCTTATTCAACGCTATATACAAACTTATATCATAGATTTGGGTAATGAGAACAAAATCTTTTGGTTTTTAATGCAAATAAATTTTAAATACTATACAAAAAAAAATGATGAACTTTTCAATTTTAGTTTAATTTTTTTTTAACTTTAATAATAGAATCAGCCATTATCCGACTCCGACTTGATCTTGATATCGTCGCTCTTGCGCCGCTTGGCAACTTGGCTCTCAGTTATCGGTGAGGTGGAGCTGCGCTTGACGACCTGCGTGTGCTGATCTTGCACGCTGCACTTGGATTCGTTTTGCTGCACATTTGGCTTGTGGCCCGTTAGCCAGGCCAACATGCCCTTTGGCTTTTCCGGCTTGGCGGCTGCTAGCTCGAGAGGCTTGTTACATGCCTCGCTATTGTTGCGCGAGTTGTTCACCAATTTGGTGACACGATGCCACTCCAGAGCCGTAGCCGGACGCAGTGCAGCCAAAGCCTGCGAGTCGCTCACGCGCTTAAAATCCAACCAATCCTGCAAGGAAACAATATTTTAGTATCTATGCACAATTAGCACGCAGCAACTGATTCAGTAATCCGAAGCTGACGCACATTCATTTGTTGTTCCGTTTCAAGGATCGCTGGCATGCGATAGTGCATCCACGACATGATCTTGCTGGACTCGAATGTGATAATGCTGTAGCTGTACATTTTATCGCCACTCTCCTCGTCCTGCCACACATCAAACAAGCCCGCCATGCGCAGCAGTTTGACATTTGATGGAGACCAGGTGCTCTTGTCATAGATCTTCACATCCGACTCCTGTGGCACATAGATCAAATAAGCATCCCGCTCAGACGCTTTGGCCTGCTGCTTTGTCGTCTGCCATTCGTAGAAACCCTCGCAGATGACCACACAGCGTTGTCCGCGCTTGAAGGGTCCGCGATACAGCTTGGAGTCCATCAGGCGCTCCAGCCGACAGTTGTTCGTGGTGAGGCCATGCCTGCGATAGTCGCCCTTATGCCAAGCAGGAATCATGCCCCACATCATCGGCACAACAATGCGTGCGGTTCTCTGATCCTCAGCCTCGGAGAAGTGCGCCGCCGAGACACTGTCGAGCATAATATATTTACAAAATATTTATTGCAATATTAGCCATAGATCCACCTACATGACGGGTGTTATATCTGTGGGCGCTATATTGTAGGAGGCTTGATAGCGTCGTCCCAAATTGAACTCAGCCCGCCATTCGGGTGTCTCATATTCCTGTTTGATATCCTCCTCCTCCTCCTCCTTTTTGATATTCTTGAGCTTCTTGGGGTACTTGCAGGCGCATAGAACCTGATCGGGGTCAAGTGTTCTGTGTGAAAGTGCATTTAATTATACAACTAATATTTCAAATAGTTCAGAAACCACTCACAGACAAGTTCGCCCGCACATTTTGCTGTTAACAGTAAGTAGCTAAGAAGCTGTTAACACTGGTCGTCTCCTTTTTGCGCTCAGTTCAAAAGATGTAGTTCAGTGGTTGAAGAAGCACCGGTTAAGGCAAGCATTACTCTAATTTACCTGAATATAATATAATATAATCGTAATAGATTCGCCAAATTATTAAATTAAACACCAAACTACTTACAAACAAGTATGCACTACTATTCTGTATGTTTACAGTGTAGTCAACATACTTTAAAAAGTGCCAGTCTCACTTATGCGTTTTGTTTCAATGAACTAGTTCAGTGCTGAACAAGGTATCACAACAAACAAGCGTTGTTTTTTCCCTGCGAAAGTGTAATATTTATCAAAGAAAATGGGTGAACGCTATAATATTCACAGTCAATTGGAGCATCTGCAGAGCAAATATATTGGAACGGGACATGCGGACACCACTAAATTTGAGTGGCTGACGAATCAACATCGCGACTCACTGGCCAGCTATATGGGACACTATGATATGCTCAACTATTTTGCGATCGCCGAGAATGAATCGAAGGCGCGTGTACGCTTTAATCTAATGGAGCGCATGCTGCAGCCCTGTGGTCCGCCGCCCGAGAAATTAGAAGATTGAGATATAATTGTAAAAGCAAAATAAATGTAAGAAAAACAAGGAGAGTAAATTAATTGCAATAGGGGTGGGAGAGCGGCGATTGACGAGATTTTATATTATTTGTCATTTGCGCTTTGTCGCAATCTGGCCACACTGAAGCTGTAGTCGGGGAAAGCTCTCAACTCGACCTAACTTAATTTCGTTTCAATTATATAGTGTTTTATTTAAATAAATAGTAAATAATTAATTAGTTAATGTTGCAGCACAACAAATCACATGTATGTGCTCCCATCAAACTAGTGCTTTAACATGTGTCAGCGCAATAAGCAATAAAAGAAAAAGGGAACGTGTTAAAAAAATACATACACACATATATACGCATGCATATATACTTGCATTGGTCAATATGTAAGGCGAATTTGCCACACAAAGTGCAATAGAAACAACAAAAAAGGAAGGAAAAAATGTACACTAACAAAGCAACTTATTTTTATGTGGGCACAATGAAAATTCGCGGCGAACAAAGATTTCTGCTCAAATCATTGTCAATTGCGTAGATTCTATGTGTATATCATACACATACACACACACAAGCTTACATGCATATATTTAAAGATGAATGTACCATAATTACGCGCCGTCGAAATTCAGAAAAACGCAAAAGCTTAAAAATAGTGTCATGCCAAATTAAATATGACTCTGCAGAACAAACGTCAAATGTGTGTAAAATGTCGTTGTTATTTAACGAGCTGCAGCGCACCAAGCTGAAAATATAAAGTATTATAATTTCTTAACATATAAAAATTCTCGTCGTTTAATTGCACATGCCTAAACAATAAAAAAAAACGCAAACCACCTCCCCTGCCACAACTGCAACATTTCGCAAAGAGCCTCATTGCAAGTGACTTAATGGCTGAAGTGTGTTTATCAGCTGCCAATCAGCTTGGTGGGTCATGCGCTTTAAGTTCACAGTTCCTATTCTGATGTCGAGCATTGTATCGTGTGACGAACAATTGTGAAAAGCTCATGAATTCGCGATTTAGAGTTGCCACATTATCTCGCAGTGTGGCAACGCCATTGTGAAAAGCTGATTCAACAATACATATTGCTGGAAAAAAAAAGTAGACACTAAAGGTGCGCTAATTGTTTATAAACAATTTGTTTATACGTTCTCCGAATCAGCAGCCATTGTGTTTTTGTATTTGTACATGTGGCCATTGCACCAACATTTTGTGGCAAAATGTGGCAGCACTCCGCACACAGCAGGAGGTTTAGTTGGTGTAAGGGGAAGGGAGAGGGGTGGCGAGCAGCGCAGCGACACACAAAAGCACACGACGACGACGGACGGTTCGAATGAGTTGAAAATTTTCGCGAAACGAAAAAGTTAAAAATAAATGTTTACTGTGCATGGTTAAAATACATAATATATTGTACTTAAATATTATTGTGCATTGTGTTAATGGTCTTTATTCGTACCCAAACCGTTTTTCTTTGATTTCGCTAATGTATTGAAAAATTTTGGTTGCTCGCTCTCTGTCATGCTTGTGGTAGTGCGTGCTGCTGCTAATGCAAGACAAGACGTAAGAGTTGGGGTGCAGGAGGAAGAGTGTGCGTGAGTGTGTGTTTGTGAATGTGTGTGTGTGTGTGTGTGTGTGTGCGATTTATACCTTTTGCCTGTTTCTATTTCATTTCATTTTCGGACGACAAACGCGAAAGGTAACACCAAAACGAAAGAACCGTAATCGTCTTCTGTGTGCTGTGCAAAGAAAGGTGAAAAGAAAATCGAAAAGAAAACGAAAAAATGTTGCATCTGCGAGGGCGGGCTTCGATTGTGTGCGTGTGTGTATATATATGTGTGTGCGTGTTGGCTTGTTACTTAATTTCGCCGTTTTTCCTTTGTTGTCATCTGTTTACATTCGGTGATTGTTGTAAACCTCTCTTTTTTTTTCTCTCATTTCGCCTTGCAGCTCCTTTGCATTCTACTACACATGTGTACATAGAAATCTCCAGCACACAAAAAAAAAAAGAAGAAAATAAAACAAAAGAAAAATCGAAAATAAACTGAAAGCTCAGTCGAAAGTTCATTGAAATAAAATCAAAAACGAAATATTCGGAAGAGTGCACCGCTAAAAAGGGAACGGGGAACGGCGCCTATCGACGAGTGGACGTGAAGACGTCGCTGCTGCTGCTGACTCTGCCGCTGCTGCTGCTAAATAATGAGTCGTCATGAAGGTAACTCTCCCTTTCTCTCTTCATTCTCTTTCCGTCCGTCTCTTCCTCTTCCGCACAATCATTCATGCCTGTGTGCCCAAATATATTTAATTTTGAATGATATTTTTTTTACTTTATTTAGGTGTGAGCTGCGATTCATGTCTAAAAAGTAACTTCAGTGGACGTCGCTATAAGTGTTTAATCTGTTATGATTATGATCTGTGCGCCGATTGCTATGAGGATGGCGTCACCTCCACTCGCCATTTGGTCGAGCATCCAATGCAATGCATTCTCACCCGTTCCGATATCGAATTGTATTTTGGTGGCGAGATGCTAACAACGGATCAGCCGCAATCCTTTACGTGTCCTTATTGCAAAAAGATGGGATTCAGTGATGCCACCTTGTTGGAGCATGTCTCCGCTGAGCATACGGAAACCAGCCTGGAGGTGGTCTGTCCCGTTTGTGCCGGATTGCCGGGCGGTGAGCCGAATCTAGTCACAGATGATTTTGCTGGTCATCTAACATTGGAGCATCGGCAAGGACCACGAGAGCTAATCTCATTTCTGATATCCTTTTTGCAAAACAAAATAATCTATAAATCATTTCTAATTCCATTCTAACGATTGACAGCGCAGAGTAATCAGCTAAAGAGTTATAAGTAAAATAGTCCTTAGACAATCTTAAGTAGAAAACGCAATATGCTTAAAAAACTATAGATCGAAAAAAAGAAGCAAAATTTTACAGTTGAGGGCATTTCGACAAAGATCAGTATAATATAGACGTAAATTTCAGGCCAAGATTTGATTTAACTATTATATTTCCGCTCATTTGACGCATGTACCATCTTAAAGTCGGTTAAGACTATAGATATAGAAAGCGCATTTATTTGCAGTACATATATACAACTAACAAAGGTATTTTTGTATATAGTACATGCATTCATAAGTTGTTTGTGATATTCGCTTAGACTTATAATTTATTTATGCAGATTGTTGATTTTATTTCTCACTTCGCACAAAAACTTGGCAATTTTACAAATTGGCATTGGTTGATTTACTTTGAGATGTGCATTAAAAGGAAATGACTTTCTTTATAGCATATGCACATCAGATAAAATAATTCCTAAATGGATCTTAATTAAATGGTTGCCTTAACCCTTAGACAATACGACGAGCCCTCGGCCATACGCCATGGCGGTGGTGTGCGTCGCATACCTGGACGCACTTTGGGCGGTCCGCGCACACGTCGCTCCAATATGCACTTTAGCTCGTCGAGCGGTCTCTCGGCCTTGTCGCCATCGGGCCGTGAATCTGTCGATCCCATTGCTGAGCTGCTTTCACAGCTGTCCGGCGTTAGACGTGGCGTTCCACCAACATCGCAATTGCAACAATTGCAAATGCAAATGCAAATGGATCGGCAACAGGCCACGGTTTGTTTTCATTTTATGATCATTGTGTATATAAGGGAAAAATTCTCTAGATATATACATATACATATAGGCGAATTGCTTTGTTTAGTGTTTAACGTGTAACGAACCGTATTTATTATTTTAGGCAACGCGCCAAATTGATCGGCTGCCAAGACGCACGCATCCCATAGTCTCAACATCGAATTCGAATGCCACCATGGCCGAAGTGATTAGCGGCGGCGGCGGCAACAGCGGTGCAGTTGGCAGCGGTGGCATGAGTGGTGCCAGTGGTGTGAGTGCACCGCCTAATCTGCGCACCACCGAATGGCCGGTGGGGGCGAGCTTCTCATCGACCAGCAACCATCAACAGCAGACGCAGTCGAGCAGCCTGGCCGCCACAACACTCAACGCCAGAGAAGTAAACACCTCTTCACAATTCACATTATGCATAAGATTAATTATACGTTTCCATTCCTTCTGTCGTCGTCCACCACGCAGGCGGTCGGCAATAGTTGCATTGGCAGCGGCAGCGGTAGCAATAATGCGCTCGGCATTAGCGTCGGTCCTGGTTGCGCACCAACGGCCAATGGCGGCAGCGGCAACGGCAGTGCTGGTGGCCTCATGTCTGGCCCAGCTGGCGGCGGCCAAGCTGCAGCTGGCGGCGAGTCACCGCAATCGCAGTACTTGCTGGCCAAATTTATGCAGCCCACGCTAACCGATGCCGAATGGGCGGATGTTGAGCGCAAACGCGCCGATCGGTAAGCATATACAAATTATACATATATATATATATATAAATATTTTCAAAATTTGTAAAAAAAATATATTGCCAGCTAATAATCTAAATAGCATATTTTTTAATTTTTCTTAATTGCTAATAAGCTAAAAAAAAATGTATTATTTTAAAAATTGCCACTAAATGAAATGAATTTCTGTATAGCTTTTAATGGCATTTGAAGATGCTTTCTTTTGAACTGTCTTAACTTTAATTACAACAAATTACTAACAGGTCAACTTAAAATATCAAAATTCAAGCTAATGTTTATATTATAGATTAACATAAAAAATAAACAGGCAAACAATAATTATTTAAATTTCTGTTTTGACAACAGTTCGACGTTTGTGCAGTCGCTGTTGCTATCGCTGCTCTGCACGGAGGAGCTGGACTTGAATGCGAGCAATGATGAGGACGACGATTGTTTGGTCAAGAGTGATAATGTAAATAGGGAGCAGAATGGTGGCGATAGCAGCCAACAGCAGCAGCAGCAGGAGGAGCAGGAAACGCTGCTCAATAACAATGCAGATGAGCAGCAACAGCAGCTACAGCAGCAGCAGCAGCAACGTGCTGTGGTACGACAGGTGAATCAAATGCAACAGACCTCGCCGGAGGATTTCGTGTGCGATGAGTATCGCTACAAAAACAAGAAAGCCAACAACACAACAGCAACAACACAAACGAGTGGCGGCACAGCACCAACACCAGGAGGTGGTGGAGGTATGGGTGCAGGAGTAGGACTTGGAGGAGGAGTAGGAGGTGGTGCAGCAGCAAGTGCTGGCGTTGCTGGCGGCAGGCCAACAGCAGCTGATCGAGGTGGCATCGAGAGACGCGGCCGGCCACAGCTAGCAGAGACTGCCACTGGCTCGCAGCAGCAGCAGCAACAAAAATACAAACAACAAAATGCAAATTCGGCGTCAAACACAAATCAAATACCCGATACTAGGTAGTGTCTCAGTTGCTATTCAAGAGCAACAGTAGCAACCACAACAACAACAACAAATACAGCAAGAACCACAACAACAACAAGAACAACAAGAGTAGCAGCAGCTGTCTGTTGTAGCTGCTGTAAACTAAGTAAAAACAGCAATATGCCAACAGCAACAACAACTTCAACACAATACCAACCACAATAGCAAACAACAAAACCACATTAACAATCAACACAACAGCAGCAACTACAACAACAACATCAACAACAAACACAGCCGTAAGAGTAACAACAACAACAACAACAAGAAAAGCAACCGCAGCCGCCGTCGCAGCAGCAGCCGCAATTTCGTCAAAAACTATATTATATGTATCGTTTATTAAATATATTAAAATTTATATAATTATAAAAAAAAACAACAAAAAAAAAACAAAACAATTGAACAGAGATGTGCAGAAAAAAATTATTGTAATCATTGAATTAATTATAATTTAAACAAAACCATAAATAATTGTTAGTGTTATTTTGGTTTATAATACAGATTGATTCGATCAGATTTTCATCTAATATTAGTTTGAGACTTCTAGTTTATAACTTTATTGCTTATATAGAATATTACAATCAATAGGAACACAAAACAGCGATAATCCCAATATTTCCAATCGAACGAACTGAATTTGTGCTTCACTTGGATATTTCTCAAAGATCCTTATGCATTAATTTTTAAATTCGATCTGAAATCAAAATTTGAATAGACTTTTCAAGTTTGAAATCTCTCCACAAAAACTGGAGGCAACGATTCCAAATCAATGATATTTTGAACACCTCTCGGCTGAATGCAGAACATGGACTCGACTACCTGCTTGATCTGCCGCTCGCTGGCATACGGATTGACCAGCACAATATTGTTGGCCAGCATTTTGGCCAGCTTCTTGAACAGAAATCGATTCGCAATGAGCCCCTCCTGCAGCGGACGCATCAAATGACGCACAATCCAGGGACGTATGCGAAGAATGCAGCTGGCCAGCAGTACTTCATCGACCAGATCGATGCTGGGACTCGATATATGCGTGGCAAACTCATCGTCACTGTCCTCCCCAAATAGTATATGGAATTTGTATCTGAGCGCATCCTCGCAGCGCCAATCCGAGTCCAGCAGTCGCACCAGGCAGGCGCTAAGGCGACGCCTCTGTGCGTACAGCTCGCAGGGCCAGCGACTGTTGCGCAGATCTGGCGAGTTTTTGTTGCTGTTGTGCGGCAGCGATGCCGGCGTCACTGGCGATGCCAGGGGCATTAATTGCGGCTCTAATGCAGCTGTGGGCTCAAGTGATGTGTCCATCAGTGCAGCCGTTGGTTCGAAGTCAATGCCAAATATGGCATTCAAATCGGTTGGCTCATCGTCAAAGAGCTTGGCCAACTCCTGGGCAACTTCATCCTCTGTGCCGGACATGGATGTGGTTGGCCGCTCCACCTGCTCATTGCCATTCAATTTAGTTGGCTGCGTTTCACATTCGCTCTCGTCGAGCTGCGACTGAAACAAATCGATTTTCTGGCTCAGTGTGTAGCTTGTATAATTTTCGTTCTGCTCCGCTGTTGTTGTTGCCATGGTTTGTGTTGACTTGTCGACCAGCTGCAGTGAGATGATCGGCTGATCCATCGAGTTGTCATCGAGCATTTGCTGCCGCTGCATATGGTCGAACAGTGCATCGGCCAGGCGGCATTCCTGCGTGTTGCGTCGCACAGCGGCTATCTGCATAAAAAACGCATTATATATGTACGGCATATCATTTGCCAGGGAAAAGTACTACCATTTTGACCATGGCACGTTGATATAACTGGGCTGCCTGGCTGGCCTTAATCGCATGCGTCTCCAGTGCCTTGACGCTGTGCGCAATGCATGCCCACGCCGTGGGCTTGTGATGATTTCGCGAATTGGCTGCCCAGACGCACACGTTCTCCTCCAGTTGGCGCTCCAAATAGCGCACATATTGCTTCCGCACCTGAACAATTATTATTTGCATTTATTTAGCCGTTTAATAGCAAACTTATATTTGTGCCTTACCACTTCGGTGAGGAGAACAATTTCGCTTGCTGCTGTCATAGTTGAATGCCCCTGTGTTGCCAATGTTGACTACAACATTTTGTGTTTGTCGCTATAAACAATTTATTTGGCTTAAAAGTAGCGCCTTTCGTATAACAACAACAACAACAAACACGCCAAGAGACCAACTAAGCGTTGGCGTTGCCACCCTGCCGCATTTGCACACACAGCTGACTTATTTTGTTATATTTATATTAACAATTATTGTTTTTAGTGCGCAACTGCAAAAATGAAACCAAAATTGCTGATTCGTTTTTATTAAATAATTATTGTGATTTATCAAGCTCACAAATAAGCTTTTACTTTGCAACTAGTAGCTAGTTACAGTTATTTTGTTTTCATACATTTATATATATATAAATATTAAATCTGCAATAATATACAATTGCTGTAATTTGAATTAAGCGGAAACACGTAATATTTTCTATTTCAGAATTTTTAGTACAATAATTGTAATTGAAGTTATTTATACATATATGTTTGTATAATATATACCATATAAAATCGGTAATCGTCTCACTACATTTACAAAATATTTATGGCGGAGCGCCAAAATGAAATAAAAAAATAGAGAAAATAAATTTATAATAATATTGTTTACCAGCCCTTCTTAGAACAACAACAAAAGTAAAGCGTGTGGTGTGTAATTGGTTTCGTTTTCTTTTTCATTCTCTTTTTCCTTTTTTTTATGTTTAAGAAAATTGTTATAAATATATGCAACTATTATGGATTTAGTTTGCCAACGCTCGAGTAGACGCGAAGACTTTATTTCAATTTTGAATATCAGAGTTGTTTTTACCATTTCTCCATGCCATCATCAGATCATCAGATCGTATCGTTAAATTCCCCCTCCCCATACGAAATTAGTCCAAAAACATATTGTCATCGTCGAAAGTAAACATGTTGTTGCGTTGTGTGTTGCCTGCAGCAGCAGCTGCTGTTGTTGTTGTTGCTGTTGCTGCTGTTGTTGGTTGCGACTGCGATGCTGCTGTCGTTTGACTAGATGCATTCGTGCTGGACGCAGAACCAGCACGATCGACGCCACCGGAGCGAGCAATGCGAACTGCAGCCCCGCTGCCGCGATGATGTTCATCGTTGACGAGACTATTGAGCAGCACATAATCCTCGTCGACATCGACATCGTCGTCGTTGTCATCATCGTTGGCCAACGATTTGCGACAGATGGGACAGGTGCTGTGCAAATTTAGCCATGGCACAATGCAATTCTCGTGATACAGATGCGAACAGGGCAACTTGCGCACCGATTCGTCCAGCTTAAAGTCATCCCAGCAAACGGAGCATTGCATTTTGCGTTCCACCTCCTCGGCGGTGATTTTCACATTTGGTATTTCGTTGATGCGCTGCACGGACAACGGAGGCGGACCCGATGTCTCCATTTGATTGAGCATCTGTGTAACGATCGTGTCGAGGCCCTCACGTCCCCACGCATAATCGCCCGGATTGCCCATGAAGAACATGTGCGAATTGGACGTGCCACCAAGGCCGACGCCACTGCCGGGACCCGTGACAATTTCAGCCGTTGCGCCCGCCAGTGGCAAACTCTGCAGAAAGTCATACAGAACATTGTCCAATCGATCCAAATTCGCTGGTCGCACACGTCCACCGCCAATGTTGGATGTACCGCTGGTGGGGATACCACCAGCACCAGGACCACCACCACCAGCACCTGCACCACCGCCACCGTTCGGATTGCCGCTGAGATGCATGACGCTCGAGTGTCGTCCCGTCGGTTCGATGGTTATCTCCAAATTGGGCACATTTCGCATGCTCAACAGCGAGACGATATCATTTCGCAGCGATTCCACGTTGATCAGACCGCTGCCGGAGCTGCTGCTGCCGCCGCCGCCGGCGCTGGTGGCCGGATCATGATTGTTGCTACCACTGCCACTGGAAGCGGACAATTCGGGGGCATTTGCTGGCAGCTCCTCGACGAATCCGTTGGAGCAGAGGGGGCAAGTGAATTCGGCATTCGGAATGTTGATCTCCACATTGCACATATGACAAAAGAAACGTTTCGGCACCGTGGGGCGCTCCTCGACGACCATTGCCTCAGCCATTATTTATTTGATTGCTGTTCGCAAATTTTTGTTCGATTTCACCAATTCTTCGTTTTATTGTTGTTGCTGTTGTTGTGCAAGCTGCAGCAGTCGGCTTACCTTCGCCTGTTTTGCTTGTTTCTATTTTGTTAATCACGATGATGCTGTTGTAGTTGTCAAACGGGTGCGAGCATTGGATCAGCGTGTGTACGTGTAACTGTCGCCACTTCAAACATTTAATATTGTTTTGTAAAGTCAAATTTTATACAAAATTTTTTAAGAAGACATCGTGCTGCTGAATGCTATTGTTACTCGATTCTTATGACAGCCGACGACGATACCCCGTTATCGATGACATCGATGACGATATAGAGCAGCCAAAATAGATCCAGCTACACAACACACACGTAACACACACACACACACACACACATGTATTCGATATTTCTCTCATTTTGTGCATATATCAATTATATCCTTTTTCCATTTAATATTTTGCAAACAATTGCCAGGAGCAACAAACAAAATTTGAGTAAATTACTCTAGTGACAGTGTGACAACATCAAACGCAAGTTTTCCAAGCAAATCTCTGTTTTAGGCCGACCTTCCAAAGTTGTCTATATCTAATCAACTTATATTTGAGGAGTCCCCTGATTTATTCAGTTTCTTAGTTCCCTAAGACATTTCGATAATATTTTCAAATCCAATAGGAACTGCCAGCCTGCTCTAAAATTTGTGGTCTCATTTAGTAAATTTTTAGTTGCGCACGCAGTCTGGCAACGCTGCGCATACGAGCAGAAACAAAAAGTCATCTTCGAAGCGGCGTTTAGCATTTTGCAAGTCTTATTTACGTTCAATTTTACTGGAAATAATCAGAGCACTGTAAAAATGTCAATTCTGGCGTATAATGGTGGTTGTGTGGTTGCCATGCGTGGCAAGGACTGCGTGGCCATTGCCACGGATCATCGCTTTGGCGTCCAGGCCCAAACAATTTCCACAGACTTCAAGAAGGTTTTCCACATTGCTCCGCGCATGTTCCTCGGACTGACCGGCCTCCAGACGGACATACTGACGGTGCGCGATCGCCTGATGTTCCGCAAGAATATCTACGAAACGAAAGAGAATCGCGAAATGGCACCCAAACCATTCTCGGCCATGCTCTCCAGTTTTCTCTACGAGCATCGCTTCGGACCCTATTTCATTGAGCCCGTGGTGGCCGGATTGGATCCCAAGACAATGAAACCGTTTATCTGCAACATGGATCTGATCGGTTGCCCCAATGAGCCCGATGACTTTGTTGTGGCGGGCACCTGTGCCGAGCAATTGTACGGCATGTGCGAGACATTGTGGCGTCCGGATCTGGAACCGGATCAACTGTTCGAGGTGATTGCCCAGTCGATGGTGAATGCCTTCGATCGGGATGCGATGAGCGGCTGGGGTGCCACCGTCTACATTATCGAAAAGGACAAGATTACGGAACGCTCGCTGAAGACGCGCATGGATTAGGCATTATTCATCATTATGTAAAAAACTCTTTAACAAAACCGAAACAAGAAACACAAATAAAATTTGTAAGGTTCCCAAGAAAATGGACTCAATTTATTCCCATTCTCTCTACTCTCATTCGTCGGCATATTCCATGCTCATTTTGGCCATTGCCAGAGCAGCCTCTTTTGTCTTGGCTCCACCTATGAAACCAGTGTGATGCACAAAGACTAGATCTTTGACCGCGGCCAGCTGGCTCAATTCCTCGTCGCGTAGACCACGCCAGGGGCGGGGCAGATACTTGCGTCCTTGGAAGCTACTGGGCGTTATGGGGACGCCAGCAACACGCCAACTGCGGCCATCATTGAATATAATCAGCTTGGGTACACCTTCCAGCCCGTATTCCTTTTCCAGATCGAATAAATGCGCCTTCCACGGACAGAATGTTTCCAGCAAGAGAATTTCACCAGATGCAAGCAACGATTTCGCCTGCTCCAAAGCGTGTCGAACATGATCACGTGCCCCAATCCAAGAACAAGCGACTTGCAGCACATTGTCGACAAACTCTTTGCCCGCTGTGGCCATCGCCAGTTGGAAGCGTGCATCCACATCGACGTTTGTGTCCTGCCACGAGGGATTCAACCTGCCAATGCGTGCCGACAGATGCGTTGAGATCTCGTAGCGTGGCTCGCCACCCTCAAACATGGACACCCCGTTGTCGATGGCATCCAGTTCGTTGATGAAATTGCGATAGATTTGCAGAAATGCCAGCTTTAGATTTGGCTGCGACAATTCTATTTTGCGTTCACGTAGCAAAATACTTTGAATAACGCGCTCGCCGTAAAAACAGTAAATTAAACCAGCGCTGCTCAGTCTGCAAATGTTTAAGAATTTAATATTAAAGTGACTTATTTAAAGAAACTTTCGCTCACCTTATGTCAAAATTATCGCTGAAATCCGGGCAAACGGTGCTGAACGTATCCTTGAATGTCAACTGGTGATGATCGTACCATTTCTTCTTGTGATCAAATTCACCGCCCACATCCACAATTATGTCGCATTTGTCACGCAATGCGTTATTGTCGCGACTGCGAAAGATTTCGGCATTTTCATATTCCGGCAGCTGTTTGAGCATAAAACACGCAAGTACCTCGTCACAGTGAAATGTCCCATCGTGCGTGCCTATCGTGAGGGGTGGCGAGCGTTTTGCCGGTGTCGCTGCTCCACTATCTGTTGTTGTTGTTTTGTTCATTTTGTTTATAAATCGAGGCTGGCTCCTTGCGACAAATTGTCTTCGGAGAATTGGTAGAACACGCGGGAGAAATTGTTGTGTTAACATTGGGTTCAGTGTGTACACACTTGCAAAACTTTATGAATTGCAGTTACAATTTGAATTGGTGTGTACACACTTTGATTTGCACTATTGTGAATTGCTTCTGCGAAGGTTCACAGGGTGTTCACAGTGATGGCGCCAAATACAAAAAAAAGTTAATGCATGTTGCATTATTTTTACTCATATAAGCATACATCAGGCAAATTTACGATTAAATTATGTTTAAGCAGTTTGTCAAGCATTGTAATTAAGTTTATCAAAAAAATGTTGTGACGTGACATCCTCTTCAAAACATTTATGCATGTGAGGTTTGTGTTAGCTTGTGCAATTAACAGTATGCAGCTAATTTGTTATACAAAAGTTTTATTGGTTCGCTTAATGCGATTTTTGGCCTCTATTCGCAGAAAATCACGATGACAGCGATTTCAGTGCGCCGCCAGCGTTCAACACTAGCGAATGGATACATACATAAATACATAGATTCTTAAGTTTTCGAAAATAGCGCGTCTAAAATACAAAATGGTGGAGACTCGATTGCGCCGAAACATTAGTCGACAAATGCCAATGATGTACGTAAAATCAACATAAAAGCATAAAAACATACATGCATAAATATGGAACTATAAATTGCAAATCATGGCTAAAATAATATTGTTCCCAATTAAGTTGTTACTTACAAAATCCAACTGATTGTTTCGCTTATGTAATGCGGTGTCGTCTGCTGCTTTAAATTATTTCAAATTTCGCATTTCCGTTAATTGTCCAGTGGCCAATGGGAAAATGTATCATTTGAGAAGTGTTGTTTGTTGCAGCCTCAGTGCAAGTCATTAATTATAAATTAGAAACACTTAGGCTAAAGCAAACATAAATCACCTTTAATAGTCACGTGTGTTTAATTCAAACTGTGCGATTGTATCAAAAAGTATCGCTGCTGTTATTGTTGTTGCTGTTGTCTCCCATGACCTTCGTTTGCATGCGAGTTCGGAAATTGACAGGCATTCAAAATGTTGTAACGGAAATGCATGAGACCTGCATGTGTATGTGTGTGTGTGCGCTTAACTTATTGCTGAATAAAATGCGAAGATGAAAAATCGACAAAACGTGAGGCATTTATAGTTTGTAACAAGCAAACTTGTTTCGAATAGAACTCAACTCAGAGCAAAGCCAAATTGCTGTAAAGCAGTTTCTAACTTTGTTACTAATGATGCGTCTAGACAATATTACATGCTCTGAACGCGATTTTCTTTCGCGTTAAAAACAAATAATTGCATTTGTGATTATTATTAGAGTCGAACACTCAAACACCTCATAGACAGAGTGTTTATCACACATTAACGAATAAGCGTATAATAATAATAAGTAAAACAAATGTGTTAATTCAGGTGTGCCTCCAATAAAATAATTATGTATATTAAGTATCCGCTCAGAACGTACAAATTTTCGCTTTAATTTGTTATTTATTTCGAATACCGGTTGGCAATTATCACATTCAGTGTTTACGACAAAAAACGCACAACAAACTCAATACAAAAAAAAACGGTTTAATTGTTGTATTATTTGCGTTATATGTATGTGTAGATTCTCACTAAGCCTGCCTGCGTCAGTCTGCCAGCATTATCTATGTATGTGTGTATCTGTGCACATCAATTTGTGCTGTCTGCTGTTTCTGCTTTTGTTACCAGCTGAAGCTGCACTGCTTTGTTCCGCAACAATACCAATCGGTGTGTCTGTATGTGTGTGTGTACTGTAATCGAAGCTCTAATTCTATTTGTGATTTTAAGTACAAATAGGATAAATTTAGATACCGGTTTTTGGCGGATTGCACCGGTAAATCAAATGTATTTTATTGTCATTTCGCGTGTTGTTGATTTTATAGATTTTTTGCTATTCATGCAAACTGCAAATCAATGTAATGATTTAAAACACAACATTTAACGAAGCTCAATTTTCACACATATTTAAACACATCCATATTCATGTGTAGTATGTAAGCGTATGGGCTTGCTTTTTCAGTTTGTGTTAAACTGCTTAGAAGCGATTACAGCCCTTTACAGCCAACACAAACCATGCAGAAAAAAAATAAATAAAAAATAAAGAAAATGAAAATATAAATCTTTAACGTCAGTTGAATTAACACATGTGTTTTGTTGCCAATGAAATGCTGCCGACTTGTGATTAATCATAGAATGTCGTTTACTTAACTCTTAGTTAATGTCAGCAAGTCGTGTGTGTTATGCATGAATTGTTCATGCCTAATGTAATCCATGCATAGAACATTAAATGCATTTATTGAGCCGTTCGCAATTAATGCGACGAGAGAGGGAGAGAGAGAGCGAGAGCGAGAGTGGGAGAGTGGGAGAGAACAGAAGCTTTGTTTTGTAAGCTGCGTTTGCGCAAACATATTTGTTTGTTTTTGTTTTGTTGCTATTTACTTTGTACTATAAGCGACGAGCTGAGCTTCGGGTTCAGGTTCGCTTTGTGCTTTGTGCTTCAGCTTTCAGTTTGTTTTGACCGCGCGACGCGCAATGATGTTGGCCTAAAGCGACGCGCTGAAATACTCAACACACAGTAAATTGAATATAACGGTTTGATAGGCGCGACAATCAGTAAAATCTGAAACACAAATTGGAAATTAAATACAAATAGCAAAGAAAGAACTAATCAATAATCAAAGCTGAATTTCAGACAGGTTTTTTGTGTTGAAGGTTTAACTTTGTCTTCTTGTGGCATTTGTATTCGTGGATTGTGCAACCTTCTGCTGCATATGGGCAACCTTTTGCCGCATATGTGCAACATAAATACATTGTTAATTTCGTTGGCCCTTTCAATTTTTAGTTAACAATTAGTATAACAAAATGTTCATCTATCAGACCAATAACAATTAGTGTGAATAATTTGAGTCATTAGCATGTTCATTTATATTGGAGCTCTTCCAAATTTCACACAAAGTATTCATAAAACATAATTAAAAACCGGTTTCGATAGACAAGAAAAAACGTAAAATTATTTATGTTTATTTCATTATTTTTGCTATGTTTTATAAACTCTTCGCGCCATCAGTTCAGATAGCCGAAAATAAAACACACCAGGCGCGAAGTACCAGAAATAGATGTAAAAATAAAAAAAATAAAAATAATTTCAATTTGTGGCCGGCGGCTATACGAAAGGAGAAACGCTTAAAATGCAAATTACTCATGGAATAGTAGTAGGTGAAAGGTAATCCCGCCATTGGCCTTTAAATAGGTGCGGTCGCCAGATGGGCATCTTGAAAGGCTAACCGACTTGTGGGTCAGATAGAGAGGTGCCGCCTTCAAGGCCTGACCTGGCTTTGACCCGTAAATGAATTACGCATTGGAATACACAAAACGGCTGCTGTCCTAAAGCTCCTACAGGAAAATCCTGTTTTCGTGGACTTTAAGAGTGCTAAATCGGCAATATGAACGGGTTTTAAGCTGAGCATTTTATATGCATATATAATTAGTGTAAACGTCGTTGACTGCGAAAGTTGTCAATTATAAAAAGACAAGTTCAACAAACATATTTTATTGTACTCGTTAAGTTCCTTAATCAATAATTGTTCTTAATTCGATAATTGATACAATTATTGAAAAACGAAACACAAACCGCACAAATGGTAAAAAGAAATTAACAATTAACATTTTGTACATATTAACACGTAACAACAAATTGTGTCAAAAAATACGATGTTCCCAGGCGCATAATAAGCACTCGATTATAATGGAAATGAATATTTATATTCTTATCTATGTCATAGAAAGCAATGAAGAATGAATTGAGCAGCAATGACACAGCCTTTTGAATTTTTGAGTAATTAATGAGTCAAGTTGTGTAGGAGACAATTATTTTTGAGTTCGGATTTGATGTAAAAAAGTCGTTAAAGTTTTCAATTGCGATTAATAAGAATACCGCAATTAGCTATGCAAAAACCCTGAGAAAATATAATCAGCAGCTGTGGAGAACAGTGCTTGTGCAAATAATAATAAAAAAAGAGAAAAAAAATTGAAAAAAACAAAAACAAAGCAACCAAAACTAATCATGTTTAATGGCAGAATAGACGCAACAGCTGAAAAGAATCGGTAAAAAAAACAAATATAAAAAACAGTATTAAAAGCACCATAAATTTATGAATGACGTTAAAAAGTAACAAGTGAAAAATAAAAAACTGGTTTTTCATTTAATTCATTTCATTATTAGCTCGCTGAACGATCGTCCTTTGTTCATGCAAAATGGCAGCAACAACAATCGACGCATTTCCGGCCTGAATGATGTGGAAGTAAGCAACTTTCGACGGGCCCTGCCACAGTTTCTAGCTGTTAGTATTAAGAACATATTGCTATTCGGTAAATAACTATTGTAATACTCGGAACTTAATCTACCTCTACATATATTAAATGCAAAGCTTAATAAGCGGGAAATGAAGCTATCGAACAATGAACAATGGACACTTTGATTTAATGAAATTCATTTAAATTTACATACGTTTTTTTTAATATCTTAGTTGGAAGAGTGATCAGAAATACGTTTTCATTTCGCGAAAATGTATTAGATACTTTTTGTATACTTATTAAACAAACAGCTTTCATTCCCCGACTTAAGCAAATGAAATTAAGTGCAATTTTGGATTACTGTCTGCCAGTTAAATTTGTTTATAAAATGTTAAAATCCTTGTGCAGGATATGGTATGACTCTGGGCTTTCCCACAATCGTAATACCAGCGATACAGGGCGGCGATGGACGCAGAGGGGGGCAGAGTGGCGATATAGTACTTAACAAAGATGAAATATCGTGGTTCAGTAAGTTATAACACAAAAAGCGCAGATTGCCACACAAAAATTCACTTAATTATTCCTTGTAGGTTCCATAAATTTAATTTGTGTGCCGCTGGGTTGCCTCTTCTCGGGTCTACTAACTCAGCCGCTGGGCAAGCGAAGAGCAATGCAGGTGCGTATCTGCAGCGAGTCATAAATATGTATAATGCTATATATATATATATATACATATGTATAAAATAAAAGATTTATATCTAGCAACATGGCATTGAAAACATTGACACACTGAACTTTAAAGTGATGCTATTGTTTTATTATGCTGATGCTGGCAACTTGGCAGCTAGCTAAAACTATTTTTGTATTTGCATCTGTGTCTGGTCTCGGTTTCAGTTTGTCAACCTGCCCATACTGGCTGCCTGGCTTTTGTTTCACTTTGCCACGAGCACGGATCATCTGTATGCGGCTTTATGCTTGGCTGGTCTCGGCGGTGGTCTCATGGAAGCACCCGTAAGTGATCATGATCTGGGCAAACAAGACCCATTAACCAGCTTACTAACTAATTGCACTAATCTCTGGCCAGCTATGTTGTGTTGCCATTTCTCTATATTTTGACCTTGTCTAAGCCGACAATAATATGCACCGGTTATGTTAACACAGTCGAAATGAATATCTTGTGCTGCGAGCATTTACAGAAATGAGCTTTAAGAGTTAGGAGCATTTGAAATGAACATGTCTCTGGTTTCCTAAAGATTATAGAAATACGATATCGAGTTGGCGCTGTTTAAATTCTTATGCAAATTGCGAAAGAGCATTTTCATGATCTGAACTTGTCTCCAGTTTCTTAAAGATTATACAAATATGATAATAGAATTAGCGCTATTTCAATTCTTATGCAAATTAGGAACGATAACTTTAACGAAGTAAAGTAAATTATTTAATAAACATAAACATTTTTTCATCTATTGAAAATGTTTTTTTTATTATTATAGTATGTATTATAGAACATAAATCGAAGCAATAACAATTTGCAATTGTTGAAAAAGATTTGTTTCATTCAAAGCTTTCTGAAGCAAGTCTAGAAAAAGTTCCAACTAAAAGTTTTATAGAGTCGATAATATTTATTTTTTAGTTAATTATTGATTATTTAATGTGGCATGACTGACATGGCAGACAGATTTCTTGCATTTCTTGATTTTAATTAACTAATTTGTAAATTGCAAATATTTCATGTCATTGTCATTGGTTTGCAACCGATGAGGTTTATAATTATAATTGATAATGCAGTAAAAATGCCAATAAACTCTTGATAATCGGCGGATTTTGAAATGCAGGTGCTGACCTATGTGGCCGAGATTACGGAGCCCAAGTACCGTGGTATTCTATCAGCGCTGGGCACCACCTGCGTCATCACTGGCGTCTTTGTGCAGTTCATCTTGGGCTCCCTGATGGACTGGCGCAGTGTGGCGGCTGTTAGTGCCGCATTTCCGGTAATAACCATTGTGATGCTGTGCTTTGTGCCCGAGAGTCCCATCTGGCTGATACGGGAGCAACGATTCCTGGAGGCGGTCAAATCACTGCAATGGTTACGCGGCTGGGTGCCGGAGCACATGATCGAGGAGGAATTCAATCAGCTCTACGACGAGCTAATCACCCAGAAGGCCATCGAGGAGGCGGCCGAGAATGTTGGAATCGATGCTGCTGCGGCGACAGGACTGCGATACAAACTGAGCAAACGTTTCCGAATGTGGCGCAAACGAACCTTTCTCGCACCCTTTCTACTTGTTTCGTTCACGTTCTTTACGGGCCACTTTTCCGGCAAGACACCGCTGCAGACGTATGCCGTGCAAATCTTTCATACGCTGAAAGCGCCCATGAATAAATATCATGCAACCATATTGCTGGGCGTTGCTGAAATGCTGTCCACCATATTGGGTGTGACACTGATACATTTTACGGGCAAACGACCGCTGGTGCTCGTCTCCACGGTGGGCACCGGTCTCTGCTTCCTTGGCACGGCAACCTATGCACATTTCCTCAATGATGTGCCCGGCTTTGCGGTCAACAATGTGGTGGTCAATGCCTCGGCGCTTGTGCCCAAGGAGAGCATCATATCGCAGGCGAACATATCACAAATATTTGAGGATGAGCAACAGCAGCAGGAACAAATGATGCTGACAACCATGTTGCCCGAACTGGAGTTGGAAACGACGACAATGGCAATATTTGATACCACAATGGAGTCAATGGAGTCAATGGAGTCAACGGAGTCAATTGAGTTATTCACCAATCGCAGCAGACGTGGGCTGGAAACTACAATGGAACCAGAATTTGAGGCAACAACGATGCCGCCCGAAGTTGCCGTTGCAGTCAGTGATATTCCGACGCCGTCGAAGCCACCAATTGCAGAGGATCTGCTGTTGACTGTGCCAAAGCAGGAGCGCAATTATTTGGTCTGGGTGCCATTGATTCTGTTGCTGCTGTCCGCCTTCTTCTCGCATCTGGGCATACGCATGATACCCTGGGTGCTCATCGGTGAGGTCTTTCCCGCCGATATACGCAACAGTGCGTCAGGATTTGCCGGCGGTGTGGGCTACGTATTTGGCTTTCTGGCCAACAAGCTGTTTCTGGTGATGATCAGTACATTGACGTTGCCGGGCACATTTGCGTTCTATGCCATGGTTGCCTTCATTGGCTTCGCTGTGCTCTACTTTACGCTGCCCGAGACCGAAGGTCGCACCCTGGGCGTAAGTTAATCTCGTCACATATCCAAATTGAACAATTTTCAACATTTTTGTGTATTTTGTTTTGCAGGAAATCGAGGCACATTTCTCCAATAAGTCGGATATGAATCTGTTGCGCAAGCAGCCAAAGCTGAAAGATAGCGAAAAGCAGCCAAATCTGAATCTGAATACAACAAATAATGCTGTCATGCAATTGGACAATTTGCAGAATCTGCATATACCAATTAGTTCGCAGCAGCAGGCAAAGATAATTCATCTGCAACAGAGCGATTTTGCGCCACAGAGGGGCGGTGGTGCCACCAATCTCGCCTTTGACGGCAACACCAATACCACACACCTCTAAGATCTAATAGATCGACATACCGTTGTAGTACTTTTGATTACATTTTTGACAATCCAGCGATATTTGTAAGCAATAAAGCAATACCATACTTAGTTCTAATACAAATTCTTCTTTCATTTTCTTCAGTTTCTTTTCAAACTACAGGCGTTAAAAAAAAAACTGCCTACTTCGTGATAAATCTAGTTTTCTGAGCGCTTCAAAATGGTTCAATTAATAAGTTTACTTTTAGATGAAAAATAAAATAAAAGTTTAAAGCACTATTTGAAAGAACTCAAATTATAAAGCATACTTTTAGGAATAGTAAAAAGTCTTTTAGAATGGCTTTGAGGCAAATAAATCATTGCCGAATTCTTGCAATTTCTAAAGATTACAATTATTAACTATATTGATTTATACGGATTTTTAAGATACGGAAATACTTAATACCTGCCGATCACAATAATTATTGATATTGATTCGAACAACTCATACTTCAGAAATTGAGGGGTTTTTTATTTTAATTTACAAACAAATTCAACAGAATGATTAATGATTATATTATATACATTTTTTGGTCAATTTCTGATATCATACAAACTTTCGCCAGGCTGGATTTTATGGTTATACAAGCAGGTGATGTACAGCATGTGCACTTTTCCCCGTACTAACATGCCGCAACCCAACGCATCGTTCCTCTGATAGATCATATTCGCAAATTTATAATCTGCTGGTTTAGCGTTTTGTGGAAAGCTTTCCACACTTTCCTTTTCAAATGTTGTAAACTGCCCCCAATTGCTTTGTATCACCTGCTTCAGTACTTCAGGTACATTGAGTGGATCCTTATAATGAAGGATTTCAGAACTTCTAGCCACATTTAGGTAGCGGGCCGTATTCACGCATGCACTGAGTTCTTCATCATTGCAAAAATTGGTTACGCGCATTGCGATCACGGAGAGCTCCTCATCCCATCGCAGTGGAAGTAGTCGCTTGGCCGGTGGCAAATTTGCTAATGCCCTATGCATTCGCATCCGGAGATTATTGTGATGCGTAATTATTATATTTTTGTTTCTCTCCATGTTGACACCATCGCGCGGCTTCGGACAGTTGTCGCCCCACTTTCAACACATAAGTGCAATTCGAATATACAATTACGCTAATAGGGTTCAACGGCAGGCAGTGGAATACTTACAAACTGGTAGCCACAGGCAATATGACGTATACCCGCCGGGCAAAGCTTCTTACTACAATAGTTCGCAGGTCGCTTGGGTTCATAAAGGTGTCCGCGCATCGAGTATTTTGGTATTTTGGTGCCGTATAGTTTCAGACGGGGTTCGCCAAATGTGACTATCATATTAAACTGAACCAATGCAAGCGCGACAGCTAAATGAATGTACATCTTTGAGTCACATAATCTACTTACTGTTGCAAGAAATACAGCCTCTCCAGCCAGTAGGATTGAATTCCATGCGATTCGATTCGATTTGCGTTCCGCTATTTAAGAGCAGCACCAAATTATAGTTGAACTATTTAATATTTACATTGTTAACTACCGTTTAATGTGAACTTCGACTTGTAAAGTAAGTTTAAAGCATGCTTAAATATAATATTGTATAACACATTTTTCATATATATATATATTTTGTATATTATATGTAGATATCATTAATATGTATGCTTATATGGGGGCGCCACACAATAATTGTTCAACTTTAAGTTTCGTCATCCTGCAGTTCCAGGAACTGCGTGCAAACATCACGACTACATTCACCCTTGGTATTGAATAGGAATTTATAATAATGACCATCCGCGCAAATGGCTAAAATTAGCAAAAGGTTAGATTATTATTATTTAAATCAGCTATGTGTGTTATAACTTACCCACAACCGAATTTGAATCGGCGCCAAAGGCACAAATACAGCGAGGTCCCTGCGGTATGGAGAATTTAACGAAGCTCCATTGACTTGAGAAATACTTGGGTATTATCGGTAGCGATGATTCGCGCTGCTTGTTGTCCTCCAAATTGAAGACATGTATGGTACCGTGATCTGAGGCAACAACAATCATGGTCGATTGATGATTGAAATTGATACAGAATATGTTTGCATGATTGCTGCCGCGTCGCAATTCGGACACCTTTTTGCCGTTCTCCGTATCGAAAATGCGTATAAGTGTGCCTTTCTCGCCGGCGGTGGCCAGGCGAGTGCCTTGCAAATTCAATGCAATGCAACTGATGGCTGCCTCATGCGCAATTACCTCCAAGGGGGCACGCTCCGTGTTGGCAAGATCGACGATTTGTACGTGACCGGTACGCCGACCCGGGAATGCGAGCAGACTCTTATTGCTGTGCGGACAGAGGACGCACAGGCCATTCGGATTGGCGCTTGTCTCGAACACATGCAACTGCTGTGGCTGCTGTGTGAATGTATACACCTTGATCACTCCCTCCAGCACGACGACAATCCGGTCGCGTCTCAGACGAACGGCGCGCACTGGCTGATTGAATTCCAGCGAGATGGCCGGCGATTTCCGTAGGTCATCCCAAACAATCACTTTATTGGGCGGATACAGCGGACGAATGCCGCCGCCAACAAGCGCCAAATAATTGCATCGGAACAGCATTTCCACATGGCTGAGACCACCTGCAAATCGCAGAAACACACAATACAAAGTGCGAAACATTGTTAATCGAGCATGGGAAAAGTCACACACTACAGTAAAGCTACAATTACACAAAAGCCAAGTGAAAATTGTATGATTATAATATGAATTGTGATTTTAATACATTTCATAGATCACTTTCGTGAAGATTTCGAAAATTCTTTGCTAATATCAATAAAACCGGCTGAAAAAAAACTATTACTTTTCTAATTAAATACAAAAAACACTTTAAGATTTAAAAGTGGCACAAAAACATTTCGAATCAGTTAAATATAAATATAAATAATAATTTAAGTGTTTCATTTCCGATAACATATTAATCGAATTCGCCGATCCTGTTATCGGGAAACATATGCATATATATAATAAATCCCTGTTATATTTAAAAAAAAAAACACTTTGCCAAACGTTTGTCACACAAAAATCTACTGCGAATGACATGAATTAATCAAAGCATACAAACATATGACCTACTAGCTGAATTATCAAATATTATTATCTGATGTGAATTTACGCAAGTTATTTGGCCTGCACACACACGCACACACACAGACAGACACACACACACACGCACACTTACCTTCGGGAAAGTATTGACGTTCCTTTTCCTTTAGTGGGTCACAATTGTACACCCGAAATCCGGTGTCTGTGGCACAAGCAAAACATCCTGCGTCGCAATTTTATTATTAATCATTAGGCGTATATATACAAATATTTTATATATATAGTATGTTTATTGCACGTTGAAGCTTCGTGTGCATGAATATGTAAACAACATACAAATTACATTTATTTACCTTGATCCTGGTTGAAGCCAGCATAGAGCAGCCCATTGCCATACGGATTCTGCTCCGTCAAATTCATAATAATGCGGCTGCACTTTCAATGCTCAATGCTTTTTATAAATTATTAGCACTACAAATGATGCGTGATGATTCCCTATTTATTTTTTTTAATGCATTTGCACCAGGGCTGGCGAGAAGCATTTAACAGGGCGCAGCCAACTTCATGCAACGTAAATTTGAGGAAGCGAACTTCTTTCGCTATTTTCGCGGTATTTTAATACAAATAAGAATATAAATTTGTTTTGCTGTATTTAACTAACAAATATATCAGAAAACTATGCTGATCTATGATATTTATCAAAATATTGTAGACAGTGACATTTACACAGAGTTGGTATTTTTTTTGTCTATTGACATATTGATGATTTTTTAGCATACAACCGGCTGTCATACTAAATACAATAAACGAAGCGCTGTTCATTTAATTTTGTGAATTTGCTTATTTTGCACAAATACATGAATTAGTTGGAAAGATTGAAAGACGACAACTGCCCAGCTGCCAAATCAATGGAAAACACATTCGACGATGAGGATCGAATTGAGCCATGCCGCACATGCGGCATCTATTTTATATTCAGCCAATCCATCATTAGGCCAATATTTACAAAATGCGAAACCGGTGACATGCCGGAAATAGTGCAACAAATGCACGCCTGGAATCTGGAGGTAGGTGCGAATTTGGTCCCGTTTCAGACAGCAATACTATGTTAATGTTATCTTTCGATAGCTCAAGGAGGACGATGGGCGGCCGCAGTACATGTGCATAGCCTGCATCAGTGAGTTCCAGAAATTGCTGAAATTCAAGCGCAACTGCCTGGAGACACAGGAGCAATTCGAGAAATTGGACAGCAAGCGTGGCCAGAATGGAGTGGTCATTAAGCAGGAAATTGCAGAGGCAAACGAGCAGACATTTTGCGGCTTCATTTATCTCGATACGGACGACGATGAGGAGGAGGACGACGAGGCGGGCATCGCCGAGGATGGCAGCAGACGTGTTTGGGCTCCACTTGATATACCACATGTGCCCATCAAGGAGGAGCACACGGCACGTGTGCCGCACGAGACGCAATATCATCAGCAGCCGATCGTTGGTAATCTGTCCGAGGAGGCAACATTTGCCCAAGTCAAGCCCGAGGAGCTGGCCGCTGCAAATGGCTTCAGCTCCACACTGTTCGAGAGTCCGCCGAAGCAACAACAACAACTCGAGCAGGCCGATAGCCAGGATGGCGATGATGACATCGTTTGTTTCATCTATGATGATGACGCGTATGACGAAGCAGTGATCACGCTGCCAACACCAATGCAGGAGCCAGGCGTCTTCTGCAAAATGTGCGGACATGCTTCGGCCACGCAGGCCCAGCACACCGAGCACATGAGCCGGATACACATGCTTAAGGACACCGAGTGCCATATATGCGGCAAGAAGTTCACCAACGCACTCGAATCGCGCCTCCGATTTCACATGAAATGGCATAAGCTACAAAAGCACGTGAAATGTCCCATTTGCGGCTTTTTTTGCAACTCCAAAGACACGTTGAAGGATCACAAAATAGCGGTGCATACGCGCTCCAAATGTGATTTCTGCGGCAAGAGTAAGTAGGCCTCAATTGAGGAAGAAATTTATGTTTGATTCGTAATTTGATTCTTCCACTTGCAGTACTGAAGCACAAACAGCTTCTGGGACATCTAAATCGTCATCTTCAAGGTAAATGCTGGTTATATACAATAATGATCCTTAACAGAATTTATTATTCAATTAAATTGTTGCAGAACACGAAGAGGAACTGGCGCGCAAGCTGGGATCAACGCAGACGACGGAAACGGCGACAGTCACAACGCCGCTACGCTTAATAGGTTGCGCCTTCTGCGATGACACCTTCGATGATGCCGAGCAGCTGCAGACGCATGTGCTACACAAGCATCGCACCGTGCCAGCTGAAGAAGGGCACACAACAGAGGAAGAATCTCTGCCGGTAGCCACAGCTGGACAATTGACAGCAAGCGATACCTGCAAACCAGTCGCCCAATCAGAGTCATCCCATCCGGAGTCTGAAGCAACAAGCACCCAGCGGGACAATGTGTCCATGTGCGAGTGTAATATATGCGGAAAAACATTCAATCTACAAATCAAACTAAATCGGCATCTTCGGCTGCACAGCAAGTCACCATTCTGATGGATAAGCGATGTCCATGTAGCCGAAAGAACAGCCACAAATCGGATAAAACACACACAGAATCCTATATTCAGACAGAATCCTATATAATGGATAAGCACAACAAACACACACATCCCAGTTCCACACATCCATACAGACTAAGCCATCATCATAATATCATTGTTAATAATAAATTCATATAGTTAAGATTTTCATGCAAGTCTTTCAAATACTTGCAGTCCATAACTATAAACAATAATTATAACGAAGAGATAAATTTAGATTCATTGAACATTTATTTTAAGGTATGTCTGTCTGCGTTTTGCGATAGGTCTTATTTAGTTCTAAATACAATATTAACAGATTTAATCAAGCTGCGCCGCGCATTGCAAAATTGCACAGCTTTTATATTACAAATTGGAAAGCAAATTGGTTGTTTGCTTGAAAATTCTAAATTCCATATGTAAACTATTATATATATATATAGGTATATATATCAAATCAAAGAACGTAGTTAACAAGCCTCTTTCTATTACTACTCCATACTTAATTGGGCGCCGTCTTTAATACAGCTGTGGGCAGCAATTTGGTGCTTATTGTTTTGCCAGCAACCGCATCAACAGTTGCCGTCGTCACATTGCTCAATTTAACGCCGGCAACAGTTGTCGCCGTCGACATGGGTATCACTTTCATGTTGGACAACGGCTTCAGGTTGACACCCTGCAGATTGGGCGTAAAAAACAATTGGCCGCCATTATTTTGTACGGCAAATACAAGATTATTGCCAGATGTTGCATTGTTGCTTGAGGCGGATGTTGTTATCGTGTTGCTGCCACTGCTGCTGTTGCTGCTTGTGGCGAGCAGCACGTTCTTGCCCAGACGCAACGTTTGTCCGGTACCAGCGCCAATGAGCAGCGTTTTTGGCGCACTTGCAATCCCACTGGATGTGCTGGGCAGGTTGTTGCTAGAGCTGTTGCTGGTCGTGGTGATGCTGCTGCTGGTGGCTAGGCGCAGTAGCTGATTGCCCATAATGACTGTCTGCATGGGCGCACCGGTTGCATTGCGCGCTGGAATGGTCTGCAAGTGGAATTAAACTTAATGCTGGCAGTTCTTTGACAGGCAGTTTCTGCAAATGCTTACCGCTCCTTGTAGCTTCACTGTCTGGCCACCAATGACAATATTCTGTGCCGTCTTCATTGCACCCGTTGTCAGTGTGGTTGTTGCCGTTGGGCTGCTGTGCGTGCTGTTAACCACAGCATTGGTGCCCAGTTTTAGCGTCTTGGCGTGCAGCAACAGCGGCTTGCCGGGCACAACTGTTGTCTTGCCAATTATCTTGGGCACCATTGTTCCATGATGACCGGCGCTCACAATGCGCGCTGTTGTCGGCAGCTGTTTGACGCCCGACTGCTGATGCGTCTGTTGCTGCTGGTGTTGAATTTGAGCACCAGGCGAGAGTGTGATCACATTGCCACCGGCTGTGGATGTGGCCAGCTGTATGATGTTGTTGCCCGTCGTTATCAGCTTGCCGGCATTCGATTTCTGCAACAGACCCTCCAGCGTTATGATCTGACCACCAGTGCTCTGCTGCTGTGTGGATGTTGGTTGCGTGCCACTCGAACCAGCTGACGTCACCACTGGCGTGGTTCGTATGATGCGCGTTGTGGTTGTTGTCTGTGCGGCATTTGCATTCGCTGCTGTCGACGCCACCGGCTGCCTAAAGCTCTGCAACACAATCCGCTGCTGCTGTGGCGAGAGATTCGCGGTGGCCAGCGTCTTCGCCTGTCCACCCATAGTGCTGAGTATTTTTGGCGACGCTTTTGGCAGCGCCTGGAAAACGATATTTTTGTTCGACGAAATTGCTGTGTTGCCTGCACAAAAAAAAAAAAGGTAACAAAATTATGATATCGCAACTGCTCTTAAAACTGATCAAGTAGATATATAGATATAGTTCCGAGAAATAATAATAGGACAACTCGCACAAGAAATGCTTTATGTAAGTTTAAGGAACTTATGAATACATTTTGAGGAGTGGAAGGAATAAAAGTTATAATGAAAAGAACTATAATTTTATTCACCATTTTTAACTTATTTAAATTTAATTATATTTTCTGATAAAGGAAGAAAATGAAAGAAAAAATATAAGCGTAGCATTTTTCAAATGTGAAAGTTAGAAATAAAAAAAGGATTTCTACAAAGCTCGTAAATTGTGCTAATTTTTATATTTGTTGTTTGGCACTTTTCAATTTAAATGAAAAAAAAAAAAAAAACATGAAAAAATTCGGAAGAAAAAATTTCGAAGTGGTCATATTATTGTGTACGCAACTGTATTAACTTTATGGAGTCAAGTTTGAACTGCAACTCACCCACAAGAATTCGTTGCTGCTGTGGCTGTTGTTGCTGCTGGGCTTGTGCCTTTTGCTTGAGCTGCTGCTGCTGCAGTGTGGCAAATGCCTGGGGCGACATCTTGACAATGGTGCCGCCACCCGTGGGCGCGGTGGCATTGGTTAATGGGCTGCCGCTGATCGTTGTTGCCGCTGCCGGCTTGTGGCTGACAATGGAGACGGCGCCAATTTTTTGCTGCTGCTGCAACGGACGCACTGTGGTCTGGGCGAGCATGCGTGGTCCAAGGATTTGCACAGTTGCAGCAGCGGGCTTGGCAGCTGCAGCAGCAATCGGATTGGGCAGCTGGACAACGGCAGGTTTGGTGGCCACTGCTGTGCCAATTGCTCCACTTGCTCCAGCTGCGGGCAGCAGGCGTATTATATTCTTGGGCATTGGCTGGCGTGCTGGAGAGGATTTGCTGGCGTGCTGCTGCTGATCCAGTGGCATAATGAAGCTGGCCGCTGTTGCTCCGACCGTTGGCGCCTGTGCATTGGGCGCATTGATAACAATGGGCTTCTTGATTGCCAACTTTTTGGTGGGCGTGGCAGCCACATGCACCGTCTGCAATCCGCTGGGCGTCGACACCAAAATGGGCGTGGTATTGCGTGCGGGACTGCAGCTCAGAGGCGACTGCTGCTGCTGCTGCTGGACCTGTTGCACCTGCTGCTGTATTTTGGGCGAGGTCTTCAGCAGCTGAACGGGCGCTGTGGGCGATCTGTCGAGAATGGTGACAACGCCGCTGCGTTGCGTGGGCTTCAGCAGCGATTTCTGTGCCGTCATCAGCTGCGTGGGCACAACAGTGGGCGGCACATGATATTTGAGCGGCGGCACTGGTGGACACTTAACCTGCAGGGGAAGTGGAGTTTGTGCTAGCTTCTTTATCAACACAGCACCAGTTGCAGGAGAAGAAGCAGCTGCAGTTGCTACTGCTGCTGGGAGTTGGGCTTGTTGTGGTTGTGGTGCAGCTGCTGTGGCCGCCACTAAAGCGGGCAGCTCGGGTGTCGCCTCCATGGTCTCATCCTTCTTTGGCTTTTGCTTGCGCTGCTGCTGCTTCTGTTTGACCATTGTCTGATTCTGGCGATGCATTAGCTCAAAGTCCGCCTCGCTGCGATTGCGATGCAAATAGATCCAAATCTTGCGGCGTGCATCGTAACGCACACACGGATCGAGGCCGCCATGCATGCGATCCAGTGCACCGCTGACAATCGTCTGCAGTACATTCTCCGCCGCTTGCCGGTTGACGAACTGCGAGCATTTCAACAGCTCCGAGATTTCGGAGCGTGTACCCTCGCCATTGGGCAGCCGTGCGGTCGCATCGCGCACCAGCGTCAATATGGTCACATAAGGCGGTCGATCATCGACCATGATCGCATGACCCCGGGCCTTGTTCAGCGCCAAACTCTGCGTGTAGATGCCCTTGACGGGACCGACAACACTCTCGTAGCCGTGCAGTCGATACGTGAACGGACGATGCGGCTGATCGAAACGCAAACGCTCCTGTCGCTGAAACTCCAGCATCTCTGCCTGGGTGGCCACCCGCACCGCCCAGCTGGTGGGGCAGCGTGGTGGCGGCGTTGGCGCCACATCCACAACGGGACTCAACAGCTGCTGTTGTTGCTGCTGCTGCTGTGGAGTCGCCAGCGCTTGTTGCACAATCGTTGTATCCTCCTTGCGTCGTTGCAACCAGTGCTGGCAGAGCGTTTGCAGACGCGCATCCGAATCGCGTCCAGCGCCAATCCACTGATAGATATTCAACTGGGTCTTGTGCTCAATATACGGCACATATTCGGCCGGCAGCGTTGGAAAGTCACCGGACAGAAAGTTAACAGCCGATTGCAGTAGATGCGTCCAATCCACCGGCAGCTGACGCAGCCAATCCGGCACACCGCCGGTGCAGCTCTCCGTGCGCCACTTGAGCAGCAGAGCGTGCAATTCGGCATAGTTCAAGCGATGCTGCGGCGTCGAAACGAACAGATCCCGGAGCAGCGAGAAGTAGCTGCCATGTGCATGACGCGGCATCGTCGTCGTTGTTGCCGTCGTCGTCGTCGCCGTTGTTAATATTTCCTGGGTGGGACTGCCCGTGATGTGAGCACCAGCCTTGACCAATGCCCGAGGCGAGGTGTTGATGATGGAGCGCACCGTAATCGGCTCCAGTTTGGGTAGCGGGTGAGCGGGCGACAGTGTCTTAGACATCGCCTGCTCAGCCTGCTCCTGCAATTCCGGCTCCAGCTCCTCCTCGTCGGGTTCCAGGGCGGCACGTCCATACAGCTGCTGCGGTTCATCCGTCAGCAGTTCGGCCACCGGTTCCGTCGACTTTGTCTTGTTGTTGCTGTTGTTGTTGCCACCAATAGGCACCAGCGCCGGCGGCTCGCTTACATTGTGATTGAGACGCGCTGTCAGCGCTTTTGGCTTGCGTCCCGGCTTGAAGTTGCCAACGAACTGGGCACGTGTGCAGATATCCCGCAATCTTATGTCAGCAGTGTCAAAGTCCGGCAATTGCTGAGCAAACAGAATAAAGAATTTAATTTTAATAATAACTATGAGTTAGCTCGTCACATATTTCTTATTAATATAAGTTTAAGCTTGGGTTGCCACTGGCAAAGAGGGGCAGGCCTCTAAAGACCTTCTCAGCTAGATGAGCCAAGACTCTAAGATATGCCATCGATATACTAAAATAAAAAAAGAAAACTTTCATAATCGAATCAATACAAGTCCATTTTTAGGCGCAAATTGGCAACCATGTTTTTGTTGTTTGTTTTTTAAGAAAAACTTTCCAAATTTGGTATTGATTTGTATTCGTATAAAATACAGCAATTTTGAAATTGGGTGTTGATTTTTGATTGATATAGATACCAGCAGAAACAATTTTTTAATTTAATTTTCGATATTTTCCAATAAGTTGGCAAAACAGAAATAGAAAAGTCAGAGAAATTTTACTTACCGGCTGCTGTAGTTTTCGTCGCTTGTAGTCACGTAAATATTTCTTGAGGTTTCTCTCGTTGAGCGGCTGCATCTTATCGGACTGCATGCCACGCAGGACTTGCTCATCTTCCAAGCCGGCGCGTCGCTTGAAGAAGGTACTGTAAATGCATTTCTTGTCCGCCGCATTCGATGGTCTCAATGTGATCGTCGTCTCCGTTGACGTTTTCTGCTGCTGTCGCTGCTCGGCAATTGCGGCCAGTTGTGCTGCCCTCTCCTCCTCCTCCACCTCCGCGTCCAATTCGTCGGCACTGATGTCACCGGGCTGCAGCTGCAGATCGCGTGCCAGCTGCACGAGCTCCTGGCAGTAGCGTTTGCGTGCCCGCTCCAAACAGAACCTATTGTTCTCACGGTAGTGCAGGGTGGGCGTTTTCCGTTTGCGTGGACGGGCTTTGGGCGCCTTGAATGTATCGCCGCCGGGCGGCGGTGCCATGTTGTAGACCTGCTGCAAAATTTGTTCGCGGGACAGGAACAGCTCCTTGGCCAATCGGCTGAGACGTTCGGCCTCTTGAAAGCGACGCTCGCGACGCTGCGAGCGCTCAATGCTGCGACGTAGCTGGCGGACATCGGGCCGCAGGCTGCCCTCCTCCAGCTGCCGTTGCAGCCGGAGCAGCGGCGATTGGCCGAAATGTTGCAGGCCACCGTTAAATAGCTGCAGCAGGGTGCGATCCTGTTCCGCGGCAGCCTGTGCTGGCGTCAGCAACGCTGCATAGCTTGGCAGTAGCGCTTGGAGGTGCGCCTGCATCGGATTGGGCAGCATTTGCCAAGTTTCCACCGAGAAGAATTCGTGAAAAATGCTGGCGCTCTCGCAGAGACCCCGGGGCAAACGGAAGATGTGCTGGGCACCCAGCTGGGCGAGTTCCAGTTGATCGGATTGCGTTGTCGTCGCATCATCAGAATCGGAATTGCTGTGCGTATCCTGATCTGTGGCATCCTCATCCTGATCATCATCGTCGGCGTCATCGTCGCTGGCATTGCTGCTGGAGCTGGTCGCCGTTTTGCCGCTACTGCTGCCAGCGGCGGCGGCGGCGGGGCTGCTGTTGCTGCTGCTGCTGCAGTCGGCGTTGTCATTGATGTTGTAAGAGCCGCTAAGCTCCTCCTCCTCCTCCTCTGATTCCGGACATGGCATGCTGTTCATATTATTATTATTATTGCTGTTGTTGTTGCTGCAGTTGTTGTTGCTATTGCTGTTGCTCATTGCTAGTTGAGGAATTTTCGTCGATTTTTACACAATTAATGAATGCAACTTTGATTCTCTTCGCACACTGGGCAAATTTTTTCTCTACACTAATTTATAATTTTTGTCTCTTCCGCTGCCTCGTTATATCAAACATATTTGCTGCTTGTTTTCCTCTTTTTATTGCCTTTGCTTCTTTGGTTAGTAGCATGTTTTCTCTGCGTTTTTTGGTGTTTTTCTTTGCTTCGTATTTTCGGAACGCGTTGGCAGCACGCACCCGCTTAAATCACGGAGTGGCAACTCTACGCGGAAAACAGCTGGCGACATGGCCTTTAGTGCGAATAGTTAAATTAAACAAATACATTGAAATATATTTTCATATATGCATTTGTCGTTGCAATTATATACGATTAAGCTCTTGTTCATTTTTATGTCTAGCAGCTTCGGCAAATTGTGAATTGTAATTATTGTGACAAAAGTGACAATGATATTTAACTGTAAATATACTTCATCTATATATTTAAATTAAATTATTGCAGGCACATTTAGACAATGCCGCAAAACACCACTTCTGTGAGTACAAAAATATGGATATTCAGTCATGCAGTCACGGTTTAAATAAGAATATCAGATAAGCGATGATTGCTCATCTCTAGTGTCGGCGCTAGAGTTGCCTTTGCTATGATCAACATCTGTGTGCTTGTGTGCTGTGTATACTAGCAAATAAAATTTTAAGCGGCGGCGTAGGCAGACTGCTGTTTCTGTCTGTATTATTGTTGTATATACTTAATTGATTTTAATTCAATTCAAGTGTACACAAATCCTTTGTGAATGTGCACCGAGTGCATTTGCTAAGTGCTGGTCGAAATGAAAACGCAAATGAAAAATCGCAAAAGGTGAGCGCAACGCATTTGTATGTGTGTTTGTAGGTAAGCGTGTGTGCGTGCGAGTACGAGTACATGTATGTGTGAGTGTGCAGTTCGCGTCTGTGCCAAAAAGCGCGGCGGTGGAATGTTGAAAAATTAACTAATTTAAAATGTTTGACATGGCCACATTATCATCAAATGTAACATTAATATTACAGTTTTAAGCTGCCCGTTTTTTGTTTTCAAATGGAAAATACAAACTTCAGCTCTTTAAAAAAGAAAAAGAAAGAAAACAACATATTTTGCAGATAAAAAAAAAACGTAGAGAAGAAGAAGCAGAGCGCAACAAAAACGCCGAAAGAGGACGCGCGGCGTCGAATGCAAGTGGAAGAGTGCTTGTCGTCTGTTTTTTGAACTAAAAGTAGTGAAATAGCAACAAAGAAAAAAGATTATTGTGCTGCAAACTTGCATACCCTGCAACCCAGTTAAAATCGTAGCAAGCGTCTGATTAAAATATTTAGTTATGAGAGGCAGTGGAAAGCATTTTCACTTGCACCGGTGGCGTTTCTAACATGCTTTAGATTATCAATAATTACATTTTTTAAAATAATTTTTAGCATAATTTAGAGTGTGTATTTGATTAAGTGCATACATGTTATGAGTAATTGAGACTACAGGGTATCTCCTAGTTGGTTATCGCATGATTTTAAACGAATTTCTTTTCGTTTCTTTCATTTCATTTTATTTTTTTAGCTTTGTTTAAATTTGAGACGCGGCGCAAATAAGCTCGTGGCACACCGTTACCTATGGGAGACGAAAATTCAGACTCTCGCGAGACATTTGTTGCAACTTTGATCAATCCAGACGCCGATAGCAGCAACACCTCGAAAGAGATCACAACTATACTAAAGTCCGAGGCAAGCTATCAGATCAGCGATGTCAATGAGAATTCAACAAATTGGGAAGAAAGAATAGCACCAACAACAACAGCAGCAGCAACTATTGAAGAAATCAGTAATGGAACTAACGGAAATGGAACAGTGAAGGTTGCACTCGACGAATTCTCAAACAGCTGCTCGGACGACGATCAAGGCGTTCTGGAGAAGCCAGCATTCAAAATAAGCATTGTTCCATTGGAGAAACTGCTGGCACAACCAAAAAGCAACGGCAACAGCACCAGAACAACTAGAAACTCCAACAACAACAACAGTAAACTTAATGAAAGAGCAACTAATCTAACTAAAAGAACAAATTTGCGATCATCGTCGGTTTTGCCGCCGCGTAAAAGTCGCAACAAAAGTGTGTCCATTATCGAATTAAGCAACAGCGACACAGAAACTGACGAAGACGCCATTATTGTGCAACGTAGAAGTCGGATCAACAGCACATCCACATCAACATCCACATCCAGCACAGCAGCTGGCAAGGAGTCAGCTAAAAAGTTGCCAACCAAACAGAGTTTGCTCTCAAAATTGTTAATCGACAGCGATAGCACAACAGCAAGTGAGGAGACAAACACAACAAAACAGTTGCGTCGCTGTGTGGTGCGTGTAAAGCGCATTAAGCTGCCAACAACAACAGCTAAAGCAAGAGCAGCAGCTAAAGCCACAACAGCAGCTAAAACCACAACAGCAACTGAAGCAACAACAGCAGCTAAAGCCACAACAGCAACAACAACAGCAGAAGCAACAACAACAACAGCAGCAACAACAGCAGCAGCAACAGAAGCCGCAACAAAAGCATCAAAACAAATAAACGAAGAAACAACTACAAAAAAAATAATAACAGAATCATCAGCAGAGACAACAACAGCAGGAACAACATCAGTAAAAACTACGGCAGAAGCAAACACAAGAGCAGCAATAGGGACACTGACAGCAGCAACAACAGAAGAATCAGCAACAGCAGCAACAACAGAAGAATCAGCAACAGCAGCAACAACAGAAGAATCAGCAACAGCAGCAACAACAGAAGAATCAGCAACAACAGAAGAATCAGCAACAGCAGCAACAACAGAAGAATCAGCAACAGCAGCAACAACAGAAAAAGCGGCAGCTAAAAAACCTGAGCCAAAGCGCAAAATGAGCACAGATTCCGAGGTGGAAGAAGCGAGCACATCGAAGCGCAATCGTCGCGATAAAAGCGCCAGTGCCAGCGATAACGATTCCGATTACAAGGCAGCTGCGGACTCCGATGAGGAGGAACAAGTGGAATCAGAACATGAAAAAGATGCTGAAAAATCGGATGCAGAGGCAGACGCAGACGCTGCTGCTGGCCAAAGCAGCGACAGCGAAGTAATGCCACAACGCAAGCGGCGCAATTTTTCAAACAAAAAAGATGCGGGCTCTGCGCAGGACTCATCGGATTTCGAGCCGGAGGACAAGAAGAAGAAGAAGCGACGACGCATCAAGAAGACATCCAGTGGCGACAGTGACGATGGTGACGACGAAAAGAACAAGAACAAGCGCAAACACATACGCAAAATCATCAAGACTAAGGATTTGGATTTGACCACCAAGGAGGCAGCCAAGGAAGAGGACGATCGTCGCAAACGCATCGAGGAGCGTCAAAAGATCTACAATCGCATCTTTGAAAAATCGGAGAGCATCGAAATTAGCGAGCTAATATTGGATTTCGATGAGGAGTCGAAAAAGGCACTGCTCCAGGTGGACAAGGGACTGCTGAAGAAGCTAAAGCCCCACCAGGTGGCTGGCGTCAAGTTCATGTGGGACGCGTGCTTCGAGACGCTCAAAGAGAGCGAAAAGAATGCCGGCTCCGGCTGTATATTGGCCCATTGCATGGGCCTGGGCAAAACGCTGCAGGTGGTCACTCTCTCCCACACGCTACTCATCAATTCGAGGCGTACGGGTGTGGAGCGTGTGTTGGTCATCTCGCCGCTGAGTACCGTGAATAATTGGGCACGTGAATTTGTCCATTGGATGGCGTTCGCCCATCGACGCGACATCGAGATTTATGACATTTCACGGTACAAGGACAAGCCGACGCGCATCTTTAAACTGAACGAATGGCATGAGGAGGGCGGCGTCTGCATTCTGGGCTATGACATGTATCGCATTCTCGCCAACGAGAAGGCAAAGGGTCTGCGCAAGAAGCAACGCGAACAGCTCCAGCATGCCCTCGTCGAACCCGGGCCAGATCTCGTCGTCTGCGACGAGGGTCATCTGCTCAAGAACGAGAAGACATCGATTAGCAAGGCGGTCACACGGATGCGAACCAAGCGACGCATCGTACTCACCGGCACGCCTCTACAAAATAATCTCAAAGAATGTAAGCTATAGCACTAGAAGGATGATCCTTACACAAATCGCTAAACGTTATTTTTCCCTCTCGTCCTTTAGACTATTGCATGATACAGTTTGTGAAGCCAAGTCTATTGGGTACATATAAGGAGTATATGAATCGCTTTGTCAACCCAATTAGCAATGGCCAGTATACGGATTCCACGGAGCGTGATTTGCGCCTGATGAAGCATCGTTCGCATATTCTGCACAAGTTACTCGAGGGTTGCATTCAGCGACGGGATTACTCGGTGCTGGCGCCTTATTTGCCGCCCAAGTATGAGTATGTTGTCTATACGACATTGTCGGAGCTGCAGCAGCAGCTGTATGGCTATTATATGACAACGCATCGGGATCAGGCCAGCTCGGATATTTGTGGCAAGGGTGCCCGTCTGTTTCAGGACTTTCAGGACTTGCGACGAATCTGGACACATCCGATGAATCTGCGCGTCAACAGCGACAATGTAATTGCGAAGCGTTTGCTAAGCAACGATGACTCCGAGGAGGAAGGCTTTATTTGTGATGATTCGGAGGAGGAGGACGTCGTCTCGAATTCATCGGAGAGCGGTGATTCGTTCAAGTCGGATGCCAGCTTAACCATGGGCAACAGTGATGCCGCCGGCGGCAGCAAAATGAAGAGTCGCAAGACACGCAACGGCGTTCGTGATGGGTTGGTGGACAGTGATTCGGATGTGGAACTTATGGGCGGCGGCGTATCTATGCAGAAGGATGATCCATCCGAGTGGTGGAAACCATTCGTCGAGGAGAAGGAGCTGAACAACGTTAATCATTCCCCCAAGCTGCTCATGCTGCTCCGATTGCTGCAACAATGCGAGGCAATCGGTGACAAGCTGCTCGTCTTCTCCCAATCCCTACAATCCCTGGATGTTATCGAGCATTTCCTCTCGCTGGTGGATAGCAATAGCAAGGGCTACGAATTTGAGGGTGAGTCGTGCTCTGCGGATTGGCTATGCCAGATCTAAGTAGCATCATAATTAAGATGAGGGAAATATTGGATATATATCTATAATGCATTAAGGAATACATTTTCTTCAGTTCTAATCGTTTTCTTCTCAATGCCGCAGGTGATGTGGGTAACTTTAAGGGCTCTTGGATACAGGGCGAAGATTACTTCCGTTTGGATGGCTCGTGCAGCGTGGAGCAGCGTGAGTCGATGTGCAAGCAGTTCAATAATGCCAGCAATGTGCGTGCCCGTCTCTTTCTCATCTCGACTAGAGCTGGTGGATTGGGCATCAATTTGGTGGCAGCCAATCGTGTCGTCATTTTCGATGTCTCGTGGAATCCTTCGCACGACACGCAGAGCATCTTTCGTGTGTATCGCTTTGGGCAGGTGAAGCCGTGCTACATCTATCGTCTCATCGCCATGGGCACCATGGAGCAGAAGGTCTATGAGCGACAGGTGGCAAAACAGGCAACGGCGAAGCGTGTGATCGATGAGCAGCAGATCTCTAGACATTATAACCAAACTGATTTAATGGAGCTTTACTCGTATGAGCTGAAGCCGAGCGCTGAGCGCGAGATGCCGCTGTTGCCCAAGGATCGATTGTTTGCCGAGCTGCTGACCGAGCATGAGAAGCTGATATTTAAATATCACGAGCATGACTCGCTGCTTGAGCAGGAGGAGCACGAGAATCTATCCGAGGAAGAGCGCAAATCGGCCTGGGCCGAATACGAGGCGGAGAAGACGCGCGCCGTCCAAGCTTCGCAGTATATGAGCTATGATCGCAACGCCTTTGGTGCCCAGATGGTTAGCCAGTTTGGCAATGCCTCCGGCAGTGTTACATCCAATAAGATATTTGGATTCCGCTCGGATATTCTGTTGCAGCTGCTTAACATGAAGATATCGAAGGATCATCCGGAGCTAACACAGAATCAGGTCATACAATTAGTGCCCAGCTATCTGCAGCAGCTGTACAATGAGATGAACAATGGTGATCCGACCATGTACAAGGATCTGTTGCAGCTACATACACACATTGTGCATCCCAGCGGCATGTACATGAATCCCTTGCTCTATACCAATCAAAATCCATCGGCGGCGGGCTACAATCAGGGAACTGGACAAACAGTTGGCGCCACTGTTGCACCCACAGCCAGTGCGACCGGTTTTGAGGCGGACAAGGTATACGAGATTGATTAAGTGAAAATCGACATATAGTACATATTATGTTCACGAATCCATTATATTATTGTGCACACAGTGAATCACGCGAGGATTGGCTATTGTCCTCATCATTAAACATAAGATACATATGTGGTTTTTTTTTCGTGTATCAATTTCGATTTAATGTTAGTTAATTTGTCGTCTTATACTAATTTGAAGAACAAAGCGAAAACAGTCTTTGTAATTACAAATTATTCGTGAATACATAGCCCAAGCATAAGTTTATATAGTTTTTATGTCTGAATTTAGTTTAAAGCAGTCCTAATACATTTAGAATTATATTAGATACCGATACCAATTTACACAAAAAACACACAAGAAACAAGAAAACGAAAAAAAAAACAAACAAAAAACAAAATGCAAATATATAATGAGTTAAATATACATGGATATATTAGCTATTATACGCGATCTTTGCAAAGGTACGCAAAAAAAATTTAACTACACACGCAGCAAGAATAACAAACAATAAATGGCACAGAATACGATAAATAATACTATTGGAGTTTTAACTTTTACTTGCATGGATAAACTGATCTTGATCTTGACTTCAATTAGTTTAAATAAATTAAATTTAAAGTTCTACAACTCTACAATTTAATAATCTCTTAAATATCTGCATTGTCCCAAATGGGAAATACTTTAGAAAAAGTTAATTTCCTGGATAAACTGATCTTGATCTTGACGATAGTTCAAATAATGATATTCAATGATTCCTTATCAATTCGAATGCTCCCAATGGGAAAGTTTATAAAAATATAGGGCGTATTGCGAGAAAATTTATTTCAATGGATCGACAATTTTTTATTTTATTTTCATTTAATAGATATTAACAACAGATATTAAACATGTTGTTTTGGTCATCGGTCACAGATTAAATACAAAGTTGGGACATCTTCCAGCTTGACTCGACGTAAAAGTCTTAATTTAAGTATAAGTTTTAATGTTTATTAAAATGTTCATAACTTAGAGATTATATTAGATTCTATGACATCACTTGGGCGGCAGTTTGCCCATCATGCGCAGCTGTTGCACCTGCTGTGCCTGCAGTAAATGCTGTGGTCCTCCAGGCAGCTGTACGCCCGGTGGCATGCCGCTCATTAGGCCAGGACGTGGCCCCGGTCCACCCATTGGCTGCATGCCCGTTGGACACGGGCCGGGCATCATCGGTTGTGTGGGGCGATTGTGGACACCTTGCTGGATATCGGACAGACAAGCTTTCCACTCTTCCAGGCGATTGTAGTGCTTTTGCAGCAGCGTCTCTTTGCGTGCTATCTCAATGCTTAGATCTTGATTTTCATCCTTGATGAGCATATGCGGTTTAAGCGTGGAGACGAGAAAGCGTTTCTGTAGAAAGAATGCCTCCATTTGGCGGGCCACATCGATGAAGCGATTCGTTGTTTTTTGCACCTCCAGATCGATTTCCTCCTTGTTGGTGCCGGAGTTGGGCTCCTGTTTGGTTAGCGAGAGCAGACAGGCCTGAAAGGCTTCCTCGAACTCATCCATTAAATTGCCTCCACCGGCTTCGTTATTTGGCGTAGACATATTTGTATTTTTTTCCTGTTTACAAGTTACAAACTGTAAACAATTCTATGAATCGGCAAAGTACGCATTCCCAGAAGAAGTACTAAAAAATCCAAAAAAATAAGGCTGCCTTTGCGATTAATCGCACAAAAGATATCGATACTATTAGATAACGAAATTAATTCCAGGAATACCATTCACATAATAGTTTGTTAGTTAAATGATGCTAAAATAGGAATGTCATTAACATAATTATTTATTGGTTAAGTGTGCTAAAATGTCAGCACATCAGATCATAAGAAGTCTGTACACTGCTCAATGGAGTCTCCTAGCTCGAGTGCCACGACGCGCTAATCCCGGCCTGGGCTATCAACTGCAGCAGCTCCAGCAGCCTAGTGTCGAGGATGCTAGTGAAGATTATGCCGACATGGAGGCGGATTTCAAGTCCGCCCATCGTACACATCAGCAGCACGAGGCACAGCAGCAACAGCAACGCGATCGTGTGCGACAATTTATGATCAAGCACAAATACTTTCGCAATGCCAAATTGCCCAACTTGTTGCTGTATGCGGAGAAGGAGCAAATGCGTCTGCTCCACGAACGCGATGCGGATGAATGGAGTGTGGAGCGATTGGCGGAGAGTTTCCCGGCCACAGCGGACATTGTGCAGAAGGTGTTGCGCTCCAAGTGGCGGCCACAAAGTGTGGAACGCATACGCAATCATGATGCCAGCGTTATGAGGAACTGGACACAGTTGCGTGCTGGAAAATGTGCAGATGTGCCGCCCGAGCTGTTGCAGCATTTACAGAAATTTGCTCAACGCCAACGAGGAGACTTGCAACAATTAAGGCCAGAGCAGTGGCCGACACGACCAGAGCTGCCGGTGCCGCAGCGAAATGAATTCCGAGCGCTGCTGGGCAAAGAGGGCAACAAGCAGCTGGAATCGGGCAACTCAACACAGCGATTAAAGGCTCGGATTATGCCGCCCGCGGCGGTCGAGGAGGAAACCTATTTGCTGGACAAGGTGGTAGATAAGCGTAAAATGCGTCTGCAGGAGCTAAAGGCATTGCAAGTGTTGCCCCAGCACCAGGAGCAGCAGCTAGAGCAACCATTGCCCAATCCCAGTGGCACTGGTCCATTGCCCAGTTTTGTGGAGAAATTCGAGCGAACTGAAATTGTTGTTAGCGTTGCGGATCAGCGCAAATACGAGATGAGCAAAGTGAAGGATCGCATTGTTATACCACGCAAACTATATCAGCAAGGAGCCACCTATCGCGTGGAGGATGCCTACTACGATGACGATGGAGAGCTGCTGTATCGCGTGCCCGGCATGACTGGCGGACAGCGACATTAAGATTAAGAGACAATCGAAGCTAGTCTAAATGTTAAAAATAAAAATAAATCTATCCTTACGAATTGAGCAGAAGGTATTGAATACCCTGAATTGAATGATTAGTGTTATGTGTTCCGTTCTAGAAGGCAGTGAATATCCTGCTATGCCTGAATTGGTTCCAGGATTATTCCTAGCGGATCAGTTTGTTTTCCATTAAATTTTCGCTCTTTCAGTTTATCGAAAGAAAATTGAACAAATGCGCTAAAATTAAAAGGTAATCGAAGCTAGTCCAAATGTTAAATATAATTGAATATTTTGAGTTAATCATCAGAAGGTAGTGAAGACCCTGACTATAACAATATATATTTATCTAGATGAATTGAATGTTTTGTGTCAATAATAAGAAGATACTGAATTGCCTGCTTTGCCTGGAGCCATTGGTTCATTTAGTTTAGTTTAGTTTTTTCTTCGCTTTTTAAGCGCATCCTAGGAAAATTGAACAAATGTACTAGAATTAAGAGGAACTCGAAGCTAGTCTCAATGTTAAGTATGACAATAAATCGAAGAATATCTAATCTAATCTCATCATCAGAAGGTATTGAAGACTCTTCTGTGCCTGGTTTATTCCAAGTCGCTCAGATTTTTCCACTGAATTTCGCCTTTTTCAATTCATCGGGCGAAAATTGATCGATTGAAGCTGGTGTAAATGTTATATATAGAAAATTAAATATATCAATATCTAATCTAATTATCAGAAGGTATTGAATATCCTGCTTTGCCTGAAACCAATGGTTTATTCCAAGTCGATCCATATCCACACAATTTCCCCTTTTTTAATTCATCGTACGAAAATTGAACAATTGAAGAGGCAATTGAAGCTAGTTAATTAATTGTTTAATATAACAATATATAACGATATCTAATCTAATCATCAGAAGTTGTTGAATAGCCTGCTTTGACTGGACGGGCTCCAGGTTTCTTCCAAGCCGATTAGTTTTTTACACTCAATTTCCGCATTTTAAATTTATCGAACGAAAATTGAACAATTGAAGCTTGTCTAATTGTTAAATATACAAATATATAACGATATCTAATCTAATCTAACCATCAGATGTTGTTGGATAGCCTGCTTTGACTGGACTGGCTCCAAGTTTATTTCAAGTCGAACAGTTTCTTTCCGCTCAATTTCCGCATTTCATATTCATCGAACGAAAGTTGAAGAAATGCACAAAGATCGATGGTAGTCTAATTTTAAATATAACACTATATCTAACTTATCTAATCTAATATTTAATCGTATCTAATCTAAAGATCAGATGGTATTGATTACCTTGCTATGCTTGGATTGGCTTCAGCTTTATTCCAAGTCGATACGCAATTTCCACGTAATTTCCCCTCGAAAATTGCAAAAATGCTGTTTTCAAATTGTAACGTTTTATTACAAAAATATAAACATATAAACTGTCAAATAGTTATAGCATTAGTTATTGAAGGCAGCTGCGATTAGATCACTGCCCGCATGCAGTGCATCCGAGGCAACAGTTATTTGGGTGCCCGTCAGCCTGGCCACAAGATCACAGGCAGCTATTTCCGCATAGTTGGCGCCGCCAACAACAAACACAAACAAGTTGCGCAGACGCAGCGGAAAGATGTCAGGTGTTTTCAGTTGGGTAGCAAAGGATTTGGGCGTGCTCGGCTGTCCGCCTGCCACGTGCAGCTGCAGTCCATCGATCATGGCCAGCTTGTTGGCCAACTGCTCGGCACTGTTGGCATTGAGGAGTATCGAGCACAGCTGCGCCGCCAGCGGGATGTACGTGCCATTGAAGACAAAGCTGGGACACGATTGCTTGGCAGCATGTCCGGTAGCAGCAGCCGCAGCAGCGGATGTGGATGGTGCTGGCTGATCTGCGTCCGCACAGGATGTCAGCAATTTAAGGCGATTGGCATTGGCCTGAAATTCGGTTTGCTGAAACTTGGGCAGCGGCAAATTGGAGAGGAGTTTGGCGGACGTCTTGCGCTCGGGCAGCAGCACCGGCAACAAGCCTGCCTGTGCCAGCTGCTGGAAGACGCACAGTTCCCGGTGGCCAAACATGTTGCAATAGTTGCGCGCAAAACTCTGCAGCTCCTCGGGTGCAACGCCGGCGCACAGATGCAGCAAGCAGAGCAGACGCAGCGTATTATAACGCTGGCCATCTGTGGTTAGCAGCTCATCGATCTCGGTGAGAAGGCGCTTGCGTGAAACATTGTTGAGGATGTCCTCCTCGAGCGTTTGCAGGCGGCGAAAGTTGCCCAACATTTGGATGACAATCTCGGAGGCATTTAGGTGTCGCAGCACTTTGGCCTTTAGCTCCGTCAACTTAGGCAGCTTGCGTGCGACATAGTCGTGCATCTCCTCCAGTTGCATGTCGTTGAGCTTCTGCAACTCCAGGCTCAGGGATTTCACCTGCGCACGCACCAAACTGCTTGCCTGGGCGAAGTGCTTGTAACGATTATCACCGTAGATCTCATCACAAGCGGAATTCAGGCGAATGCTGCTCAGCTTGCCACTGATTGGCTTCAGATCGCTTTTGCCTTGGAGCAGCTGCAGCTTCTGGCTGCGTATCTTATTGTTGGCATTATCAATCATAATTTCCCCAGCACGCAGCTGGAACACCTCCAGCAACAGGCCAGCATAAATGGCGGGCGTCAGCAATGACGACGCATAATCCTTGTCCCTGTCTATAATCAGCCAGGCACCAAAGTCGGCCGGATTTGTCGGCTCTGGCACTGTGCCCAGCGACTGCATCAGCTGCACCAGCTGTCCCGCATGGCTGCCAAAGGTGAGGGTAAGCATTGGCTTGCCACAAATCATTTGCAGCAGTCGCAGACTCTGCGCCACAGCAGGCAGCGCCGAGGTATTCCCTTGCAAATAGAGGCATTCGTAGAGCTGCATTGAAGAATAGAAGTGATACAAAGTGAGTAAATGGATTTGGATGTCTAACAAGGATTTGGCATTTCTTTGAAATGAGTAGAAACTCTTTGAGCGTTAATTAGACGGGAGGGAGATAATCATCTATAGTTCTTCGGTTTCTCTTCACTTCAAATCAAATGCTTATAGCTGACCGTACTCTCCACTCACATTTGGCAGCTCGAGACTCAGCACGCCCTGATCGAGGTATATGAAGTCCCAGTTGTAATGATGCAGCTGGACGAGACCCCAGAGGCCGGCCTGTTCGAGCAACGCATGAAAATATGCATAGCAGCTGGGCACGCAAATGATGTGAACCATGCGCAGCGCTAGATCTGGTGACTCAGTGGGCGTGGCTAGGGTAAGGGGTTGCAGTTGACGCAACAGCGTCTGTAAAGTGCCTAGCAGACTGCGTATCATGTAGATGTGCACCTGGTCGTCATCTCGATGCAGTCTTTGTTTTGCATCCAGTTTGTAGATACGCTGAATGCCCTTCAATCTGTAAATTGTGTTGTTTAATAACAAGTTTAATAAGATATGCATGGACTACTCACTTCAACCAGGAGGCGGTACACACATGTTCGAGCGGCTTGATCAGCTCGGGCTCCAAGACGAGCTCCTTTTTGCCCGGTATGGAGCATAGTATTGCCTGCAACTGAACCGAAGACATACAAAAATTGCATTTTAATACAATAAATGACATGGTGCACACACACACACACCCATACACACACACCTTTTCCTGTGCCACCAGTTGAAATCCTTGCAATTTCTTCTCCAGCGTCACATCCATTTAGGGGAACTTCTACCGATACTTTTGACGTTTGCAAGATATCGACAAGCGGCGTGCTCCGATAACAGTCTCGACGATGTATCGATTCATTTGTAAAAAAATGCGCCAACATATTCTAATAAGAAAACAATTTAATTATTGACCATTTTTAATAATGAAAAAAAATCATGGCTTATATCAAACTACTGTAGGTTTTGAATTATTCAAATGTGGATTTACGGGAGTAAAATTATCAGACTAATCTTATCAAATTATATTAATTATTTACAAACCGTTGAAAATAATCACACATTTTTCAAGCGTTTTGAGAATCAAAAAGATTAATTTGGCATAATGCACTTTGTTGCATTTCTAGTTGAAATGCATTATCTATTTTATGATAAGATATGACCAACAATATTTTGCGATTTCGAACAAAGAAGATAAAAATTACAGCTTTTGGACACAAAATAATTACTACCGATGACTTTCAGGAATCAGTACTCAGTATTGCACATTGCACACACAACGTATAGTTCGGATAGTACAAATAAGTACAAGTAGTACAAATACAAAATAATACGATGACAACAACAACTAATAATGATAACTTTAATGCTGATGAGCTGGAGGCACCCAAGTGGCTAAATGATCGTTTCATTGAGGAAGTGCTGAGCAAACATGAGAATGCGCCAGAACTAAAAGTTTTGGATGTTCAGATGTCTCCAGCCAGTGCGAGGGGGGATCACTATGCGAGCATTATGTTTCGGAGCAACGCTACGTATACCACGGAGAAAGGGAAGTTCTCAAAATCGCTGATCATCAAGACAATGCCCGAAGAGGAGGGTCACAAAAAAGAAATGTTAAGTGAATCGCATCTCTTTGAGACTGAAATTGGCTTGTATACAAAAGTGTTGCCCAAATTCGAGCAAATCTTACGCGCTGCTGGAGATAATACTCAGCTTTATGTACCCTGTATATACACAAGCTTGAAGCCTCGGCAGGTGATGGTCTTTGAAGATCTGGTGCCACAAGGATATGAGGTCATAAGGGATCGTGAGGGAAACATCGAGGAGCTAAAGTGTGCGTTTTCTAAGCTCGCCAAATGGCATGCAGTTAGTGTTCACGTATTACGCGAGGTAAGTAATTAGTAGGATTACTTAATTACATTTTAATAACACACTTCTTGTTTAGCAACCGGATTACCTACAAGAATTTAAATATGGCATGTTTGATATGCCAACCATAAAGGAAGACCCCTTCGTATCATCTGGCATGAGCAAGTTCATTACAATACTGGAAGATGTTCCAGAATTAAGAAAGTATTTGCCGTTTTTTAAGAATATAGAAAATGATTATCTGGATCGTTGTGGAGTTGTACAGCAGGAGTATCGTAAAAATCGTCAGCCCAATGGGTATTATGTTCTATGCCACGGGGACTTTCATCTCCGTAATTTGATGTTCAAGCACAACAAAGTAGATGGAAAATTGGAAGATGTCATGTTAATAGATTTCCAATTAAGCAATATATGCCCCATAACCATTGATTTGATCTATGCCATTTACATGTTGATGGGTGTGGAAGATCGTCAAAATAACTATAAGGAAATAATTAACAATTACTTCTCTCAGTTTATCGCAACTTTGCAGAAAATTGGCTTTAAGGGTGAACTACCGAATTCTGAGGAGTTCTGGAAACAAATGTCCCAACATAAATACTATGGTGTGTTTTGAGTTAGAATACTTTAGATTGCAAATTGGTCAATATTATATATTTTCACTTCCATTTGCAGAAATTTTCCTATTAACAACATTTTTGCCCTTGATGTCTGCCCTTAGGGATAAAAGTATTGAGGTCGCCGATGTGGTCCAAAAGGATGACGTGCGGACGAAGTTGTACCGAATAGACAATTACATTCAAGATGCAAAGGGCGTGCTCTCCAGATTCGAGAAACTGGGATATTTTGATTGATATGGATATGTTTGATGAGATAAATATAATGATATATCATAATAAACCAAATGGTACGACAATGTTTAAATAAATCACTACTATAGTTCAAGTATAAAAAGATTTCCAATGTCAAGTTGAAAAAAACATAAGCTGAAAAATAAATAAAATACTTGTTTTACAATAAATTTCATTTACTGTCAAGGGCGTATCCAGTTGCCACCTTGCCTAACCCCTAGGTAATTGTTATCATAGAGAAATTAATTTGTAGATTACTTCCGCGTATATCACATTTAATGTCTATCAATTTTAAAGTAGAAGTCTCTTAATTTTCTCTAACCAAGTAAAAGCTTGCCAGATCCTTTAAAAACGATAGCAAATTCATTTAAAATATGAATCTTCTTGTGGGGATTTTTTAGTTAGACTATGCTTGTAATAGCATATTAAACAAATAGGTCTGTTAATATGGCATCAAAATAAATAATGATAGCTTTAATGTAGATGAGTTGGAGACGCCGAGTTGGCTAAATTCAATATCTTTTTCATGACACGGTATTGGCAATAATACTAAGTGATTATTTTTTATTTCGAACGAAAAAGACTGCGTATTTGTATAATCAATTTACTGGAGCCCTTTTTATACCCTGAACCCATTAAAAATGGGTAAAACGGGTATAATGGTTTTGTGCAAATGTATGTAACAGGCAGAAGGAAGCATCTCCGACCCCATAAAGTATATATATTCTTGATCAGGGTCAACAGCCGAGTCGATATAGCCATGTCCGTCTGTCCGTCCGTCTGTATGAACAGGCAGAGGTTATCGTATACCAGACGCAGATCAAGTTTACTTTATCTTATCGATAACTGCCTCCGTTTCTCGATTATCGATACATTAAAATTTCCGATAGCAATCAATGCTACAATTTTAGAGGCAGAATCGTCTAATAAACACCAAATATGCATATGCATATTATTGATCAACTGCCCAAATGTCATCAAGATCGGATAAGAAAGACCCAAATTATAGTCGAAAATATATTATATATTGATCTCTTTTCCATCAGCAGCCGCAAGCATTTTCTGTATGCACAGATACGCGTGCACATGCGTAAGAAAGAGATGGCATGGTAATCGACGCGAGCGTCAATATGTTTTTGTGTGTATGCTGCAGAGCCCCGTTACCCCGTTACGATTGCATGTACGTATATATGCATGTATGTATGTATGTATGAATATGCATGTGTTTGTCGGCAGTGGACGCTTGCAGACCTGCTCACATTTTGGTGCAAAACTTTTAAATGGAAATTTTGTAATAAAACTGAAAATATTTAACAACTTGGCTCAGGGTAAATCGTAGTCGAGCTCACTCGACTACAGTACTCTTACTTATTTGTCTTATCTTTACTGTATTAAATTTATTAAACTCAATCAAAATAATAAATTTACCATGTGAGCAAGTTTTGAAAACAAACAAATTTATAATATCAAAAACTACATATGTAGCTTAATTCGAGAGAGAGAGAGAAAGAGGATTTCTTTAAAAAGTCGCTTAGCTTTTAAATCGAGCCCAAATTTGAGGCGGGATGCACGCGATGATGATTATTCATAAAGTGCCTGATTTAAAATCCGACGAGCCACAATTTCAAAACATACGCGCCAATCAAATATGAAAATTCAAGGTAGTGTATCTGCAGATAACAATTACCAATTACCAAAAATTAAATGGTTAGATTGCCAAGTAGTTTTTGTCATTAAAAACCTGCCATTGCTATAGACATATGTATATAATATCATTAGATTGCAGTCCTAGGAGGTGGTGACTGGTTAAGATTAGGTAAGCTAAGTGCGTTGGTCTAGAACAAGATTAAATATATCAAATTTTTGGTCTGACTCATAAAAGCTGATTCATATAAAAGTATTTCATAGATAAATCGATTTTCTATTAGAAAAGTTTCGAAGTTGGCTCATTAACTCAGAAGAATCAGTATGACCATTTAATAGTGTTAGTGAAAAGATTACACCAAGCATTATGCTGGGATCCGAAAGAGAAGGAAGATTTACTAATAAAATAAAATAATAGGTAATTGAATATTAGTATTTCAGTAAGGAACCCGAAGGGTAAATAATAGAAATATATTTCTTGCAGTGTGGTATATCCAATTTATCCGTTGCAGCTATTCGGGTTGCGTTTATCATGTGTGATGGTAACTGACTAAGCGGCAATCCACGCAAATTCTCAATTTATTTTAGTTGCCTTAAGAGCTTTCGTAGCTTGATAAGCAATTACTGATTAGCGACTCGTTTTATAACGAACTGCGCATCTGTATGAATACCATATCTGTATCTGTATGAATACCATAGGAAGACCATAGCATTTTTTTTTCATTCTAAACAAGAGTCTCCACTCTCTTATAGCTCTTATAGTCTTTGAGAAATAAATAGGCAGTCAGCCAGACGAATGAGGCCAAATCAAGTTTTTCCACTTTGCTCTGGTGATTATAATGAGCTTAAATGAGGTAGACATTACAGAATATTTAAAAAATATTACAAATGAAATTTAGATGCTATTTTTTGTACTTAAGTTCATGTGAACCAGTAATCAACATGAAAAGATCTAATTCAAAAGGTGCCCCTATCTGTCGAGCTTAATTTATTTATTTCGCAATATAACTATTTCAGAAATCACATTGTTGATAAAGCTCGCGAAAGCTTTCGATAGCTTTTGCACACAAATTACTTTAAATAGTTTGGCTTAGAAGTGATGATTTCAGTAATAAGTATTCAGTATTGCTGGCACATACAACGGCTTGTACAAATACCTAATACAAATAATTCAAATTAAAAGTAGTATATACTGCGATGACAACTTCAACCAATAATGATAGCTTTGCTGCTGATGAGCTAGAGGCACCCAAGTGGCTAAATGATCGTTTCATTGAGGAAGTGCTGAGCAAACATGAGAATGCGCCAGAACTAAAAGTTTTGGATGTTCAGATGTCTCCAGCCAGTGCGAGGGGGGATCACTATGCGAGCATAATGTTTCGGCGCAACGCTACGTATACCACGGAGAAAGGGAAGTTCTCAAAATCGCTGATCATCAAGACAATGCCCGAAGAGGAGGGTCACAAAAAAGAAATGTTAAGTGAATCGCATCTCTTTGAGACTGAAATTGGCTTGTATACAAAAGTGTTGCCCAAATTCGAGCAAATCTTACGCGCTGCTGGAGATAATACTCAGCTTTATGTACCCTGTATATACACAAGCTTGAAGCCTCGGCAGGTGATGGTCTTTGAAGATCTGGTGCCACAAGGATATGAGGTCATAAGGGATCGTGAGGGAAACATCGAGGAGCTAAAGTGTGCGTTTTCTAAGCTCGCCAAATGGCATGCAGTTAGTGTTCACGTATTACGCGAGGTAAGTAATTAGTAGGATTACTTGATTACATTTTAATAACACACTTCTTGTTTAGCAACCGGATTACCTACAAGAATTTAAATATGGCATGTTTGATATGCCAACCATCAAGGAAGACCCCTTCGTAACAACTGGCATGAGCAAGTTCATTGCAATGCTGGAAGATGTTCCAGAATTGAGAAAGTATTTACCGTTTTTTAAGAATATAGAAAATGATTATCTGGACCGTTGTGGTATTGCACTGCAGGAGTATCGTAAAAATCGTCAGCCCAATGGGTATTATGTTCTATGCCATGGGGACTTTCATCTCCGTAATATGATGTTCAAGCACAACAAAGTAAATGGAAAATTGGAAGATGTCATGTTAATAGATTTCCAATTAAGCAATATATGCCCCATAACCGTCGATGTGATCTATGCCATTTACTTGTTGATGGGTGTGGAAGATCGTCAAAATAACTATAAGGAAATAATTAACAATTACTTCTCTGAGTTTATCGCAACTTTGCAGAAAATTGGCTTTAAGGGTGAACTACCGAATTCTGAGGAGTTCTGGAAACAAATGTCCCAACATAAATACTATGGTGTGTTTTGAGTTAGAATACATTAGATTGCAAATTGGTCAATATTATATATTTTCACTTCCATTTGCAGAAATTTTCCTATTAACAACATTTTTGCCCATGATGTCTGCCCTTATGGATAAAAGTCTTGAGGTCGCCGATGTGGTCCAAAAGGATGACGTGCGGATGAAGTTGTACCGAATAGACAATTACATTCAAGATGCAAAGGGCGTGCTCTCCAGATTCGAGAAACTGGGATATTTTGATTGATATGGATATGATTGATAAGAAAGTATAAAAGAAGACTCGATAGAAATTAAAACGAGAGAATATTGATTGCCAAAAAAACCAAATGGTACGACAATGTTTAAATAAATTACTTGAAAAGGAGTTCCGAGCGAAAACTGTTTTAAAATAATCTAATAAATAACTAAGATACTTGTATAGATAAAATTTCATTTACAGTTTACTCAGCTGCCCCGTTCAGCTGTGTACGCTCCTGATTTGAGTTATTATAATAATTATTAATTATTTAATCTAATTATTATAATTATTATAATAGCTAGGATGTAAATGTTATTTCAGAACAATCAATTTTTAGCTTACTTGTCACATTCAATTTCTATAAAAATGTTGATTGGAAATTTTTGTAATTATCTTTAAAAACTATTATTTATCTACTATCCCACCCAAATCATTAAGTCTCTTAAATTTAATATATACACTCACCAAATTAAAACTTACCAGACCATTTTAAAAACTCGCAAATATTTTATCTCCGCAATTTGATATTCAAGCACAACAAAGTGTATGGTAATTTAAAAGATGTCATGTTAATAGATTTCCTATGTGATCTATGCCATTTATGTGCTGATGGGCGGAGAATATTTACAAGGAACTAATTACCAGTTACTTCTCCGACCTTATTGCCGAAAACTGGCTTTAAGTGTGAAATTCCGTATTCTGTGAAGTTTTTAAAACAAATGTACTAACATAAATTACTACTAAATTAAATATTTACTTCAAGTTAAATGATGTTGAGTCCGCAGAAGTAATACGAAGTGAGGATTGCCGTAAACGGTTATGTCAATATTGTTAAGCATTTGTTGACTAGATTCTAGGCACATGGTTTCTATTCTGAGTAACTTGGAGAACAAGATAATAATTGGCGTTAATAAATCACATTATAAATACTACTTTAGAATGCTTAGTTAATTAACACGACTCTCTTATTAAAATGTTCCGATTAAATGGGGAAGACATCAATATCAGTATTATAAATACTATTTGATAATAATTTTTAGAGAATCCATTCAAGCTTATCGCTATTGATAACATTTAATCGAACCGATTGATTGATAAAAAAAAATACCTTTTGTGTTGGGTTATTTTTATAGATTTTTTAACTGCATACAAAAAATAATGATTGTGGCTTTAGAGTTGTCTTTTCATGTTCAGGTGCATTTTGCTGTAACGAATTGAGCTGTAGAAGTAATTTTATTGTATACTGGAAGCCCTAGTTTTCATTGAACCTGTTGTGGAACTTGTTCGAAGAGAGTTACGTATCCAAAAATCCAGATAGTTCAAACTCTTTGACAGTGCGTTGTAGAAATGCACGATATTTGGGATTCTCAACGTTCTCGCGTCTAAATTGATCGCCAATCTCAGTGCGAGAGTTCAAATCCTCTAGATTTTCAAAGCTAGCATCTTCTCTGAATATCAGAGGTGTTAGACAGGTGGACGCAATGACACCTAGAATATAGAATATAGAAGAATCCTTAATATTGCATATAGGGCATGGAATTGACAACAAAAAAAAAAACTCACCAATTAAACTGTTATTGATCAGTTCAATGTGAATCTCTTTGAGAGTTGGAATGTGTCCCTGGTATTTCAACTTTTCAAGAGTTTGCTGAAGCACTCGGTGATATTCCCGTATAATATACTTAAAATGCACTTTTCGTACATTCTCATTGAGAGATCCGTACAAAAAATAGTTAAGATCAACAGCTGGCGAGCCCACATAAGCCAACTGGAAGTCCAACTGCAAAAGATTCCAATGGTTATAGCTGGATGTGTTTATGGATGAGAAAAAATGAACTTACAGCAACAACATTGTCGGGTTCCTTGGTCTCATTGTTGATATGAAACATTAGATTGTTGATCCAAATGTCGGTCATGTTGAACACACTGAAGATCGGCTCCTGCTCGTACATCTGGATGGAGCTCTGGAGAACATTTTCAGCCAGCTTGAACATCTTCTCGGTGATCTCCTCGAAGCCCTTCCAGTGCGCAATCTCTTCGGCCACACAGCGTATGTTAACCGGAAAGAAGCTGAGAAAGTCGCGACGATCGGGATTGCGGGAAATGGGCGCCTCATTGAAGAACACCAGCACCTCGGGATTCTCTTTGGCAATGACAGCGCTGCAGGCATGCAGCTTGGCCAGCTTCTCAACACTGGGCAGCACATAGTCCAGATTGAGCAGGCGGCCGCGTTCAAAGTTCTCAAAGCCACTCAGCTGCATGTCCTCCAGTATGAGAAACGGTTCCGGACTCTCCGTCGTATAGTAGCAAGTGGGCGCAATTTGTGTCTTGTCGCCAATGGAGTCGAGCAGGGCCTGCACTCGAGGCAGCACCTCCCTATAGGCGAGGATTTCGCGCTTGAAGAGCTTGCTACGCAACGCAATTGCACCCGTTTGTCCCTTCGGATGATCCTTGACGAAAACGGAGAACTTGGTCTTCACATCGCCGCGCTGCAGTTGGAAGCAGGCGCGATGCATTTCGCTGGCAAAGCCAGCAACCACATCGCCAACTTGGGCGCTCTTCACCAGCAAATCGCTGACTGTCAGCGACTCCTCCTTGAAATGCTCCTTCAGCACATCCTGCAGAAATTCAACTGTCAGCCAATCGGGTGCCTGATAGTTTTTCTTGCCAGTGCCCATTTTGAATTCACTTTTCTTTTCAACTTTTTCAAGTCACCTGACCAAGCCAAACGAAAAAAAAAAGAAATAACTTTATAAATGAGTTGAGCAGCAGAGCACTGGCGGCTGTCGCGTTAAGCTGTTAAATGAAGAGTGCGATTGCGAGACGCCCGCATCTGAAAGCTCTCCAAGCACAGCCCACGTGCCCGCCCATGAAAGTTCTCTCTGTTTTTAGCTTTACACTGGGGCTTATCAGCTGACGCTTAGCAGCTTTATTTGAATAAGAGTGTGTCGAACATTGCGATAGTCCGAGAAAAGCAAGAACACTTCTCATAGTCGACTACTTAACACCCTATGTTATAAATCGAATACTCATTTTGATTGCTCTTTTTAATATAAAAAGCGACTTATATACAAAGTGTTTTACGAGACCATAATTTAGAAAGTTGGTGTCATAACTGAAATACATTTAAGCTGTCAAACAAAAATATTATCGACAAAGCACACAGGGAAGTTGAGTAGCAAAACTGTACAATTTAAAGGGAAAATCGACCTATCACTCTAATTAGTAGTGAATATAATTAAGGTTTATATTATATATTTTTGGTTTTCATTTTTTATACCCTGTACCCCATTAAAAATTCGTAAAAAGGGTATTATGAAGTTAAGCAAATATATGTAACAGCCGGAACAAAACACATTTTAGATCAGCATCCGTCGAGTTGATCTAGGCCATGTGTGTCTGATTAAAATAAACCGATGTAAACAACAAAAACAAAAAGTGCTGTTGGTGCTGCGAATGCAAAATTCAAATTTTATTGCCTCTTTATAAATTGCTTTTAAACATAATGATTAAGACAACTGCAGAGAGCAGCTGAAGAGAACGCATCTTCCAGATGCTTGAAGCAAATCACCCGCTGAATTTTGAAACTAAAATATAGTGTAATAATGTTTTAATTGTTTAAATTTAATTGTTTAAATCTAATAAACCGAATAGCATAGAACAGCTGTGTAAATGCTTCAAATGTGGCTGCTTCTGTTTCTTCTGGCGAACTACGATGCTCTGCAAATGTCAACGAAAGGCTTAAAATATTTTACTAAACTGCTTCATTAAGATATTTTTGTAGAATTAGTTTTGTTCTGTGTTGAAAGATTTAAGAGTGAGAAGTGAAAGAAATTGATAAATTGATAAGCAAAATAGAGTGTATTATAAAATTTTATTGAAATTTTAAACTGATTCTATAATAATTTATGATACTAAATAATAGTATATAGCGCACATACAGAGTATCAGCTAGTCAATCACATTACCACTCACCTTTACTTGCTCGTGTGTGGCTCCAATTGCTTAACATTGCTGATGTGTGTTTGATAAAAAATTCAACAATCTTTGACGCAGAAAAACAACAGATAAATCTTCAAGATAACGAACGTGACTTCTATTTACAGATAGGGGAAATTCGTCTACAGTGGGCTAAGTGCAACAAAATATTTGCTTAAAACTCTAACAGGCCACGCCTATGCAGAAACGGAAATATGCTCAGCCCGGCACGAACATACAATGGATTTGTATAGATTTTGTAACGAAAGCGATCGCCCTCCTCGCCGGGTAGCATTAGATTCGGTAGACTTCCACCGCTGTCCACTGGCAGGAGAATAAGCACCAGATGCATAAAGGTGGTAAAGTAGCCTGACAAATGAATATATTTAGATGATAATTGTAAATAGAGATTTTGTAGCAATAGTGATCAACTCACCCCAGAAACCATGCTTGATCATGCTCATGTGCAGTTCCCTGAGCAATGGCAGCGGTTTGGCATAGTTCAACAGCTTCAGGCACTGTATCAGATGCGTATGATATATTCTGATAAAATAATCGAAATGTTTGATTCTCAGACTGTGATGCGATGAGCAGAGGATCAGTTCCCAGAGATCTTGAGCGGGACTACCCCATTTGCAGCGTTGAAAATCGACGAAGCACAACTCTTTGATATCACTGGACAACGGGTTATTTAGTAAAATATTTCCAGACCAGATATCACCATGATTAAGCACTTTGAATTCCTGCGGATCGTTGTTGAAGCAGCGCGCAGCAGATTGCACAAATTGATCAGCTGTGGGCTGGAGAATAAATGGGGTTATATTGTGGAGAATTGCTACTGTTCGTTTTGGTTTAGTCTTGTAAAATCGGTGAAAGAAATTACAATTTAAATTTTCATTTAGATTTTTGATTTTTTTCACTATAAAGACTCTTGTGTGAATCAGGATATATATATATGTATATATCGAATACTTACAATACGACTCGTATACTGCTCGGGATTGCTGAAGCCCCAGGAAGCCATGGCCGTCTTGAAGCTCTGTATGCGAGCCTGATACGACTTGGATTTGTGATAGTTGGCAGGCAAATAGACACGCTGAAAGTCCTCCGGATAGGCGCCATTCCTCTGATGCCAAACAGCACTGGCCGCATGGAATTCAGCCAGTTTCTGTAGCACACGTTGCATTTGCTTCATATTGAAACCTTTGAGTCGATTTATGTTGCCAAACTTTTTGGTCTTCATATCGTCCAGCACCAGAGAGATGCGCCCATTCACATCCTCCGCCCAATGGCATTTGGGCGCGAATTTGACAGTTCTGCCCTGCTCCTGATAGAGCTGCTCCAGCTGCGGTATGATCAGCTCATACATTTGCTTCTCCTTGGGAAAGATATTCAGGGTATTGATGAAGCCTATGCCCTGCGCATCGGCCAGCATAGTCTTCATAATATACGATTTTTGCTGTGTGAAGCCATCTGTAAGGAATTTCAAAAATTTATTTGAATATGCATTCAATACAATATTTAATGTACTTTGAATATTGTAAGGGAAAATCATTTAAGACTTTATGTTATTCGAATACTTCCTGGAATAAGCAAAATCATTTTTTTAATTTTCGCTTTCCGTTTTTACAAATGATTAAATAATTTAAGAATGAGCTCAGAATTCAATTCCTAAGAATATATAATGTTTTCATCAAAGATAAACATTTTTTTCGGCAAGCAAACAACGTCTAAAAACGATATGCACATTTTCTTGTTTTTAAATGGAGTAAAATTTGTAGACGTTTTTAGTGAACGATCGAGAAAAGCGTCGGTTTTCCGAGTGCAGTTATTAGGTCAGCGTCATTGTGTTGTTTACCTTTATTTAGCCCAGCTCACCTTTCATTTCAATGTCGATGATAATGCGCATTAGCAACGAGGTGTAGCTGTCACAGTCGCCCGGCGGCGAGGCCGGTATTATCGAGAGATTCAGTATTTTGCGAAAATCTTTGAGTTCAAGTTTAAGTAGCTTCTTAAAGTACGGGCCATTGATCCAGCTGGGTATATGAACGAGTATATCGTTCGATTCACAGAATTTGTTGCTGTTATCGGGCATTCTGATTCTGCCGAGTTTAAATGCACAATATATATATATATATGTATATATAAATATATATATATGGTATGTGGTTGTGGAATCTTGCCTCGTTGTAATTCGGTTCGTTCTGTTCGCGACGAACAGCGAGACGCAACTGTTGTTTGCATTCTTATCAAGCATGATTTGCAGGCCCCTGTTACTGTTTCGGTTTCGGTTTCGGTTTCTTGGCACGCACAACACTTACAAATATATAGATATTATAGAATGTAGGCGTTTTAGCCAGACGCAAGGCAGGTGAGTTTTTGGGCGGCGCTCTTGAAATCTTATCAGACAGTGTGTTCTCCTTGTTTATTTCAACCGGTTCGTCAAGTGCTACGTTAAATGAGTGTGATAATAACCAAGAGAGCGAAGGCGAGGGATTGAGAGAGAGGGAGAGAGAGAGAGAGGGAGGGAGCCAGACACTGAGAAAGGCAGAGAGCGAGGGGAAATACGAGAATATTTTATATTAGTTATGGTCAAGCAATATAATTGTTTACTGGCTTTTTAGATATGCATACATATGATCACATTTTTAGAATATGTATATAAATATATATTTATATATATATGTATATCTATATATGTACTGCTAATGTCCATCATATACATCTGAAAAGAGCTGTGAGCAAAAGCCTGTACTGATTTAAACATCTTTCTATTATTTTTAGACTGTTATCATAAGCACTTAATAAATTTGCACTATTTGCCGTCAATTAATAATCTGCTATTTGCATTTTTTTGCGCAAGGTTACAATTCGAGGCGTTCAGTGCAAAACTAGCTCAAACTGGACTCAATAAAGACACCGCTTTTATTATTGAATAAACAGAACAATAACCAACAATAATCAACGATGTCACATTAAAAGAAATGAATCAACGATTTCAATGTTTTAAACGTCAAATGTATATTAGGAAAGTCTACTCAAATATAGCTTATAAACTTATATTACAAGGCGTCTAAGTTTGTTCAAAAGAACATCAGACAAATTTATTATCCTACTAAGACAACAAGCTTCATTTAGATGTTATCGCTAAAACTAACGATTTGCCAACTGGCTGCAGCTGATAAGACAACCTGCACTTGAACAAAACAAAGTCTACCAAAAACAGTGCCTAACAAAAGTTGACTGAATTCAAAGCAAAATCACATCAAAATAGAACCATTCGCAGTTATAATTAAATGTATATAAATTCTTTATAATATTGATAGGAATTCACATTCGCGCTGGATTATTTTCAACTGTCTTCAATCTGCTACGCTGTGGCGCAAATGGTCTCTTCGGAACAGTACGCTTCGATATCATTCCAGCAAACTGGTCTCCCCAGCCTGAAGTTGACTCCATCTCGGCGACGGCTTCTTTCCGTTTTCTAGGCGCTGGCTGCGGTTCCTGATGCATCACAAATGGTGGTGACTCCACTAATATTAGTTGCTGCTTCAGCGGCACCCCAACTGACGTTGCCAGATGAGTTGGCGTGATTGGAGAAACTGGTGCCTCTAATAGCCTTTGCTCAAATTTCGGTCTGGGATAAGTTGGTATGATTGGAGAAGCTGGTGTCTCCAATGGCCTTGACTTAAATGTAGATCTCAGAAAAGCCGGCATCCCTCGAGATGCTGGTGTTTCTAACTGATTTGGATTACATTTCGATCTGGGCGGAATTGGAGAAGCCAGTGGCTGTAAAAGCCTTGGCTCAGATCTCTGATGAGGTAGTATGATTGGTGGCTCTAACAGCCTTGGCTTCGATCTGTGCGTAATTGGTATGATTGGAGATGTTGTCTTCAACAGCCTTGGCACATATTTAGATCTCGGAAGAGTTGGTATGATCAGAGGCACAGGTAGCTGCAACAGCCACGGCATGATTAGAGATGCTGGTGGCTGCAACAGACCGGGCACAACTGATTTCTTTGGCGAGATTGGTGTTAAGGCTCCTTTCCATGGTGTAGTTGCTGGTTGCTGATCCTGGGCCATCACAAATGGTGGGCTTGGATGTGTTGGCAGTGATGGATTCAGATCCCTGATTGGAGATACTGGTGGATACATCTGCTCAGGAACAAATGGAAGGGGTGACGGACTCTTGCATGGTCCACTCCACTTCGGTGGCTCCGGCGAGTCCAGTTCGATAGCTGCCGACATCATTTCCTCCTTGGCCAATTCGCGTTTCAACTGTCGCAGATTGTGGGCTGCCTGATTTCTCATCCATTTATCACGCTGGGCGTAAGTTGTGGGCGAAAGAATTGGGTAATCAGAGCTGCGTTCCGGGTCCTGTGAAACAGCATTAAAACTGCGTTGCGGAAAAGTCATCAACAGGAAAATTAACTCACGTAAGGTTCCAACAAATCCTTGTATTTTACCCGCAGCATTGAACTTCTTTGTTTGCTGTCCAGGATTTTTTTTTTTATTTAATTGTATTTTACAATTTGTGAAAATCTTTTTTATTTTATTATGTTTTATTTTGTTTTTCTTTTTTTTTTTTTAAGAAGAAAACAACATTCAGAACACACACACAGTTCAATTATGGAGTGAAAATCTAGGATTTGCCACAAATTAATTTGAAACGTCAATTTGACACTGTAAATTTCGATTTTTACTAACTAAATCGATATGTGATGAAATTAATGGTAGAAATTAATACTGTGCTAATTAAATTCTAATTTGAACAAGAAATAACGGCTAGCTTAAATACGAAGATTACCTACCCTTGTAGAGCGGAGCCCAATTTACGTCCGCTAATTACTAAATCATAATTAATATATATATATAAAAAACCGTAATTCGATGTGGATCGTGTTTTGTTCAAAAATTGAGAGCAAACAGAATCACATAACTGATGAGTAGCAATATATCTTTCAGATTTGGTGACTCTAGCTTTCCAATTGTGTGAGATATATGGTCTTATCCATTTACACTAACAGGTGTATCGGCTTAGAGAGGCGGAGTGGGCGTGGCCATCTAATTTCTTATCGATCTCTTAGGAGAGTTACCAGTAATATAGTTTTTAGATTTGGTGATTCTAGCTTACAAATTGTGGAAGATATGCGCATTTCAGATCATAAGACTCGAAGTTCCTGGAGGCGGCGGGTGTGGGCGTGGTCTGAAAATGATATGCCGATCTTTGAAGTAACCTTCCAAGTTTGGTCACTCTATCTTTAAAATTGTGGGAGATATGTGGCTTGCAAATGTCGATTTTATCGATTTTCTGGTGGACGTAGCACTCCAATTTTTACACATTGACGCGGGACAGTATGTGTTCCAAGGTTCAAGTCTCTATCTCTAAGAGTGTCGAAAAAAGTTGCGTTCATACAGACGGACAGACAGACGGAGATTGCACAAAACCAATATACTATGATACCGAAGGTATACCTTCGGTATGATACCTTCGGTATCATAGTTTGCATAGAAACAGATAGACAGACAAACGCGACTAGCGATGCTGATCAATATTATATATATTATATATTATATTAAATATAGATTGGAGAGGTTCCTTTCAATACATGAAAGCTTCACGAACAAATTATAGTATACAAAATACAAGTGTACAAAAATACAGTGCTTGTGGTTGTAATCAAATGATAAGATTTAAATCTGTCTGGTACTATTTATTTTATTTGCAAGTTTATAACAATACAGATGTCTATGATTATAGCGTATAGTCATCAAAATTCAACAATCCGCGATTGTAATAGAATGGATACAAATCCTTCATGATGTTGCTAAAAATGGGATTAGACGTAAGACGCAGTCTCAATTGTTCGGCCTCTTCAGTTTCAGACTGCATCGCGTGCAGATTGCATTCCTTATCGGTGGGAAACACAATCAAAGGCAAATGATTAGTGATGGCAAAGAAGGCTATAAAAAAGAAATATACTTAATTATGTGAGTTATAATATATTTCGTGTAAATTTTACCATAGAAAGAGTTGTTCTTTTTGTATAGGGACGAATGTAGATCACGTAACATGGGCAAGGGCTTCTGGTATTTTAAGAGTTTCAGACACTCCACCAATCGTTCCCAATAGATGCAGATCAAGTGATCGAATTCCTTGATGCGTATATCGTTTGCAGCCGATAGACTGATGAAAAATAATAGATCTATAGCAGGATTACCCCATTTGCAGATTTGGAAGTCGACCAATAAGACTTGATCTATGTTGCCATCTGGTAAGTAATTACACATTAGGTTACTTGACCAGAAGTCGCCGTGGGTTAAGGTATTAAATTCTTTGGGATCAACTTCAAAAGTGCTGACACACTGTGCACAAAACTGCTCCTCAGTTGGCTTAAAAGATAAATAAATTGTTAAGTTCATTATCTAAACAATTTCAACTTGTTTGAGAATAATACTTACAAAGTTCTTTATATATTTTTCGGCATCCTTCATGCCCCATGTGGCCATTGACTTTTTGTAGGACTTCTCCCGCAACCTGAAAATATTCTTTAAAAATGAAGAGTTATGGTGTGAAACGAATCCTTCATCAAAATCACTCGGATATGGACCGTGTTGCTCTGCGTAAACTGAGCCGGCTGCATGAAATTCGGCCAACTTCTGCAAGGTGCGTGTCATATGTTCCATATCCAGGCCCTTGATGCGATCCACATTCCGGAACTTTTTAACACCCAGATCCTCAAAAATAAAGTGTATGTTGCCCTCGCGTTCCTCTGTGTGCAGACACTTGGGCGCAATCTGTATATCCTCACCGGCTTCCGCATAGAGTGCCTCGAAGGCATGCAGATATGTCTGGTACATCTTCAGTTCCTTTGGGAACAGACCGTATTCCGCAATTGCGGCTCCACCCATTTCGGTGGCCAGCATTGTCTTCAAGATATAGGTTTTGGTTTTTGTGCTGCCATCTAATAAATCGCAAAATTTGTAATATGGCTTAGTTGTCAGTAAAACCAGTTTCTACCTTTCATTTCCAGATCGATGTAAATACGCAGCATTATGGAGGTAAAGTTCTCGCCAGGCGGTATGGCCGCAACAGGTGTAAACTTTAGAACCTTTACATAATTCGGTTCGTCTTTGTCGAGCACGACTTTGAAATACTTTTCAGTTATCCAATCGGGTATGATTAGATGTTCGTTGGGATTAACTATCTTCTTTGAATCCGACATTCTTACGCCTCTCAAGCACGACTGATCCACAGAGAGTCTGATGGAGCACTGCGTTTATAGTTTTACGAAGCTCTCTAGAAAGCTTCCAAAACGATTCTTTATCAGCAGACATGTGTTAAAAAACAAATATATAAAATATATATGTATATGATAATTTTGATTGCGTTTTTTTATTTGTTGTCTGACCACAATTTCTGTCATGTTTAATATGCGTTTATCATATTTAACTGATTTTAGTCAACTTTCTGGGTTTCCCTCACTACGCGTGCACATAATTTGATAATGAAAAAGTAAAAAATTTCATTATAGCACCTACTCATGCTTGGCCGACAATAATGTAGTATGTATTCTGATAGTCTGTGCAATTTTTTGTTTTGTCAGTGCTGAATTGGGAATGTCATGGTTAACATGCGCTTATGGCCTTATCTGATTATACCCAGTAATTTATTTTAGCCGAAATAATATTTCGCAAAACAGATAGAATTTTCATTTTAAAAATTTCATTAAATTTCATAAAATAAACTGAAATTAATTTGTTGTGGAGCAAGTTTGGAGAATTCCGGCAAAGGGCTTAGTTTTATAAATTTTTAAGTTATCTATATGTTGACTTTTAGCCGTTGAGCTTTTGATTATATCTAATTTGGGATTTCGGTACAAAAATTGGAGGTGCTTCAAATTAATATTTTAATGTTCCAGTTTTAGAAAATAAAATCGATGCTAACATTTAATAGATTAGACTAATTATAAGTAATAAAAGTAAGGAAAGTCACTTTAGGCAGTTCATTAAATACGAAGAGTATCTCAATGCTTCAATTATCCATAGTTTTAATAATAAAATTAACTTTTTTGTAAGTTCAATAATTTTGCCTACGGGAAACAAGTTCTATGAATGCTAAATCATGAATGATTTCTGTGCTTGTGGGGTTTTTATTCAAACGAGAAATTAGGAATAATTCATTTACATAAATTTGTTTATTTTTGTTTTGTCTTATGGCTTCGCTTATTACGTTTTGAAATCTTTGATAAATGTATAGAGTTCTATACACCAACATATTAAATTCTTATTCTGAAGTTTTGATTTACCTAAATACGCAGATAATGATGATAGTAATAATAAATACAGCATTATTTTTACAAATTACATTAAACTGTTTTATTTTCTTAACCACAATAATATATACACTATACGCAATAGACAACAGTCGACAATAATGTACATATAACAAGATAATATCCTCATAGAAGACCTTTGTTTTCATAGAACGGATACAGTTGTCGCATAGCCTTGACGTAGTATGGATTGATGAAGGTCTTATAGCGGAAGGCGTCGCCCTCAGGTCCCGGTGTCATCATCATATCTATACTGGAGTCTTTATCAGAGGGCATCATAACAACAACCAACGCATTATTCGCTGTTAATGGGCCTATAAATATATAATTATAAAACTTTAACTGACTAATTCATTGTAAGTTCTGAGAAACGTACCCCAATTTCCGTACTTATTCATTGTGGAGTGCAATTCCCTCAGCGTTGGAATGTGCTTCGAGTATTTCAGCAATTTGAGGCATTCCACCAAGCGATCATGATAGATTCTAATGAAATGATCGAACTCCTTGACCTTGATGTCCAGTGCGGCTGATGTGGTTATCAAATACCAAAGATCTTGAGCGGGAGATCCCCATTTGCCCACCTGCAAATCCACAAATAAGGTGCGCTCTTCGGGTCCATCATCTGAGAACATTATATTATTGCACCATAGATCTCCATGATTCAAAACATTAAATTCGTTTTCATCCACGTTGGTTAATGCAGTGGCTTTATCGAAGAACTCCGTGACACTTGATGCCATCGCAATATATTTCTCCACATTCGGCATTTGCCACTCCCTCATGGCTTTGAAATATTGTTCCATTCTGATTTTCGCCATCGACTCAAAAAATTCACGATTGCTTTCTGCATAAAATGAATTGAAGAACATCTGATCATAGGGTCCATTCTGTTCATGGTTTACAGCTGAAGCGGCATGCAACTCGGCAATTTTTCTCAATACTCTCCTCATGTGGGGCATGTCAAAACCCTTAAGTCGATCAATGTTGTGGAAATTTTGACGCTTCAGATCCTCCAGCACCAGAGTAACGCGCTCCGGGGTTTGCTCAATGTGCACACACTTGGGCGCCAATTCAATGTCAACTCCGGCATCCTTGTAAAGTCTGTTATAGTTGGGAATGTGCACTTGATACATCTGCAGTTCCTTGGGAAATAAATTCATGGCAGACACAAGAGCTCCGGTCTTATCCGAATCCAGCATTGTCTTCAAAATATATGAAATCTGCTTTTCACTGCCATCTATTAAAACAGAACATATTTATTTCGGAAACTTAAGTGACTTGGAGAAAGTGACTATAGACAAACCTTTGAGCTCTATGTCGATGATAACACGCACCATAACCGAAGTGTAGTTTTCACCTGGTTGTGTTGCCGCAATGGGATTAAAGTTTTTGATGCTCACAAAGTCTGGTACATCTTTCTCTATAATGGGACGAAAGTAGTCCTCATTTACCCATTTGGGTATGGCAAGCAACTCGTTGGGATTCACAGGGTTACTGGAAACGTTGTTATTATTGGGTGCCATGTTCTGCAAGGGTGAAATCAAATATCCATTTTTAAATTCAGTGATCCTTTCATACAGTTAATATTTTGTCAGATCATTTATTATCTATCAGAATTTATATTTGCATTCAGATAGTGTTGTCTCAAAAAAATAGTTTTAATTGTTAATTTGTTCATGAAATGATCGTCCTGTATGTTTTTTAATTGACATGAACTTACAAAAAATTTACTATATATTATTAATGAATGTGTCCGGTCTCTTCAAGCGTTAAACATATACTGAACGCTCGATGGCGTATGCTAACATTTAAAATACTATAGATTATCGAAGTTGGTGAAAATGTAGTAAATCTTTATATATACATGCACAGACCAGCGTATTGCTGTATGGCGTTCAAAACACATAACAGATTGGGGATCGGTTTTTTGTTTTGGGGGATCGTGAGCCGGACTAATTATACACTTTTTTTTGATGCTTTAAACAATGAAATTCGCTCCAATATTAATTTCGTGAAACCGTATCACATTTTCTTATCACACATGAGACTTGTTGCTTATAAAATCGTTAACATTTTAGCATTATATACAAATATAAACATAGTGTATTACAGATAATACATTTAAGTACATGCGTATAGTCCACATGAGAAATGATTAAGTCCGTATATATGTATGCACTACATACGTAATTGAAGTTCACTTGATTAGAATATCGCTAGAATATCAAATGATTAGCTTATTCCACATCACTTGGAAACTTCGTATAGCAAATATCACAATGAAACTGATTTTTTGTCTTGGCACGCGTAATGCCTTTCTTTGTCAGATCTTGACAAATGTTTGCTTTCTTCGATATTATGTCCTTGAAGAGGATATTATAATTTTGTGGTGCAGTTTGTAACGCATTGAACCCATATTTATATATAGTCGGTCAGTGCTGGTGATTCTATAATTGTGGTTATTATATTGTTGCACAATTTCAAAATAATTTGTAGATCTCAACATAAGAATATTACTTGCGTAATTATTTAATTTTAAAAGATTATTTTAGCCGAAAACAAAAATAAAAAATACCTAATTGAAGGTACGTCGAGCTGTGTGAATATTAATTCATGAATGATTACTGCGATGTTGAGGTTTATATACGATCGAGAAATTAATAAATCACATATCAATTAGTTTTCTTTGGTTGTAATCTGTTCCTTGATTTCGCTAATGAAACACGAAATTCATATTTCCATTGATCAAATAACAGATTTACTCACACTGCACAACTAAGCAGGTATGTAAGGGTATACAAGCGTCAGTAAACAGCTTAATCGATTTTGATCTTTGCACCTTAATTGAATCCAAATTAGTTTTGCTTCGCTCGTGCCAGTCATCGTTATATTTGATTTACCAGTTTTGTTTGGCTATGATTTAAGTAAATACTTTGATAATGATATTCATTATAGATAGATACAATGTTATTTTTGTACAAATACAAATGCGCAGTTTTATTTTAGTTATTGTGAGGAGCCATATAGCCATGCACGTGTGAGTATGCATATATATGTATATTTATGATGTTAAATATATATATATATGTATATACGGAGCTGTGCGAATATATAAACGAGTCTCCAGAGTGAGTGCGAATCTATCTGTGAGAAAGTGAAAGTGAGTCGGTCGCAATCACAATGGCAACGAAATACGTGAACGCGAGATACAAAGGACACAGTGTGTCGAAGGACTTGAATAGAAGACACGGATCAGCTCAAGGATCACGCAGGACATCGAGGTCCTTAAATTAGGTGGCAACAGGCGATATCCGCGAAGAGTCAAGTGAAGCAAGCGAGGCCTAGCCTGTGATTGGTCAGAGAGGGAGACACGCGAATCCTGATTCACAGGAGTAGTAGAGGCAATCCTTGGGGAAACAAGGCAACCGCTAGTCCTGCTGAGCATCAGGAATGCTGTGCGGAATCTCTGGCGGGCAGGCTGAGATCCTGGACTTGCGTAGCTGGCGGGCGGAGTGCCTGCGTCAGATTTTTGCGCAGAGGAGCTCGAATCAAATCTGACCAAGGACACCGATGGATTGCGAGACGCCACTGACGAATAGCAATTAAGTGATCAGAAACTAACCCTGGAAAGTGTAATTTCCATCAATATAAGTGCGACAAATATCAAATCAAATTTAATATATATATATACCCTGTTTGTTGCTCTAACCCTCAGCTCGACTGAGTTTTAGCTTAGCTAAAATACAACCGAAATAAAAGGTTCGTTACATTATACTACACGATAGTACTATCAATAACATATACATTATATAGACAGCAGATAAGTACATATATCAATAAAATATCCTCAGAGAAGACCTTTGTTTTCAAAGAATGGATACAGTTGCCGCATAGCCTTGACGAAGTATGGATTAATGAAGGTCTTGTAGCGGAAGGCGTCGCTCTCAGGTCCCGGTGTCAACATCATATCTATACTGGAGTCTTTATCAGAGGGCATCATTACGACAATCAACGTGTTACTCGCTGTTAATGGGCCTATAAATATATAATTATAAAACTTAATCTGACTGAATTCATTGTAAGTTCTGAGAAACGTACCCCAATTTCCGTACTTATTCATTGTGGAGTGCAATTCCCTCAGCGTTGGAATGTGCTTCGAGTATTTCAGCAATTTGAGGCATTCCACCAAGCGATCATGATAGATTCTAATAAAATGATCGAACTCCTTGACCTTGATGTCCAGTGCGGCTGATGTGGTTATCATATACCAAAGATCTTGAGCGGGAGATCCCCATTTGCCCACCTGCAAATCCACAAATATGGTGCGTTCTTCGGATCCATCATCTGAGAACATTATATTATTGCACCATAGATCACCATGATTCAAAACATTAAATTCGTTTTCGTCCACTTTGTTTAATGCAATGGCTTTATCGAAGAACTCCGTGACACTTGGTGACATCGCAATATATTTCTCCACATCCGGCATTTGCCACTCCCTCATGGCTTTGAAATACTGTACGTTTCGCACTTCTAAAAGCTCCTCAAAAACTGGACGACTACTTTCCGTAAAAAATGTTTCCAAGTACATCTGATCGTAGGGTCCATTCTGTTCATAGTTTACAACTGAGGCGGCATGCAACTCGGCAATTTTTCTCAATACTCTCCTCATGTGGGGCATGTCAAAACCCTTAAGTCGATCAATGTTGTGGAAATTTTGACGCTTCAGATCCTCCAGCACCAGAGTAACGCGCTCCGGGGTTTGCTCAATGTGCACACACTTGGGCGCCAATTCAATGTCAACTCCGGCATCCTTGTAAAGTCTGTTATAGTTGGGAATGTGCACCTGATACATCTGCATTTCCTTGGGAAATAAATTCATGGCAGACACAAGAGCTCCGGCCTTATCCGAATCCAGCATTGTCTTCAAAATATATGAAATCTGCTTTTCACTGCCATCTATTAAAACAGAACATATTTATTTCGAATACTTAAGTGACTTGGAGAAAGTGACTATAGACAAACCTTTGAGCTCCATGTCGATGATAACACGCACCATAATCGAAGTGTAGTTTTCACCTGGTTCTGTTGCCGCAATGGGATTAAAGTTTTTGATGCTCACAAAGTCTGGTACATCTTTCTCTATAATGGGACGAAAGTAGTCCTCATTTACCCATTTGGGTATGGCAAGAAACTCGTTGGGATTCACAGGGTTACTGGAAACGTTTTTATTATTGGGTGCCATGTTCTGCAAGGGTGAAATCAAATATATCACATATCCAATAAATTCAATGATCACTTTATACAGTTAACATCAAATGGGATTAGTTTTAAAATAAAATACATAGTAGTTCTCTTAAAAAAAAAAATTGTTTGTTATTGTTCATGCACATTAAATTTTTTTTTAATTCAAATTAACTTACGGAAATTGACAATATATTATTAATGAAGAATTCCAATTGAAGCGGTCAAGAAATAATTGTCCGGATTTTGCAAACTTTAAACGTATACTGAACGTTCGCTGCCGAATGCTACGTAAAAAAATACTATAGATAATTGTAGAACTGTAGTAAACTTGTATATACATATATATATATATATGCATACACCATTAACTGGTTCTACGTGTGTAGAAAAATTACTTTCTTGCTGTCAACGCTATGACGTTCTAAATACAGATTGTGGCTCGGTTTTTTGTTTGGGTGATCGTGTGCCGGACTAATTATACACTTTTGTTGTTGCTTTAAACAATGAAATTCGCACCAATATTAATTTCGTGAAACCGTAACACATTTTCTCATCACACACGAGCCTTGTCGCTTATAAAATCTTTAACATTTTAACATTATATACAAATATAAACACAGATAATATATTTTACTACATGCGTATAGTTCACATGAGAAATGATTAAGTCCGTATATATGTACTACATACATATGCAATTGAAGTACACTTGATAAGAATATCGATAGCAAATCAAATGATTAGCTTATTCCACATCACTTGGAAATTACGAGCTATTTGCGAATGTTTTTTTGTTACTATTCAAAAAAGTACTCATTTTTGAAACTGTGTCGATGAAACTTGCAAAATGTTCGTCTTTTTGCCGCAGGCTATAGATATGTCGGATCTAAATTGAATCACTATATTATATTTCCGGACTAAACTTTATCAATATGCGTTTTAAAATGCTCCTCACATTCTTACAAAAAACATTTCTATAACAATAACAATAAATCATTTTAAGAAATTCATTTTTAAAAGTTTGTTTTGGGCGACAAACAAAATTAAAAAAAAAATAAAATATATTCAAAGGAATGTAGGATGTGTTGTGTGGCGTCACGAATGATTTCTGTGGTTGTGTGACTTATATACGAATGAGTAATGAATATATAAAATATCACATTATTTATATAAATTTCTTAGATTTTGTTGTGAAACACGATTTAAAATTCATATTCTCATAGATCAACTAACATATCTAAAGATGTAGGTAAGAGTGTACAAGCTTCGGTAAATAGCATATTTGATTTCAATATTTTGTAAATGTATGAAAATTGTGCTTTGATTTAAGTGAAAACGTTGATAATGATGGACAAACATAATTTTTTTGTAAAATTTACAGCGAACGGTTTAATTTTATTTACCGACATAATAGTTCCATCAATACCAGATATACACCATTCACAACAGATAAATACATATATCAAGCTAATATCCTCATGGATGGCATTTGTTTTCAAAGAACGATAAAGATCTAAAGCGGAAGGCCCTCGCACTCGGGTCCCGGTGCTATTATCAGATCTATACTGGCATTCTTATCAGAGGGTATTAGCATGGCAACCAAAATGCCAATAACTTTTAGTTGTCCTATACTAACATACATATATAGAAGACTTATCTGATTATAATAAAGCAATTAAATTTATTGTAGTCATCTTATTGTTGCACAATTTCGAAATAAGTTGAAGATTTCAATTTATGATTCTGTGATTATATTATTTTTATTAAAATGATAAATGATGAATCAAATTTCCATTGATCTACTGATATTTAAGTGCACTGCATACCTTAAGAAGTAGGTTAGGGTATACAAGCGTCAGTAAATAGCATACTCGATGGTAATCTGTTGTACATTAATTAAATTTAAATTAGTTTCGCCTCGCTTTTGCGAATCATCGTTATTTTTGCATTATCAGTTTTGGTTGCCTCTGCTTGAAGTAAATGCGAATATAATGAGAGACATAATTTTTATAAAATATACAGAAAGCTGTTTCATTTTATTTACTGACAATATTGCTCAATCAATACCATATTTATACTATTCATAACAGATATATATATATATATATAACAAGATAATATCCTCATAGAAGACCTTTGTTTTCAAAGAACGGATACAGTTGCCGCATAGCCTTGACGAAGTATGGATTAATGAAGGTCTTATAGCGGAAAGCGTCACCTTCGGGACCAGGCGTCATCATCATTTCAATACTCGAATCCTTGTCGGATGGCATTAGTATCGAAGCCAAAACGCTATTTGCTGTTAATGGACCTATAAATATATAATTATAAAACTTAATCTGACTGAATTCATTGTAAGTTCTGAGAAACCTACCCCAATTTCCGTACTTATTCATTGTGGAGTGCAATTCCTTCAGCGTTGGAATGTGCCTCGAGTATTTCAGCAATTTGAGGCATTCCACCAAGCGATCATGATAGATTCTAATGAAATGATCGAACTCCTTGACCTTGATGTCCAGTGCGGCTGATGTGGTTATCATATACCAAAGATCTTGAGCGGGAGATCCCCATTTGCCCAACTGCAAATCCACAAATATGGTGCGCTCTTCAGGTCCATCATCTGAGAACATTATATTATTGCACCATAGATCACCATGATTCAAAACATTGAATTCGTTTTCGTCCACTGCGTTCATTGCAACGCCTCTATCAAAGAACTCCTTTGGATTTGGAGCCATCGCAATATATTTCTCCACATCCGGCATTTGCCACACGGCCATGGCCCTGAAAAATTGTTCCATTCTGATTTTGCCCAACAACTCAAAAAATTCACGATTGCTCTCTGCATAAAATGAACTGAAGTAAATCTGTTCATAGGGTCCATTCTGTTCATGGTTTACAGCTGAAGCGGCATGCAACTCGGCCGTTTTTCTCAATACTCTCCTCATGTGGGGCATGTCAAAACCCTTAAGTCGATCAATGTTGTGGAAATTTTGACGCTTCAGATCCTCTAGCACCAGAGTAACGCGTTCCGGGGTTTGCTCAATGTGCACACACTTGGGCGCCAATTCAATGTCAACTCCGGCATCCTTGTAAAGTCTGTTATAGTTGGGAATGTGCACCTGATACATCTGCATTTCCTTGGGAAATAAATTCATGGCAGACACAATAGCTCCGGTCTTATCCGAATCCAGCATTGTCTTCAAAATATATGAAATCTGCTTTTCACTGCCATCTATTAAAACAGAACATATTTATTTCGAATACTTAAGTGACTTGGAGAAAGTGACTATAGACAAACCTTTGAGCTCTATGTCGATGATAACACGCACCATAACCGAAGTGTAGTTTTCACCTGGTTGTGTTGCCGCAATGGGATTAAAGTTTTTGATGCTCACAAAGTCTGGTACATCTTTCTCTATAATGGGACGAAAGTAGTCCTCATTTACCCATTTGGGTATGGCAAGAAACTCGTTGGGATTCACAGGTTTACTGGATTTGCTGTTATTATTGGGTGCCATGTTCTGCAAGAGTGATATCAAATATCCATTTTTATATTAAGTGATCACTTTATGCACTTAACAGTATATGTGACTATTATTAAATAGTTTTTATATTTGTATCCACAGCAGTTTTCATCGGAAAAACTAGTTTTTATTGTTCATAGAAACCGATATGTGTTATTTTTTTTTTATTGAAATTAACTTACGGAAAATGACTATATAATATAAAAACTAATTAAGAATTCCAAGCGATTCGCACGATTAACAACTGTCCGACGTTTACAAACGTTAAATAGACACTGAATGCTCGTTTCTGAATTCCACTTTATACAATACTACCGAGAACCGAGAACCGAGAGACGATGTTGGTTTTGCGGATTGCCCCTTGGACAAAACAGGTTGTGTGCTAAAATGTCAGCAATTTTATTTGGAGGTCTACCGAGCAAGCACTATATACACGATTGCCCATGTCATTATAGGGCAGATTAAAGTTTTTTTTTTTTTTTTTTTTGCTAGGGACAGTTGATCGTGCTTCCACAATCTAGTATTTGCCCCAGTATCTCAATTGGCGCGTGCGAATCTGTCTGCGACATGATAATCAAAATTAATTGATATAGGCATAAATATACACATATGTATTGGTAAAATGTAATGCGTTGAGACAAAACACTAAAGCAAAATACCCTATGTACAATGAAATATGCAAAGGGGTCTGACAAACTCGGATAGTTTGCTAAAATTATAAAGTTTTATGTTAATATTTATTATTTTATTTAATTTAATTTTAATAATTATGCTTGTTGAGATACCTTAGACCTGCACACAGGGTATCTTCAAGTCGAGCACACTTGACAACAGCATTATTATTGGCATCTCATGTGATATTTATAGAAAGAAATTTGAAACGTAGTATGACTAAACATTTTTAATATGTGCAAGTATTGGATAAACGCAGTGTATTTATAAATGTAGGCGGCTATTATTACAGCGTTTAATTGTTTAAACTGATGGCAGAGATACGTAGTTATCAGCCTTAAAAATAGGTTTTAAAAAAACATTATTGCGACTAGCATTTTATTGTATATACACATGATAAACACACTATTCATTCTTATCCTTATACAATTACAGTAGATTCTGCTGCTCTTTAAACCTATCTGCTTTCTACATATGTACATAGTAGATCCATTGTTATCTTACCATTCTGATAAGACTATTCTATTAAAATACGATATTTGGTCAGATGACAGAAGTTCTGAAACTTGAATTTCAGTAGCCTTGACTCAAAGGCAATGCAAATTTAAATCAATAAAAACATTTTTTAATCACTTGAAGAGGATTATAATTCTGTCATGAATATTAGAATGTATTGGAGGAATAAGTCCCCAGCCCTATAAATGATATGTATTCCTGATCAGCATCAGAGAGCCGTTATAGTCAGTTGAACTAGTCTATCAAAGTTATCTCGATGAAACTTGGAATATATCCGAATATTTTTCTGCAGGCAGTACTAAAGTCGGAGTCGATGGGGTAGCTTCATTATATCATATAGCTGTCATAGATTAAGATAGCCGTGCTTTCTTATTTATGTTTAATAAAATAACCGGTTGGCAAAAGAATATCTCGAAACAACTTGAATTTTTTAGCGATCAGGGTACTCTACAAGATAAAAATTCAAAATATATATCGAATTGTTTTGTTATTCAAGCGTGGTTTGTTCTTCTTTCTGCTTAGAAGTTATCGCAGCTCCTAGATAGTAGTGGCGTACTTGACTTGATCAATTTTCAATTACATAATACTCTCATACAAAATACGTGCTTTATTTGCAGTTCCAGTGAAGATAATAAGACTCTAGAGTTGGCAAGCGCAAAACAAATACAACAGAGTCGATTCGTATTAAAAAACAAACTGCCTAACATTAAGTGTATATGTGAATGTTAATAAGAATGAGTACTCGTATACAGATATGAATGGAATTACTCAGCTTCTAGTAGACTGTGCACTATAGGAACAATTTTTATCATACTTCTGTCAAACTTAACAACCTCATCAAAATTATGTCTTCTTTTTCTTATTTGAAGTTAGCTTAGTATCTGCATTGTAAATAGACAAACAAATAAAAAAAACGTCTGCTATTAACAGTCAAATAGCAGTTTTGCATTTCATTGATCCACACAAAAAGTCTATGAAGTACATCAAATTGATAATCGGAATTTTGACATGAAAATTACTGGATAGAACATAAATTTTCCATGGAGTTAATTAACACGAATCTTAACAGTAATATAACCTAAATTAAATCTATATATATATATATTTTTTTTTGAGAAAAACTTATCATTCAATCTTGAATGCCTTATGATTATTTCAAATTATCTGAACCCATTCTCATCTTTTTTTTTTCTACGACTATTTGAAAGCGAAGTTAGAAAGCATTTGTAATTACACTTGGCCTAAAATATAATGTAATCATCATGTCATTTCAACATATAATTATAATGTTTATGATTTTATGAGCTCCGACAAAATTTCGTGCATTCCTATAGTTCTCAATACTTTTATTTCGTATAATAATAATACATTATATGGATTGCGTGACCAAAACATGATCCCATACATGGGAACAAATCATAACTCAATGTCATTCGCATTTGCTTTGTTGGAATACTAATTACTTCCAGTCGAGTAGACCGCGATTATCCAACCATGGTAGAATTTCTGTCATTAACTGCACATATTTCTGATTGGTGTACATGGCGACTTTAACCTTTGACTCGTCATTCTGATAACTCTCCGAATTCATATTGTCGGTCTTATCGAGCATGACAACGGGCAGCACCTTGGACACGACCATATATGCTAAAAGTGTGAATAATATTAGATACATTTCTCTATAGAGTATATTTAGAATACTTACCCGCCAATCCATTGCGAAGTAGAGCCGCATGCAAGTTCTTTAGCTTGGGCAAAGGGCGATGATATTGCAAGAACTTAAGATTATCAATCAAATGATCGAAATAGTATCGCACCATATAATCGAATTTGGTAATTTTAATATTTGGTGCCGCCGAGGAAAGTATCAGATAATATAGATCATTTGCCGGCGAACCATATTTGCCAACTTGAAAGTCAACAAAAAGCGTTTCCTTGATCTTGCCAAAGGCATCATACTGAAACATAATGTTCAAGTTCCAACAATCGCCATGATTCAGCACATTGAACTCCCTCATTGAAACCTGCTGATCCTGCAGCAGACGATCCACTAAATGCTCATCGCTGTTAGCCTAAAGAAAAATGAATCATTTTCGTAGTTATTATAAATTATACTTGACGTAATATTTCCTAGTGAACCTACCAACTTCTCGTAGATCTTCTGGCAGTTCTTCCACTTCTTGAGCTGTGCTAGAAATGCGCCAGAGGCATTAAACTCTTGAAGCAGCTGACGATTGACTTCACTGAACAAGCCCACCGTGAACTCCTCCCCTAACATGCCGTTTTGCTCCACATAGCAGGCGGAAGCAGCATGGAATGCAGCCAGCTTCTCGAGCACGTGCTGCATATGATCGAGATCCAGTCCCGCCAACCGATTGGCATTCTTGAAGCTCTTGGTACGCAAATCTTCCAGCAGCACATAATCAACGCCCAAATCCTGATCAATCTTATATGCCTTCGGTGCAAATTGTATGGGCTTGCCAGCCTCCGCATAGAGTTTCTCGAATTTTGGCAGAATGTTGTGATACATTTGCTCCTCCTTCTGGAAAAGACGCAGCCTCTTGAGTATGGTGGCCATTACTTCATTATTATGCTGAGCCTTCAGTACAAATGAGACGCTCTTGGTGCTGTGATCTGTGATGTGGATATAAAAAAGTTTATTACTATATTATCGTTTTATCGCAGACTGCTCAATATTAGACCAATTTTAATTATCACATTCTGCATATTATTTACTACTCATATATACTGTTAGTATCGGATAAAATCTTTTGACTACCATAACTTTGTCAAAATTGAACCATTTTTTTTTTTAAATCGATACCTTTTTTTTGGTTGTGGCCTGTTCTCTAAAAAATTATTACATATTAATTTGGATTCACCTGCATATGTAATTTTTGTACCATTTGCCTTAAAATAAAGGCATTTTAGTACACGTTCACCCATTGAAACCCTTATTAACTCAACCAATAAAAATATCCCAGAAGTTTTTAAAATAATTTCTAATTATAAGACAAAAATGTCTAAAAATTGGAATGGTTTTTTTTTATATATAATGGTTTTTAATATATTTCTTAATAAGAGAATATATTTTTAAAAAATAGAAATGCAAACTATTATTTTTAGAAAAAATTCTTTCTGAAATTCAAAAATAAGTATTTAAGTATTTTACTAGATCGGCTTTCATACTAGAGTTTAGTTCGAATCGACGTAAGTTTTTTCTAATTAAATAATATGAATTTATAATCAATCTAAAATGATTGTATGTGTGAAATTTTATTATGTTTATTAATAAGATCAAATTTGCTGCTGATCTAACAGTTGTTTGTAAACATATGAAAAGCACCCCGGAAATTAGCCATGTTTTTTTCTAAATTTTAGAAAAATTTTGCCTGAAAAGAAAAACCTTAGCTCCAAAAGTATGTAGAATTTCTTCAATTCATTAACATTTTTTTCTGAGTGTAGCTTTTATCTGTTTACCAGTTAAATCAATGGATTTACTATTATAATGTAAATAATCATTAAAACCAATCATCAATTTATTATTAAATTGAGTAATATAAATATCCAAAGAAATCATTTTCTTAAGTTATTTGTCAGTTATGTTGTCTATTTTTTCTTCAGCAATAATAGGCATAAGTGCTTTACTCAATGCTTCTACTATACTATACACTACTAATGCTCTATTCATACTAGTATATAAATTTACTCTATATACTGAAAGTTTACCTGAAAAATATACCCGCTATTAAATACGAGAGACGCTCTTAAAGTTTGCTCTGCGAATTCAAATTGAAGCTTTGTATTTATTATTGTGCAAATATTCCTTTGACAATTCTACTTACCCAGCAGCTCCACTTCCACCAGCAGCCGCAACATCAATGTAGAGTAATTCTCCTCCGCATTTGTGGACTGCGGGTTTATGGAGAGTATCTTCTCAAAGTCGCCGATCTGGGAGCGTACCGCATTCTCCAGCGAGACTCGAGGTAGCCAGGATGGCAGACTTGTGTCCGCTGATTCAGCATGTCCATTTGCTTGGATGGCCTCTGACATTTCAGTACTGCAAGAAATTGGAGTAAATCCAAATGAATTATTGATCGGAAATTAAATGAAATCAATGTAATCTTTTGCCATAAATTGTTGACATGTTTGATTTATGCTTAGCAAACAGTTTATGTATTTTGTAATGATAACAAATTGACATAATCAAAAATTTTCAAATTGTATAAGTTTATATTATTGCTATCATTATAAACGTTAGTTGATTATCAGTTTCTTTTCTTAATCGTCAGTTCCATACAATCTATTCTTACATTTTTATTCATTAATGATTCACTTTTCTAAAGTGCAGTCACTCCCATATGCACTTTAAATATAATCTTGTATTTGTTTTTGGTCTCAACCAGATTATTATAGTTCGTCAATAACTTTAATGATTTCAGCATACGTCAAACCCTTTATAACCTGGCGTACAAATAGAGACAATACTCTGATGGTATTTTATTAGCCAATTACCATATTTTGTATTTATTCTAATAATATAAAAAGCAATACTATTTCTTTACAGTGTTGTGTGAAGATAAAACTGAGTTTTGATAATCAATTTGAGGAAAAATGCGCGTATAAGGAAAATGTATTTCAATAGGATTCCCTCTAAACGGTTAGTGCAATAAATAAATATATCGAACAAATATTATTAGACTTTAACAGTTTCTAATAATGACAATAATTATGATTATAAAAGGCTTTTATTACTATAGATTGCCATATGGCACGGTATGGCCAATAGATAGACTACTGAAGGCTGTAGAATGTACATATATAAATATGTAATAAATTTCGATTTACTAAAGAAAGAATCCTACAACTGTATGAAAATGTATCTATACAAACACAAACAAACATGTGAATGATTTTGTTATATTTCTAAATTAAACTCAAAGCTGAAATTACTCTTTGTTACATAAGTTTTTATTTCGAAATACTAAAAAGAAAAACCAAATTCGAGAATTTCCCTTCTATATTCAGTTATTAATTGCTTTTCACATTTTATCAAATAGTGTTTTTTATCGACTGACATATGTTTGTATGTATTTCAATATTGATTAGGTCATTATCAAGCCAATGATTAGAAGGGACGCAACACATAAATCAGGTCACATGTCAGATTTTAACAACATTGAAATCAGCATTTTTGTTTAATTTATGCTAAAAGTCTGATCTTGGTTATCACTTTTATTCACTCTATATATATTTTACATTACACTGCAATTGAAATTTGTTTGTTTGTTTGTTGCCACTTTACTTTGAGACTTCTATATCGACAACTCGAGCTTCTCTCATCAACAACACGAAAAGTCGAATATGGAATGTGGCACAAACCTTTTTCCTTAATTGACAAAATGAGAGGCTGGAGTGATAAATTGTTAGCACGATCGAATGCAGTTCGGTCAACGGTTGATTTCAAATGACGGTCGTGCGATATTTGCGACTTTCAACTTGGCCCGATTTGGTATTAGCCAAAGAAATTTCTTATCACCACTGTTCCATTAAAGTTGATTTTGTAATACAATTCAGCAAAAGAAATCAACGGTGAAATCGTCACTCATACGCAAACTCAACGAGAATGATTTTAAAATAAACGCTTGATATGGGGCGACGGCAATTGTTTTATTGATAAGGCTTGGTTGGTAAAGCGGGCCTCTCCATTTACCTGTATTTCTCCTATCGTTCTTTCGCATTGCGCTCTAATTATTGGGTGATTCTTTATTAATTGCTTCTGCTCGTGTCGCGAATGTGTTTCATTTAAACATGTGATAGACAACAATCTATATATATACACACTCAAACACATACAATTACATATGCAAAGTAGTGTTTGTGAATAATAGATTCATCAAACGTATGGGTAAAGCAAAACTGTTGTAAGTTATGAGAAGTTTATAGATTTTTGGTAATACAAAAAATTATGAATACTGCATACATATATGGAGTTATATGTTCTTATCGCTAAATACATATATTATATGTATCTGTTACGAATATAGTGTTCTACAATACATTAAATACTTTCGTTTTGATTTGATTTTACATTTTTATTAATATGTGTACTCAGTTTCCAGCTTAACAACATTAGTGCTCTCTTCTGCTATCAAGAATTCTATTCAAAATGAGTTTGCATGCTTGGATAATCCACAATTCATTCATACTAAATCCCGAACTGAATCCCCAATTCAGTTATACTGATTTACAAACTTGATTAATTTATTAGATTAGATTATTAGATTAAAATGGTTCATATGAGTTTATTGTAAATCATAAGAATAATACAAGTCTGATAAGGAATATTGGTATGATGTCGACGATCAGTTCCAGGAAAAGTTCTAAGCAGCACAGCTGTCTCCGTTTCCGCGATCGAGTTACACTGGGGGACACAAAAATAGGGCAGTGTGGAAAGCTAAAGAGCGCAAAAGGAAATGGGCAAGTAGAAGAGCGCTTTAGTTTACATTGCACGAAAAAAATAGAGAGAGCTGAACTCTTAGCAATGTTGGAAACTTTGCTTGTGGACACTTGAGTACATTTGGGAGCTCAACGAGCTGCTCGTGATCAAGTAATTGAATAATTTAAATTTGGATCAAGCTTCGTGGAGAATTGCAATCGAGCTTTAGCGACGCAATTGGAATCCCCAAAATAAATAGTGCTGAACTCACCAGATTCATTGTACTGGAAGAAAATATTATTGGTTTATAGAGAAAAGTGAATTAGAACTTAAAATGCTCCGATTCCCGATTGTTCAGACTGTAGATTAACATTTTGAATAGATTATTTTATTAAGGTATATTCATTACCTATAAAAAGGCTTTGATTTAAAAATGTCAGTCTTTTTTGCTATCGGTGATAGATATTTATTTAATATATTTTCTAATTATTTAAAATAACTTTAAAATTAAGATTCAAGAAGTGAATTCCAAAAGAGAAACACAATTCACGTGTGACCCTAGTTTCGATATTAATCGATGAAACGATACATAAGTATTAATCGTTGCTGTGACTTTCAAACATATATCAACACTCTCTCAATGATTATATACTTACCTATATAAAATACATTTCACATGTTTGTTCTTTTGCAAATTCTTGGTTATTACATCAGTTTGCTTCTTAGACTCCCACGAAATCGCGCCGCCTGCAATGATTTGCCTAATCCGCGTTGACGTAGCCATTTATCGGATTCCCGTAGCATTTGCGGGGATTGACACATCCCCTGCTCCTAACATATTAAGAGTATTAACCACCTTCCGGGGACGGCCCGGCTTATCAGCTTTATCAACGTTTTTGTCTCTGATCTATTAGGCAGATAGGCTGTACTGCCTCATCCCAGAGGACCTCTTTCGCACCAGAGTATATCAACACACCCCTGGCCATCTCGACCAGCGAGCGATTTGGTCGTATCGCAACGCCGTTCTTTTGTGACAGCTCTCTTTTTATGCCGATTTCCGATAAGAATTGATTGAATTTACGACTCACGAACTCACGCCCGTTATCGCTGCAGATTGCTTTTAGCGTTTTACCACATTGTCCTTCGGCAAGCACTGCAAACTCTTTAAATGCTTTTAGTATTTGGTCCGGCGACTTCAAGAAATACAGAGAAGTATAACGCGAATAATCGTCGATAATTTCGCATGTGTTTCTTGATCGATTTCAAACCGTGCACGATCTCTTCACTTGTCATTTTGAGTCACCCCACTTAGTAGCCTTCAGTATTGTCATATTTTGACTGTCTTTTATTCTGGCTCTCTCTCTCTTTCTCTCAAACTATACTTTATACCCTTAGTTTGTTTGCACAGCCGAATTCACTGGCAAGCTTAGCTGATGCAATTTTCGAAACAACGTAATTTTTCTGTCAGGACACGGCTATTTCACACCGGCAAGCTTATCCCAAGCTTCTTTTGTCGGAACACAGTTTCTTATAGAACTTTTCTGTGACGCTTTTATACCCAGCAGTATGCTTACTAATGCCGGGTCGCCATGCGTATCAAACTCAGCTTTTTCAGCCGAAGTTTCCGATTTCACAATTCTTCCGCTAACAAATGGCCATAAGTCATTATGCATCAGCACACTTTTCATATGCATTTATCTTTATTATGCGCAATCGCGTCTTTACTTGTTGAAGAATTGAGAGCAACTTAAATTAAAAGAATACAATGCAAAATAGAGAAACACAATACATGTGTGACCAGAGCTTCGATATTAATCGGTGTAGCGATACATAAGTATTAATCGTTGCTGTGATTTTCAAACATATTTCAACAACAATTATTAAAATAAACTAGACCTGTGTATGGTATACGAGAACTTATATTCCAAATTTGAAGTCTCTTGCTCTCTAAGAGTCTCTGAGAAAGCGACTTTTAAACATAAAGGCGGGCAGTGATACTGATCAAGACTAGATATGTTTACTGGATAATTTTTTTACTTTAACCTGTTATAAGAATTTCCAGTTGGTTTTGGGGTATTTTAAAAATGTATATTTAATGTAGATTAATATGCTATTACAAAAACCCACTCATTTTTTTTTATCTGCAAACAAATGCTTGGAATATTTATAAATTTGAGTTTATAGAACTCAATATTACAATACGCATGATAATGAATCGATAAATAATACACAACTCGGTCATTTATCTATAAAAAGATAAATCACACCTCTAAAAGCAAGCGATTTATTTTTCTGCATATTCCGCACCGATCGCAAGACGGCAACACGGTAATTCCCGGTGAGAGAATTTTTACTGTTTGTTGCGAGATGATTCTTCCGATTATTTTAAAGTACGCGTATACGTATGTATCTGTGTATTTTGCTTACGTAATTTCGTATTTATGTTTCTGGTTTCTCGTGAATTCTTATTTGTTGTGATACGTTGCTTCGGTTTCGGCTCAATGAATTCTTTAGTTGCTATTAGTGTAAATATTTGAACGATATAAAAGTGTTAATTAGTTTGACATGCTTATTAAGAACCTGGGTTAACATTTTGGCCGAATGAAATTCGTAAAGAGATAACTCTTATCGAACCAAAATGAGGTATATGTATATAATAATTTAACATTGATAAGAACATTTTTGATCAAGTTTAAATCTCCATAGCACCACGATTGTAGAGCCAAGGCAGAATTGCTTGGATGTGCTTGCGATAGCGAGCATTGGAGTAGAGCAAAGTCTTCAAATCGTTGCCCTCAGCGGAGTCACTGAAGATCTTTTCAACACTGGCGGCCTCCGTGGGGTCCAATAAAACTGCGCTCATAACACTGGTAGCAGTTATATAGCCTACCAAAGGAAGAGAACATCATATTGCGATTACATTATAAATAAGCAGTTAGACTTACCCCAAAAGCCATGTTTGAAGAGAGATAGGTGAATATCACGCAATGTGGGAATTTTATTATACTTAAGTATATTTAAATTTTTTGCAAGATTTTCATGATAGAACTTGATATAATAATCGAATTTAGTCAGCTTATCCTCGAACTTTGTCGAGGAAACCAAGAAGTAGTACAAATCTTGAGCAACTGATCCAAACTTTGGCAACTGGAAGTCAACCAAATAAATTTCTTTGATCTTGCCAAAGGAATCATGTGAGTACATAATGTTGTTGCTCCAAAGGTCACCATGATTCAGGACATTAAATTCACTTGGATCCACTTTCACATTTTTAAGAACTACATCAGTCAGAATGGGTTGCAGAGCTCTCTGTATCAAAGGTTTTCAAAGGAATGAGATGTAAGTGAAATAAGAACTTACTTACGATTTGCTCTATGTACTCCTCATTGCCCTCGTATGTTGCACAGCACTTTACAAAGTTCGCTGCCATGTGATTGTTCATCTCCTTCATAATAGCCACATTTTCCTCCTTGTAGAAACCAGTCATTAGCTGTTCCGGGTAGGCTCCTTTGGTCGCTACCCGCACAGCGGATGCTGCATGCCACATCGATAGCTTTTGCAGAGCAGATTCTGTATGAACCTGGTCCAGACCCTCCAGCCGATTAGTATTCTTAAAACCCCTAGGTGCTAGATCTTCCAGAAGAACATATTCACTCTTGACCCCCTTTAGCGTATAGGCCTGAGCACCGAATTTCACGTCTACACCGGCATCCCGATACATTTGTTCCATTTCGGCCACACATATATTATACATTTTGCGCTCTATCTCAAAGATATTATTAATTGCCATCATCGCCTGAAACATTTCCGCCTGATGTGGCACCTTCAACATATACGACACACCCTTTTCTTTGCCATCTGAAATATATATGCAATACATATTTTTTCATTTGTATATAGTATTCATTTTATTACCTTCCAGTTCAACTTCAATATTCACTCGCAACATGACCGTCGCATAGTTTTCACCCGCTGCCGCACCGTTGCTGACCTTGAAACTTTTGATTTTTGAGAAACCCTTAACTGACTCTTTCAGTACGTCCACAAATTGTTCGGCTTGTACCCAGTCGGGCACTTTGCTGGTGATTGGATCGGTTGTTGCGTCGGCACACATATTTAGTATATTTTTTATTAAACAATCAAAATTAATAACGCAGTCGTCACGCTTGATGGGGCTGTGTTTCCGTTGCTCGCCAATGTGCTTCTAACGATTCTATATCTATTGTCCGGCTGTATACCGCAGTAGAAAGCTTTTTGATCTCTCTTTGAAAAGCACATGGTGTTACTCTCTTGCAGGCCGCTTCTCTTTCTTTAGTGATAGCGTCGCTGTGAACAAAACTGTTTGTATATTTGGCAAACGAGTTTTTGGTATACCCTTATAGCTGGTAATATAAATTTGACGTGAAGTGTTGAGCTCTGACAAGAGGCATCGCCCACCCATATATATAAAGTGGATGCATATATATTCTTCATCTGTATGAACACGGCTGTTTCTTTGTAAATTATGCTCCCAACGTATTTTTAAAATCATTATCAGAATCAGAATTCTTTAACATGTAGTTCCCGTAAGAAAAATCTAACGGTTTTTTAAACTAATTTAAAAGGTAGACTTCAGTTTGCAAGGGTGTCTTTTCTGCGGTGTGCCGAAGAGTGCTTAAATTTTTTTGTTTTTTTTTGTTTAAAAATATTTTGTTTGTAAACACGCATTGTTCGAATTGACGAATTATGCGTTTACTTTGATCAATTTTAATCACAAATTATGATTAACTTTACCTTCAAGTTCAATTGTAGGTCGTTCAACTATTTTTATGTAATTGCATACATCCAACTTATCTTGCTTATAAACACTTTATTATTATATTTGAGAGCCGCTTATTTACTTACCTGTTACATTAGTTTTGTTTTGGTTAGCTATTTCAACGGCGAAAGCTTTCCAGAAAGCTCAACTGACTGAGGTTTTCCCCTGAATATTACTTATCTATTTTTAGACCATTGGCAACTTACTACCTTATATATACATAGTCTGATAGATTGATAAATTCCTATTAAAATCCAAACTCAAGACCCAACACAGAACATTATTTGATTAATACTTTGCCAACTGCGTTATCTTTATACAAAACAATATCTGGTCACGTTGTCGCTGGGGAAATTTCTCTTTGCAATTGTTACTGATACTGGCCAAATAAAATGAACACTTATCATGTTTGGCATGTGTATTATGAATTACATATTGCATGTGTACATTTATAGTTCATCAAAGGCTCCACGATTTAGCAACCAAGGCATAATGATTTGAATATGTTTTCGATAGCGTGGATTGGAGTAGAGCAACATTTTAAAATCGTTGCCTTCTGTGGAATCGCTGATAAAATTCTCAAAGCTGGCATTTTCCGTAGGATCAACCAAAACGGCACTCATCACACCTGATGCAGTCAGGTAACCTGATTACAAAAATATTGTAATTGTTATTAAAAACACATTCATCAAATAAAATTTGTTTGTTTCTCTTACCCCATAAGCCATATTTAAAGAGCGCTAAGTGAATTTCTCGGAGTGTAGGCACATGTTTTGAATAATTTAGGATCTTCAGATTTTCAGCAAGACATTCATGATAGAATTTGATATAATAATCGAATTTAGTCAGCTTATCCTCGAGTTTTGTAGATGATAATAGGAAATAATACAAATCCTGAGCTACTGTGCCAAATTTAGGTATTTGAAAGTCAACCAGACGGATTTCTTTGATTTTGCCAAATGAATCATGAGAGTACATCATATTATTGCTCCAAAAATCACCATGATTCAGTACATTGAAAGTATTTGGATCTATTTTACTCATTTTGAATATTTGATCGGTGACCTTTGGCATCATCTCTTTCTGTTGGAGCGATAGTAAGAAATATACTTAATATTAATGATTTTGTCACGGATATAATTTTACATTACTTACAACTCGGTCAATATACTCCTCGTTGCCTTCGTACAACTTACAGCATTTAAGAAAGGTTTGTGCTAGATTGTTATTCATTTCAATAATCATTGGACGCAGTTCTTCCTTGTAGAACCCAGTGGTCAACTGGTCTGGGTAGGAACCCTTAGTGGCCACACGCACCGCAGAGGCGGCATGCCACATCGACAGTTTTCGTAAGGCAACTTCAGTGTGTGCCTGATCCAATCCCTCCATGCGGTTGGTGTTTTTGAAACCTTTGGGTGCCAGATCCTCCAGCAGTATATAATCAGATTTCGCCCCCTTCAACTCATAGGCATTGGCTCCGAATTTAACTTCCACACCAGCATCACGATAGATTTGCTCCAACTCGGGCACAACTGTTTTGTACATATTGAACTCTGCCTCAAAGACATTGTTGCTCTCCATCATCTTTTTGAACATCTCCAGATCATGGGGCAGTTTAAGCATATACGAAACTGACTTTTCCTTGCCATCTATATCAGACGTTATTGGATGGTAGAAAGTGATAAGATATAGTTCGTATAGTGACTCACCTTCCAGTTCGACTTCAATACTGACACGCAACATGACCGTCGCATAGTTTTCACCTACTGCCGATCCGCTCGCGGCCTTGAAGCTCTTGATCTTGGAGAATCCCTTAACCGATTCCTTTAACACATCCACAAATAGATCGGCTTGTACCCAGTCAGGCACTTTGCTGGCAGTTTGATCGGTTTTTGCTTCAGTCGTCATTTTGAGCTATTAAATAAATTACCTCTCGAGTTGTTCACAATTGACGCAGTTGTGTTTCCCGTAGAGAACAGCGGGTTTCTAAAATCTATTAAGCTTTCGCACTGCATTATATTATAGCACTCCCTCGCAAGCCCACAGTCTACACATATTTGCAGTCTGAAAATTAAATGAGAAGAGAGGCGACACTTTACTACAAAAAATAACAAAGCTTTTTGGGCCTCTCTAAAACCACGACTGACTATGTAATGAGCATTCAGAAAGCTTCCTTATTGACTGTTTGCGTTCTTGGACTTATCTTGCTGCTCTCAGAGCTTAAAACTAATTTACTTGTGATTGACCACAACAAGTAATATTTGCATTGCTTATTATTTGGAATGTTGTGAAACACGTATGTTTATAAGTATCAATGATTAAATGCAGTATCACAATTTTGTGGAAGCAGCCGAGTCAATATAGCCATGTCCGTCTGTCCGTACGTCCGTCTGTATGAACACGCAGATCTCAAACACTATAAGAGCTAGATTTGGAATATAGGTTCTCGGACACCCGGCGGAGATTATGTTTGCTTTATTTTTATCGATAACTGCCTTCGTCAGCAATAGATGCCACAATTTTAAAGATCAAGATCGGACAAGAAACATCGAAGTCATGGTCCAAAATGCTATGCTATAGGAAATGAGTGCATTTGCAGACCTGCTCACATTTGGGTGCAAAACTTTTTAAAAATAAATTTGCAAAAAAAAAAAAATTAGAATATATATAACAGCTGGACTCAGGGTATATCGTAGTCGAGCTCACTCCACTACAGCACTCTTACTTCTTTAGTTAGCTTCTAGTCTTTAATATTTATCTCTACATCTCTTCATGTTGGACACGATTTCTTGGTGTATTTATATGTGTTTTTCTTTATTTCATGTCTTTCTTTATTTATGAACAATTCAGTAAATATATGATTGAATACTATATAGGATAGGTGCTTTTGGAGAGGAAAAAGTAAATATAAAATATACCCGGGATTCAATCACTTTACTTGTTGAAAAAATAAAGGTTATCGATATCGGTTTGTTTTTGATTAACATTTCCGGCTCCGATCTTATAGTACTTTAATTTTATTGAAATTCATACTTTTTTTTATGCCGCTGTTTATTTAATAAAAGAAACTTTAAAATTGTTGCCATGTGAGATAACTTAATTTAATAGAAGTTTATTCACTTTTAGGTACATAAAGATAAATCAATAAATAATAAGTGAAATACATACATATATATAACAAATAACACATTTAATTAAACATCGAACAACTTCAATACAATAATCATATAATTTTCATTTCTTTTCCGTAATTGAGCTCAATTTGTTTTGTTTATGATTATATTATTACTATTGAATTATAAACATTTTCAAAAGCTTTCAGTTCGAAAGAGCCAACAAAGCTGTGCAGACCTACGCTATTTGGCGAATATTATCAATAAATTTGTTGACCTTCGAATATTTCCGAGTTTAATGCACGATGTACTATTTGGTGCCAGCCTAATTTCCCCTATGACTATCACTAGAATTGATAGTGCTGAAATAAATAAACACTTGCCAGCGTCTGGCATATGTTTATAAAAAATATTCATTTGATGTCTATCTTTCTAGTTATCAAAGGCTCCACGATTCAGCAACCAAGGCATAACGATTTGGACATGTTTTCGATAGCGCGGATTGGAGTAGAGCAACATTTTAAAATCGTTGCCTTCTGTGGAATCGCTGATAAAGTTCTCAAAGTTGGATATTTCCGTAGGATCTAGCAAAATGGCACTCATCACACCTGATGCAGTCAGGTAACCTGGTTGCAAATTGTAAAGATTAATAAAAGCATATACAATAATAAAATAAAATTGCATATCTTTCTTACCCCACATGCCATATTTAAAGAGCGTTAAGTGCATTTCTCGGAGTGTAGGCACATGTTTTGAATAATTTAGGATCTTTAGATTTTCCGCAAGACATTCATGATAGAATTTGATATAGTAATCGAATTTAGCGATCTTGTCCTCGAGCTTTGTGGATGATAATAGGAAATAATACAAATCCTGAGCTACTGTGCCAAATTTAGGTATTTGAAAGTCAACCAGACGGATTTCTTTGATTTTGCCAAATGAATCATGAGAGTACATCATATTATTGCTCCAAAAATCACCATGGTTCAGTGCATTAAAATCATTTTCATCAATTTTACTAATTTTGATCAATTGATCGGTAATCTGTGACTGCATCTCTTTCTATGGACAAAGCAATATATTAAAACTAATAATGACTTTAAAAAGATTTAATGTTACATTACTTACAACTCGGTCAATATACTCCTCGTTGCCCTCGTACAACTTACAGCATTTAAGAAAGTTCTGTTGCAAATTGTTATTCATCTCAGTCAACATTGGACGTAGTTCCTCCTTGTAGAAACCAGCCTTAAGCTGATCTGAATAGGGACCTTTAGTGGCCACACGCACCGCAGAGGCGGCATGCCACATCGACAGTTTTCGCAAGGCAACTTCAGTGTGTGCCTGATCCAATCCCTCTATGCGGTTGGTGTTTTTGAAACCTTTGGGTGCCAGATCCTCCAGCAGTATATAATCAGATTTCGCCCCCTTCAACTCATAGGCATTGGCTCCGAATTTAACTTCCACACCAGCATCACGATAGATTTGCTCCAACTCGGGCACAACTGTTTTGTACATATTGAACTCTGCCTCAAAGATATTGTTGCTCTCCATCATCTTTTTGAACATCTCCAGATCATGGGGCAGTTTAAGCATATACGAAACTGACTTTTCCTTGCCATCTATATCAGACGCGTTATTGGATCGTAGAAAGTGATAAGATATAGTTCGTATAGTGACTCACCTTCCAGTTCGACTTCAATACTGACACGCAACATGACCGTCGCATAGTTTTCACCTGCTGCCGATCCGCTTGCGGCCTTGAAGCTCTTGATCTTGGAGAATCCCTTAACCGATTCCTTCAAAACATCCACAAATAGATCGGGTTGTACCCAGTCGGGCACTTTGCTGGCAGTTTGACTGGTTTTTGCTTCAGTCGTCATTTTGAGCTATTAAATAAATTACCTGTCGAGTTGTTCACAATTGACGCAGTGTTTCCCATCAACAAACGACCAGCGACAAACTACTGCAATTAATTATAAAGCTTTACGGCCCTCTCTAAAAAATTTACAAATATGCCAAGGTTTTTCGGAATATTCAGAAAGCTTTTCTCTTGTGTGATTTAGTTCAGCGAATTCTCTTACGGCCCTCAGACCTTCAAAGCTTGGTTCAATGACCCCATAAAGTAATATTTTCCTTGTTTATTATGGGAAATGTGAAGTACGTGTGTTTGGAAGTACCATTGATTAAATTCATTATAAATGGAATTTTCCTATAACTGCCTTTGTGAATATTATAGTTTTGTTGTGCAATTGTGTTATTCTTCGGTGTTGTATTAAACAGATGATATAAGTATTTTTCTTAACAAATTGGGGAGCTTAGTCGATGTTAGTCTATGTTAGTTGCCCTAATCTCCAATAGGTTTCTCTATACTATTATATAAGGCCTGTTTACACACGCTAACAGTGCAGCCATATATTTTACTGTATTAAACGCAGAGCGATAAATTACCGTTTTAATTAACGTTGCTGCCAGAAACCAATCTGTTAATACGTATTTACACGCGTTGGCCAGGATATTTACCGTCAAAATTATTAAAAATATTTATGCTTTAATGGAGTTAAATTTTAGTTGCGGGTTCTTTTTTAATATATATAAAAGCAAAAATAAATGAGGAAGTCAGTCATTCTTTGATTAGGATTAGGATTTAGGATTAACCAGTGCGTCTAAAAGATTACTCACCAACTGAAGACCTTTTCGGATTATACAAGTATTTTTTTTTATTAATTTAGTTTTATTAAGGCATTCTTTTTAGTACATTTACATAACAATTTTTAGTAACAAAATTTGAATTTTAACAAAGTTGAACCATAATTAATGATTACTTATTACTTGGAATGCGGGACTGGAAAGCTCCGCGATTATGTAGCCAAGGCAGGATAACCTTGGCGTGTTCCTTGTAGACCTTACCAGAATATAGAAGAGTTCTAAATGCGTCTCCCTCGGGCGTATCGGAAAATAGATTATCAAAACTAGCTGTTTCAGTAGGTTCCAACGTACAGCCTGCCAACACACCAAAAGCCGTCATATACCCTGTAAATTATAAATATCATTATATAGCGGACTTCATTGAGCTCTGCAAATAAATACTCACCCCAAATGCCTTTCTGTAGAAGTGCTGTATGTATCTCAGCTAGGTTGGGTAGCTTTTTAGTGTAATTCAATAGCTTTAGATGTTTTATCAGCTGATCGTAGTACTGCTTTACAAAGAAATCGAATTTATTTACTTTCAGCTCCAGTTTGGGTGATGATATCAGGAAATAAAGCAAGTCAAGTGCAACGCTGTTATAGTTACACATTTGAAAGTCGACCAGATACGAATCCAATAGCTGGCCTGTATTTTTATCATAACGGAACATCGTATTGCTCAGCCAGCAATCGCCATGATTCAAAACATTGAACTCATTGGGATCGACTACGCCAGCTTGAAAAATGTTTTCCGTAATTTGGCCACCCAAATTTTTAATGTCCTCGTAGTACGCCTCATGTCCCTCAATTGATTCTAAGGCCTTAAGCACGTAGGGCAACACTTCGTCGGTCATTTTGCTTATCACACACTTGCCATCCTCATTGAGGATTCCCTCCGATATATGTTTGGGATAAGGACCCATTGTGGCTACCCGAACAGCCGAAGCTGCATGCCACTGAGCCAGTTTTGTGAGCACAGCTATGGTATGCTCCTCATCGAGGCCTGTCTGACGATCAACAGATTGAAAACCCATAGGTTTTAGATCCTCTAGCAGCACATGTTCATAAGGAATATCCAGCTTATAGCACTTGGCACCAAACTCAATCTGCACGCCAACAGCCCGGTAAATCTGCTTGAGCTCCTCTACATATATGGTGAACATTTCCCGTTCAATATCAAATATACTATGCTTGGCTTTTCCAAAGGTATCTTGATATGCCTCCGAGACATGTGGAATTTTTAGCATGTACGTTATGGATTTAGTTGTGTTATCTGCGGAGATTACAAATATATTAAAAATTGTCCGATAAATTGTATACTCTATTGACTCGCCTTTCAATTCCACCTCCAACTCGATTCGCAGCATAACCGTGGCGTAATTATCGCCAGCTTTTGTTCCGGGTACCGCTTTAAACGCTTTTATTGCATTGAAATTTTCAATAGTTTCTTTCAGCAAGTTCTCAAATAGCTCTGCCCTTAGCCAGCCAGGTAGTTTAATCTTCTCATCATTTGCTTGTTGATTGTTCGACGACATTATCGCTTAATGCTCTTTAAAGTATAAACAAAGACAATTCAGTTGTAGGCAGCGTGGTTTCCATTTAAGATGTGTTGAGCTCTACACAACTAACCGGTTTATAAATATCTTGGCATGAGCTTAAAGCTCTTCCAGCCTTCATTTGTTATCATAATTTCGTCATATATTGTTATTTCGTTGCTGCAGTCGAATCGGTTGTCGGCTATTGAAATTATCGAAAAAGTTTTGCGATTTCTAAAATTGGAAACTTGTGGATACAGCTCGAAAAAGTAAATTGAATTAAATGAAAGTCTTAAAATTAATTCAAATTTGTATAAGTTGTGCTAGAAACATTAAAAAATGTTCAAGCTGATTTATTTATTTGTATAACAATTCTATTTGAATCTATTTATTATTACTTTTAATGCGACATTGGAGAGCACCCCGATTTTGTAGCCAAGGAAGAACAACTTTAATGTGCTCCTTGTAGACCTTGCTACAAAATAAGAGAGTTCTCAATTGATCTCCCTCGGGTGTCTCGGCATATAAATTATCAAATCTGGCTATTTCAGTGGGTTCCAACAAACATCCAGCCATAACACCACAAGCTGCCAAAAATCCTGTCAAAGGAGAATCATTAGAGATCCGCTACAATAGGATTGGATTTACAAAATGATAAAACTTACCCCAAATGCCAGCCTTCAGCAGAGTTTTGTGTATATCAATAAGAGTGGGTAGCGTTTTAGTGTAGTTCAATAATTTCAGATGTTTTATCAGCTGCTCGTAGTACTGCTTTACAAAGTAATCGAATTTGCTTACTTTCAGCTCCAGTTTGGGTGATGATATCAGGAAATAAAGCAAGTCAATGGCGACGTTTCCATATTTACACATTTGATAGTCGACCAAATAGGAATCTAGTAATTTGCCTGAGTTCGGATCATAAAGGAACATTAAATTGGGCAGCCAGAAATCACCGTGATTCAACACATTGAACTCATTTGGATCAACAGCGGCGACATCCAGAACATTTTCTGTTATGTGACCCTCCATATTCATCAAATCCTCATAGTACGCCTCATGGCCTTCAATTGTGGCAAAGGACTTGAGCAAGTACTTTAATCTATCATCGGACATTTTGCATATGAAGTCTTTTCCGTCCTCATTGAAAATGCCCTCCGATATATGTTTGGGATATGGACCCATTGTGGCTACCCGGACAGCCGAGGCTGCATGCCACTGAGCCAGTTTTGTGAGCACATCCAGGGTATGCTCCTCATCGAGGCCTGCCTGACGATTAGCGGGTTGAAATCCTTTGCGCTTTAGATCCTCCAGCAGCACATGTTCATATGGAATATCCAGCTTGTAGCACTTGGCTCCAAACTCAATATCTAGGCCAACATTCCGGTAAAGCTGTTTAAACTCTTGGACATATATCGTGAACATCTCTCGTTCCATATCAAAGATGCTAAACTTATTCTTCCCAAAGGCTTCTTGATATGCCTCCGTCTGTTGTGGAATTTTCAGCATGTACGTAGTGGAATCAGTTGTGTTATCTGCATAGACTATAATTTTAGTACAAATCCCAATTAATTCCACTTGCACTTACCTTTCAGTTCCACAACTATTTTAATTTGGAGTACAACCGTGGCATAATTATCGCCAGGGTTTGTGCCGGGCACCGCCTTAAACTCTTTTATTGCCTTGAAATCTTTAAAGCTATCTTTTAGTACGTTATTAAAAAGATCTGCCTTCAGCCACTCCGGTAGCTTAATACTCGCATTAAATATTGTTTCTGGTGCTTTCGGCGACATAATTGCTAAAAACTCCTTAGAATTTAGTAGTCGTCAGTGTGATCTTCGTGAAAGCAGTGTGGATCTTTGAGAAAGTCACCTGTTTATATACAAGTATTTTGGCATGAGTCTAAAGCTCTTCCAGCGTTCAGCTATTATTGAGATATTATCATTATTTAATGGTATTCCTGTTGTATAATCTTGTAGAGCAATTGTAGTTATAAAACTTATCTCAAAATCTTTTTTTTTATCGCATTGTGAAGTGATTTAGGTTTGTAATTTTACAAAAAAATGAAGAAGCAACTTAGAAAAATGATAAAACCTGTGAATATTATTATTTGATTTTGATTGTAATAATTTTTATTCTTTGTTTTTTAAAAATATTTCTTTATGTTGGAAAATAACAGGTTAATTCAAATGCATGTAAATAAAGAACTTACAAATTGTGTAACTTGAAAACAATATTATTTTTTATTTGAATTAAATCACTCGCTTTTAATTCGTTTATTCTTACGTCTGTTATGCTTTACTTTTTTATTTTGATCTAAAGTTTATACGAATGTAAATCTTTTATTTATGTTATTATTGGTTTTATATGCGGTTTTCTTTTTACGGCTTGATTTGATAGCTTTTAAAATACAATAAAATACATACTTATAATTTACAATTTACTGTTATTACAACGATATTTAGCTTAACTCAAAGGACTTGGATCTGTTTGAGATTCCGAAGATTCGTAATGGGCAAGCTGGTTGCTGGTTCGTTGCTCTCCTTGGAGTCAGTGAGAAACATGTCACCAAAAGAACAACTGTCATTACATGACTTTAAACCATGACGAATATTACACATAAAAACCCCATCAGATAAGTTATTGCATATCGTGGGTATATTTCTTGTAAGCTTCAGGGTCTTCAGGTTTGCCACAATATTATCATAATAGAATTTGATATGGTAACCGAATTTAGTCAGTTTATCTTCCAATTTGGTTAATGCCAACTGGAATTAGTCTAAATATTGTACCGTATTTGCCCAACTGAAAGTCCACCAGAAGTAACAAATCATCTTGGAAGAACATCATGTTTAAAGCATTAAGCTTGAATAGAACCTTAGCCATTTGAACATTTTGTCACCATAAATATTGTGCTCTACCTCAAAGAAAAAGTTGAACAAGTTCCATCTGAAGTGACAACCCAAGCTTACAAATTTCTGCAAAAGTTGATATAAGTTCGATTTGGCTTATAGTTAAACTCTAAATATTGTTTTAAGAGTGTCTCTCTTTTTTTTTTTGCTTGGGCATTAGCAGATGAGCTTCTAATGGCTCTCTACAGATCGCTGCTCTTGTTAATCAACTTTTGCTGTTCCTAATTTAAATTAAATGCGAAAAAATCTAGCAAATATCTCTTCACAAACAGATTGTAGATACTCTTTCATGAACACCTCTCTCTAAGACTCTCTCGCCTTCTCGCCCTTGCAGATAAGCTCTTACGGTTTGTTACTCTTTACGCTCCTCATACCCCATAAGGTCAAATAGATATTTATTGAATATTCCATATTATTCTCTTTGTTAGAGGGTACTGAAAAGTGTATACAAATCAGTTTGGGCTCTCTCCGAACAAAAAAGCTATAATAATAACCAAAATTGCACTCTTCTTAAACAGTTTCTCAACGAATTTCTAAAAAAATAATAATAATAGACCGATTAATTGGATGATTTATTAAAGTATTATTTAACTTCAATGAGTTGTCAATCATTAGATAATATTTAAGAATTAAAATTTTTTAATGAAATACAACATTGAGTAAAAAAAATTATATAAAATACATTTTTTATCATATAATTAATTACAATTCTTAAATAGATACTAAAATTAGTAGAAAATACAAATATGCATATCACTGTCGCTATTCAGTTTATGTAACCCCTTTCAATGAGCCAGGGTAGAATGAGTTTAATTTGCTTGATATAGCTGGGATTCGACAGCATTTGACGCTTGAAGTTCATTGCTGTCTCCGAGTCGCCCATGAAGTTCCCAATGTTGGAATCCGGGCTGGGTGGGTAAAGGGTTACGGGCAGCATTCGCTGAGCGCATACAAATGCTGTCAGTATAACAATTGTCAAAACGAAATAATGGAATCAGCAATTATTCTATTTACGTAATATGAATTTGTTTAAAACACGCACCCCACAGACCATTTTTTCGTAGATTCATTTGCAATTCCGTCAGTGTGGGCACTTTGGAGGCATATTTTAGCAGATTCAGATGCGCCACAAGCTCGTGATGATAATGCTCTATGAAATCATCGAATTTGCCCAATTTGATGTGTATGTTTGGTGTCGTCATCAATAGACAGAATAAATCTTGTGCGGGTGTGCCATATTTCGGTAATTGAAAGTCCACAAAACATATGTCCTCTATATCGCCAGAGTTCAATTTGAAAAGGAAATTGTTACACCAGAAATCGCCATGATTGAGCACGCAAAATTCGGATTTATCAATGCGACCAAAATCCATATACAAGTCTGTCATGCGATCTGTGTAATTGGTCTGAAATATATATGGGAGATAAGTATAGTTTTAATCCAATGTAACCCCACCCAACTATTTAACTTTGCCTTTACTACACAACTTGAAATTGGTCCAATCTAATATTCTTATTTTAAATCAGGCTCATTTTTACTTACTATCAATTGCTGGTATCCCGGATCCAATTCGTACTGCTGCAGGCACTCCAAAAATGGCACATTGAATGTTATATTTGCATGTTCTATCCACTTATAGCACTCGGGACTCATGTAGCTCTTCTGATATGTTTCCTCGTAGTCCCCCAGCTCTGCCACCCTTTGAGCGGATGCCGCGTGCCATTGAGCCAATTTTTTCAGCACTGCTTTGAGTTCGGTTTGTCCCAAGCCCAACATGCGCTCCAAATTGATATAGCCTTTGGGGCGTAGATCCTCCATCAATATGTAATCGGATTTGGGCGGGTTTTTGCTGAACTTAAGATGCTGTGGCTTGAATCGAATCGTGAGATTTGTGTGCCTGGTATAGAGCTCCTCCAATTCGGGTATGAGACGATCATACATGTCAGATTCGGTCACGAAAAATTCATGGAAATCGTGCTCATCGCCACGATCATTCTCCAATGGAATTTTCAATATGTAACTTATCTCTTTGCTGCTTTTATCTGCCGATAAATACATACATATGTGTTCGAATACAAATCGGATTCTGCTCTCTTTCATCGGTGACTCACCTTTCAGCTGCATTTCAATGCCAATGCGCAGCACGATTGTCAAATAATTCTCACCACCGCTGATCGCCGCGTTGCACTCAAACTTTTCGATACTTTCAAAGTCATTGTGATTATGCTTAAGTAGATCACTAAAAATCTGTTGATTAACCCAACCGGGTGCGTTGAGAGTCGACATTTGTTTTGTGTAAATACGTAAGCTGCAGTCTCGTGCGACGCTCTCAGTTTCTTGATTCCAACTGAGCAAAAGCTCTGCCTCTGAGCATGTAATAGTGTAATTGCTAAAAGCTTACGCGCTTTGCAATGTTCTTGAGATATTCGCTTTAAGTCTTGCATATAAAGCTACCCAATTATCTAAAACGTATTTATTTTTAATGTCTTTGTTTTTATATATTTTATTGCTTGGCAGTTTTCGATAGCTTTATTTGAAATAAAAAACACAAAGTTATTTTAGCAACAATATAAAGTTTAATAACAATGGATATTGAGGCTAGAATCCAACGCTTAGCCTTTTCCACAACACAACAAGAGCAAATAATGAAGCTTTACAAAGAGATCGCTGTACAATGGGGGCGCTACTAACGCTGGCTGCTGCAGTTTAAACTAAGCCTAACATTATGTGCATCATATGTAATTACAACTAACCATAAGCTATTCAAATGCCTCACAGGGCGCCAAATTCAAATATTTAAACAATTCTTTGAGATTAATAGTTTTTTGCATTTATGGTCCAAGCATTTTGGTAAAAATTGAAAACTGTCAACGCTGAAAAAAAAAATAGTTCAGAAGGGTTCCTCACCTCATTCTTCAGAAAGTAATGTTGTACAAATTAAGGTAGTGGATTCTAAAATTTAGAAAAATATGTTTCATATTTCCAGGGTGTGTCTTTAAATTATAATTTCTGTTACTCATATTAATTATTAAAATTAGAACTTTAAGATTTCACATATACAAAAAAGTAGGTTTATAAGTGCATTCGTATAAATAGAAAATATTTCTACAAAAAAAAAAATTGTGAGAAACAACATATTTTTGTGATTGTCGATTTAGGGTTTTAGAGACTTTTAGTTTCGGTGCGATTTTGTGTGTTAGATCAGAAAGTGTTTGCTGCTGTAGTAGAAACCTTTTCTTTATAGTGTCTGGTACAAGCCACTGAAAATACAATAAATTCCTGTACTCAAATAAATTCTGAATCCGTATTAGCGCTGATCTAAGTAGTTTTTTTAAGTTACAGATCTTAAGGAACTCATGTTGAAATCTAACAAGTGTAACTGCTTTTGATTTTATGGTCGCAGAATTTATATAGTAGAATATGGAGTGTTATATTATGGCTTTAATTCTATTCTAATCCTTGGCTTGGGCTTGCGATGTTTGGCCGTAAGCTGGTAAAGCTTCTCCAACATGCTATTAGCTAGGGCTGCACTCATCGCAAACACATGGATGGTACCGGACTCAAAGACTTTGCCAGCGACTCCTGATGAGCTCTTATCCACATAGTAGGCAAATTTATGGCTGCCCTCAGTCGTGCCCAGCGGATAGGTTCTCAATTGCCGGAACTCCTCGATGCAAATCTCCCAGGGAAATTGTGCAACGTGTACCATGTGGGAATGTAAAACATTCCACTGAGCCGGAGCTGCTGGCGCCTTTTCATCGAGAATCTTGCGCACAATATTGCTTTGAGTCTCCGCAAGAATTGCTTTGCTGGGCGCATTGGTGATAAGTATGCTGCCATCATGCCAGATCCAAGCAACCTGACCGTCATCTAAGTGCATCTGCAGCACTTTAATGTTGCTGTTGTACACACCATTGGCCACCTTCAAGGCCAGCTTGATTAGATCCAGGCCACAATTCATCTCCATCGTTGCATACGCATTCACATTCAGCATTTCGATCTGGAGATTGACGTGTTCGCCATTCCGCTGAGTTGGTGGACGCAGGATGCGTAGGTGCTGGAGTCGTGGATCTGGATTGGAGGGCAACGGAGGCATTAGCAGGCAACGTTTCAGGTCATCCAAGTTGACACTATGGCCAATAGCTTCGGTGATGCGACTGCTGTCCATGGATTGTCCCAAGGATGGCGCAGCCCTTGCAGGATCTAGCATATTCTGGTCGATGACTTCTTGGAAGTTATCCAAGCTATTTTGCCATTGGTTTCCATTCGTGGTTTTAGATTGTTTCGCTTCGTTAATGGCTAGGCTAGCAATTTGGGATTTCTGGCTAACTGTGTTCACACTTGGCAGATGCAACTGCTTGCTGTGAGGGATTTGCGTGGAGTCTATTTCTGGTGGGTTAGTTGTTGATTTTACTTTGCTTGGTACCTCGATGGATACATCCTGGCACACTTGCTGTAGGCATTGTGGACTTTTTTGTATTTCAGTCTGCTTGCTCTTCAGCTGCATTGTATTGCCAATATCGTCATTATCTGCAACTGAATCCATGGTTTGTTGCACTTCATGATTAATAGTTATGGCAACCGTTGGTGCCTTATCTAAAAGATGCCCAGCTTCAGCTGTTGATTCCTTAACTAACTCTGGCTCCATAGGTGATGCAACATGTTCTTCGCTTATAGTCCCTTTGCATTTGGATGTCAGCGCATTATAAAGCATTTTTTGATCCTCCTCCGATCTGGCCATGCGCAGCAGCTCCATATATGCATCGATCTGACTCTTTGGTGGCATTTGTAATGCCTTCAATTTAAAAAATTTTGCCATTTCGCGCTTCTCTTCTCGGGTATGCTTACGACTATTGGATTTCCTAAAAGACATTCTTTGAGTTGCTGGCTTTTCGATCTTTACGTCAGACTCCATTAGCCAAGTGACGGCCTGCTCCTGCTCATCCTCATAGCTAAGGTTCGACTCTTCTGGTTCCGATGCGGATGGGTACGCTATCACTTGGATGTTCTCCTTGTATTGGCATTGTATATTGCCAGGCAGGTTCAGTGGCCAGCAAAGGGGTCCGCCCTTCTTATAATCCTCGTATGAATTCCAGATGTCCTCCGATGTGGGTAAACATTCTACATTGGAATGATTAGTGGGCAACATGGAATTAAAGTTGTGATCGTAAGTATCGTTAGCTGGCGACTCAGGCTGATTGAAAGTTTCCTTAACAACTGGTGACTGTTGATTGTTTGGACGCGAGGATCTTAATTGGGGTATTACCAAGGAGGTCGGCAAATCAAAATTCAAATTAAAGTTGAACCCTGCATTGTCTGTGCCAAAGCCAGAGGGCAGCCACTGCTCCAGGCTGCTCAGGCTCGTACCGCTAGAAAGGATTCGAGTTAAGCCAAGATATCGGTTAAATTTGCTGCTTACTGCGTTCCGGATTCGAATTGCCTCTCCTCCACTTCTGCTTCCGATATCTGGTCTTCTTTTTTTGAGTGCTTGTGCTTGTGTTTGCCCATATTGTTGATATTAAAACGAGAAGCAAATTGATTTTCTGCTCATAACATCTTTTGATAGTTACGAGTGTTGAAAAATGTCTACAATTAGATTTAGTGTCACCTAAAACACCGTTTTAACAATTTCCAAATTTCGAAATTTCTTATAGCTCTAGTTTAGAAAGTGTTATTAGCAACATCGTTAATTTTTTATCAGTTTTCTATATTTTCAAAGCTTAAAAAAAAAAAGAAAGTGACCCTCTACGGACAGGCAGTCGGGAAGGCAATAATATATATTGCATGGAAGAAACTTTGACGATTTGAAACACTTATAACTAATAACTACTACTTAAACTTTACTAAAACTCTTTCGCGTTCCCTTACTTTCAGTCATAATTAAACCTGACTGAATTATATGAATGGAATAGAAATAATTTAATATACAAAGTATTTATTTGGTTATGGGTTTGATGATTTTGACTTAGATTTAACGCTTAACGCTATGCATGTAAACATGCCGTCTTAGCTTATCCGGCCGGGCGAAATCCTTGGCACAGAATGTGCACTGATAGGGTCGCTCGCCGGTATGCTTGCGGCGATGAACCTTCAGCTCGTAGTGCACGGTGAAGGACATGTCGCAGAGATCACATTTGAATGGCTTCTCGCCGTTGTGACGCCGCATGTGTATGCTGAGCTTATTTGGGGTCAGCGACTCCAGGCCGCACAGCGAGCATAGATACTTCTTGCCGGGATTCTTTTTCGCCACATGCATGTCCCGAATGTGCTTGTCCAGGCTGGGCTGCACCACAAACGAGCGCCAGCAGTGTGGACACTGGTATCGGAAACGTCTACTCCGCTTTGTCGCCGCAACGGGCGTCTGACTAGATGATGACTTTGGATGCAGAGTGCTCATGTGCTGCTCCAGATTTTCGCGCCACATGAATTTGTAGCCGCAACGAGAGCACTTGAATTTCTTCTCCTCGTTAAGACACTGTGTGCTCAGATGGTGCTCTAGCATGGTCTGAAATGACCACATTTTTAATTAAATATCATCTTTACCATATCATAGACTTGTTAGTCATTTACCCACCTTATCGACTGTCTTATAAATGCAATGCTCACAGGAATGTGGCAGCTTGTCGAAGGTGTGCAGCGAATACTGATGTTCGCTCATGTCGCGCCTTCGCAGGAAGCTCATCTCGCACAGATCGCATCGATAAGATCGGCTGGCAGCAGTACTCGTGGGCTCCTCATCACTCTCGTCCGTTTCATCCAGCTGCAGCTCGAATCCCTCCTCGGTGCTTATCATATAGTTGGACGCATGCTCACTGTGCGCCTGCATCGAGTTGTGTCGCCGCAGGTCGGCAATGCTAATGAGTTGCATATCGCAAAGTTTGCAGACAATCGTCTTCGTACCGGATGGCTTGGCGGCATCCGCCAGCAGTGTCTCTGCTAGTGGCAGATCCTGCCCACTAAAGCCGTGACGCTGCACATGCTTGTGCAACAGCGCCGGCCGGTAGAAGGTCCGCGTGCACCAGCGACAGGGTAACAGCTCGTTGTGGACATCGTGGTGCATCAGCTTGTGCTTCGTCACGGCGCTCTTGTCCTGAAAGCTGCGCGAGCACTGATCACACGGATACGTCTCCTGCTGTATTTGAAGTAATTTTAATATAATTAATAGCGGATAAAGCAGTTAGCTTCGGGTTAACGAATATTAATGATAATTGCAAAAATTATACAGATGCAGGATATAATATTTTGAGTTCAATTTTTTTATAAATATTAAATGAACTTTGGTACGATTTCTGATATAGGCAGTCGATATTAAATCTATATTGCGAATCCTACTGCAGTTATATTAAATAGAATTTCGATATTGATATAAATCTATCAAAATCAAATAGACCTCGCCATAAGTGAGTTTAGTTATAATTTGAAAAGTTATTGTTTAGATAGTTTCTCAGTTGAAGGAATAGAAACAGACCCACGGACAGATGCGAGTTTATCAACACGGTCTGTTGGCCATGAGTATATCTATATATTGTGAACTCAAAATGTCGCTTTAACTACCTTGTTTTTATGCTCGACAAGATGCGCACGTAGATTGCGTCGCCAAAAGAAGCGCTGTGGACACTTGTCGCACATGAAGCGCTTCAGGGTGTTCTGGCACAACTTGTGCGTATGATGCTCGAGCAGCTGCGCGCTCAGGAATCGGAAGTCACAGCGCTGGCAGACGTGCGGCGCCTCCAGCCAGGTGTGCTGCTGCCGATGATGCCCGTGCAATTGATATTTGCGTGGCCAAACGGCATCGGCGGAGTCGCACAGTTCGCAGGCATACGAATGCCGCTGCACAACATCCGCTTCGCCGTCGCTGTCCGTGTCCGAGCTGTCCAGATTCATCTCGTACCGCGCCTCATTTGTTATGGAATAGTAGCGTCCGAGCATGCCAACCTTGAGATCATTGAATATGCGTCGCTTCAGGCCCGCAACTGTGGATTCCACGGCTGTCTTATAGAATCCCTCGGCAATGCGCTCAATCGGCTCGCCATGAGCATCGAATGTAAAGTCTTTAGGATGGGCTTTCAGGTGATCACGCAGCTCGCGCAACTTGATGAATCTGCGCAGACAGATCATGCACTGAATCTCTTTGGAACCGTTTGGCCGGCAGCGATTTAAATCGAAGCCCTTGACGCGACGATCAATGCGCGACGGCTTCGACATAGCAGTGGCATCTCCTGCATATCTGGAGGACGTTGCCCCATCTTCGTCCTCATCGGAATCCCTGTATTCCTTGTGCTCGTTATGCTTGTGCTTGATGAGACTCACAATGTATTTGTACGACTTGTCGCACTGGTCGCACTTGTAGTAATTGTCGGCACTGGAACTGTCTGCATCGTCCTCATCGGGTAAGCTGTGCATTTGGGATATCAATTAGTTACCGATTGATACCGATTTAAGTAAACTATTAACTTACTTGATTTCTTTGATGATGCTGTGCACAAGCGAATCTGTGCTGGTCGGTTTCGAGCGCTGAGGCGGTGATCCTTGTTTAGTATTAGTTTGCTCTGCACTCGAACCGCTTCTTCTAATTGGTCTGGGCTCTGCTGGACACTGGCTGGAAGCGTGCGTCTTGTGCTTGTGTCTGATCAGCAGCATTATGTACTTGTAGGATTTGTCGCAGTGATCGCACTTGTAGTAATTATCCGCCAATTCGCTTTCCAAGCTTAAAAATTTCATAAATGATTATTTTTCATAGATCCATAAATATTATCATTATATACATTTTACTTACTCTGCCTCGCTGCTCTGTGTTGCTGCAATGGAGTTCTTGATTACATCGTTTAAGAACGGTTTCATGCCATCAGTCTTTTCACTTTCCACTGCTGCCTGTTCTTTGGTTTGGCTGTGCTCTGGAGTGTGATCTCGTCGCTTGTGCCTGAAGAGATTCGTTACATATTTGAAGGCCTTGTCGCACTTATTGCACTTGTGCATCGTCGGCAGTTTTGTGCGTGCAATCCGGCGCTGCTTGAGCGGAATATCATCATCGTCATCATCAGCGTCATCATCATTATTGCTGGCATCATCCTCTCGGCACTTTTTAATTAGCGGGTCAATCGAGCCGACTGAATCTGTTTGTGGCACGGTTGGTTCGGTTGCCTCCTCCATTTTAATTGTGACGCCCTCAATCTCCAGCAATTGAATAGGTGTCTCTCGCAGGCACTCCAACGCCTCAGTTTCGGTGTCCTCCGATAGAGATTCTGTTGTCATCTTGTGCAGCCAAAGTTCGTGAGTTTCCCTCGCTTGCAGGACAAAGTCGTAGGCATTTTCTAATCTGTGCGCACAGTTGCGGCAGATCCATGGCGGCAGCTTATCAGCTTGATCCACAGTGACCTGAAAACGACTCATTCAAAAAATGCTTTCCATATCAATTTGACGTGGGAGGGAAGGAATTTTGCACACCTCGAGTTTTGTTAGCTCCAGCAGCAGGTGATTGAATGTTTTCTCCGCGTATTTATCAATTGGGGTCTCGATCCAGAAGCGTCCATCTGCGCCACCGCAGATTCTACACGTTCTTGTCATCGCACTACTCGATTTCGAAATGGAAAATCCAATCTCCGTTTCCAATAGAGCAACGACAGACGTCAATCAATTTGCCAAGTACACAAAACAAAGTGTTCGCTTTCAGTGTGTACACACTGCCACTCAAATCAGCTGTTTCGTTGCACAGCTGTTCCAAATGTCTATCGATATGCTCGTCTTATCGATATGTTGTGTTTTCGCATTATTTGTTTCGCCATATCATTTTACATATTGTAATGATTTGCATTAAGCGAAAAGTATTTAAAAAACTATAAAAAAACATGTTGCCGACGAATATTTGTCGCACGTGTGCGTTGCAAGATGACAACTTGTTGGCGTTGGCAGCGCGGAGTGAGAAATACGCAAAGAAAAGTATTTGCGACATGCTGCACGAATTAACACAAAACGATGTTTGTTGTTAAACTGATTTAGATACATATTTGTATGTTTCATTTATATAAACATCATTTTACAGCCACTGCTGGAGCATACAGATGATAAGCTACCACAGCATTTGTGCGGCCAATGCTTGAGCCAGCTGGAAGCTGCCTATGCATTTGTGCTGCAGGCACGTCAGACGCAGGAGCAACTGTTGCTGCAGCTACGTAAAGGATTGCAGACACAGTGCCTGGACGAAACACCCATCGATATAAGCATAGAGCACATCAAAATCGAAACAGACATTGACCTAGATGCGGACATGGCTGACTTAGTCGATGCTGAGTTGGAGGAGGAGCAGGAGAAGCAGGTGACCTTAAAATGTCAGCCGGCAACTGATAGCGATAGCAGTCAGGATAATGTGAAGGAGTAAGTACTGTGTGGGTAGCTGTGGGTAAACTGTAGCTAATGTTTCCCGATTTTCTAGCCATCACGTTAGGGTCAAAACACCGCAGCTGCGACGCAGTGCACGGCGAGCCAAACTGAGCACAGACAGCGAAAATGAGTCGTAAGCCGTAGAAAACATTTAGTTATACAAAAAATAAGAGTAATATTAATTTGCTTACCAGCTCGGAGCAGGTGAAGCCGTTGCCTGTTAAACGTGGACGCGGTCGTCCCGCACGTTTGGCCAAGAGGGAGACGACCACCAACGAGGACGGGCGGCATGCGTGCGAGGTGTGCGGCAAGACATTCTCCTGGTATCGCGACATGCAGCGCCATGCGCGCATCCACTTTGAGCAGGCGGGTATTGTGTGTGAGCACTGCGGCAAGAAGTTCCTGCGCAAGGACAAGTACATGACACATCTGCGATCACATAACAAGCACGTAACCACAGACAGACAGATACTGCCACGGAGCAGCGAGTGGCGCTACGCAGAGCGTCTCTACAGCCCCGGCAGATTCATACGTGTGGAGTGCAAACTGTGCGGCTTGAGTTGCCAGCGCATTCGGGAGTTGCGCGAGCACCTGGCGAGTCATGTTCACATTGAGACATTGTCGAATCTCAGCCTGGACAACGATGTCATCCGAGAGCAGTTTGGCAGCCAATTGGATTTGCAGCAAATCAAGGAAAAGGTGTGCACGCAAATTGCCAAAGGTCGCGAGCAACTGGAGAATTACGGCGCCGTGGTGAATGCTTACGGCTATGAGCTGTGCCTCAGCGACTCAGATGAGGAGGAGGATGGCGAGCTGGCTGGCAAATATCAATGTCTGCGCTGCAATGTCAGCTTTGCACGCAAGTATCAACTCATGCGTCACACGCTCGAGGAGCACACGGAGAGAAGTGAGACTCTTTTAGAACGCTGCAATATCTGTCAAATTGGCTTTGTTTGCGCCAAGCTGCTGGAACAGCATCAGCGCACGCAGTGCCTAAATCCGCTGAAGCGTTACAGCTGCGAAAATTGTCCTGGCAAGTTTATTTGGCTGCAGAATCTGCAGCAACATGCATGCTGCAGACTGCAACCGGATATGCAGCATCGGCATCCAGAGCAGCAGCAGGCACCTCATCACCAGATACAATGTTGCCTGTGCGAAGTCCAACCCAGGAGCATGACTGCCCTACGCTCTCATTTACTTACGCATCGTGATGGGCATACCGACATTGATCCGCAGCAGCAATCTGCCTTCTTTCGCACCTATTACGAGGATGACGGCGCCAGCAGCCTGTCGGAGCTCAGGGCACGCATCGCTGGCGATTTTGAGGCACAACTTTATGGAAGATATTTCAATGCGTGCACGGACAGCGGACAAGAACTGGACTTTAACGACTCCGACAAGGAATGGAGGGATGCGCCCGCTCTGCACAGCTGTGCCGTGTGTGGCGAGAGCAAAATCCGCCTCGATCAGCTGCTCCAGCATCAGCAGAGCCAGCACATAGAGCTAGCGGGCAGCCTGCCTCATGTCTGCTCCGATTGTGGATTGGGCTATGTGGCCGAGTCGCTGCTGCAGCAGCATCGTCGTCGCATCTGCGGCAAGCTGCATGCCAAGTTCCAGTGTTCACATTGCAGTCAGCGCTTCTATTGGCACTCCAACTACGAGCGGCACATTCAGGTGCAACATCCTGCGGATACGAAGCAGGAGCAGGAAAAGAGCAAGCTGCAGTGCAGCGAGTGCGATAAGGTAAATTGAAGCTTAAGTTGAGCCTGGAAAATAGCCTGTTATATATCTAAGCATATCTTGTAGGTGTTCATTTGGCCCAAGGATTTGACGCGCCACAAGCGTATGCATCAGTCGCAAGTGCAGTTCGAATGTGCGCACTGCGATCGCAAGTTTCATCGCAAGGATGGTCTTAAGTCGCACATGCGGATGCACGGCGAGCAGCCGACGTCGGCTCTCGGTGAGCAGCTGCAGCGCATGCCGATGGTTTTGAGCCAGCTATGTCGCCCCAATGGCTGCAAGCAGATCAAGTGCATGATTTGCTTGTCGCAGCACACAAAGATCTCCGATTTGCGAACGCATTTGACTAGCCATCAGTTGACGCTGTGTTTGGCCGAGGAGCGAGGCATCACAAATATTTGTCGTGCTCTTTATCCGGAGCTGACCACGCCACTGGATCAGCAGGCATTGATTAAGCGCATCCAGCGTGATCTAACCAATGGCTTGGAGCTGGAAAGATTCGTTTCGATAACCAACGAGGCGGGCATCGAACTAAGCCTAGACAGCAGCGAAACGGACACGGATTCGGATTGTGCAGCAGAAACCGAACGGAGTAGCACGGAACACCGTTACAGCTGTGAACTGTGCCAGGTGCAGGTGATGCGCAAGCATCAGCTCTATGCCCACCAGCTGGAGCAGCACACGTGGCACCAGACGACGCACGTGTGCAGCCACTGCCAGGCGAGATTCGTGAATGAGCAGCTGCTGGAGCATCACTATCGCACACTCTGCCGCAATACCCATCGGCGTTTCCTGTGTCGCAAGTGTCCATTGCGATTTCGCTGGCGCGACAATTTGAAGCTGCACAATGGTGTGGCGCATCAGGAGCGAGGGACTGTGGAACAGCACGCCAATGTGGACATTCAGTTGCGTATGCTGCCCGTGGTTAGCTATGACTGTGTCGAGTGCAAGCGTAGCTTCAAAATGCAAAAGGATCTCACACGGCACACCCTGATGCATGCCCAGGAGTCGAGCATCTATCGGTGTCGCTGGTGCGCACGACGCTTCTATCGCGAGGCGAATCTGCTGCAGCACATCGAGCGACATGGCATCAGCGCCGACCAGCTGCCCTATGCGGAAGCTCTGCTCAACGCCAGCCGGCATCCGCATGGCCCGAAGTGCATCCAGTGTCGCGTGTGTGAATTATCCTTTGGCAGCATTGCGGCACTGCGTTCGCATCTGCAATCGTCGCCAGTTGGCACTCATCATCCGATTGAGTCTATGGCCAACTATTCGATCACCAATCAGCTGGGCTACGAGCTGCACCTGGACGACTCCGAAACAGACGAGGAAGCCAAGCCGGCCGGCACTCCAGCGCATTACACGTGCGGCATGTGCCAGCTGCGCTGTGTGCGCAAGTTTGAGCTGCATCAGCATCAGCAGGCCATGCATCGTCTGGAGCGCATCGCCGACGGCTGCAATCTGTGCATCTTCAAGAGTGTCTCGCCCGATCTGATTGCTTATCATCGGCGTGTGCTGTGCGACAACACGGAGAAGCAGTTTAAGTGCTCTAAATGCAGCTACAAGTTTATGTGGCAGTCGAATCTGGTCCAGCACATCCAACTGCAGCATCCCAGCAGCGAGGAGTCGCCAACAAAAACAACAATGCCCAAGACCGTGCCCGACATTGACAACGTCGAATGCCACATCTTCCAGTGTGGTCAGTGTCCGAGTAAATACAATCGCAAGGATCGCCTCACCGCTCATGTGAAAAAGTGTCACACAACTGGCGCAACTGCGTCAACAAAATCACCAGCGGCTACCAAGCAGCAGAAGAGTTTCCTGTGCGCCTTCTGCGGCAAGGCGGTGAGCTCATCCTCCAATTTAATCATACACATACGTCGGCACACCGGCGAGAAGCCGTTCAAGTGTGATTACTGCGACATGGCATTTCCGCGCTCCTCCGATCTCCAGTGCCATCGACGCACCCACACCGGCGAACGGCCCCACATCTGCACCGTCTGTAAGAAGGGATTCGCTCGCTCATACAAGCTGCAGCAGCACATGCGCATCCACAACGGCGAACGGCCCTACAAGTGCACCTTCTGCGACAAGAGCTTCACCCAGTCCAATGACCTCACCCTCCACATCCGACGCCACACGGGCGAACGACCTTATCAGTGCAATACTTGCGGCGAGCGATTCATTCAGGGCACAGCGCTCAAGAACCACCGACTGCAGAATGGCCACTACGAGACGGAAGTGGATCAATCGAAGGATGACTAACTTAGGCTAGAAATATGTATTTAAAATAAAAAATGCAACATTTATGCAAATGCAGCGTGAGAATTGAGCCTTTTTGTTTGTATTTTAATTAAAATTCAATCTAATATCAAAAGTATCGATTTATCAGCAATTCGTTTCAATAAATTGAAGCATTAGCTGAAATGAAATTTATATTTTTCATACTAGTCTATCGCTTGTAGGTAAACATTTTAAATATTTACCAGCATACATTTTTAACTTTGCTGAATTCCTGAACAAAAAACAAAGATGTGATGCGGAGAAAATCAAACTGGTAAAAGTTCGATCATTCGATATGAGTACGATCGATAAGTATCACAGTAGCAGCAATGTTATCGGCGAAAAGTACTCATAGTGCCAAAGTACCGTTGTCATGGTTACACTTAAGGCAAAACAAAGTAAGCCGGTCTCTTATTCAGCTGAGAACAAAAATAACAAGTGCGGGAAAACGGCAAACGAATTATTTCTGCTTTTAAGGAAACACACCGATACCAGTTAAATTCAAGTCAGACTGAGTGCACAGTTGAAAGTATTTTGTTTTGGGTTTCAAATTATTTCTGTTAGTATTGTCGTAGCATGGTTAAATCCAAGAGGCAGATGCATTCATTGCCTGCCACCCATCGAGGCAGCGTCAGCGTCAGTGGCAGCGCCAGCTCAATGGAACACACCTACTGTGTTGTCCTACATGTTGTGGAAGGTGAGTCCCTCAACTGGAAATGGTCAATGGAATCTTTAACACTATTATTCCATAGCCATCAACTTCTACGGCCGTGAGATGAGAGAGGGGGAGCGAAGGGAGCAGATCATTATGACAGCTGCTCTCAACACGGTCGACTTTGAGGTGGAGGGCACACCCTCCAGCACAGCCGAAACTATAGTCTTCAATAGCAACTGCATCTGGGAGTGTGACATGGCCGGCATCAAGCGCATTAAGACGGACCATCGTCCGGTGAAGGTCATCTTCTACTCCTGCAACAACTCGGAACGCAAGACAATTGGCTCGCTGCTGCTGCCACTGCGTGGCTTGCCCATCCTCGGCGTTGGGGGCAACAATTGTCCGCTTCAGCTGAAAATGTTTTGGCACAAGCTGATCTGTGTTAACAATGAGTTTCGCTCCCATAAGCCGGAGGTTCTTATGCTTCTGGCCATTATCAAAAAGTCGCTGCTGCACACCAAGGATTTCAAGCATCTGATGGCGTTCAACACAGTGAGCATGCGCCTACAAGATTTTTCCATATATCTATATTTGCTTTTGTTTTTTTTTTCTATCTGGAGGAAAAACAGGCGCGTACGCCGCCGCTGCAGTCGCCCGGAAATTCGATCACATCCAACATGTTACAGTCGCAGGTGAGTCAGTCGAGGTCGTTGTATATATCATTGTATATATATATACATATTTCTATTTATGTGTATAATTTGATTGGAAAAATTTTAATTTAAAAAACAATGAACCAATTTCATAGACAGAATATCACTCACAAAAGTAGAAAATATATGGAAAATCATTTCGTATTTGTTTAAAATTTTTTCATATTGTTTGTATATATTTATTATTTAATTAACTAACATGTCGTTTCCAGGCAAATATCTATGTGCAATTGTTGGTGCAATTGGGTTTGCTGCAGGTGGGCAATGATCCTCTGGTCGATTGTGACATCATCGAGGTGGTGCTGCAATTCAAGCAGGTCAAGAACGTCAACGAGTTTGTCAGGTCGCTCTTTAACGACAAGGAAGACAAGGAGGACAAGGTTAACAGCGTTCAACTTATATTTGATTTTGTCGGCAATGTCACGAAGATTGATCTGAAGTTGAACAAATCGGATTCCTATGCGCTCAGTGATGTTTTGGGGATGCGTTTTAAGTCCTCGCTGCGCAGCATACGTTTATATTTTCAGCGTATATTCTATTTGCCCATTAATATGTACATTAATGGCACATCCATAGGTTAGTAATACATGTTTGCCTCCACTTCTATTTCACTTAATATATTTTTCTACTTTTAGCCAACTATCGCATGGACTTTGGTAAATTACTTCCATCGGATGATTACTTTGTCGAGAATCAGAAATATGTGCACAGCGGCAGTTTTGCCTTTGATCGCTTTGGTCGCCTGGGCAGTGCTCGTGAGCTGAAGCCAATTATGGACTTCACCTTTACGGTTGACGTACTGGAGGTCAGTGGTGGCCAGCAGGACAAGCAGCCCGGCCAGCAGCAGCAGGAGCTGCAGAAGGAGCAGCTGGATTTGCAATCGGTGGGCAGCAAGGCTTTCATACACGAAGTGCCTGAGGCTCGGGGGCAAGAAAACATGACCAATTGGCAGCCCAATGCCGAAAAGCATTATGCATCTGAAATTGCTTCAGTGCACAGCTTGAATGTGGGCGCCGAGCTATCTGCCTCGGAAGAGTCTGTCTCAGAGTCATCTCCCACACGTCGCAGAAAGTTCACTCGGCTATTGGCAAATAATCCGGTTCAGGATGATGCGGAGCAGCTCGGCAATGATCAAGTGTATACCTCAAATCAAATGACTCGCGTGCTGTCGCCGAGACGTGAGCCTGAGGACGAACACTTGCAGGATGATGACTTCGTGGACTTACCCGAAGAGATCAGCTTCGACTCGGAGATCTCAGATACTTATGGTACTGTGGAAAAGCCAAAGAAGTTGAGAACGAAATCAGTTGCTGTTGTGGAAAGGCAACCAACTCAAAAAACAGCGAGAACCGAAAAGAATTTCAATAATGCCGAATATATTGATTCACACAATGATCAACTTGAATTGAAGGTGGATGAAACTACAACGCCAGTGAATGTACAGGAACAAATGCAGCTCAAGCCGCTGCAAATGCCTAAAATTAGAAGAAAGGCAACTTTCAATAATGGTGATAAATTTGAGATTGATGACAGTAATAATGACGATTCCTGGTCTCAATTAGAAAGGGAAAGTGAGATGTTACCACCACCGCAGGAGGCTAAGCAAGGGCATAATCGGCGAGTAATCAAGTCTAGAGCTATTCAAGAGACAAAGGAACTAAAAACACTTAAATCTCTGTCTGACGAATCGGATGAAATGGACTCAAACCGTCTAATGGCAACCCATAGCAAACTTATTGCAAAAAAGACTAGAAAAACCACAACAACAACTATAAAGAAACTATCAGAGAATGAAGCGTTGAGCGTTAAACCGAATAAGAAGAATGCTTTAAGAAACGAAGAGATCGAGCTAATACCCAATGAGGTAAATCCTCTTAAGGCATCTCCCCGAAATAGATTTATGTCTTCTGTGGGTAGTCTCAATGCAGATAAAATCGTCAGAAAGCCAAGAAAGAGAATTGTGGTCGATCCATCGTTAGATGCGGATTCAGTAACAGAAAGTGAGGAGCAGATACAATTCCTACAAAACCCACCAAATAAATGCAAAAATAAATCGAAGCCAGTAGCTCAAGCGGAAACTAAAGTTTGTGAGACAGTGTTAACCAAAAAAGCACCCAAAGTCACGAGGACTGCCATGTCAAAAAAAGATCTCTCGTTATGTGCTCGCTGGGTGCAGGTGAGTAAGGAACAGACCAAAGCCTTACAGGCAACGGAAATGTATATTAATGCCACATGTAAAGTGGAGCCTGGTGCAGTCTACAACGGCGAACAGAACTCAGCAGAGAGCTGCCCTCGCCTAACACAGAGATTAAATATTGAATCTAGTTCGGAATTAGAATCAAGTGTGGCCAGTTGCTTCATAGAGAAGCCGCAATTTGATCCCAGAGAAGTGAAACGGCAGGCGAAGCAGTTGAAGCCCAAGACAAACACAGTAAAAGATTTGACACAGCTTCGAACAGAACCTTTGAAAGTTGTGCTTACTTCTGAGATGGATTCCACAGAGCTTGAGGAAGACAGTTCAGTTCGAAAGAAAGCGAAAAGAGCTGTTAATAACTCATCTTTGCAAGACTTTTTGGATGTGGAGGAAGCAATCACTGAGAACCTACAGACTCAGAACTTGGCCAACAAAGATGACCGCCCAAACCAGATGCAATTTGTGAAGGCAGCTCCAGATGCAGATTCGATTGAATTGGAGTCTTCTGTGAAGGCAAAGACATACTTGAAGAAGCGCACAACGAAAGCAAATGCTGTCAATCATTCAAACCAAGATGTCATCGGCAACCCTTGTTCTAACGCTAAAAAAGATAGATCTCAAGTGGAAACTGATGCTCAAAGAAAATCAGGAGACGCAGCTAAAGTTCACACCAAGTGCGCGCATCATGTAACCAATATAGATGTCAGGTATAATCCTGGACAGCAGCAATCTGGAATAACACAGCAGCAGCCGTTGGGGAAGCTCAATTGCCACTGTGGCAAAGAAGCAGAATACGCGTCCAAATTTAGTCAGATGGAGCAGCACATAGCCGTGCTGGAGCAGCACTTACGTAATTTTGAGAGTCGCACGCTGCAAATGCAGGAGGGGAACTCCAAGCTATCGCTGGAGAAAAGGCAGCTGAAGGAACGTGTCCTTCGCATGGAGCTGCATATCGCACAGCTGGGACAGCAGAGCCGCAATGGTGAGGAGCTGCAGCAGTTGCTCAACGAGATACGTGCACAGAACGTGCGGCACCAGGACATGTCCAAGGCTAAGGATCAGTACAAGAGACAGTGGCGGCGGTGTGCCAAGCAGGTGCACACTTTGAAGCTGGCCCTGTATGAGAAGAATTTGCAGGAGGAGTACCAGAAACTGTCAGAACGGTGAGTAAGCCATTCCATCTTCAACTATCAATCAATTCCCACCAATGCATTCCTCATTTCAGTGGACTTAATTTGAAGACCGTGCTCACCCAGGATGCTGTTGATTTTGAGCGTGAATATGGACGTTATCGTCGCTCAGACGCTGCGCTCAGTTTTTCCGGTTCCGGCAACTCACCGGAGCCCCTGATCAAGGATTTCCTACTCGGTCTCTCCAGTCATGCGGTGCATCATCATAAACCTGCCAATCACGCGGAAGGCTCTCGCATGCATTAGTTCCACTGAAATTCAACCAAATTATCTGTGATGTCTGCAAATATTTTATTTAATCATTTTTTGGGTTTAAAATTAGTTTTTTTTTCGTTGCTTTGTGATTCAAATTTATGTTTTATGTTTGAAATAAACTAGTTTTAAATGAGCTAGTCTTAAGTAGTGGTGTAAAATGCATAAGGGACCAGTTGCTTTCAGTGCGGATTTATAGCGCAGGTCCTTGCAATGTGAGCAATGGGACCGAAAGAGAGCTCGCTTTCATGAGAACGACGCTTTTGCGTAGCCACTTCTCATCCATATAGCATCCTTGTGGCTTCCGAGAAAACAAGAATTTGTATTTGGGTTCTTAGATGATCCCATAATCCTTGAATGCAGCTCGATAAAGTTGGTGTTTGCGATCCTAACGCATCATGTCCTTCGAAAATATATAAGGATTTTAACGCATATGCCATGAACAATTTTATTAAATGCATATAGACAACATTAAATTGAATTAAGCTTTATCTTTAAAAGGGAAAAAATCTAATTTTTGGTTAAATATATTTATTTATATTAATTAGCGCTAAGCAACTGGGAGTTACTCCAACTGGGCGCCGACGCGCACAAAGTAGGGCAACGTGTTAAGCGGTGCAGAGTATTCCATGAGCCATACGGGACCCTTATGAATGGCTTGGGTGTTGCCATCGGTCCAGTCGCCTTCGGGTAGATAAATGTCCCGATTGGTGGCGCCTTCCACAATAACAGGTGCCGCAATAATGTCATCACCCAGCAAAAACTCTGCAAAAAGAAGAAGGGTTAAGCACATAATGGACAGAGTCATGGTCAAGATGTGGGCCAACGTTACCATCGTAGATGCTCTGCGCAACTGCATCATCGGGCGAAATCCACCAGAGTGGCGCATTCACAGGCTCTCCAGTTTCCGTGGCACGCCTGAACATCTTCATAATGTACGGCGTATAATCCGCATGGAGCTTTGTGAAGGTTTTACTAATCTCGATGGCCTCAGCGTCAAAGGTCCAGGGGACAAAGGAGAACTGCAGACTGGGCATGAAGACGTTGGCCTGCAGCCAGCGCAAGAAGAGCTCCTTACTTGGGGGCTTCTCATCGTAGCCATTGCCGCCAATCATGTCCGGCAGCACAAACGGATAGCCATTCAGATTCATCTGCAGCAGGGATGTGATTAGCGTAACAAGACCATTGTTCCATCCCCACTCGGAGTCCTTGTCCACGATGCGCACAAAGATGGGCAAGTCCTGAGTGTTCTGGCCGGAGCGCACCTCAACCATATCTCCAAAGGCGCCCACCGTGCGCACATAGTCCGTGGTGATTTGCAGTGGCGTCAGATTCGCATCACCCTGCAGCACTGCATCCGTGGGCACCCAACTGGACTCGCCGGCATCGAACTTGAAGCTGTCGATGCCATCCTCCGTCTGCAGACGCTTTAGCCGTGTGCTGAACCAATCCCGTACCGCCTCCTTGGTAAAGTCCAGATAGGCAGCATCCTTAGGCACACTGTTCCACCACTGAGTGTCAGAGCTGCCGGCGTGATTCAGCACCAGATAGCCCTGCTGCTTGGCCGTCTCGTAGATGGCCGTGCAGTTGTTGTTGATGAACGGATGTATCCAGAGGGTAACGCGGAAGCCCAGCTCCTTCAGGTCATCCGTCAGTTTCTTGGGATCCGGGAACTTATTCTTACGGAATGTGAGGGCACCATAGCAATCTTCCCAATCGTCGTCAATCTCCAGCTGACTGTTCTCAAAGCCATTATCCAGAATTTGCTTGGCAAAATCGCGGACTACCTTGTCGGTGATCTCAGCCTTGTACAGTGCCCAAGTAGACCAAACCGGATGCTGAACCATACGCTCATCCGGATGTCCAGTGGGTTTGCCAAACATCGTCTCCACCGCATACATGTGCGCTGCCTTGGCATCCTTTGCAAAGACCAGATGGTAGCTAAACTTGGCCGACGACAAGCGAGTGTCATAGGGTAAAGCACTCAACGCACTAATGCACAACTGATCCTCTCGTCCGGCAGCATTTTGATCAATGAACAATGGCGTTGTGTTGTCCACGTAGAGGAAGAATCCTTCGCTATTAAGCCAGTAGCGTTCCGCAACACCCATGTTGCCCAGTTCCTTGGGCACATAGGAGAAGTTGCTATAATGCTGTCGCTCGACGGGCCAATAATGCTGCTTCTGCTCGGCGCCGCCATACCAATGAACGCGACCCATCTGCAGTGCCAAGCAATCCCTCGGCTGAGTGCCCATCAACACCTGATCGCGTACCACACGGACATGCGTCAGTCCATTTGTGGATTTCTCCAAGGAGAACTCGATGGTGGTAATGCCATCGCTCAGTGTGTAGCTACCCGTGGATGTGGCCACCAGATCACCGCTGCTCTCGAAGTTATCCAATGTGACCCTCTGCATCGAGCGGCTGCCCTTCATTAGCTCATACTGGAGCTTTGTGCCACGTCTCAATCTTAGATAGACGTCGCTATTATCAAACTTGAAGCGCTGCTCGATGCTTTGGCAGCCTTCGACAGCTGCCCACAGAGTGCAGGCGAGGATTAGCGCGACAGTTGCGATTCCGAGCTGCATTTTGAGTAAACTATTGCATGAGCTGCACCAGCAGCGCTCTTTTATAGCCTCTCCATGAGCAATGAGCGTGAATAAGCTACACAAATAAAGCTCTTGACCATTGTCAATAATTCTATTCACTGGTGAAGATGCACTCCATGCCAAAACTGATAAGCAACCTGATAATGAGTCACTCAAATACTATAATACTGTATTAAAAATCATTGGTCAACTGATTTCGAGTGAGAGCAAAATTTAATTATTTGTTGAAATTGCATATAGAGCACTCGAAATTGTTGCAATTTTTTTGTTCTTAAATGTTCAATTGGATTATTTTTTTTACTGTCAACTGCTGTTCTACGGAATGCTAGTCTACGGAAAAACTTCAAACCACACAGGTTGAAGCCCTTGTTTAACCTTGAAACACTTAAATTATATTATGTTTTTCAATTGGATTGTTTCTGCCTGTTAAATACTAGTTAAGTGCATTGCAACTATCTATTAGAAGCAAGAACCTCAACCAAGGGTTGATAAAATAAATAAACTTGAAAATTAACACTTGAAATTGGTCAACCTTTTGAGAACGTTGCAGTCGGCCGTAACTGACTGCGAAATACTTTGATACTTTGATACAACAAGTAACCTGATAACAGGTGCCAGAGAACAGGCTGGATGTAGTTAAGAAATACCGATGTGAAGGATGTTGCTAGTAGTCCTTCGAAGTTTGGCTTTAAAATTGCGGCAGATATGAACATTTCTAAATTTTTTGTGGGCATGCAAAAAATGATTGAGGAGTTTCCTAGTAATCTATCTTCCAAGTTTGATAACTTTAGCTATTAAATTGATGGAGATATAGGCTTGTATCGTTTTTGCCCTCATACAGACACCTAGACGGGCAGACATTGCACAAAACCAATATATAAACTCCCTAAATAATACCAATAATAATAATAACGAAATATTTAATTAGAAACTTTATTTCTTATTACTAGGATAATACATTTTGGAAAGAACAATTTACAATAATCTGAATAATTTAAATGCATATCATAAATAAATCGCAGCAGTTGTCTTAAATGTTGATATGTTTTTCTAATGCGCACACACAATAACCAAAAAATAGAAAATTATTTTTGATCTTTGCCTAAGCTGATCATGAGTAGCAACCAAAAAATATAAATGCTGCTTAAAACTAATCACATAGGATTCTGGTTACTCAGGCACCAGCTGAGCGCGCTCCTCATCCTCATGCGCAGCCTCATCATCTGGCTGACTGGACAGCTCATTGGGCTGACGCTCATCGTGATACTCGAGAACATCGCTCGGTGCAGTTATGTGCGCATTGAACAACTCCTCGTCCTGCTCCTCATCGCTGTCATCATCGGCAATGAGTGCCACTCGCGTGTAGCGCTCCTCTCTTGATATTCGCCGACGGTACACCATGTTGCCGGCCACGCCCATGCCCACCAGCGACACAATCACCGCTATAATCAGGAGTGCTATGCTCCAGTGCATGCTCCGTATCAGATTCGAATTGTCGTGCATCTGTTGGGCTTTTGAGGGACTTGAGATATCGACAACGGTACTGCGCACCACATACGCATAGCAGAAGGTCTCGTTGGTCTGGGGCAGCCAACGCAGCTGGCTGCCCGGATAGCAGGTGCTGCACTGGGAGGCATTCGGACCGTAGCAGCGCAGACAGCTCTTGTCGCAGCTGGCGCAGATTCGACTTTGCCGGGGTGTCAGCAACAAGATGCTCGATTCAACGTCCTCGATTCGACGTCGACGTCGACGTTCCGCTGCCTGCAGTGGATCGTCCTTGTCGGTGGAGCTGCTGCTGATGATGCTGCTGCTGCTGCTGCTGCCAGTGCTGTGCAGTTCATTGTCAACATCCAATGGAGTACTAGTCGCAGGAACACTCAGTTCACTAAGGGTAACGCCGTCATCGAGCTCATCAGCATTTGTTATGGGGTAGGTGTGCTGTGGACACTCATCGTAGCACAGATCCAGATAGAAGAAGCTCGGCTCCTGGCACTCTGTGGAGAGCAGCAAATAATGAACACAATTAGCTCAGATAAATATGGGAGGGCATTTTGTTATAAGAAACTAGATAGTTACAGCTACAGAGATGTGAATCCATTTACCTCCGAAACAGTGTTGATAAATGGAGCAAGGAAAATTGAAATATATGTTAAGTTAGTAAAGCTAAATAGCTAAGTAGAAAAGTTGAAAAAATAAACTTTGTGTATACAAAACAAAGGCAACAAAAGAATTGAAATACAATTGTTTACAACAGTTTTTTATTCTTTGATTTTCTTGCACATGAAAAGGTTTAGGCAACAGTCAAGTCGGTTAGCTGAAACTCTTCAATTAACAACAAAAATTTCAAATAACATACAAATATGTATGTATATATGTATGTATTTAAGCAAGCGCAGTAGTCCAAAAAACATGCTCAAACAATAAGGAAGAAAGTCAGTTGGGTGGATGTGCATGTGTGGCGTACCGAAACCAGTGTTGGAAAGCAAACAATTCTGAATAGGGATGAACAGTGTGTGTGTGGTGTGCATTTATTTTAAGATTATGTTAGATAATAGAGTTTACGAACGAATATAGAAAAACCAATAAGAATGTTAATAATAACACAGTAGCATTATGTTTTGGGAATGGATTATCAACAAAAATTACACAACACTATTTATGTACTTTATATTTTATAATGTGTTGCTGTTGCTAAACTCACCTTGCGTTTGAGACATACGAGTGGGAAAATAATTTTGGAACTGTCTAAAATGTTTTTGGACCACATTTTACTTGCTGCGCAGCTTAGAGATCTTTGTTGTTGTTGCATTAAAAGTTTCAATCTTTTCTTAGGTAAATATTTGTGTTGAATACGTTTTCAATGCATTTCTTTATTACTCAGATATTTATATTGATAGATATAGTATATATATATACACAAAACATACATAAAAAATTGTTGATTCTAAATAGCGGGCATCAAATCTCATTTACAATTATATAATTTCAGTTTTCTTTTTGTTCTTATTTCAAATTTTTGTTTCTATTTTTTTTTTCTTTTTTACATTTAAAAAGTGTAATTTTCGCACAAATTTTGTATTTTGTTCCAAAATTGCAATTGTTATTGTTTTTAAATTTAATTTTAATATCTACCCCAGGCCCTAGTACCAGATTTTATTATTATTATTATTTATTTTGTTTGCTTTTTTTTTTTTTTTTGTAAATTTAGTTTCTTTTGTTCTTATTTCTTTTATATTTAGTATGCGCTTAAATATTAATTTGGCTTTAATTATTTTGTATTAGGCTTTTTGAAAAATGTTTAAGCATAAGTACCGCAGCCAGCACTGAGAGATTTATAATTTCATCGAAACACAAGTAGAAAATAGATTTGGTAAAACTAATGAAAAACTGTTTGGAAAAAGGTTGCTTGCTTAATATTGGTTAGTTTTATATTTTTAATATATATAATTGCTGCTATTTATGATATAAGCTAGAAGATTTTCAGTTTGCTTCAACTAGGCATATAAAATGGCTAAGTTATAATAATTTAATTTCAAGTGAGTTTTGCTAAGTACAACAAATACAAATAAATCAAAAGAAAAAATAAATTTTTAAAATCATTAATATGGCTAACCAAATTAATATATATTTATTTTTACATTTATTTATTGTTTACGATATGATTATTCATTTCAACAGAACGCATCAAATGTCAAAGTAAAATTTGTACCGAGTTCAAAGTAAAGAAATTATATCCAATGATATGTGACCTAATTGAATAAGAAAACAACTGAATAAACTGTGCGTTGTCAGTATTTGTTTTTGCTTATTGCAGTTAATAGAAAGAATTACAAATAATTATTGCACTCGTGTTGCGTTTTGATTTTCTTTTCGATTAAACTTGACTTTTTAATAGAGATGGGCGCATGACGATCTAATTGAGAACTGGACACGAAAAGACAGCAAAATGAATAAACATGAAATATTTAAATCATATTTCTCATATGGCTAACAGTGGGAGTCTCGTTCGCAAATCGGGCCCATCTCTACAGCCAATTACACACCATAAACAAGGTATTGATGTATTGGCAAAAAAGTGATGAACAACAAATATTGTAACAAAGATATGTTTATGTGTGTTGTAAAACGATTCGATTTTGCTCTGATATGGGATTTAATTAAATTTTAAATATTTATAGCTTGTTTGGTTTATAGTTATTGTTTAATAATATTTCCATTTATTATTGGGTCGCACAAAAAACTGTATGACTAGAAGTTTGTTGCTTACTTCTGGCTTTCTTAAACTTTTATTTCTGTGCGCCATTGTTTTGTTATGATTTAATTTTTATGGGTTTTCATTAATATTATTTTCAATACTCACTAGAAAATTAGCTAATTCTCTTCTTTTTTTTTATTTTTCTTGAATTGTTTTTGTTTTTCTTTGTTATATTGCAACTTTTTTCAAAACTGCAGGAACTGTTTCTATATATATATATATATATATATATATATATATATATATTTATGTTTTTGTTAGAATTATTTTGTTATTGGTTGCTTGCCTACTTTAAAACTAGACGTAGTCGTACCCTACACCCTAGAATTTCGTTTTTCGTTTACTTTTATTTTTGTTTTTTGATTTCTTTTAGTTACATTTTTAATACAAAAATTTATTTGCTTTGCCTTGACGCCTTAACTCTAAAATTGTATGCAATTTACTTTTAAATTACGAATTTTAAATGTTTTTTTGTTTTTTTGTTTTCGTTACGATTTCAGTTATTCGCATAATTTCATTAAGATATACGTTTAAATTTAAGAAACAGTCTTTTACTATGAACTCTAAACTGTAGTGTTGAACAATTTTCTTTACGCGGCATAAGAGAATAATTACAAAAAATAAAGAAAATATTGCAGAGATACAAAAATAATAAGCAGGAAGTGCTGCCCAAACTGTAGCTACTTGGCTGGCCTGGCAATATCTGAAATGCATATATACAAATATGTACATAAATAGACATGTACAAAGCATATGCATGTGTAAGAAAAGAAGTCGCTGCGCTGCACTCTGCAGAGCATTTTCAACTTGGACAGCAATTGTGGCCGGCCAATGCATTCGAAACTGTAAGGGCCAAGGCGCAATGCATGCAAAACATATTAAATGACTTTGGCACAGGGAATTTGTATCCCTTACATTAAATGCAAACAAATTAAAAAATATTTAGGTATGTATAAAAATAAAAACAAACGAAAACAAACAAATTTAACTAAACTCTCATTAAAATATTACAAATAATTTCAACTTAAAACATTAAATATAATCATTATTATTATTATTATTATTATTTTTTATATTTTTTTGTGCGAACCGAATTGGAAGAAACAACCTTCGTTTTTGTTATCATGTTTGTTCGTGTTTTTTTCTTTTCATCTCTTAGCTACCACGCCTACTAATTATGTATATTTCTCTTGTGTGTATAGCTAGGCTTATATTTAAATTTAACTACAAAAAGTTTTAGTTAATTTATTTTTTGGACTTGCAGTGTTTTTTTTTGTTGTTGTTTTGTTTTGTTGTCTACGCTTATTATTCGTGTTGGTTTTGTTGCTTACTTGTCTATTGTTCAATTGATTTTTGTCAGTTTAGAAAATGCTTAAATTAAGCACAAAATGCTTTTATTTTTGTTTTGTTTTTTTTTTTTTGTTTAAATTGGAATTGAAGTCTGTTCGCATATTTTTTTTTTACAGTTCTCAGTTTTGCAAAATAGTTTTCTGTTGAATTATCTAATGCTTTTGTTGCTGTTGCCATTGTTGTTGTTGGTGGCGATGGCGTGTTTAAAGTTTAGATAGAAGACTTGTGTTATGAGTAGAAAGATTAAAGACAAACCTAAACATTTCTGATCGTTCCACTTGAGGCACGCGGCAGGATTGCTGCGATCCTGTGTCATGCCCACCTCGCCCACCTGCAATTATACAAAAGCAAAAAGACAACAAAATATTACATTTAATATTAAAAACTATAATGTTTGATTAATTTTGAATATGAAATAGTTAGGTGAGCAAATGTTTTTGCAGTCTGAGCAAACTATTGGCACAATATTTAGGGTTGTCAGGGCCTTAAAACAAAATACTTGTACATTTTTTAAGGTTGCAATAATATATTAATAAAATATTATGTTAAGTCTGTCAGTTGGTTTAATATATGAAAAATATTTAAATAATAAAATTGTTTGAGAAGTGGAAAATATTTAACAATTTTATAACTTGAAATGTAGGAAATTTGAAAAATTGAAATTTTCTTCAAAATTTAAATCCAAAGCGCTTTACTTTAAGAATGTCTACACAATGTTCTGTAGCTTTTCGGCCATTTTATATTCTGTGTGTGGCATTGCTTAAGTGGAGCTCAGTCTGGTTTCCGTTGTGGTTCATTGCATGTTGCCGCACTGTCTGGCATTTTAGGTATTAGTATTGTTAAGTGTGTGTGTGGAAAGTTGAGTGTGAGTGTTTATTTATCGTTGCCCGAACCAAAATATCCATGTCTATGCCTATGTAATGTATCTGTCTCTTTCCAGCGCGATCTCTATCTCTGTCTGTAACTTTGACCCTAACAGTACTTTCACATGCGACGACGTCGCGTGTTGGCAGCAGCAGCAGTAGCAGGAAAAAAAAATGAGTTTGTTATGCAAAAAGTTTGCTGACATCGCGAAGCATAAAAAACCAAAGGTCAGTGCACTTTTAGTTCGTGGCAACACACACATATACTCACACACACACACACAGACTTGAAACTGCCGAAATAGGAAATGTGCAGTGGCTTTTAGGCAACAATAGACGATAAAAGGTTAAGGGACTGACCGTTACAGAGTTGTCGAGTAGTTTGTAAGCAAAAAGAAGTGTTGCCTGCCAGCAGGCAGTGTGCTAATGCCAAGAGTGCGTTCAAGAGTGCACTTGAAGTGTAAAGCACGTCGACAGTTCTGGCAGCGATGGCTCTCAAACTGTGCATGCAAAATGAATATGACAGCACCTAATGCAGCACCACTGCAGCTGACGGAACTAACAGAGAGAGAGAGAGAGAGAGGGAGAGAGAGAGAGAGAAGAAAAAGAAGAAAACGCAACTGGCTTCTGCTGCCAACATGAACTTGGCACATTGCCCGCCTTGGCCAGGCCAAGACGCAGTGGCTTGCCAAAAATTGAATTTGGTTGCCACAGCATAACTGCAAATCGAGTACATTCCTATACTAAATAGCCGGGAAATTTATGAGCAGCGTTGCCTTTAAGCTGGCAAAATAGTTAGTGGAACTAAACGGCAAAGAAAGTGCTAAGGAGAAGAGAACAACAAAAAACCAGAAAATAAATTAAAAAACGAAAACATGCCAAACAGAAACTCAAAATATAAATCTACCTACACATGGCTATTTATTCAGCTAGCAAAGCGTTGCCATAAGCCAGTAAGCCGACAAGCCTATTGTGGCATGAGTATATAATATATATGCATATACATTATATATTATATATAATTTGCATCATCAGTGATTAAGCTAGCCACATGCAAGCACGCGACGCTGACGTAGACGCAGTTGGACTCGCACACGGACACGGACATTGCTAATGTCCTCGTCCCCGTTCTCGACATCGCTCTCTGCCAAGTCGTTGGCAAAGCACTGCAAAACCAAAAAATTTGAAGAAAAAAAACCAAAAGAAAAACACTAACAAGAAACCATAAACTATATGTATATATATACATATATATATATATATATATATATATTTCGTGAAAACTAAATTGAATTTAAAACTTTGAACTGTGATTGTGAAAAGCAGAGCTGAGAACTATTTATGGTCTACGTTTATCGCTGAGTCTTGCTCTAAAATCTTTTTTGGGTTGCAAGCTATTTTCTTCTTCTTTTTCCTTCTTATTTGAAGGAACATTATTTTAGGATTTGTTTTTATATATTTTAATAAAAAATATATTAAGTAATTACAAACAAATGGCATATCTTTTGAGCATCTCGTTCTTATTACAGTCTCGCTATGGTTCTCGCTATGCTACTCGCTATGCTACTCGCTATAAAACTTGCTATGCTACTCGCTATGCTACTCGCTGTGTTTCTCGCTTTGCTTATCCCTATGCTTCTCGCTATGCTTGTCGCTATGCTACTCGCTATGCTTCTCGCTATGCTTATCGCTATGCTTCTCGCTATGCTTCTCGCCATGCTACTCGTTATGCTACTCGCTGTGTTTGTCGCTTTGCTTATCCCTATGCTTCTCGCTATGCTTCTCTTTTAGATTTTTGCTTATATGCTCCCTGTAATCCTTGTTGCTGTTCTCGCTTGATTACCCACCACGCGTCTCGCTTACAATATTTAAATACATTAATATTAAAGCCTTATCAACAAAATTAAATCAGTAGCTGCTTTAAAGCCAATGAACTAACTATTATTGTCACAATGAATATTCCATTGAATGGGAAAGTGGATGCAACTGTGATATAATTGAACTCACCTGTTGCATATTGCGCCATTGGCCGCTGGCATCGTGCTCGATGTCATTGTGAGCCAAATCGTTGCCATATATATTGAATTGACTCTGCTGGTTCTCGTGGGGCTGGTCATCCGGTTGGGCAGTCACCTCGGTGCCGTAGAGTATCATGTCCCATTGTGTGATTTGCGCTGCAAGGCAACCAAATGAGATTAGACAAGTCAGCCAATGTATCAAATCAAAAATCAAATTCAAAATGAAAATGAAAAGCTTTCAAAACAAAAGGCAAACAACGCTAAATGCGATTATACCATGATTTATGAATGGCAAACTGGGCAAGTGAAGGACCGATAAATCTGCCAGATGCTACAAATAAAACAAATGATGTGACAACAGCTAAACACAATTTTCAAGTTGAGGCAGCGTCAAAAACTCAAAAGTCAAATGAAAAATGTGCTGTATTTATTTCATGTTGCTTGCTTCTTTTTTTTTTTTTTTTTTTTTGTGTGCTGACAGGCAACCAAACTGTTGAAACTTGCAGTTTGCACTTTACAGCTTGCAGTTTTGTAGTTTATAGTTTGATTGATGAAAGGCGGTCAGTTGCTCTTAACGAAAATCATAAGAAAAGTTCACAAAAACGATACAGTCAAAATTGCTTAGAGATCTGCAGTGAAAACTTAAATTCGAGTCTATTAAAGTAGTAGAAATATTTACATAATCAATAATAATAAATTGGAAAATATAACTCTAATCGAAAATAAAAAATGCTGAGAATAATTTAATTAAAATAATATAAATAAAGAGTACGTATGTGATAAGTTACATTCGAATATTTATAGATTTGCACTTGGCAAATGAAGAAAAGAAGATAAAATTTTATTTTAAGTGCCAAATGAAGTTTAATTTAAAATTCTTCTTTTTTTTTTTTTGGGTCTACTGCTTAAAAACGTGTGAACCAAAAATTCGAAATGCTACTAAAAATTGGTTTGCAATTTTCAGGCTACCATTTTTGCGATAGCTGCTCGGTGCTAGTTGCAAGCCGCCCTCCTCATCATCGTCTGCTTCCTCATCTGCAGCGCTAATATCATCGTCCAGTGGCGCCAGGACACCGGCGGCGGCCATTAGCAGCTGCTGTTTTTTGAGTATACGCTGGTCGGGCAAAAAGCTGCTGCCGCCCGCTGGCAGAGCAGGTGGCAAGGCGGCTAATGCGGGAAATGCTGGAAAAACTGGCAATAATTGCGATGGAGGCGGCGGCGCCGATGGTGATTTTTTGGTATTGCCCGGTCGGCTGTTGCCAACGTTGGCATTGCCCATTGTCGGTCTAAATACATCAACCTCAAATTGTTTGCCCTGTTTGCGAGGCTGCCCTGGTTGCTGCTGCTGTTGCTGCATATTATTGTTGGATTTGGGTATGCTGCTGCTCTCGTATGGCTCGAGTTCGGGAAATATGGCCTGAATCTTCTCGTAGTGCTCGAATAGTTTGGGTATGCGAGAGTCCTGGCTGCTGTCCTGCTTTACCTGCTTGGCAGCCTTGACTGGCAAACGTTGTCCCGCTGAGTTGTTGCCACGATTGCTACTGTTGTTGTTGTTGTTGCTGTTGTTGTTATTGCCATTGCTATTGCTATTGTTGTTGTTGTTTATTTCGCCAATAACCTTGCGCGTTTTCTCATCGTAGAACTTTTCACTGGAACTCACTTTGGGGCGTTGCGTTTGCAAATTATTGGACTGACCCTTGGACTTGCCACCACCACCACCACCACCACCTCCTCCTCCTCCTCCTCCTTGCTGCTGCGATATGCGATAGTATTTATTCTTGTTGTTGTTGTTGCTGCTACTGTTGTTGCTGTTGTTGTTGCTGCTCTGCGTAGTTTGCTCCTTTTTATTTAATTTTCCCTCGTTCGCCTTGTTGGCCTTATTTCCCTTGTTGTTGTTGCCCTTGTTATTTCCCTTGTTGTTGTTGCCCTTATTATTATTACCGTTGTTATTGTTGTTGTTGTTGGGTTTGCCCAATATAACGCCATATGTGGCGGATATTTGCTGATAACCCTGTTTGGGCGAAGGCGGTGGCGGAGGCGGCAGCATTAGCAATGGATTGTTGGTCGCAAAACTCGATTTATTTGGCGGCATCTTGCCCAATGCCAATTTGGCGCCACCTGCCGGCGAATTGGCGAAATTGTTGGGCGATATGCGAGGATATTGCGGTGAATAGATCTGATGCAAATTGCTTGTGGTGCTTCCACTTCCACCTCCACCTCCACTTCCACTTCCGTTCCCACTAGAATTGGGTGTGGTTGCCTGCTCGGCGCTGCTTGCTTTTGGCACCGATATGGGATCATTGGGATCGATTGTGAGCGTCGTGCCGTAGAATATCAATGACCACTCACGCAAGAGGGCGTGGCCTGAGTTGTGGTTTTAGTTTGCGAACGGTTGTGAGAGGTAGGTTATTGTGAGCGATGCGATGAGTTTTGATGAGTTTAGTAATAGTACACAGTTCCACACAGAAATCGCAGCATGTCAAAATTGATTTGAGGTTTTTGGTTTTTGTTGTAGTTGTAGTTGCTGATTGCTGATTGCAAGTTAATATTTGATTGTAAAACCTACCCATATATCGTCCTTCGTTGTGGATTTCCAGCTGCCAGTTGCCATGCGGCGATTCTCCCCAGGTGTGCACAGACATGAAGGGCCATTGATTGAAACCGGATCGGGAATTATCATGCATGCTGTTCCGGAATAAAATGTTAATATTAATATTGGTAATGGATATAATGCGACTGTCCTTATTGCAGTTGCCAGCTAGTTGAGTCTAGAACTCTGGCATCGTACTCTGCTCTACTACACTCTGGATTCATCTTTATTCATATTTAAACGATACAAGCAATCGCATCCGCAGAACTACCGATTTAATGTGCATTATCAATTAATATACTTTAATTGTCAAATTACTCTGAGTTTACATTTTACTAATTAACATTTAACTCATTTGTATGTTGTGCTCTTAAAGTGCCTAAAATAATCACAATACTTTAACTAACTTTTAAATAGTTCACGTGACTAACTGAGTATTATGAATAGAACTTTAAGACTCTAAATACTTTTGAGACAGATTTTCAGAATACATCTTTTCCTGAGCAAAGTTCTAAATTAATAAATTGAATCAGAATTCGAAGCACTTTCAATTAACTTCCTCTTCACTTACCGTGAGGTTAGCAACGTGACTTTAGTATTCGCCGGTGATTTGAGATACAGCTGAATATCGCCACGTCGCTGTGAGGTAAGCGTAATCTTGGCCTGCACATGCTCCAGATAGTTGACGGAGAGGCAGTGATTGACGGACAGCTGTAAAGTGATGTGTGTGCGGGGTGGAATGACTCTAAAATGGGCAAATTGCATTCATTAAGTATTTTGTTTTTTTTTTTTGTATTTTTTAAATGGTTAATTCAGTTGTGTTGCTTACTTGTCCACGTGTGGTGCATTGATCTCGCAACGCTGCTGTTCGGGCACCATTTTCCAGTTGCGGGCAACGCGCACCATTTCGGCGGCATCCATGAGACCATAGCCAAAGGAATGGCTCACACGTCGGCCCACACCGTTGCGCGACCAGCTGGAATCCTTGAGATTCGCCGGCTTAGCGGTGCGCACCACAATGTGCTGCAGATCGCGCCAGGTTAGATTCTGGTTCGATTGCAGCACCAGGGCGGCAATGCCCGCGGCGAGCGGTGCCGAGGCCGAGGTGCCCGTATGCGATACGGTGCATGAGTGATGCAAATCTGTGGTGACCACCTGCTTCTCGCTCTGCCCGCCGCTGCTGTAGGTGGTGGCCAGCGTGGAGCTGCATTTCTCCGAATACCACGGCACATGCCCCTCCTCAGTGGCACTCGATATGGACAGTGTCCATATCGAATTCGTATAGCCATCGCAATTGCAATTGTCCATCTCCCTGCCCCCATTGCCCGATGCCCAAATGAATATGCTGCCCTTGCCACCACGTCCCTTCGTTGTGCCCTCAATGAAGGCACGCGATGCCAATTCGCCGGGGCCATCCACCGTTTTGCCATCATCGTCGGGTCCCCACGACGCACTATAGATGTCAATGTGCTGCGGATTGAGCGAGAGCGAACGCGCCTCCACAGCATCCGTCACATCCCCGTCCAGCATCCGCACACCGCCCACACTTGCCCCATACGCAATGCCCACCGCACAGAACGAGTTGTTCGCCGTGGCAGCCACCTCGCCGGCACACCGGGTTCCATGACGATTCGAATCGGTCATATCGTAGTGCGGCATCGGATCATCATCGTGACTGTTCACATCGTACGACGCCTTCGGATCCTGTTTTTTTTTTTGGAATTCCCATTGGAAAATCATTAATTTGAAAACGACACATTTCTTTGGCACGCCAAAGATTACGGAGACAAACTGCTCGCTTCTCAATTTGATTATTTATATAGAAAGATATGGAAAAAGCTATTGAGCACTTGCAGTATAAACTCCTAAATCTATGATTATATAGATTTATCTCTGAAATAACTTTAATTCTAGTCTAGATACGATCTAAGCGTGGATTTATTATTTCTAGTCGGACAAAATTACCAAATTTGAGTCAGTTTTCTGCAACTAATATCTTTTTCGTCATATTTATTATCTTTGCTTCTCATTCACCACTCTTTTTAGAATTCTAACCAATTAAATTATATACATAATGCATTATATTATATTAGTATATATTTCGTACATTGCCTTTATATTACTTACATAGTTTTGCAATATATCCGGATGATCGGATTCGAGGCCATCATCCAGTATGGTGACCACAACACCTGTGCCAGTTATGCCCTGCTTCCAGGCGGGTATCACATTCATGTCCAGGCCACTGCCGCGATTCTATCAAGCACCCATCTTAGTATTGACTCCTATAAGTCTATAAGTTTTAGAGTAATGCTTACCAGATACCACATCTGTTCCCACTTGGGATCATTGAAGGGCACCGCATCCACCAGAGACTTGGCCCTCGAGGAGGTGCGCGATGGACGCATTCGGATGAAGTCGCGCTTGGATCGCGACTTGGCGCGCTGCTGCTTGGCCCAATGGACGCGCTCGTCCAAGTCGAGGCGGGTCTGGTGATGTGAGGCGGGCATCAGGGAACGCTTCGACACCTTGTGATGGGCAAAATGATAATGATCATCGAAGATCTGTAAGCAGAGTGGAAGTAGAAAAATATTAATCCATTTGCAAAAGCTGAAATTTGAGGGATCTTTTATTTCTGTCTGTATGCCATCAATAAATATAATTGAAAAATATACTAATTATACTCGGTACTCAAATATAGTCGAACTGAATTGTTAATAGAATCAGTTGTTTCTACACATTTAAAAAACAGTGTGCCTTGTACAAAAGTACAATTTCCAAATTGTTCTAGATTATTGCTAACTCATTTACATTTGTACACACCTTTTACTGATGTGAGATTTACTTGCAAGTTAAACAAATACAATAAACCGATTTTTACTTAAAAAATGCACTCGCGAATGAATAAATTGCGTCAGATTGCGAAAAAGTTATTCACGCCATCGGAAATAAATCGTTTCAATGCATATCGCCATGATTTTGCTGAAAATTATTTGAAATTGGGTGCTTATCAGTTTAAGCGACCCACAATTCCCAAGTGGATGAATCCGCGTTACTTTGCAACGGATGACACTGAAAGTAAGAAAGTTTTGAGATTTGCCAAGACTAAAGTCTCCCACTAATTATGCTTGCAACAATTCACAGAGACCGGCGAAGCATGTTGCAATGAGCGACCGGAACACTTACAGCCCGATTGCGAAGTCAATTGGGATGATCTGCGTCCACCTGGTAAGCCTTATGAACCAGGCGACACACACCACTGGTATCCGGATCCCGAGTTCTTGAAGGAATACGAGGGCAAAGTGATGTGGCCCATTGGTGATGAGTGGAAGCAGCGTCCGCATTCATCGAGTCGCTACTTTCCACCGCAGGATCGCACATTTCGAACCAAGTTCATCAATTTCGGTCCGGCACATCCGGCTGCACATGGAGTGCTGCGCATGATCCTCGAGCTGGACAACGAGACGGTGCTCTCGGCGGATCCGCACATCGGTCTGCTGCACCGTGGCACCGAGAAGCTCATCGAGTACAAGACCTACACGCAGGCCCTGCCCTATTTCGATCGATTGGACTATGTGTCGTGCATGGCCTGCGAACAGGCCTATGCCCTGGCCGTGGAGAAGCTACTCAATATTGAGATACCGGCACGAGCCAAATATATACGAACACTGTGCGGCGAGCTGATGCGTCTCACCAATCATACGATGGCCGTGTCCAGCTCTGTGCTGGACTGTGGTGCAATCACTCCGTTGTTCTGGTTGTTTGAGGAGCGCGAGAAACTTTACGAGTTCTCCGAGCGTTTGTCGGGTGCTCGCCTGCATGCAGCCTACATCCGACCGGGTGGAGTGGCTCAGGATATGCCATTGGGCTATGGCCATGACCTGTATAATTTTATCGATCAATTCAAGGATCGCCTCGATGAGGTCGAGGATGTTGTGACGGATAATCGGATTTGGCGCATGCGCAACATTGGCATCGGCACCATCTCCGCCCACGATGCCATCAGCTTTGGGTGCACGGGACCCGTTCTTCGCGCCACCGGCGTCAAATGGGATCTGCGCAAGCAGCAACCCTACGATGCCTATGCAGATATGGACTTTGATGTGGTAATCGGTTCGCAGGGCGACTGCTATGATCGGTATCTGGTGCGTGTCCGCGAGATGCGCGAATCCTGCAGAATAATACAGCAGTGTCTGAATTGCATGCCGGCTGGCCACGTTAAGGTCGATGACAAGAAGATAATGCCGCCGCAACGGCACAAGATGAAGACGGGCATGGAGGATCTGATACATCATTTCAAGCACTTCTCGCAGGGCTATTCTGTGCCGCCGGGTGCAACATATACGGCGATTGAATCGCCGAAGGGCGAGTTTGGCGTCTATCTGGTCTCGGATGGCAGTTCCCGACCGTATCGCTGCAAGATTCGCCCAGCTTCCTATGCGCATCTGGCGATGATGGGCAAACTGTCGCCAATGATGCTGTTGGCCGATATTGTGGCCATCATTGGTTCACTGGATATCGTGTTTGGTGAGATCGATCGTTAGCTTAAAACCATTGCAATGTTACTTAAATTGTGTTTAAGAATCATTATAATAAAGAATAACTTCAATCAAGAGCTTTAAGCTATCAGAAAGTGACTCGCAAACTGTGCGATTGTCCAATTTTTAAGCGTGTGACTCTAAAACTGTTGTTGTCTATCTGCTAATGCATTTTATTGTGACTGTCAAATCTTAAAGCCATATATAAAAGTCATACCATTTGACATTAAGCCCGGCTAACTGACTGTTATGGGTAAAGAGCACAGATTTTAGCAAGTGCCAGAAAAATACACAAAAATGCGATTGAAAATTCAACTATGTCAAACTATCAGTGCAGGACTGTCAAGCTTACAGGCTGATTAGGGTCGATTACTGTTAAACTTTTAAGCAAGTGAACAATGAACTCACAGCATGTGATATTTGTGCTTAGTCAGTTGAATGGCAAACTGTGCTACTGTCAAGTTCAGCAACAGCAGCAGCAGCAGCACCAGCAGCAGCAGCAACTACAAGTGTTGGCGAACAAAACATGAAGTGTAAGTGCAAATAGCAGCAATTACAACAGCTTAATATAATAATTACAGCAATAAGAAAATAAAACAAACAGTTATGTCGGTAAATTTGCAACAGTTTTAAATAACTACTCACGCACACATGCGAAAACAGAGCAAACTCATAATTATATTATGTATTCATTGTATATTTACTCAATTGCTGCAAAATTGTTGTGATTTATGCACACACGTCTCAAACTGTAATGGATGTGTGTGTGCGTGTGTGTGTGTGTGTGTGTGCTTGCCAGGGTTGCCAGCACGCCTGGCTTCGCAGCTGGAATTTACACATAATTGAATTTTACTGTATGAAATTCTTGGCCAAAATTACAATTTAAATGCTGCAAAGCAGCAATTTTGCAATTACTTTTGTTGGGCCTCAAGAATTTGGCAACGTTTGGAACTCTTTTAGGCAACTGGAATGTTATGGTCAGAATTTCCGCCCATTAAAGCGGACAACAAAGGGACATGTTTACAGTTTCTACACTGATAAATATAATTTTTGGGTGTGGCACTCTTGGGAGTTTGTAAAATATGGTAAAAGTTATTTTTAGGGAATCTTTTAAACTGAATAATTGAAGCTTTTTTTTCTATGTGCTATACAAAATATAACTTTAAATTTTAGCTGCTGGGGAAAGCGCCGAATAAATTGGTTTTTTGTACGGCTTGCATGACATGCACTTGGCAACTCTGTCAAGCGTCTATTGTTATGCGCCGTTGTTGGCGTTTTCAAAAGGCAAATTGCGCTCCGTGTGCAAGCGTAAAATACGTTTTTTTTTACTATTGCCAAAAGGTTGTTCATGATTCTCGTTTGATTTTTCGTGTGGTGGCGCGAGAGGGAGACAGTGAGACGAGAGAGAGAGAGAGAGAGACACACATTCGTAGGACTACACATATGCATCATTAAACGCTTTACAAATATTATCATTGACCGAAAGTCCTGTCGCAGACTGTACGCTGTCGGGCGCAGCCACAATGATACAAAATAACCGACTGCGCCATCCTCTGTCCTTAGTTTTCCAGGATTTTTATGTACTCTCAGAAAGAAAATATGTAATGAATTTTCGAAAATCGCCCTGAACTATTTATTTATATGAATTTATAAACGAACTCAGAAACTAGACATATTTTCTAGATTTTAGAAAATTGTACCCTGGAATTTAGAAAAACGATGGTTTTTAGAAGGAATTTCAAGGTGAGTTACAAACAAATACGGTGGGTTCAGTGGGCGTATTTTGTTCTGAGTTTAGACTGGTTGCGTCTCTAGCCAGGCCGAAAATAGCTTTTATTGTTGCGGGAACAGGATATAAGAAGCAGCAACGAGACATAAAAATATGTTACACAATTTATTTATACCCACAACAGGATGTTGCCTTTCGGAAGCGGTTGCTGTGCTTCTCTGTGTGTGTGTGTGTGTGTGTGTGTATATATAAATGAGTAGTGTGTGTGTGTTTAGCTGTCAGCGTGTTTGTGCTGAAATTTGAGCACTTGAAAATCCGACATCCATGTTACGCCCACAACAGCAAACGACTGGCACCCTCACCCTCCCCCTCTCTCTCTCTCACACACACACTCTCCTGCTCTCTGTCTCTCTCTCTCTCTCTTAGCTGCTTTCCTCTTGCCCGCTTCCGGTGGAGCATTAAAATTTTAATTGCAGCCACTCTCTGCGTACGTGTCGCCTCCCAGCACTGAATGCCCGATTAGTTTTTATGAAAGCCTCAACTCCAACTATTCCTTGGCCCATCATCCCATCCCCCTGCTCCCTGCTCTCTGCTCCATCAAGTTTATTAATTTATGCAGCACAGCCGCATGAGGAGAGATCAGGCATCGAGTCGGATGGGATCTACATAATGGTTAGTTAAAGATAGTCCTCCACTCCTCTCACGCCCTAGCCGCATACATATGCAATTTTTATTCAACATTTTAATTGAGTTTGGTGTCAAAGCTAAGTTTATACCCGGCACTAAAAACAGTTGGAGCGTGTCCCTTATTCAAGCACTTAATTGAGCTTAGTTTTAATTGTTTTGTTGCGGTTTCAATTAAAATTCGCTCACACCTAGAATGGATATCTTTCTCTGCTACATCTTCCTCAATCTCTGCCAGTGTGCATAGTTTATGCATCAAATTTGAGTGCATGTCGATGGATTAATGAGTATTTTGTGTGGTTTTGTATGACAGCAATAAACTATAAACATTAACTTTTGCAAACCATTTGCGGCGTGGGCTCGTAAATATAAGTAAAAGAGATTATGCAAACGTTGCATGATAAAATTACATTTAATCGGACTACATATTGGATGCAATGATTTCGATTTACATATCCTACACATATTTCATCTATGTAAAACATGTAAAGCACAAGGCAACCCAATCAATGTGTCGTTCAGACAGACATAGCTGGATAACTCTGAGGTGCTACAGAAATTTCTTATCACAATTTCCCCTTCAATTCATGGCTTAACAATAACTTTAAATTCTCTTATCACAATTTCACCATCAATTGATGGTTTAATAATATTTTTAATAGAAAAGCTTAAAATATATCTCATTGAAATGCTTACACAATTCGCAAATCCCTTACTTAATTTTTGTAAAAAAAAACCACAATAGAATATATACTGTGCAGCAGCAGCTCAAACCCGTTACGAGTGCTTGGGTTTTCATTCTGATTTCCCACACATTTTCCGGCTCGCTTTCTCACTCACACTCACTCCCAACGGAAAAGTAGCCAATTTTCTAGTGCATTTGTCACAGAGACACAAAGGCAATAAGACCGCAACAAATTACAAAAACAACTAGTTCAACAGAGAGAGAGAGAGAGAGAGAGAGAGAAGAGAGAGAGAGAGAAAGCGCGAGAGAGAGAGAGAGAGAGAGAGAGAGGGAGAGCGCAATATGTTAAGCTCTGAATAATGCGAAACGTGGAGTGTTCTTAAAATAGGATCCAACAACAACAAAAGCAAAGCTTTTAAAATTGTCAACAATTTAATTAATCAACTTGCGATGTGAGCGGGCAAAAAAAAAGAAGGTAAGGGCTGATAAATGCGCTGAAAGGTGAAAGAGGGGAAAGAGGGGTGGGTAAGTAGTAGCAAAGAATGGCCGACAGATTAGCCGCTGGGTGGGTAGCCAGTGAATGAGCTTTTGCAAAAGCGCTCGTCACGTTTACCACGCTCGATTGCCAATGTGAATGCTTAATTTTAAAGCAGCTCACATAGAGTGAGACAGAGACTAAGAGAGAGAGAGAGAGAGAGTGAGACAGATAGAAACAAAGAGAGAGAGAGAGAGATGTAGATAGAGTAGAGATAGAGATAGTGGAACAACATAAATATGTGCACCGTTTAATTAGCTGCTAATTAATTAAGCTCCAAAGTTGACGATGAGCCCAAGCTGTGGCTTGCGGGCTCGCTTCTATGCGGCTTTGATTTTCAATTAAGCTGGCAAATATATAGACGATGCCTATGTATCTATGTGTATGTGTGTACAATGTATGCATGTATGTAGATGATTATGTGCATAGAAGTTAATGCCCTGTGGTCATTGACATGTCACTCATAAAACAGATTACGAAATGACTTTATTGTGTTTAGAAAAGGCGGAAGCTTAATGAAATGAACAGAATAATGGGTGTCGTTTCAAATACGGAAGAATTACGAAATTTCGAATTCCAAATACAATATACAGAAAATATTTTAGCACAGCTATTAACTAATAACTGTCAATATTTATCAAGTAAATGATTTTAACAGATTATTATCCACACATGCAACATAATTGTGTTTCTTTTAACATGAAAGTTGAGCTTTGGTCAGCAAAGAGTTGAAATCATTCTTTTCTTTTCAGTTCTTTTTTGTTATTAATAAAACTCGTTTTCTGGGATCATATCAAACTGGATACCGCAGATCCTAACGCTTGACCTGTGACACAGCAAAAAATAAGGGAAAGGTAAAGGTAAATATTCGTGATGCTTTCAGATGGCCGTAGAAAATTTTCGTGACAGGTGACAGTCTTCCGAAGAGTGGCATAAAAGCTGTGAAATGTTACACAAAAGTTGCGCGAAATGTCAACTGCAGTTGGCAGTTTGGCAATGATGCTTGCTTGTCACAGTTTTTTTTTTATATCACATGAACAAATACATGATACTTATTATGCAAGAGCTTAGAAAGAGGAAATGTATCTTTAGCTATAAGCTATGACTCAATATTGTGATAATCATCAGTGAACAGAGAGCGACTTTGAAATTGCGATAATTTGTGGAGTTTTCAAAAGAGCTTAAGGTATACTTAAAGTTTCGATTCCACGTATAATGCTAATTGATGATAATATGAGATTTATTAATTTTATTTACTTTTGGCATGAATAATGAATGCTTAACAAATTTCAAGCGTTTCGGTTTTAAATATGTTCATAAAAATGAAAATGTGTTGTTTCACTCAAGAATTTCTTTTGATTTTTTTTTTCTCTGTGTGCTGTGTACACATGTGGTAGCATAATCATTTTGACGGCCAGTGTTGCCATTTTCATGCATAAGCACATTGCATTTGGTTTGTTCGCCTGTTGCTTTTTATGCGAAAGCCATAAAAATGCAAATTGTTTGTTTTGAATTCTGCAAATGCTGTAATATTTATAGAAAGTGAGGACGATTTGTGAAAAAACAATTGGCCCACACTGGGTGCGCTTAACAGTACAGTACAGTTGTGCGACCAGAGTTGCCACAAATGAAACAAAAACACACACAGAACGAGAAAGAGAAAAAGAGAGTGAGAGAGTAGAGACTACAAAATGTGGCAAAATCTTTTGTATGCATATTTATGGCTTTGGCTCTTTATTTGCTAAAAGCAAACAATAAATTGTGTTTGTTTATTCTTTGCCACGCCCACTTTTGTATATTTTGCCTTCCCCTCCCATCCTGTGGTTAGAGCTTGCTGTTTGCCTGCCAAATCTTGACACTGCTAATAAACTAATTTCTCAGCATATTCAAAGCTTTTAGTCTGCTAGTCTTAAGATAGATAAATAAGTCTGTTTTAGGGTTGTGAAATATGCCAGCTTTTTGCTAGGTTTCTGGCCCGTGTGGAAAGTTTTGACAAAAAAGGAAAATCTACCCCTAGTCGCTCCCAGAAACAACATAATTGTTTATATGTTGCTCACGTTGGAATTGAGTTTTTCGAGTTTCTTTCTTCTGTTTGATTTTGTTGTTGTTGTTTTTTTTTTTATTATTTCGGCAAATCAGGTAGACTGGCGGCTTACCCTCAAGACAGACAGCATACAAGATTGGATGGGCGGGGAGGGGCGGCAACCCTTGGCACAAATGCATGTCAAACTGTCCCCTGTGGGTAGCGTATCATTGAGGGTAGCACAAAGGCAAAAATTTAATAAACCAAAGATCAGCTGCTGTAAATTTCGACCTGGTCGTCGGTCGTGGCCTCTGCTTGCTTTTAATACCAATTGGGGAGCAATATCTTAGCAAACGTGTCTCGCAGCGGACTCTCTTAAGGGTTGCTTGCGTTTCGCATGAGCAAGTTACAAAGATGTCTGAGGGCTTTATTTTTTTTTTTTTGTTACGCAGCAACATCAGCCGAAAAAAATAAAATACATTTTTAGCCATTAGACTTCAAAACGAAAATCCCCAAACTATGCATTGCGTAAATTGAAGTTTTCTCTTTATAGTCAACGCCCTTTTTTATAGAAGAATTTCACTAAAAGATATTGATTATATAATATTATAAAATATGAAAATGAAGCTCGTTTACTTCCAATTTATGCAAAAATTAATTTAGTAAATGTAATAGAATGCTTTTCGCAATATGCATGAGCTTGATTAATTATAATATCAGTCTAAAAATGAAATCAATACAATTTCAAATTGTTTATGTACTTATATTTTATTTCTTGTACACATCTGCCATGCTAATTATTTGTATAGAAAATAATTAAAATGCATAAATTGCATTTATGGACAGTTAAATAAGCCCACCCCTTTCGCCTTCGCACAGCAGGAAGCAGCAACTGCTGCAAATTATAATTACAATTTTGTTCAAATAATAATGAAAATTGCGTTTTCATGTATATGTGAATGATATGACATGACAGTGTGGCATAGAACAGACAATCGACAGCTGGAAAGCAACAATAAAAATAGAGAAAATCGAATGTGCCACATGTGTTGCATGCAGCTCGATTGATTTTATTTAATGGCGTGGACATTACCCACCATTTAAATCACATGGTTTTATAAATAACGATTTAAATTTATTTATACAGAGCCTCAATTACAGTCATGACTGATTTTATATAATTTACACATTTTCAATTTACCACACGTGCAAGAAATTAAATGAAATGAGATGTAATTTCATCGGCAATAATTTGCAACGCCTTTAATTGTGCACATTTCAAAATAATATCATTAATTAAGGTAGAGCATGTTTTTATAACATATACACAATAAATAAAAAATTTGTTTGTATGTGTGTACAACTACACCCTTGGGCGTAGTGAATGTCAAACGGTAATGCAGTATCTGTTCATATTGCAGCAATCCTCGTTGAAGTGGCTTCATCATCTCGAGTTACACCCGAATGGAAACAATTTAATGGCCAAATCATTTGAAATGGGTCGCCTTCGGGATCGAGTGAGCCAGTCAACAACTTTGACACTATTTGGACTCAACGAAAGCTGATACGGTGCCACTCGGGTGTTCCAATCATCAAAGTTGCATCAGTCACTCGGTTGGAGCACTTGTCAAAATTGGTGTGCAAAATAGTCCTCAGTCCGGAGGCAAAAGCGACAGCTGTGTCAAAATGATTTACGAGCACAATTTTGACAATCATTTCTCGGTCAAAATCTGCCTCGCAACTGTAGCAGAAAATTCCAATTTAAAGAAAATTTGCATATGCCAATCGAGTGGAATAGATCGATAGATACCCAGTATTCAATATTCTCAAATGTTCGAGTTGTAGATAAAATTGCAATTGCTTCTCGAGAATGGTTTCCTTCAGACTCTAACAAACATTTGTGCAAATTAAATACACAAGAGAATTAAAGAGTTAAAGAATCATGGCCTCTTTTGGATTTTATTGGTTAACAACGGATATTTGCATTGGACGGTTGCGACTCGACCATTCATCGAGTTGCCCATTTACACATATCAACATTTCTACTGGCATTCGGCACACACAGTTGACATGTTTGTGTGTGTGTGTGTGTGTGTGCACACTGGCAGGGAATTTATTGACTATTTGAAATGGCGGCATCTTTTCAGAGGACCTTTCATTATTTGATTGGAAAGCCGGGCGATTGGAGGCGACTGCCGCCAGATTGTTGTAAGTGAAACTTTTGCAGTTTAAGTTAAAATGTGATCAAAAATTCTCAGATCTGCACGTATGCTTCCAACTTTTTTGAGCAGTTAATTCCCAGCATAATCAAACTTAAACCACTTATATTTCAAATTTTCACCAGAATACGCCTTTGTCTTGGGCTGCCTGTATTGAGTGTACAATGTGGATTTACTGAGCGCATTTCATGCCCTTGTGGAGAATGCACAAATATTACGCATACGTAATGTGTACCAGTCGATGCAGGATATGCATTGAAATTGTGTGGCGCATTCAAGCGAAAACAAAAGCAGTGAAGCCAAGCGAGTTAACCAAACCGAACACAACTTCTCTGAAATAAGCGTGCTCCTTTTCTTCCCCTCCAATGGGGTATGCAGTGGTGGCAACCACTTCAGTGCAATAGCAAAACCACTTTACAAAATACTTGTATCTGGGATGCAAACTATCTCAGCTCGTATCAGGGGAATGTTATATGGAATGTGCCATATATATATATATATATATATATACGTATATATATATTACGTGTGCTCAAATAATCGCGTTCAGGTCGTGCTGCATATATATAAATACCCTGTAACTGCAGGATGAATGCAATGGGTCGCAATGCAGATGAGAATATCAACAATTATTAAATATTAATATAAGATCATTAAAGTCAACAAAGTCTGCCTATCTGAATGATCGCGAGGATATTTAAGCTAGAGCAAATAAATTTAATAGACCATTTCAACTATTTATTAAATGCTGAAAGAAGCTGATTTATGTAGACCAGAAGCAGATAAAACTTTTATAGGTTTTTTATAGTTCCGCATATTACTTAAAAATATATTGTAATTGATTTCCCCGACTACTGTTAGTTTTTATGACTAATAAAAGTTAAAGATACTAAATTTCCACAAGTACTAAACTGAAGCAGTAAACTTATGTCACAAATAACGTATCTAATGCGTAGATCTGATTACAGCTCCTCAGCCAAGCCGAAGTATTTTTGCCTCGAGCATTCGTCTATATGCTTTCCAGTTATTTATATAGCTCGCATATGCTCATATCAGCATCAACCGCAAGTGCTTCGAATTGCTGTTCATCATAATTATCATCACCATCAGTTTGCCAGGCAACAGTAGTCGGGCTTTGTTAAATGCCAACGCATCGGGTGCATTTCGGGCTCATGCCCTGATGCTGTAAGTTCCATGCAAATTTCCAAATATTTTTGCATTTCAATTACCAGCATCAGCATCAGGCACGTAATTTGCACCCACAATGCAACAGAGAACGAAGTGGGCAGGAAGTGGCAGTGGTGGCAGTTTGCTTGGTTCGTACCAAATTGATTGCACTTGTTCTTGTTGCTGTTGCTGTTGCCTGCCTGCCTGTCTGTCTGTCTGTCTGTCTTTCTGTTTGTCTGTCTGTCTGTCTGTCTGTGCGAAAAGGGCTCAACTTGGTAGTTGGTAGTTGTAGTTCGGTTGTTGGTACTGGGTCCATGGGTCTATGGTTCATCTCATCGTGATCATGATGCTGTATGCTGTTGATGACCCCATTTGCTTGAGTAATGATGCCACTTGCCATGGACATGTCCTACGAACGTGTCCTGTGCCCGTGCTCAAGTCACTTTTCTGGGCGTTTAATGCTTGCAACACAAATCGATTTGGTAATCCCTCAACTTCCTCCCTCCTGTACCCGCTGGCTGCACCTCCTTTTGAAAAACATTGTGTGGCATCTTTGGCTGATTTTTGGGCTTGTAATGAAATGCGAAATTTGTTGCCGATTCGCAATTGCAATTGCTGTCGTTGTACTTAGCATTAAGCGGACTCAAATTCTCGGTCATTTCTCAGACGCTTCTTTGTCTTTCTATTTGCCTCTTTGCCTCTCTGCCTCAATGCAATTGATTCGTTAGGTTTGCAGTCTGTCGCTTGTTAGTTCAAATTGATTGAAATTTGGTTTAGTTTCCCTTTGTTGCCACATTTGATTTTACTTGTAATTGGACGTTATATGCGGGCTAAATTCATTTGACAAACCCCAACTCAGATGCAATTTGAGACATTGTTTGAGAGTTTGCATTTTGAGATGCAATTATTGAAATAATGTGACATATTTGTGTTATTTGACATTTTCAGCAATTTTGTGCCCTACTCAGTATATACTTATTATAATTAATTACATTTGACTTGTTTTAAAAAGGAAGAACTTTGGCTCAAACTCGTTATAACAAAATGATGTACACATTTAGTGCTAAGCTTGAAAATTTGAATTACTCAGAACCAACTTGAATGAAAGGGTGCCTTCGAGTGTCTTAACTTAAGTCATATATCAAGGAAACAAAATTAAACGCATCCAAAAAATGTAGCATTCTTCAAGGTAGCAAAGCATGTAGAATGCCAAAGACGAATATTTTAAAAGAAGTGAAGAATGTGCGCTGTTATTGCACCTCAAAGTTAAAATTGCCTTCATCCAAGTGGAAGTGTGAAACACTGAAATGGCTGTTGGGGCTGGCAGGGAAAGGTTAAAGGGAAGCAAGCGCATTCCATTCATTCATAATAGAAAAGTGTGTAAGTGAAAAGCTCGAATGTCAGCCCGAAATTATGTCCAAAAAATGCTTCACCGAAAAGTTGAAAGCAACTTTTGCCATTGGCGCTGGCAAGTGGAAGATGTGTGTGTGTGTGTGTGTGTGTGTGTGAGTCTGTGTGTCTGTTGTGCGCTGCCCCTGGCAACGGAAACTTGAGTCAAAAGCTGCCTATGGCTCGTGTTCAGTGCATTTTCAATTTCCGTCTGCGGCTGATGTGTAATTGCCAGCACACGTGTGAACCGCGCCACACACACTCACACACTCACGCACACACACACGCACACACACACGCACACACACATAGCTGAACATGCATTGCTGTTCACATTTCTTAGGCGCGACATCGTCGAAAAGCTGTTAAGAAACAACAGCGACAAGCAGCAGCTGTGTGGCAACATCAGCAGCAGATGTGTGGCAACCAATGGTGACACAAATTGTTAAACTGGCGCAGAGTAGGGGCAGAAATTTTCAAAAGTGCACTTTATATATGTGCTTACAAATAACAATAATCATAAATCCACAATCTTCTAAAGGGGGCGTGTCATGGTGCTCTAAATGCTGGAAAGCGGAAAATAAATAAATAAATTAAATAAAAGGCATCCCCTTAGCAGCCATTTCTTTCATTTGTACCTCTTCTTTTTGCTCATTGAATCACAATTTATTTAAGGTTTCTGTATTTTATTTGTTATTCACTTTTACAAGCTGAAAGTCAGATATGTTTGAATGGGGCAAAGCATAGCACAAATATCAACAAGTTTAATGTTTCTCAATGACCAAAAAATGTTTAAATTTAAATAAGAACATAAGTCTGAGACTGATATTTTTGTATTCATTCGCTTATAAGATAAATGCAGAATAGTAAGTTGTGTAATTAATAGCTGTCCAGTCAACTTTAAACTTTCAGTATATCATTGTACAAAACTAAACCGGTTAACTTAATCAGCTACCGTTTGGAATTTAAAATTCATTTCTGTAAAATTCGCTTTCATTCCGTGCTTTCAACTCTTCGCAGTTATTGCAATATTTCAGTAATGATTTTCAATTACTTTACACTTTTTAGCTGAACGGCAATCAGTTTAAGACGATTACAGAAATTTCGAAAATAGTTTTTGTTTGTAAAATTCCTACAAAATTTGCATTAAAACTTTTATACGGAGGTCGCTTAAGTTGAGCACATAACAATGAAACTTGTCAAAAGTTAAATTACTTAAAACTTATGCACGGCGCACAAACTAAGAACTATACAAAAATTATGAAAACTTTGAGCGAAAGCCATCACAGGGAAATTAACGAGAAAATTGTAAAGGCAAAGTTGTTAAGAAATATATAAAATTATGTAAATTCATATTTATTAAAAAGCATACGTAAGCAAAATAATAATACATTGTCAACAGAAAAAGAAAAATAAATTGTATTTTCGGGGTGGCGTATATTCAGTGCAGATGCCAAAATAGTATTTTGTATAACTTACTCAACACTCTCTCCCATAAATATGCAATTTATGAATACAGTCACGATTCGAGCAAAACAAAAATCTATGACAAATTTGCAGTTTGTAGTCACAGAAACAAAATGCGCCAAGCAGAGTTTATTGCAACTCATGTTGTGCGAATGGGAACAGCCCCCGCAGATTGCAACACTAACAGCCCTCATCTCAACTCCCTAGCGAGGCAATGGTGCAGCGTCTTTATGTTTGTGCGTTGCTCGTGGCAACATCAGCAACACATCAAATGAAACCATTAAAGTGCAAATGTGAAGCGAATTGCGATTTGCCAGATGAAAGATGAGAGGGCCAAAAAGGCAAGAAGTGGCGTGGAACAAATTGCGAAAGTACAACAAAAACAACAACAACAACAACACAAATATTATTGTTATTGAAATGCATTAATCAGCAACTTTCTAGGTGTTTGTATGTGTTGGTTTTTCTATTTGTTTTTTCCTTTTGGGGTAGTTTTTGAAGCGTAAGGTTTCCCAAATAAAGCAATTCGAACATGAAATTATTGATGAAATTCGTGACTGGTTTTAGATTGCAATAAGAGCGTTATGGCACATCGAGTTGGCTGCTATGGGGGGTGGTGGTGAAACTGCACTTAAGGGCTGATTCTTACTAATAGCGAAGAAATATGAAACACACACGTTGAACCCGGGGGGTTATTTTTAGATTCAGTCGAGATATGCATTACTTGTATTTTATATGATATTTCTGAGAAGCACAAAATATAAGAGTGAGCTTCATATTTTGCAAGCAATTTTCTCTGGCACAATTTGAGATAGAAAGAAATACAATATTTTGGTTGTTATGTAAGTTATTTGGCACGGTTTCTAATGCTCCTTTGAATATATAGTCTTGTTATATTTATGACTAAATTCATGCGAACTTCATTCCGTTCACACGAATCGCCTACTTCCTGGCATTGGTAATAAAAACTTAATTTAGTGCACCTTTGCTGTATTCGAAGTTTTAATCATCCAGCCCAATCCTATTAAGCAGGCTAGAATTCAATTTTATATTTTATGTTTAACCCTATTTTACGTAAGTAGATAGGCATTTTGTAACTTTGCATTTCACATAAATTCCTGACTTAATGTTAAGCCCCAATTTAAGACCCACACACACACACAAGCCAATCATCTGATGCCACAGCCACAACGGACCGCGAAAGCAAATGCCAGCGAGTCCAACGGTTAATCATCTAGTCGTGTATTAATTTACAACCGAGTTCTCAGCTTTAGATATAAGCGTACGCATGTGCATAAAAGGTTGGATAGGAAAGATTTATGAGATACATATACGAGATACATATTGTGCCAGTCTCTCTCCACCCCAAGCTACCTGTGTTGTACAGAAGTGTTAGCAGTGGCTCAACCTGAAACTGATGCGATAATACAGCTAGAAAATACAAATGTGTATTTATATATATATAAATGTATATTTTAGCTTATATGTCGGGTATATAATATGAACTAATTTCGCGGCTTGTTTTCCGGCTCGTCTTTTGCTCGACGCTTAGGCGATACCCCGCGGCACTGACAGACGGCGGTTGCTTGGCTTTTAATTTCCTAAAGTAATAAAAAATTTAAATGCCGGAAAAATTCAATTTGAAAAACAGAAAAAAAACATGCAAGATGTGGGAGGAGATAGGAATTATGAGTGATGGATTTGCCGTAGAATCTCTAAGCTGCGCTGACGGAAATTTAACATCCGCAAAAGCGCCCAACTTAAGCTGAAAAAAAATGAAAAATAAATAAAATACTCTAAAATATACCCTGTCCAATATATTAGATATGATCCGAATTGAGACAGAAGGAAACATATTTTTAATTAGGTTCACTCTAGTTGGAAAAGTTGGCATGTTTTAATCATCACACTATCCATTAACAATGTATTTAAATGTTGAAGAAACGGGCTCAGCAAGTTGTAAGGACCAAAAATGATGTCAACATGCAACATTGGGTGCAAAGTTAAGTACTTTCGACTTTCACTGGTTATCACGTAGTGCTTACAACAAGCAGGCCCCAGCCACAAGAAATTCAGCCATCACAAAAAAAAAGGAGAACGATGCCAAGCAAGGCAAGGGGATGCTGCGTGTCAAGCAGTCATGAGATTCAAAATAAAAACAAAAGAAAATATACATAAAAAAGTGAAAGTTGTGCGTGTCGGGGAAGGAATGGAAGGAAAGTAAGTAGTAGTAAGAACAGGTTGCACTCAGAGTGCTGTCAGTTGGTTATTTGCTGGCAACTGGCAACTGCAAAAACTAAATATTGTAGCAACTGCAGAAAAAGAAGGGTGACAGACACATTTGTGGCATCGAGAGCAAGCTGTGTGCAGCTGAAGCCCATAACGGGACGATGTGTGAAGTTCGCCCCAAGGCTTTAAATATGTCGCCTATCAGAGCTAAGAAGCTGCAAGCCGAAAGGCACTTGCAACACTCATCGAATCGAAGAACAGACATCACTCAAGGACTTCAAGTATCAAATGATTTTTGGTAAACGTGATTGCAACAAGCTTTAAATGCTTGTTGTTGCTTGTTAGATAGCCTGTTGGCGATTTGGGATAGAAAACATTTGAGTAGACAACATTACAAGTAAAATATGTAATATTAAATTCCCTGCTGTGTGTTCCCTGTGTAGCTGATTTACAGGAAGCTAAGTAATGGCTTTACTTTACTTTTCAAATTGCTAATTGTCGAGCTCTAGTTTTCTGTTTTAAACGGCTAACACTGGCTCATGTTGTATGCCTTTGAGGTTTATTTAACTTGTGAGCTGGGTTATTCATTAAGTGTTGTACATTTTACATTTTAATTTAGCATCACACAATGCGTTGCATAATATTTAAGTTTTAATTGTTTTTTTGGACAAGCGAAAATTGAGTAACACTTGTCTTTAACGACATTGAACTTATTGCTGTAGTTAGAAAGAGGTGTTAGCAACTTTGTGCATCTGAAAAAGGCTAAAGTTGACTTTTATGCTAGTTGCTCTGCATTTGTCCCCATTAAACATTTATCCGGATCAGAATCACATAGCTAAACGCTTTCAGTGACGTTCTTGTATCATATTCGGCAGGTGTAGGCAAAACTTGCGCTGTTTAATAATAATAAAAAAAAAAACCCAAACAAACAATAAAACAGAAACCAAAAAAATCTGGTTGACAAAAGTGTGCAAAAAGAAAATGCAATGAGAAATGTTATGCGTTCTTTAAACCAAATTCACTCACACACGCTCACACACACGCACACGCTCACACACACACACACAAATGGGCACGCAGTTGCGCACATTTTAGTGTTGCATATTTTGTGGCGCTTGAAATTTTGATGGCAATTTGCCAGGCGAGCGAATCGCGTGTAGCGCGAAAACCGTTGGAACTGTGGCAAAACGGAATTGTTGCGCTTAAATGCGGTCACAAAAGCACACGCAGAGCGAGTAAGGTAACGGGTGTGGTAGGGCGGGGTGGGGTGTTAGTTGTGCGGACTAAGAAGTGTATTGCATTCTTTTACAGAGGGTTTCACGTGCCTGGTAACACTTATTCTCCTCTCTTTTTTAGTAGATATTCTTTTGTCCTTCCCGTTCTATCTATCTTTGCTTTTCTACACAGAAAGAAAATTTGCTATAGCTGATTTTAATAAATTTTGAATATGTTTTACGTAAAAGACCACAATAAAAATATTAAAAATATTTTGTATGATTTGTATATGACTTATCAGGATTACAACTAGTACTAAAATTGGCATACAAATCAGTCTATTCACAATTCCAAATCCTTTTTGAAATTTAGCTCAAAGCAAAGTCATATAAATTGTTTCACAAATATTTCTTAAAGTGTACAGTTTTTCCGTGTTGCCTCAATAAATTGCCAGCAGCATGCTTGGCCATCTCCTCATTTCACTACAGCTTTTGTGGGACCATAAACATGCCTCAAAATGTTGCATGGACTTTGTGGCTTTTGTTTTTCGATTTTTTGACTCAAGTGCTTGTCGTGGCCGAAAATGTTCATGCGCTTTTTATGACACTTTTCACTCAGCTGCTGTCCTGCTGTGTACAGGCATAATTTCACAGCAAATTGTTCAGTTTATAACTAGACATCAAATATGCTTGCCGCACTCCAGATACTGCACGACACACACAAACACAAACACACACACACACACACTATATGTGTGTACATATATAAAGTTCCTTTCAACAGCTGCCCACCCAGCTTTTCAGTTATTTCATCTGTAGCATAAAATTTGCTTGGCCACTTTTACTTCGTATTTTGGATGGGGCTTTTAAAACTTGACTGCAGATAATGCTACGAAGTTTATGGTTAGTGGTGAGCGGAGTTTATTGAGGGCGACCAGATGGGTTGGTCTATATGAATACAGTGTTATCAAATCCTTTAATTCTGACAAATTTTGGACTTAGACTTAAGCGGATTGTCTGCTGGGCAGCACACAAAAACTAGTCAAGCCATTTAAATTGTATTAGTAATTAGGTTTACAAGTGGTCAAGTTGTGTGGTTTTCTCCCTAAAGTGCTGAAGCATAAACAGACTTTGCAAGTTTTCAATTTAGTTGAAATACAAAATACTTTAAAGCACAGTGGATTATATACAATAAAAATGCAGCTACTTAAATACAACCAATCAAAGAAAAATGTAACAAATTTTTTACTTTATCTTAGACTAAGACGATTAGGATTAGATAAATGTTTATTTATTATACTCTTTGGATATTTGAATTGTTTATTCTTATAACTCTCAGTAAATCAGTTTTCGTTGATTCTCTTTAAGCTTAGTCAGTGGATTTCTCATCTAAATATTAGCTATTGCCAACCGGTTAAGCAGACTTTTTTAATGCTAATGCAATAAGGAAACTTCGTGAAGCTTTAAATTGAATTGAATTAAAGCTTCTCTCCAGACAATGCCATATACATATGGCAATATTGAAGAGAGATATAGACGGCAAGGGGGAGGTGGGGTAAGTGCAGCACCTGCAGCTGCAAAATGCCCAAGAGGACCTGCACATAATCTAAACTAAGGCAACAGCTCGCGTCACAGTTCGGTTCAGTTAACGTCGCTGGGGAGCTACGTTGAGTGGGTCACCCACAGCCTGTTGGCCTGAGTGGGTCAGATTGGCTGCTGCCTGCCTGCAGGTCCTATTCCATTTGCTGGCAAATGGGTGGACTGGGAGGTGGGGGCGAGTGGAGGGGCTTAGCTTTTGGTTAACCAAAAGTTACGTGCTTTCAATTTTTTTGTTTCGCATTTTTTTGATTATTTTTTTTTTCTATTTTATTTTTTTATTTTTTTTTTTGCTGCTCTTGTGGCCATGAAACAATTTTGAGTGGCGTCTTGTGGCTACGTGCGCCCCAAAGTAAGCAACACATTATTTGCTTTGTATTAGCGAGTGTCCTTGTGCGTGTGTCCTGTCCCCGCCACGTCCCCGCCCAACATGTCATATAAATTAGCGGCAATGAAGAAATGGCAAAATTTATGAGTCTCTTAGGAACAAACGCTGAGAGAGAGAGGAGAAGCATAGAGCGACATGAAAGAGAGAGAGAGAGAGAGAGAGAGAGAGAGAAAAGGGCACACAAATTGCGTGAGTTTAACCATTTTTTTTTGTATATTGCGTTGAATGTGTTTTTAAAAATGTCTGGCGGGCATTCAGAAAAAAATCAACGGCTCAGTGTGTGTGTGTGTGTGTGTGTATGTGTGTGCGTGTGTGTGTGTGTGTGTTTGTGTCTGAAAGGTACTCTTGCAGCGTATACGTTATTGGCCTGTGGCTTTGCTCGTTATGGCCAGTTAAGCATCCCTGAATTGAGTTGTGTGGGAGAACGTGTTTACATGCCCACGTCAAAGTAGGAGTGAGCGCGTCTATATATATATATATATATATACATATATAAATATGCATGTGTATTTGAGCCTGTGTATGTGAATATTGCAGCAGTTTGTTTGTTGCCTTTTGAACAGCAGCTGCCAATTTTTCGGCAATATTTTTGAACAGCTGGGCAATGTTTAAAAGTAAAGCCTGCCGAGGATACTTACATGCAAAAAGTGCTTATGACTACCAATAATGTAGTTAAATGCCTACTAATAATGCTGTCAGATCATTAAACGGATTTTATTTTCTGCTGTGTTGCCAGTAATTTTCGAACATGCAATTTTCTTAGTTTAAAAAGCACACTGATTGCATACTTCATAATTTGATTACCTTGAATGAAAATAACAAATACCAAAATAATTTCTATATATCGTATTTATTTGATGCCCAAAAGCTTCAATCGTAATGGTGCTATATTTACTGATAATTTGTTTGTTGGCATTGAATTTAGTTACATCTACAACTTCGCATGAGAGTCAATTAGACGACTTAGTAGGTTGCCTAGTTAGTCACCTGAACTGACCCGTACTTAACAATTCTCTACCAATTTCCCAGAAACACTTCCCATCTTGCACACATATCCACATTAATTTCCATTAGAGCTGCTTACGCATTTCCAAAAAAAAAAAAAACAAAAACAAAACAAGAAAAGGTTTACGACTCTTACGTTTTATGCGCAATCGCCCTCGAAAATAGAATAAAAGTCGCAGCTCTCCTTAGTATATTGTTAGACTTGACAGCACACACACACACACACATATATTTACCCAGTTGTGTAGAAGAAGTGGTCGACTAGCAAATCTAATTAAGCAGGCATGGAGTATGCTAAGGCATTAACGCTTAGGGCCATAAAATGGCGCCCAACGTGTACGAAGTGACAGTGACACCGTTGCTTGTTGGTTTGAATTGGCTTTTTCTTAATTAGGCTGAGAGTTTTTATGACCGGCCATACAATATGCACTTAAATGTTGCAAAAATGAATGTCGAACAAAATTACGAGTGGCAATAGCACATGTTTCGCGCAACATCTTTAACTCATTAAGCTGCAACTCTGTGCAAATGCATTAAAATTCGCAACGCTTAACGTTACTTATTTGCGGCTTTTGTTTTTGTTAACTGCTCGCCAAATACAGAAGCGGAAGCAGCATAAATTTTAATTGGATTTCCGTTTTTTTTTTGTTTTTTTTTAGTAACCTCAGTTCCGTTACAAAAATTCGCATCTCATTATAAGTTATGAGCTGCACTGAAAGTATATATATATTTTTTTTTGATTTTTTTTTTTGTGAACATGGTTTGCATTAAAACATGAAAATGGCTTTTGCTGAATGTTTCATTCTCTGACTGAATTTAACAGTGGGGCAACAAAAACAGCTTAATAACTTTGGGTTCGCCTTTGGTCTGGTTTGGGTAAACTTTTTTGGTATATATACCCTGTAAGGGTTGAATGGGAAAAAGGGTAATCAGATACCTTAGACCCTAATCAATACAACTATTTGCTCGGCAAGTCTCATCAAAGAGAGGTTATACCTCATTTCGAATTTGTATATATTTTAGCTCAAGATAATAGTTAAAAATATCATTTATATTGCATTCTTAAGCTACGTTTCTGTCAAGTCAAGGTTATTTTTAAATCAATGATTTTATTTCACTGTCTGCTAAGTGTTTCTTTTTTGTTTGCTTGTAAAATTCATAATTTGTAAGATTAGATATTATGTTTAGATTTTGGGTTTAAACTTGGTTCTGTTTTGCTAACCTTCAGTTTGCGGACCATAATCAAATTTGTGCCTTGAAAATTTGATAATAAAATTATGGAGAAAGTTACTCAGCTAATTAGCAGTATGAAAGCCTATGCATTTATTTAATACGCATATAGACATAAATACATTTAATTCAAGTGGCAGCATCCATTTTTGTCACTCGCATAATGCTATTAAAAGTGGACATCAAATAAGTGACATGTGATGTAATTTGATTAGTAACAGCTGCTCCCCCAAGAATTTGCACAATTTTTGGGCTAAAACTATGTAGGCAAAAAAAAAGACGCAACATAATTCAATTTATTTGAACAAATTGACTGCCAGACGGGCTAGAAAGTTCGAGTCCCAAACGTCGACCCAAAAACCAAGAAAATGAGAATGGAAGTTAGACGCTGTGTGCGTCTGTGTGTGTGTGTGTGTGTGGCATATGCAAATTGCGAAATCGCTTAGGAGAGTACTTTTTGTGGGTGCCAGAAACTGGCTTTTGAATAATTGCTGCGACATGCCAGAATTGGATAAGCCCGTAAATCATATGGAAATGGAAAACTGTATGAAACTGGTGGCTCTTGGACATTGTCAGGACCTAAATAACAAATTCTCAAGCCAAACAATGAGTGCCAAGAGCCAACAAAATGAGCCGCAAATTGCAGACAACAGAAGTTGGTCAAAACTGGCAGAACAACAATTACATATTAATAAGAAAAAATGAAAAGCTTCGATAAAAGTCCAGCTCAAAGTTAATATAAGCCACTGCAGGCAATTGGCAATGGAATGGAAAATGGAAAATGTGAGAAAAGGACAATCGAGAAAACGCAAATGCCCACAAATCAGTTGACCCCCCACACAACAATACAGCAATACAATAAGCCCTTAAAGATAGGCTTTGAAAAAAGCCAACAGCAGCAAGAGCAACAAAAGCAACAACAACACTGGTTGCGTGTCTGTGTGCTGAATTATTTATGCGCGCACGACAACAACGACAACAAAAAGAACAACAATAAGAACAAAAACAATAGAAACACCAACAACAATGATAGCAACAACAATATGGCCAGAGGGAGGACAAAGGTTAAACATGGCAACGTGCAAAGGGACAAATAAACTTAGACAGCTATGATAAAAATAAAATGTTCAAACTAGCAGATACTCAGCGAACAGAACTCGTCAATTCATCTAATTTATTTATTTTGTATTAATGCAATGACTCTGTGATGTTTTAAAATCTATTGCCTATTGTTATTTCCATAATCTAGTCTCAAGGAGAGTGTTAGTGCCATGAATAACATTGTTGGTTAAATAATAATTCTTTGAAAGAAATTTAAAATATAGACTTGTCATATTGCATATTGCACTTATTATTAATTATATATTTTATCTACATAAAATCGGTTCATGCTTTTTATAAATTGATGGCAACTATAAAACTTAAAGTGTATGTTTTATGATTTTTTGTAAAATATTTTTGATTGTATAAAATAATAATATAGAAAATAAATACTCAAGAATACAAGGACTCTAGAAGTAAGAAGTATAAATGTTGACAATACTAACTCCATAATAGTTGTTTGTTTTTTGGTATTGAAAATGTTTCTATTGTTCTTTTTAACAGACAACAAACAGAATTTATAATGCACAGACCTCAACCGCCAATTTTACAGGATATGCACACAGACTTTGTTGGTCGCACACACATACGCTTCTTCGGGTCGTTATACCTCTCTCTCACACTCACATACACACACACACACACACACGCACTCACACAAACACAATCGCATATACGCAGACATCCTTAATGGCCACATGGCGCGACTCTTACAAAAGCCAGTTAGTTTTTGACTTTTGCCTGCCGCATTTGGTTTTTTTTTTTGTTTCTTTTGGATTTCCCTTGCTGCTGCTACCCTTTTTTTGTTGCATGTATTAGCTGTGAGGGGAGAGGGGAATGGGTGTCTGAATGGGGCGTGTCACCGACAACGCCACGCTGTCTGGCTCTGTCTGTGCGTTTTTTATTTTCTTTTTGGGTTTTTCGGTCTTTTGGCATTTCATTTGGCTTATAAATTATGAACAAAATGTCGGGTGGCGACTTTACCCTACTGCTAACTTGGCTAGCAAACATAATTCCTTGTCTGCAGAGTTCATATATACATATATATGTGTGTGTGTGTGTGTGTGTGTACAGCTGCGTGTAGTTGTAAATGTTAAATGCATTGTCTGTTGCTTCGAGCGAGCAAGTGCTTGTGGCAACTTTGAGTGGCATGTAAACTGACTCACAGAATACTTTAGGATTTTAATGTCTCGTTCATTCAGATCGACAACTCACCTGCAATGAAATGGAAAAATTAAAATCACATTAATATCAATAAAAAGATTGGCTTACTCTCAACTCAGCTCTAGATTGTAGCAAGTGTTAGTGTCTTAGTCTAGCAATCTGGCCAAGAAGACGACAGTTTTACTGCCCAACACAATCAGTGTAAATTGCAGGCAGGCAGCAACACAAAACAAATGAAATAAATGACCTAGAATAATAATGGGTGGCGAAATGTCAATGGCGCATGGCATATCCGCCTGGCATATACACTAAGAAAAATATGTGAAGCTGAAAACGTTTGGCTAAATAAAATGTCCAATTTTTTAGTTTGTGTTCGTAAAGCTGCGCTTAATGCTCAATGTTCTCCGTGTCCAGTGTCCAGTCTCCTGTCCGCCTTATGCGCTTCAGTGCTTATCGTTAAATTCAATTTACAATTTATAAGACTTACTAGCCAAGAGTTAAAAGCAAGGCTTGTTATCAGGCTGACTGCCAATTCCCCAACTCTACACAACACACACACACACACACACACACACACAGACAGATACGCACTTGTAGTTACCCCAGGCGGCATAGGGATATGCTATAAATTGTGCAAGGCAATGGGCAAATACCAGCTGCGCATTCCATGCGACTGCAACACAATGAGCAAATTGTAGTTTGGGTTCTGTGCGGATGGGTTTTCTACATGAAGCATTGTTCATTCGTCTGGAACATATATGTAAGTGTTTGTATGTTTGTGTTTGTGTATATGCTGCTTGCTTTGGCTGTGCTTGGTCAACTGCCAATGCCATGTTCACAAACAAGGTAAGCGAGTAACCAGATCTGAAACCCATCTAACCAAGTAAACTATTATCTAATCTCACTCTGTCTCTCTCTCTCTCTCTCTCCCTCTCTCCTCCTTATTTTTGCATTTCATTTTGGGAATATTTTTGTTTCGGCAACCATCGCATAATATCGTATAATGATTTGTCATTTTGGCTCCTTGGGCAGCAGTTTATGCTGATTTCAACACAAAAACCAAAAAGAATTGAGCAAAGCAATGCAAAAGCAAAAACAAATGCTGATGTATCATATTTGTCAAGGGGAACAGTGAATGCCAATTTGAATACTTGCTGTCTGCATATATGTGATCTGTTTTGGAATAGCAACAAATGTATTCCGTATAATGTTTCTCGTTTGCGTTTCTCGTTTCCTGTTCGTCTCTTGGCGTTATTTGCATGGACAGTTCAAATGATTTGCCGGATTGGTGTGCCTCAAGCACAAATTTATTCCATTTGTCGTTATTCATCAAAAATGCATTGCTTCGTTTCCTCAAATACTCAGTCCGAGATAAAGAGATAAACTTAAAAGGAAAATTCAAGTTTATATGATGGAAAATTAAGCTGATGAACCTCGTAACTCACACAATTTGTTGCAATATATGGAAAAGTAAAAATGTGTGGCCAGAAAGTAGTTTACTGTTAGAACTGGCATTAGAACTTTTAGTTGCACGCGCACCAAATGCAGTTTGTTTGCAGCTTAGTGCCTCAACTCGAGCGTGCATCGTGTTGTGTGCTTGTGCGCTTTTACTACTTAGTTAAATAATTTGGTTAAGAGTTGGAAAACACACCACGCACACACAAGTTTGGGACGCGCGTGCAACAGGGGCAGAAGCACGAGTCAGGAATCCCCGAAGAAGCACCAAAGACACGTACCACAGCAGGTGGGCACAGTGTGGCATGATCTGGCATGGTGTGGCAACATAATTGCGTCACAATGCCAGTTAATAAGGCAGTGTGAAAACAAATGTGGCGCGTGGCCAAATTAAATTTTGGCGCAATGTAGTTAAATAAATTCGCTGTTGTTTTTTGTTATTTATTTGTTTTCTTGGCTCTTTTGACAATTAGCTGACAACAAGTGAAAATGTTAGTAAAAAACACACACACCGAGGGACGTGTAAAATATATTATTTAACATACAATTGTGCAAGTTGCAAGAAACCAGCTAATTAGCCGCGCCCATAACATGATTTTGGGGGTGTGGCATGCTGCTAATTAAGCGTGAATTTATGCGTACGCATGTTGCACATACGCCTCGTTTGCGACTCAACCAGCCACATTCAGAGCATTGAAGCGCATTCATATCTACATACATGCACATATTCATACGAGTATATTATGCACGTTTGGAAAAGGGACCATTGAATATTAATGTAGCGAAAACACTCGTCGAATAATTACCCTGTCACATAGCTGGCAAGGGGTAGATACATTTTCGACAATTATATGGTCAAATGTTTACAAGAGTTTCGGAATTAAAGTAAATATTTCATTTTAAGTGAAAACAATGTTTGAGTTGTATATAAAGATAAGTAAGTTGACAAACACATTCAGAGATTAATGCCTAGCAAATCCGAGTAGAAATTGTATTTTAAGTAGACAGCTTTAAGCTAAAACCCATTTGTTGTCTGTAGAATATTTCTTAGTCGCAGTTATTGCAGTAATAGCTGCTGTTAGGCAGTTAAACAGCTGTTTGTGTGGCCATTAAGTTTTATTTATGTGCTCCGAAAAGTAGGCAGTAATTTTTTCACCAACGCTGACTGCCTAATTGCGCACAGAAAGCAGAAAAAATGTAGCGAGAGAGCAGAGAGCAGTGAGCAGAGAGAAGAGCGATAAGAGCGCTAGAGGAGATATGCTAATGTGCACATAATTGCATGCAAGTGTGTGTGAAATGTGACACATAATCTGTGACCCTGGGAAAAATGTATTTACTGCTTATCATAAACATTTCCAAGAGCGCCTTAACGGCTCTTCTGCATAAGCCCCAATTAGGCGATAATTTTGAGCATGAATAACATAATGCTATAATATTTATGATGTAAATAAGCATATAAGCAAATAAGTAAACACTCATTTCATTTCAGGCGATGTCTGCTGTGGCTGAGTATCTGAGAATTTAATTCATGGAATTACTTGCTATTTGATTCATTTCATGAATCGAGCTCGACACAAAAAAAAAACAAAAAAATCAGAATATATCAGATAATTTTCTATGTAATCAATGGAAGAAATTAATTTATTTGTAAACGTTGCTTGTTAATCCTTCAGCTCATGCCAAATTGAGCTTGAAGTGGTTTAGCTAGACAGCCAACACAATTACAACCTTAACAAACTCAACGACGTTATATATATATATATATAGACTATAAATATGTTTTGCAAAACTTTGCTTCAACTTTAAAGTCATTTTGTGGAATGTGATCGGGGGCCCTGAAAGCAGCAAACCGATGTTATGGCAATTGCAACAGTTTGATATTCTTAGACCAGTTAAGCCTCAAGAGCTTGTCTAAAATTAAATGCGACCAACCAGTTGTTGCCAAAACACAACTTGCAAGAGGCGACTTGTAAAACAATATAATTAATAATTCAAAAGCGCAAAAGTTCAATAATGCGGAGGCGACGAGAAGCATAAAATGGTCGGATTTTGGTTAGGGAGACAGAGAGAAACTAAGAGCACTTGTAAAATTCAGTTAATAAAATCAACAAGGGTAATAAAAACAAGTGGAAATGCTTGAGCGAATAACGCTCGACTACCCGATGACCTGTAATATATACTGAGGGTTCTTGTACGATGAAGTATTATAAATAACTTCAGAGTTATATCGTTGCTATAACTCTTGTATTTATTATGCTATTTACATTTACATTACATACATATTAACATTTAATATGAAGCTTAACTGTTCAGCTAATTCCCATTTATATTATTTACATGATGAAAAAATCAAAATAACATGGTAAATGATGTGATGTATTCATCACAGACATTTTCTCTACAAGGATACCCCACTTTATTTATTTTAATGAGCACCAGACTGCAAGTAAGCAGATGGAAAGCAAAAGTAACCAAGAAATTGAAAGTTTTCCCGCACAGCTTTTGTTATCCTAATGAACTAAGACAGCAACAGCAACAGCAACAGAAGCAGCAGCAACAACCATTTTCATAAACTTGCCAAAATGAAATTTGTTGAAGACAGACACAATCCGCTATGACAACAGGGTGAGCTGATGTGTGGGTGTATATGTGTGTATATGTGTGTGTATGTGTGTGTGTGTCTGTGTGTGTGTGAGAGTGTTTATGCTTGTGTTTCACTTGTTGGGAGCATATCTGGGGCAAAGTGTTGCGCATATGTTGTGTAACGTAAGCGCGTTAACATTGTTAAAGTTACGTTTTGCTAACTGGGTAAACAGCTGTAGCAGTTGCCACTGCAACAATGTCAAGAACAAACGAAAACAACAAATATAAAAACGAAGACGGAGACGGAGACGGAGACGGAGGCGGCGACTGAAGGCGAGAGAAGACGTTTAGCGGAAACGGAAGTTGCTCACAACCGTTAGTACTAAAAGTGTTATAGTTAACAGCGGACGAGACAAGGGCGAAACGAATAACGTTAAATAAAGTCTTAATGGGAAAAGCTTTAAAATCTGCTGCATACTTTATGGACGCTTAAATTGAAGAACTTTATTTCTATTTGAACATTTAAATAGTTGAGAGCTGGAAAAATCTCGTTTTGATTGAGGGCGAAGCAAATAGCTGCAAATTAAATGCCAATTTAGATAGAGATTTTTAATGTCATCAACCGAAAGAGCTCACTAGGAAATTGCACAAAAATGCAATTTAAAAACAAAATCATACTTAAGTCAAAAGAGCACTGGTGATTTAAACAAAAATGAATGTAAAACCGATATCACGGTCATCAACTGAGCTCAACTGCCCATTTTCACCTGCCGCAATTAAATATGTATCCATTTCATGGTAAACCAGGCCCAACAAATATATATCACAATTTTTAGCCGAATAGGTTTAGACCACAGATTAAAATGTGACTTGATTACCCTCAGTTTACAACTGCTATCATCTGTATGTGTGTGGGTGTGTGTGTGTATATATATGAATGTAAATTTGAGTGTGCTGCTTGTGTGCGCCTGCATATTTAAACACTTGTTTAAATACACAACCAAATAAATAAATATTTAAATTTATGTCTTTTTATCAAATAGTTGTCGTTGCTCATAAAACTGTTGATGATATTCGTTAGTTGTTTTTCTTTATTATAAAGCTGCATTTAATGTGTGTGTGTGTCTGCATTTAATTAAGTTTTGTCGGTTTTTAAGTGTCATTTTGACTATATATTTACATATATATATATATATATATATATATATATGGGATATTGCCATTTCTCTTTCTGCTCGTTGGCATTTTGCTGATAACTTTAATTATGGACAAAAGAGTTTTTGTTATTGTTTGGTTTTTCAGTGGGCGTAAAATATTCATGGCATTTTCAATTTAGGGTGTGCAATATATGTGTATATTTTTTATTATTGCATTAATTTCGCTTCCCATGTTTGACATGATAAGCTGTTTAAACGCTTGCGATGTGTGAAAAAAACGATGGTTAAAATATGGCGTTTTTGCAGAGGATATAAAATACAGATGATATTTGCAAAATATGCGCCTTTTTCAGCTTAAGAAATGACATTTTAGCTCAGCTGAAAATGCAATATTTAATGCTAAAGTTACTTAAATTTGTGATTTTCAGTTAAGGTGACTGGTGTCAAATTGAGGAAGCTTAAATCGCTGTTCAAATCGAATTCGTTATTATTTGTAATAAATTGTAATAATTCGATATAATTGCAAAGTATTTTCCATTGCATACTGTTGAGCGTTGAACATGAAATAAATACTAATAAGAATTTGTAATCCTTAAAAATAAAATTTAAATGCTAAGCTGTTGAAGCAAATTTTCAATTACACAGCTTTGAGAAAATGATCCATACATAATAAATATGTAAAATACTATGCAGTTAACAAACTAAATTTATTGAAAAAAAAAAAAACAAAAAGGCCTGCCAAGAAGTAAAGGAACAATTGTATTCCTTTAAGTTATTAACAAAAACCAATTCTATACACTCTCTCTTTCCTTCTCTCTCTATTCAGTTTAAGGCCAGAAAAAAAATGAGTTAAAACAATTTGTTTTGTTGGTTCTCAAAGAGTACCGCGCTTTATTATTAGTTGCATACTTTCTTAAATGTTTGTCAGTGGCTTGCTTGTGTCAATTATTATAATTTCTTAAAATGCGATTAAATACGGGTTATTGAATAGAATATAATTGAATTGATTTGAATAAATATGCGCACGCTTGTACATAAAAAGCGCGTCTTGTGGTTATTGCATAAATGTATATTTTGCTTATAGTTTGAGTTTCATTTCCTCCAGCATGCGATAGACCTTCACAAATTTCTTCTCCACGAGCTCGGTGAAGGCTTTGATCTCGTTTCGCACAATGGACAGCTCAAGAGCTGCATCGGAATTTGCGGAGCCGCCATCGCATTTCTTGGATGCTTTATCGCTCTCATACCAGCAGGCAATGCCATCGACAAAATCATCGACCAGTTCCGGGGCCGTAACATCCTCCATAAATGAAATGTCGCGTTTCTTCACAAACGAGCTCATCAGCAGCTGCAGAAAATCACAGTTCCAGTTGTTCTGCTGAAAGTGAAAATACTGCAGCGACTTGAGGCTGTCGAAGAGTGTGATTTTCAGCGAGTAGATCGAGTTGCCCGATATGTCCAGCATTTGCAAATGGGTTTGCTTCTTAAACAGACCCTCGGGCAACTCATGCGCGTTGGTCGTCGACAGATTGAGACGCAGCAGGGATGTGAAGCGACGCAATGGGTTGCCCTGCAGGTTGCCCAGAGGATTCTGCGATAAGTCCAGACTGCTCACATTGCCGGCCTGTGGAATATGCGGCAGCTCCCTCAGCGCATTGTTGTGCAAATCGAGTTCCCTGATAATGCCGTAGACAGTTAGGCGACGCAGATCACAGCTGTGTGCCACAATCTGGTCGAGTTGCGTGAAATTCAGAGTCAGCTCTTGCAGTGTATTCCCAGAGATATCCAGCAGCGTGAGGCGCTGTTGCAACTTCAGCAGCTCCGATTCAAAGGCCGCAAACGAGTTGCGCCCCAAATTCAGGCGCGTCAAATTCAAATTCCGATCGAAAATGCCGCGTGGCAAAGCTTCCAATCGATTGCCAGCCAAATCCAGATCCAATAATTTGCGCAATCCGGCAAAAATACCGACTGGCAGCTGCTCCACCTGATTGTCAGCAATGGAGAGCTGCTTGAGCTCCTTCAACGCATGAAAGCTGTGGTTGTGCAACACTTTGAGCAGATTGTGATCCAAGTGCAACGTTGCCAGATTATCGGCGCCTAGGAATATATTCTTGGGTAAATCCTTCAAGCGATTGTGGCCCAAAAAGAGGCTCATCAAATTGCTGGCGCCCTCGAATTGCGGCTTCTCGAACGTCTCCAACGAACAGTTCTCCATGCGCAGCATTTGAAGATCGGGAAACGTATCGAACATCAAATGCGGTATTTTGGCAATGCTCGAATTGATGAAGGTCAACATTAGCTGCTTGGCAATCGGCTGCTGCGACAATATGACATAATCATTGCGTCCAATCTCAACATTGTGGCAAATGCCCGCACTACAATGATCCTCCAGCCAAATGCGACGCAATTGACCCGACGGAGCGGCTGAAGAAACACCACTCGAACCACTCGCTGTACGCACACTGAACGCGACAAGCGACAGCAGGGTAAGCAGCTGTGCCACCTGTACCACATGTGGCAGCCACATCCCTTTGGAAGCGTAGGATACGAATCTAAAGATGCGTTTCGATTTGGCGACTAGCGCCCAACGACGCGCACGCCACGGCGCAACTGGCTCAACTGTTTGCAACTGTAAATTCATTTTGCTTTAGTTGACCACAGCAGGTATCATTTTTGTTGTTGTTGTTGTTGCTGTTGTTGGATGCGGGTTCAATTGTGCCACAGCAGGCAAAAGAGGGCAGCGCTGTAACCCCAAGCCGTGTGCTGTGCTGCTCCATTGTTCCATCAGCGTCCTACTTTAATTGCCAGTATACATTGCTTTTGATTTAATTCAATTAAATGCAGCACAATTTCTTCTTCTTTTTTCACTTATATTATTTATATATATTTACTTAGCATATAGCTAAGTTTATGTCACAAATAACTGCGCTGAACTTTCGGTTTCATTCCATGCTGCACAACTATATTCACTATATTCGACTTTTTTTTTATATACATATCTGATTTTTTTTTTTTATGTTGATTTTTTACGGTTTGCTTGTCTGCATGATGAAAATGAATGTTTTTTAAAGTAGGAAATGCCAAAATGCTCAAAAAAAAAAGGGGGTGAATCGCTGCATTAGCGATTAGATAGAATAAATATTACGAAATTCCATGTGAAATAAAATTCGGGCTATTTTTATAGTCATCCCAGTTTTTACTGGCCCTTTAATTGCTCAGTTTGTTGCAATAGACAGACTAACAATTAAGTTCAAAATTAATTTTGTACGAATTGAGTAGCTTCAACTGTCTTTATACTCATAGTTTAGATAGATCTCAAACACCAGATGAATGAAAGATTCATTCCACAAGGAATTAACAATTAGTACATATTACTTCTTACCCCAAATAAGCTTTCAACTCTAACACAATTAAAAACCATCTCAAATTTAAGTTCACCAACTAAGCATGCGGGGTTTCTGATTAAGAAAAATATTCTCAGCTTATTTAACGATGAGTGAGTTCTATTTAAATGCCACACCCGTGGACCATTAGAGAAGATCAGCAAATAGATAAGCCAAGCCAAAGTAGAACCAGTTTCTAGTGTTTGAAACTGACCTAGTTATCAAACAGAATGAGCCAACAGCTTGCGTAGGCAGTTGAAATTGATTACTTAGACAATGGGTTGACTGAACCTTAGATTAAAGGCGGGTTCAATGTGACTCAAAGTGGTTAAAATGGTTATTTTGAAGACAAGCCGAACTCCTTCCAAGAACCAAATGATCTTATCTTAAAGAACAATTTGATATAAAAGAAGTTGGCTTGAAGCAATATTAAATTAGTTAGCTACGATGGCAGTCAACGTCAAGTTACTTGGTAAGCCAACGCTAATCGAATAGTTCAAGTAGAAACTAAGGATTAAAGATAACTCATTTCTAGCATTGCTTGTGGGGCTCGTCAGCCTGTCTCAGGCGCATCGCTCTGGACTGCGACGACATCAAGCTTTGGGTCGCAGCATGGAGAACGAGGGAGCAGAAAACACTCCTCAACTTGTGCTCTATGCGCCTGGGGAGCAGCTAAACAAGGAGCTGGGGAACGAGCCCAGTTTCCTTGAGCCGCAGATCGAAACAGACTCGGAGAAGGATGGCCGCAAGGTGCCCGATTATCTCTACTCCAATACGATACCCATGGTCAACGATCAAAGCATCAACTATGGCCTGCCCCAGTTAACTGCCATTCCGGTGGCCTATGGACCGCAGCTCATCTCAGGCACAAATAGACTGAGCAATAACAATAATAATCTGGGTGTGAATGGAGTTCCATATGTGGTGGTGCCACGTGTCCAGCTGGGCTTCAATGTACAGGGCCAGACGGGTATCAACTGGCCCAACATCAACTTCCAGCCCAACAAACAGCCTGGCGATGCGGCTGCCCAGAAGGAGGATATACAGACGACTTACATTCCGATACCAGTGCCTGGTCCCCCGGGACCACCAGGTCCACCAGGACCACCTGGACCACGTGGACCGACGGGTCCACCTGGACCACGGGGCAGAGATGGTCCACGCGGCTCCAGCTCCAGCAATGCATCGCAGAGTCCCCAAAGTATTTGGTATGCCCAGAGCAATAGCAACATCAATGGCAACAGCAATGGCAACACTAAACCTCAGTATGAACATTTCGCAAATGGTTATCATAACTAAAGAACAATAATAAGTGCGTGAGTAAAACATCCAAAGGAGTGTTTTTTAATATCTGGAGTTGAGTTGAGTTTTTGAGTTATTTTTAGTAGTTTCTTGGCGGAGAAAGGATATTCCTTTTTAATTCTCGATCATCCCGTCTTTCTTGCTCGATTTCTGATTCAGTTGATTGAGTTGTATTTCAGAGTTGTTATTTTCTTATATCACGAGAAAGGGGATTCCTTTCTCTCAATCTCGAATTCATTAATTTTTGCTTGCTTCCCTCCAAAGTACAGTCGTACTTACTGACAACGACAAGCACCTCGTTGACATTTTTTTTAGAATTTTTGTTTTTCTTTTTTTTTTTTGAAGCTACTATAGCTACTTAGTATATGTTTATGATGTGAAATGTTGTGTTGTTGGGACCATAAAGCTGCTATCTGTGCGCTCGTGCTTGGTGTCATTTTATGGCAGAGTCAACCACACACATCACACACACATCACACACACACGTGCGCACACTAGCATATTATGATGATTGTATGTAATTTACATGGATTTTGATAGCATACAACAGCAGCAGCTCTTGGTTTTCTACTTTTTTCTCACTTTTTTTTATTTACTTATTTTTTCTTTTTTTTGGGCAGCCCCATTGACGGCCATTCAATTGGCGACATTTTACGGTTCACTTATGTTGTTCTAGTTTTGGTGTTATTGTTGTTGTTGTTGTTGTTGTTGTTGTTGTTGTTGGTATAGTTTCTATATATCACCTGACAACGACTGTTGCTTAAGGTCTCTCTTTCTCTCTCTCTGTCTCTCTCTCTCTCTCTGACTTTGCAGCATCCCCTGTCACACACACACACACATAAAGTAATGATGTTAAATATAATCACACACACACACACACAAACAAACACATGCTGCTCGTGTTACATTCGATTGTCGTTTGGGGTCGCCTGTCGACAGCCCCCCTGCCCCGCCCTTGTGGATGTTGATGATGGCAACAATCTGTGGCAAAGTCTGATCTTATTGTAGTCGTTAGTTTTTATTGCTCTTCACTACACAGCGCTTACAATAGTTGCAGTGTAGTAGTAGTAGTAGTAGTAGTAGTTGCTGTTATCATTGTTTCTGTTGGTGTTGGTTCAGTTTACTTAAATTGATACGCAGCACGCATTTGTTTCAATTAAATGAAAATGTTTTATGTGCAATGCTGCTCCGGTCGCATTTACATCTAAAAAAAAACCTACACAGGAAGGGCACTTTAGACCATCCGCATGTGTGTGTGTGTGCGTGTGTATGTCTGTGCGTGTGAGTGAAAGATATTTGTGTTTCTAATTGCATTAGCTGTCACAAGACACAAACGTGTACATCAATCTTTCCATTAATTCCCGGGCCCAAAGTCTATGATTAGTAAGTTTTGGCTAAGGTGATTTATTAGATTAATGTTATGCATTATTCATTATTATTCATTCACTTCAAAGGCATTCACTTATGTGAGTTGACATAAAAAACAAAAAAAAAATGATTTATTCCCAAATCTATGAAACTTTTCATTAGTCACTCAAAATAAGTGACATTAATATTGAAACACAAAACACATCTCATTTACTTTATTCTAAAAAGTGTATGAAATCAACTCATTCATTATTAAAATACTGAATAATGTCAAAATGCTTACGCATTGGTTGCAATGCGTTTTAAAGTGCTAATTCCTAAGTGCTAATGTTACAATGCAAAATGCGTTCACAATTTTTCGTAGCAAAACACCCTCGCGACCAGCATTATTCCGCCACATTTCTTATCTCTTAATGTGATAGAAAAAAAAAGAAGAAAAAAAAAACAGAAAAAAAATGCTCACAAAAGGCTAGCATGATAAACCGAATGGGAACAAACCAAAGTTGCGGCAAGACACTAAGAGAGAAATGTACAAGAAGATAAAATAAAAGTGAATAAGGAAAAACTCAAAAGCGGTAAATAAATTACACGAATAAAAGTTACGGAAAAGCATATGTTGAAGAATAAGTCAGCTTCCAGCTATAAATGTTCATGTGTGTGTGCGAGCATAATAAAAATTAAAATGTGTGCCGCAATACTAAAAAATAAACGAATAATTGGGAAATAACAAACATTAAATACCCTATACAAAATAAATTAAGAAGCAAACTTAATAATTCATGCAAATTTTAATTACCATCGCTTTATAACTGAAGAAACACATTAAAATATCAACAAAAAAAAAGGAGCTGATCAAACTGATTTATTTAATTTATTTCCAAATAAAGTTCCACATTTTTTGCAGAAATTAAAATACCCTCAGCAGCAGTATATAATTTATGTTCTCAGAACTTTGTCAAAAGACTTTCTGGAATGAAGACTTATGACTTATTTGAAATATTTTTAAATAAAGTTCCAAATTTTATAAAGAAATTAAAAAACCCGCAGCAGCAGTATGAAATATGTACTCTCAGAACTTTGTGAAAAGATTTCGTCGCATATGTAAAGAGAGCAACAACCAAAACACTCCACATAAATTGCTGTGTTAAGGCATTAGTAAATGGAAAAACATGAACCACCTTCAAAAAGGATTCCTTCCAAAAGTAAATGTCGAGTTTTGCTTATCACTTTTTTGTTTGCCCGCTCATGTGCTGATTAAGTTAAGATGTTAATAAACATGATTATCGTGTCGTTTTTCTTGCTTTTGCCTTTTGCTGCCTTTAACATGATTATGACAATAAATAATAAAGTGTGTCTACCCTCAAATCCACATCCGCCACCCGTTAAGACACGCAACTTGGCAAAAAGAAACTTGAGCAGGCAGTTTTTGGTTACTCAACTCAATTTATGTTCACTCAAAAATATCAAAACACCCGGAAAATTGGCACTGTTCAACTTAAAACCAGGTTCAGACGACATTTCTCGCTTTGATGTCTACGTGACACGTGGCGTATGCGGAATATTCAGTCTTTTTAATATGAATAAAATGATAGCCTCAATCAAATGAATATAAATAATAAAAAAACGTGGCGTATAAGCAATGTGAAATCTTGTATAAATACAAAGAGCCGAAATTGTTAATTACATTTTGGATTTTCTCAAAAATAACAAACATAAGCAAAGGAAATTTTACATTAATGAATTATGTTTCGGAACTCGACTTACCATTAAATGGATTAAATATAATTCCGAAAATATTAGAAAACGTATATCTCGAAAAATGTTAGCCTATAAAATGCTTATTGCGTTTAGATAGCTCATTTTTTTATGGACAATTTTTAAGAAAAAGTTAACCAAGCATTTATTAAGATTAAATAATGTTTTGCCAAGTTATGCAAGGTAGTTTTTATAAATTGAATTATTAACAAGAGTTTTCTGTTTTGTACAAAATATTTATTTCTTGCTTTACAGCACGCTACTTTAGTGAGTAATGTCATTAATATAAAATACTTGCCATGACTTGACAACATTTGCATTCCCCCAAAAAAAAAGTTGAAATAAAATGCGGCAAATTACTTCTGTTAGAAGATATGCACAGAATGGACTACCGCCAATGCAAATAGCCTAAGAGTGTGGGCGGAGTGGGTGGGGCTGGGACTGGGGCAGTATTTGAAACAAAAGTTGTCGGTAATTTGCAGGCAGAGGCCAACAAGTTTGCCCAGTCGGCAAAATGAACATTGGCCGGAATTGCGCCGTTTTGCGTGCATAAAAAACAAGACAGCGAGAAGAATGCGAAAAGAAATGAATAATAGAGCAAAATGCTGTCATGAGATAATAGGATAAAGCAGCAACAGCCGGTTGCAACAAAAGGAAACGTCGCCATTTTGATGCCAGCTTTTGTCCACTTGCATATTTCATGAAGCGTATTTCGCAGCTCGCAGCTCCCAGCTCGCAGCTCACGATAAAAGCTGGCCAGAATGAGCAAATCATTTGGAGTGAAGCTCAACTCAATTCACAATACGCAATTCCATTCAATGCGAATCCATGCGATTACTTAAAGTAGTACTCAACATTTTATTATAACTTATTCAGTGCCACTCACAGTGCGCCAAGTAGTGTATTATAATGAGCTCAGCTGAGCAACGAGACAGCCGAGAGACCTCGCTGCGCCTATTTATTAATTTTTGATGGCAACGCATTAAAATTCTTGCGGCATACTTTGGGGAGCAGCGCAATAAGACGCTCAAATTTTAAGTGAAACTTGCCTCGGAAATATGCTCAAAAATGCTCGTATAGCATACTTTTGAGAACCACTCCCCTCTCTCTAAAGGGAAAGCATTTAGTTCATTAAGTTGATTTATGCGCTCAGGTTTTGTGTTACAACGCAAAGCTGAACAAGTTTGACGCTCTAAGAGCTCGTGGAACCTTTGCCAAGACATTTATTCAAATTTTTGGTGTGAAATGAATACTTACAAAACGCACTTAAAGGCGCCGCTTGAGTGTAAATTATGCTTAAGTTGTCCATTTGCTTACCTGCAAGAGAAGAATGAATATAAATTATTGAAAATTAAATGGTAAAAGCCTGTATTGTTTAATTAAAATATTAGACTACCGAATACGTATTTAAACTATCTAAAAGTAGCACAGAAAAAAATTTAATATATTTGCATATGCAACGCATTTTAAATCAGGAAGTTTTTACGGGCATTTTAGAGCATTTGTCGTTCGATAAATATCTGCTCGCAAAAAGACCAACAAATCCGAATGTTTATTCTAATTACACTGTGGGTTTACCTGAAGCTATGCCACTTGAGAAAGATTTCCCTTATCTCTTAACTAGTTTTTCTTCTTTTCTTTTTTTTTCTGTTTTTTTCTTCTTTTTTTTTGTTTGTTCGTTTTTCCTGCTGCTGCCGGGCCGCCAGCTCTCGATAATGCCACGTGGCATTTCGTTTAGCTGCAATTACGGCGCACACTAACGACTTTTAATTAACTCTGAGATTTGTATAGCTAACGCACATACGTTATAATCCTGGAAGTAGTTGTCCTTATCTGGGTCATGTTCACGTCGCTCATGGCCAGGGCTAATGCGTGCCCACCTCTATATATATATGTATATATATATATATATATATATATGTATAGATATATGTGAGTATGTGTATATTGTCAGACAGACGTTTCTGCCGATCCATTCCACAGCATTGACCATAAAATTAGCCCAAAGCGGCGCCATTTCAAATGCAGGCGCCACTTGGTCTTTGCCAAAGCCAAAAGCTTAATTACAATAGCACACATACACACACACACACACACACACACACACACACACACACACACACACACACACAGCGCATTTTGTGTGTGTGGTTTTTTGTGTATGTTTGGCCATTGTTGTTGTCGTGATTATTCATAACTTGGCAGACAAGCGCTTTTATTTATGTGGCCATTTGTACAACTGCCTCGTTGACTTTTCGAAGCTATATGTGTGCGTATGTGTATGTGTTTGTTCCATAATAGGTGTTAATGTGTTGAATTGTGTGTGTGTGTGTGTGTGTGTGTGTGAGTGTGTGATGGACACAGCTCGGACATTGCCCAGGTTTGTTTGTATATAAGTATACAGTAAGTTGCCCAAAGAGCAGGCCAAAAACACACAAGACACATTTTTCTCTTGGCCGCACCAAATAAAATAAATTGACTTCGCTTATGCTCGGTGACAGAACGTGTTAATGATGCCTGGCTATTCTTTCTGTGTGGCATGGCATTTGTGGCATGTGTCGCAGCTGCGCAGCCCAATTACAACATCAACAACTAAAAGGCAATCGGATATCGATATGGGATATGTGGGATATTGCTTGGCGTGTCAATTGTGTCAAATAACTGAACAGCGTATAAATCGAATCGATATTCTTTTCCTGATTTCATACCAATCACCAGCTAGCCGACTTTTGTCAATCTCTTATGTAGTCATGAGTTAACCTCATGGCTTTCATTTAGCTTTGACTAACTAGCCCCTATTTATCGGTGTATTAATCACATTTGTAGTATTTGTAAAAAAAATAATATATTAATTTGTATTTTATTTTGTAATTACATAAAATGACAATTCAGAATCGTTTTTGCATTTATATTGCCCTATTCATAATTAATTATTTTATTTGTTTTATATTGTGTATGTAGACAATATGATAATTCAGAAGTCATTGCATTTATGATGTCCAATTAATATAGAAAATCTATTAATATAAATTTGATTTGATGACTATTTTTATTTAGTTTAGTTTAGCAATCAATATCAGCATGTTAGTCCATAGAAATACATTTCAAAAAAGTTCACTCAACTCAAAAAAGAAATCTTTTTTGGCATCTGTATAAAAATGTTGGCCCATGCATTTTTCAGCACCGTTTATAATCTTGAATTCCATCGACGAAGCTTCTGGTAGAAGAGTAGTGCAATAGAAAAGTGGAGGCAAGTGTCAAATATCGCACACACTAAAAACTAACCAAGTGCAATTCGGTGTCGCTTTATCTCTCTCCATCTCTCTCGTTATATCTCGCTCACAGTGTCTTTAGCTAGCAAACACTGTGCCTGTATTTGTGCTGGTGGCAGCAAATGCTTTCATTACGGTTCAAGTGCAACACCGAGTGGGCCACTTGATGTTGACGTTGAGCGCTGCTCGGCTGCAGCAACTGGCCCTGAACGAAAACACGAGTTCCAACCTAAAAATATGCAGCACGATGTTTCTTTATATTTTTATACATATATATATATATATATATATATATATATATATATATATATATATGAAGTCAAAAATATGTGTGTACTTATTTCTGCTGTAGTGCCACTAACAAGTAAATGACAAAATACCCAAGTGTAGAAAGCAGAAAGCAGGCTAAGGTCAACGGCTAAGTTCAATACACACACACACACACACACACACACATTTACACACTCAAACACACACTCAGAGCACACACACACTTGCAGCGTTGATTGCCATCCGTTTTGTGCGTCCTTTTTGCCAGGCAACTTTTCAATGTCATGCGGCACAGGACGAAATGCTTTTCTCTCGGCAACTTTTTTGAATGCATGCCAAATCCTAACGAGGCTTTTAGCATGCCGCTCAATTTTGATCAAAACGAAAGTTAAACAAAGCTATCATTTTACAGACACTTATCTATTCAATCAGCTGAAAATGCTTTCATCAAGTTGATTAAATATTTAAAATGCTTGAAAGTGTAAAAGCAAAAAAAAAAGATGATTTTCATACCTTTAATAATGAAATTCTTGCACAGATGCTAAATTCTGGTAGCAAGGTTACTGCTCATTGTCAGAATTATCAAATTCCATAAGAGCATACTTCGTTCATGAATACTTTACTTGACTTTATGTGCTCAAGCCGACACTCAAAATAATAAATAAACAAGATAAAGGTGTTCATTTAATTATCAATTTCTGTGTTAGACAAACGCCAGTAATGCCTCGTCAATCATGTAAATTATAAATATTAAATGCAATTGATGTTATTAAAATGTTACACAAGACTGACAAAAGTCGTTTGCCACTTTTGTGTGTTCTTACAAAAATAAAATCAATAAGTTTGATTAAAATACAATGCCTCATCGGATGCTAAAGATAATTAAATTATGAATTGTTGTTATGGATTGCTTTCTGCATAGAGGGCTAAAAACGTATCGGATTAAATTAATCAATTAACCTCAAACTGATATCCGACAATAAGGCGAGCAAATTAAAAATTTATATAAATTAATAGAAAATTGAAAATGAGTGATTGATAGTAAATCGATAGTAGAAATTATATGATAGCCTTTTAACCCATTTGCAATGGTATTCGTGTATATAGGTTCAAATTTTCAGCTTGCATATTAAGTGGCATCCAGATATGTCGCCTGCATTTTTCATACACAGTCAATTCCATTTACTACGCACTTGACTTGGCAGTTTAATTTCAAATGCCAGGCACTTAAAATGCCAATCTATACACAAAACATCATGATATATGACTGTGGCTCGAATAACTCACTCAAATATTCACCCACCAACTCTAACTCACCTCGTTCTGTATATCTTGTTCGATTTCTCACATCACATACTCAATCTGGTGTATGCTGGCCAGAGGTACTCAATGATTTATTCCCACATTATGAATTGCTTGGCACCTCGTCGTTGCTTGGCCCCAATACAAAGACCGAAATTGCACTCTCTGCTGGTTGAAGACCAAAAAAAAACATTTAAGGCCAAATTGAAATGAAACGCCAGCTGTGACTGCGATTGCTATGGAGAAGGTTATGGCCAATTAATTGCGCAGCGGTCATTAAAGCAAAAGCAAATTGGGAAAAGTGATAAAAGTTGGGCGCACACATCGTAAGCGAAAAATTATTGAATTGCGGAAATGTCAAGTATACGCCGCTTGCGACCGCTGGTGTCAAAATTAATATGGGAGAGATCAAAACGAGAAGACATCTGTGAAGCAATGCAAGTGCGCCTTTTCATTTATCTTGAATAATGTATATAATGTTATTATTAAATATATATATATTTATATAGATTTTCTTTTAGTATTATATGTACACGTACAAGAAAATATATTTTGTGGTTGGCCCTAAAATTGATTGCGCTTTGATTAATATTTGTTTTTAATTTTATATTGATAGCTGTATGTTTACAATTGGAAATATGCCGTTTAGCTTTACAGCTAGTTCTCTGCACTTCCATTCACATTTATTCATGTTGTATTTTATTAGGTTTTATGATGGACAGAAAATCAACTTTAATTGCTTACAAATTTGTGTGGCCCATGGAAGGAATTTGATTGAATTTCGACAAATACTAGATGCAATAATTTCATAACTGCCAGCGGTAGCTTATGGCAAACATGACATACCGTTAATCAAGCGTAAAGCGATGATTTGACTGTGCAATTATCGTTTCATGGTGATTTCCGAACAGAGCCCAGGCCAGCCCAACCGACCACCCCTGGCAAAAATACAAATGCTAACGATTTGTTTGGCTAAGCGCAAAAAATACAATAAGAAATTGTGTTTAAATTATTGAATTTTGAGTGCTCGCCGGGCAGATACCCTGCCTGAAGGACTTTTGCCATGCCGAGTATTTATTATGCGATATTTGTAAGGATCATTTTTATTGAAAAGGTCACATATATATGCAGACAGGTCAGTCTCAACTAGAGTGGAGCTGATTCAAATTACTTAATGAAGCTAAAGATATCATTCTTATTTATTTTGTCATTCCCTTATTTGTTGCTTGCAGGGTATTGCTTTGCCTAGTGGAAGAAATATGGCCAATATTTATGAAGCCAAAATATTTGCCACAATTTCAAATTTTGATTTTGGCTTTTGCCATAAAGTTGTCACGCTTGATTGAGCACTGTATAAAATTCGTTTTCTCTCTGGACTTTTAGCCATTGGTCTTTTTTTTTCTATTTTTTTTTTTTTGTTACCGCCCCTCAATTGGGGCAATTAAAAGAGCCCTAAAATCAACTCCATTTTGACTTTGACTTTAGCAAAAATGGTGCGATGTTTTGTGCACTCGCTGTGACTGCGATTGTGACTGGCTAGGCACTTTGAGCCTTTTAATTAAAATCACAGCAGCAATTTACAGGCAGTCACTGTGACAGCGGGAATAGCAGTGTGGACTCGGAGTGGGGACATTTGGCGCCTGTTTTGTATGTGGGCCCCCCGACTGGTGACCATAAACAATTTTTCACTTCAATGGAAGCGATGGCCGACATCGAAAGGGAGGATTTTATCAAAGCCCGCAAAAGAGCAACAACAAGGGGCCAACAGAAAATAAATGTTTCAACAAATAACCATAAAAACACACTATATATATATATATATATATATATATATATATATATATATATCATTTGTTAACAAATGATGTCTTTAACAATTTTTAACTTTGGTGCAGAAATTCATATATTAAATGAAGTGCCTACACAAATGCATATTAAATTTGTTGTTAGGCATAATAAGAGGCTTTAACGATGCTTTATTTAATATTTTAGGCGTGGAAACATATTTTAATATTTTGCAAGAGAAATTGAAGCCCGGCGCCGCCTCCCGCTGTGTGTTCAAATGAAGTAGAAAACTTTTCAAACACAAACAGATAAGCCAAACAAAAATGAGCCATGATTAACAACAAAAAGATACAGACCCAGATACGAATGGAATATATACACAAAGCAAGCTAAAGAAATCAAGCTGAACGAATGAAAAGGCCAAAAAAGTAGACTATATCCTGCTAGGTAACTTAAGAGTTGGCTAATTAGTTTTATGTAAAATGCAAGTACTATTTAATCCTTTAAATTCCTTTTTTTTGGAGCATTCGAGTATTTTAATAGTTTAGTATAATCTCTAAAGCCGATAGCAGAAATATTTTTAAGCTAGCTCTCTGAAAAAACACAAATTTGAATGCACCCAATGCACACAAATCTTATTTTAGCATTTTTACGCAAGGCATTATTTATGTTCTGTTGGCCAACAAATGCAGCGCCTTAAAAAATGCATGGGAAAAATGGCTTACGAAAAAGATTGTAATAAAGAAAAATGTTTGCTTCGACAGCTTTTGCTGTCGGAGTGAACATTTACCGGCGCAATTTATTGAAAGCGAAGTGTTTCCCTTTCATATTGCAGTCCAGTGAGCTATTTTTCCGTAAAGAAATTGCGATTAAATATCCACATGCATAAATTTCGATTTTAAGTATAAAATTATTTTTTTAACATAAGAAAAGCTGAGTAGAAGTAGCAGAATTTGTTGGAAGCGTAATTTGCATGATTTTAATATTGTGTTCAGTATACTTTTTTTTTTAAATGCATATTAAAATTTTGATAAATGACGGGCCATCAATTACCCCCTACGCACCAGAAAAGTTGCAGTACTAAGTTCATTAGGTTACTCAACAATGACAGAGATATTTTAAATATTCAATTGCGTGCTGTAACAAGTTACAGCTAATTAATTTAACTGCCTGTCTGCCCGAGTACTGCTTTGCTCATCACGACAACCATCATAATGATAATGTTGGATCATTATCGTGATTGGCAATTGCCGGTGTTGCTCGTTAGAAAGCCATCAAATAACAAGGACTATTGCCAGCTGTTGGCAACCCTGTCAGGCTGTGAAAATTCATTAAGCTGTCTCTCTGTCTCTCTCTCTCTCTCTCTCGTTGGAAATTACCCGGAAATTGTTGGGGCCATCAAATGAGAGCTGGGAGCAAGTTAATTGAGCCCTTTCATAGCAGTCGCTTTCAAACTGCATACTTTTGCGGAACTGTGAGCAATAAATTCGAGTAATTTTTTGTGGCAGCATCAAGCAAAAAGTTCAAATGAATTTTTGAAATATTTATTAGCCAGCTGCAACTTTTCGGCAATTGGCCATGCAAAAAGTTTTTATCCAGCCAAAAGCACAAGCGCATGTATATATATAAATATATATATATATAAATTTGTACGTATCTATGTAAAGAATTTGTAATATATATTGGTGCTTCCTGAGGCGCACATTCCCTCATTGATTCACTTCATTTATTTGCGGCACAAAAGTGGGAAACTTAATTTCCGAGCAAAAGTTAAAAATTTCTTGACTATTTCAATTGAATTTAATATCCTGCCAAACTTTTCCCTGCTTAAGTGGTGTAGTGTGTGTGTGAGTGTGTATGAGTGTGTGTGTGAGTGTATATGTGTATATATAATCCATTCATTTCACACTCAATAGCATTCCCGGGTTTACATATTCAATTAGGTACAAGGCCCAACCAAAAAAGTTGCCAGCAAATTGCGTAGCAAAGTTCTGGCCCCAAGTTGTGGATCAATGACAAAAATATAGAAACTTGTGATATTTCTCCATGACATGTGATTAAAGTTTTACATTGGGTCCACCACCACCCGCTGCTGTTTTGCATGGACAAGCAGCTGAGCTAGCAGAATTCCCGTTTTGCTATTTACATAAGCGAAGCAGAAACCAAGTTTTATGACAATTGTGAAAGCCAGCTCCGAGCAGAAAAGCAAAGCTATGCTTTGCACTCGACAGATAAATGCCTTAGCATACAAGTTCGTGTGTGTGTGCATGGTGTGTGTGCATGGTGTGTGTGCATAGTGTGTGTGCATGGTCTGTGTGTGTGTGTGTGTGTGTACAATTGTGTAAGTGTGGCTCGTGTTGCTTTGTTACAAACAAAAGTTAAGTCATAAATATTTTCCGAGTTTTTGACTTGAAATTTATCAACGATATCCGCTATGAGACACTCCCGAGCAATATCAACATAAAGAGACTAAGCGAGAGAAATAGGTGGGAACCACTATATATATATACATATATATATATACTGTACACACAACTTTTGTTGGTCTCATGCAACAGGGGAAAAACAAAAATAAAATGAAATATATGTGTCAATTTGTCATGTTGACTCAAGGTCGACCAGTGCATGTTTTAATTTGGAAATGTGTGACAAATTTATAACATTTGATGTACTTCGCTTTAATAATAACTAAAGAAACATGACTCGTTGTTGCTCTCTTTTAATATCAATTTTAATTTATAGTGAAAGTCTTGCAACTTAATTTGCAAAAACTTTTTAACAGAGCACTCGAACTAAAAGCTCATTGGCATTTTTACTAATGTTTAATTTCAATGGTTTAATTGACTCACTTGACATACTTTAAACGCTCATATTTCTTAATTCAAATCTATTTTAGCAAATACATCCGTGTCAATTAAATCATTTTCAGGAGTTTCTAACTAAAAATTACACTGTATTTTCAATAATTATATTATTTTTCTTGGAATTTCAACCTATTCAAATAAGACCACAGTAAGAAATGTTTGAGCATTTAATAGCACTGTCTAAATACACTTACATCGTTACATCATTGTCGGTGCTTCTCACTGTATTAGAAATGTTTCCTTATCATCTTTGACAGTTTTAAGCTTTATTAAAAGGTGAATTTTAATAGGAAATGAAAAGTCTGACATACTTTTCCGGGGGTGCTTCAGATGTTGTCGCTTTCATCTTGGCAGCATGCAAGCAACCCTCGTTAATGACCAGTTGACCTTTATCAACAAGCCAAAGGGCAAGAAAATATCCTTTTGCCAGGTGACAATTAATCTTATCTAGCAGTCGAGTAGAAGGAAGGAAGGAAGGAAGGAAAACGGTTTGTTCTTAACACATCATTGGCCGTGATTTTAGTCATGCGAATGCAATAAAAAATTAAATACGGCGGAGGCGACGACTGCAAAGTGCAGAACGAGAATGAAAATCCCATCAGTGTCAATCAATAATCGAAGTAGCGGCAAAATTAAAACCAACGATAAGTTTAAGAACGCGACAAAGGAATTACAAATAAAAGAAAAACGAAAAATTAAAAAAAAAAAATGGAAAAATGTGAAGAAAATTAATTAAAAAGGCAGAAAAATCGTAAAAAGACAAAGAGCAAATAACAAAGTGACAAAGTGAAGAGACGAACGAATCCAACAGGGCTTTTTCAATTATATTGATGAGCACAGATGAAGGGCGGAGAGTCCTGGCAGAAGGACAAAGACAACATTTATCACAAGACGAACAATAGACACAAGCCAAATGGGTACGGAGAGGAGAAAATGACATGGCGGCTGGCTGGCTGCCTGGCTGGCTGTGTTATGTAAATACATCCAAATACAATATCACGTCCATGTCCCGGCACACAATGGCCGAGAGGCAGTCAAGGAAGCAAGCAAGCCTGCTTGCACCCGCTGATAAGCAATGACAAACAGCTGCCGCTGTTTCGGCGCAAGTAGTATCCTAAAAGGCGAGCAGGAGCTGGATCGCTGCAACAGACATGCTAACGGCAACCCCTGAAAACTGGCTCAGGCTCAAGGACCTGCTGCTGCTGAGGTGTAGCGTACATCAGACTGTATCCTGGCCGGCAGTCAGGCAAATTAATGCAGCGCATAAATTGCCATTTGGCTTATCTGAAAAACTTGTGCGCCAAAAATGCATTTGTCAGGAGTTAGTTAAAAGGCGCCTTCGACTCTTCTCAGAGTTTCGCGTATAATAGGCAAGCCAAACAAACAGAACAATGACACGAACTGAACGGGGTACTAGATTAATCTTGCGAACATATAGACAAGCGTGGCAAAAATTAAAGTATTCACAACACTTTAAAATGTCAAAATGCAGAGATGAACAGCTTGTATATAAATCCATGAAAAGCCTTCTTTTTGATTACATAGCAGTACTGATTTTTAATTTGCTTATTTGATTATATTGCACTTTCTATTATGCTCTTTTCAAGAGACGCGCGGAAACGTTAATGAAAAGCATAGTAATTTAAAATGGACTTAATTGCTATTATCCGTGACATCGCCTGGTCTACTTAGCACTCCTTTAGAGTGAAAACTTTTTATCATTATAATTTCAGTGCGAAAACTTTATATGTATAAGTTGATGTCGCACAAACACAAACATACATTTAAAATAAATATAAATATATATGCATATATATATATATATATATATATATATTTACATACAGAAATAGTTTTCATTAAAAGTTCTGCATGTTTGGTGGCATTTCAATGGAAGCGAACAGATAGCGGGGCGTGGCAGCGACTCTGCTGTGAGTTGGAAAACAACGTTGCAAGTTGCATCTACTACGAGTCACGCCCACTGCTAAATATGAAAAAAAAAAAAGAAAAAACCATGGCAAATAATTCACGACGGGGAGTCTCATTGCACAGCAAATGGCAAAAGTCGCTGGCTGCCTGTTTATTGCTTTGTTTTTGTTAACGCTGCTTCTGCTGTTATTGTTGTTGTTGTTGTTCTTGTTGTTGTTAGTTACTAGTTGTGTTTCACTTTTAAGCAGTTTGGACAGTTAGCTGGTTTGAGTTTCGTCGAGTTTGTCAAATGGAATTTGCTGCTAAAAGTCAACAAACAGAAATTGCAGCGGAAATAGGAGTAATATTAGCAAACACTCGGGTGAAATGGGAGTCTACTTTTATGTCAGACTAAAAGGGTTGTGAATTAAAACAAAAAGAATGTGTAAATTCAATTTTAAACTATTCACTTCAAAAATGTATGCAAACTATTCGGTGAATTATGTGATCAAGAAAATAAGTCACACTTTCAACCTATTCCAATTTCCAGCATTACTTTGACCAAAATAATTAACACATTTTGATAAGGAATGCTAAAACTTTTCACAAGTGTCGAATAGTTACATAGTGATAATTAATTAATATTAAGCTATACAAATTAGCAATGCGAAATACATATTTACTGAGCTAAAATCGAGGTCAAGTAGTGAAAATGCCGGATTAATTTTTAGTTTCCGCCCTTAGCTAAAATCATTACAATTTCACAGCCATTTTGGCATTGTTTAATTATGTTAATGTGGCATTTATTTCAACACTCCACCGAGTAGGGAGGAGCGGAGGTTCCACTTCAACAGTGTCATTTAAAATTAATTTTCAATTAACTCGCAACTGGCAAACTGAAGAAAGGCGAACTTCTATGCTAATTTGTTGGTGGCCCCAAACGGAAAGATGTTAAACGAATTTCATTGTGAGACTGTGGAAAAAGTTGAGCATTGCGACTGGTTGTCAATTAATTGAATTTTGGGCTTTTGTAGCTGCCCCTTAAAACAATGGTCGCCCATTGTGAACGATATCAATTTCAATTTGGGCAGCCAACTCAAATAAGTTGTGGCACAAAAGGCTCACTGACAGTTTTCGCCACCTGAGCGCATCTCAATTGAAAACTCAAATACCAACTAGAAATTCAAGTTTGCCACTTAACCCCTGACAGCCGCAAAAAGTAACTGCCATAGTGTATTTCACTTTCAAATGTTAGTTGTAAGTGTAGGCAATCAAAGATGCCTCGTATAAGAGAGGGTGAACCGGAAAGTTTACAAGCCCCAACTTCAAATTCAAATTTTAAATAATAAGATAAACTTATGAAATAATTGATAATTATATATACGGCAAGGATTCCGATCAACACTTTGGAATAGTAAAAGCAAAAAACTCGAAAACCAATTATGGAAATAATAAAAAATAAAAAATAAAAATAAAAAATAAAAACTACTTCATCAATTTTACTATGTAAAGCAACTGCTCGTTCATCAGTAATTTAATGAGCTGAACTATTTTAGCTACTTGTTCTGAAATTCCGCATTCTTAACTTTTCTTCATAGCACCCTCGCATTTTATATATATATATATATATATGTATTTTATATAGCTGCTTTCCTTGCTGCCATTACAAGCAATTTGTTCGACGGCCATTGGGTGCACTAACTTGACAGTTACTTAGTGTAGAGATAGAGATGGAGAGGGAGAGAGAGAGAGAGATAGTGGGTGAGTGGGTGAAGCAGGGATATCGGTGCTGGTCTGATCTGTGTTTCAATTGAGTGACAAAGTGTATCAGTTGGGGGATTCTCATACTCTGATACCGAAGTTAAAATGGTATATTAGTTTTCTGGCTACATTAAGGCTACATTCACCAAACTTGGTTGGTAGTTTGTTGGAGATATACTTCAAAGATCGGCATATGCCACGCCCACCTCCATCCCCAAAATTCCCACAAGCCCATATCTTCCGTAAATTAATAGCGACAGTTACCAAACTTGGAAGGTAGATTACTAAGAACTACCTCTAATATTTTTTTCGGCCACGCCCACTTACGCCTTCAATATTCTCAATAGCTTAAAGCTTCGAAATTTTAGAGCTGAGTATACAAATCTTGGAAGGAAGATTACTAGGAAACTGCTACAACATTGGTTTTAGGCCACACCCACTCCCTCACCCAAAAATCGCAAAAACCTATATCAACCGCACTGTGAAAGGCATTTGAAAGGAATCTCCTTCAAAGATCGGTTGTATTACTTATGGTATCAGAGTATTTTGCAGTCGTTCTCACTTGTTTTATTTTATTTTTATTTTTTGCGAATCGCAGCCACTTCACTGAAATCAGATTAAAGTTTGCCAAAGCATTTTCAACACCTGCTGACCCTTAGCAACGAGCCACTGTCCACAAATGATAGACAAGCAGCACATGGCGGGATAGGCGGATACACTTGTAGGAAAAGATAAAGAGAAATTCCAACTTTGTCCAGCACTGATACACACATACACACACGCACACCACATATGTACATACAGACACAACTCTCTAATATCTGCCGTGTGCCATGGAGTAGAAGTTGAACTCCCATAACGTGCAAGTTAGTTGAAATGCGCTTTGAATGAATTTTCATGTGCGAGCACAGACAAATATACATAGATATGCATGTGTGTGTGTGTGTGTGTGTGTGTAAAAGTTTTAATAGTCTCACATTTGAGTGTTCTAATGATATGCTAAACTGACAAACGAAAGGTCCTTCCTCCAAGTTTACCTTGTCCTGCTCTTTCAACCCCCACTTCCGCTTTGGCAAATTGTTTCAATTTCTAAAGTTGATGCTGTACTACTATGGATAGTTAATTCCAAAACAGTAGTTGGACTTTAACTGCAACCACTTCAACTGAAACTACACATTTCTACATCTATACAGACACGAATACTTCATTTGGCTAAGTGTAAAAATCTATAAAAAAGAGTCGTTTATTTAAGAATCGCATTTTTGGTGTTTGTGCAAAACTGACAGCTAAGTTATGGCATATTTGTGTGGTTTTTAGTTTTATGGTTTAGAGTTTCCCACAAGCAAGATAACTGGATAAGTCTGGCAATCTTGATAAATATTTGAAATTTGCATTTGCAGTGATTTATTTTAAAAAGTTCTTAAATTGTATTTTAATTATATCCAAACTTTCTTGCTTAGTGTTCAACCAAATTAAAGATGATATGCATTAAAAACAACTTGGAGACAATTTCAAATTTTTAACTACATTTTAGTTTTTTAATTTTTTTTTTTTAATTAATTTAAAATTTCGAACCAAATTTTAGTTTTTAATTTATTAGCCAGTTAGTTTAATTATTGGTTTTCTTAAAGTAGAGCACTCACCTTGCCCAAATTGACGAATCCGTGTTCCTTGGCAACTGCATCGGCGATGCCGTTGCTATCACCGTTCGGTATGTGCACCGCCCAGGTGTGCGTGTAGTGGCCCGCATCACGACCACTGTTGAGGCTGTTGCCGCTGCTGCTGCCGCTGCTTGTGGCAGCCCCGTTGCCTTTGGCCGTCTCATAGTCAAGGACGTAGGGCGGCAGAAGTGACGACTGGGCGGGGCCGGGCTCCACTTTGGCCGCGAAACCGACATTAAAATTACATAAAAAAACTACGACACTAATTTTCAAAAACAGCAGCAATGCATTCGATTTCAACGCCACTAATGACGTTCTCGAGTGTCTGCTGCGACAGCTTTTCGTTTTGTTGTGCGTTAAAAAACTAGTTTTGAATAAATTGCAATTGTAATTTAAATTTGTTATATCACATTCAATGATTGTTTGTTGTTGTTGTTGTTGTTGCTGCTGCTGCTGCTGCCAAGTATTAATTGTTGCTGCAACATTCGCATGCGTCGCTTTTGGCTGACAAATTCTACTGCTAGCAACATGTTGCCGGAACTGTGCATCCTTTTTGTTGCTATGCAGCTGACTGTATTTGTTGCTGTTGCTACTGCTGCAATTGTTCTTGCAGTTATTGTTGTTGCAATTGTTGTTGCTCTTGTTGCTATTTGGCTGTCTGCTCCATCGCACCACGTCGTTTTTCATTGTGCGTTCGATTTGTGTTATTTTATTGAAGACGTGGCTGCTACTTCTCTCCTTCTCTCGGTCTGTCTGTCTCTCTGTCTGTCTGTCTCTCTGTCTCTCTGTCTGTCTGTCTGTCTGTATATGTGTGTGTGTGTGTATATGTGAATTGTGTTGTGATTGTTGCTTCCTCTGCTTCCACGTTGAGTAGCTACTCTAATCGCTTTACTGTCGCATTGAAGCTGCAAGTAGAACATATGAAATTTGCATTAATGTCTCATGTAAATCAGTTGGCAAACACTTAAAAAAGATTTTATATAGGACCTATATTATTATTGAGCGAAGACTACATATTTGCATTGAAGCTCTTCATATATTTAATTAATTTCAAGTACACTTTACACTTTAACCAGAAATAATAAGCACTTAGAAAGCTCCACTCATAATCTTAAGTTCTAAGAACTTGATGCCAGAACAAGGATTTAATGACAACACATTTGCCAGAGTAGCCTAACAATATGACGTATAATACAGAAAATAAACAACACTTAGCACAAGCTGTAAGCACACAGACTAGTTGGCAACAGGACACTACAACAGATAGCTGCTAAGAAAAGAAAAAAAAGTTAAGTGCCTGCAAATGACATATCCAATTTGTTAACAAGCGCCAACCATACCACTAGGAAAGTGCTTTTTGCTGAGTCAGAGGATGGAAACGGCACAAAACTAGACTCATTAGTCGTTCGCAAAACTTATGAGCAAACATGTTGCAGATGATGCGCCACATGGCCAGAAGTAGCAGCGTATTTGATGCCAACTCTGGCATTGGCAACCATTTAGCTGGCCTAAGGTCAAATCGCATTGATTGTCACCCCTGCCAAAACAGAAGTTGGCATCGCAAATGAGGCACTGAGATTGGTTGACTGCCTTTTGACTAATGCCATTGTCGAAAATATGCCAATGACTGATGATGGCCCCGAGGATAAACCAAGTCCAAAATACTGACTATCATATTTTCCAGGCAATTGTGATTGAGCAGGCGGATTTCAGGATTTGTATGGCCAGCACATAATTAAAGCCATAGGGACTTAAAACGGAAATGCGCAACAGCAACACCACCAGCACCATCATCACCAGCAGCATCGAGAGCATGACATCAATGGCAGGATGCTCTGGTGTGCGACGCTTGGACATAGTAATCAATAGTCGAGTGGATAGGAAATTAAATTTTCATACGACAATAGCGCCGCATTTGAATGGCATAGATGCTGAGCAGCTGGCCAGAGGATAAATTCAGCTTCCGACTAGCTGGTACAATATTTGACAATTCTATTTGGTCAGCCATTGCCAAAAATGTTTTGTAAGAAATAATAAAAGTTTTCTTATTATATAATGGATAAATAATGGACAAAATATAGATATGAGACTTGGCAGTGCATATTACAGACTTAAACTAATATTTTTGCTTGTATTTTTGTTGGATTTTTTGGCCATTGGACTGATGGGAATGCAAATGCAAAAATATATTTAATTTAACCATCATCGTAATATTTCTACGCAATTTCAGTTAATAGTATCATCACAAATGCAAACTGCTTCAAATATATTTGCTCAATTTAATGCACAAAAAAACTTTTATTTCTATTTCTAGTTTTTTGCATAACGAAAATAAATCTAATGCGGTTTTATGCTAAGTGAACGCTCCGTGATCTTATACTTTTCAATAAGACAAATGTCCACACCACAGCCAACTGATATATAAGCAGAGCAGAACTGTATCATTGTCTGACCAATGGTGTCATAGAGTTGGCTTGGATTCAAGCTCGGACGCCACAGACTCTTACACAAGCCCAGCAATGGTCCATGAAGGCGATCTCCGGCAGCAACAAAATCTTTTGTGACATTGGGATAGCCAATCATGCCCAAGCTGCAGATATGGGACTCCAGGGTATCGGGATCCATGCCGACAATTACTGCCTCAATTTGAAACGGAGCAAGGCGATGCGCGTACAGCAATTGCGATAGAATTACTGTCAGCTCTTTGGGCAATAGCTCACGATGCTTTTCCAACTCAAAGATATTCTTGCGCAATATGAGATGCTTGTAAGCCATCAATATATCTGCCAGCCTTCCAGTCAGTCCCAAATACAAGCGAGCTCCCAGCTTATATAAATTATTATTATTGTCGTAAATGTTTGCTCCTTTTACGGCAATGGCCACACAATCCTTGCCCTGCATAGCAATTATACTACCATTACAGGAATCAATGTTGTTAGCCATTATATTGACTGATATCTGCTAATAATCGAGTTTTGTTAGCGTATTGTGTGACAAATAAATCGAAGCATTTTTCTTACACAATACAAAATTTGAGTTTCAACTCAATTTCTTGTTATACTTATGTATTACAATTTTTACTTTTATGAGCATAACAGTTGAAGTAGTTTTTCGAAAAATTCTACATAATAAGCCACAAACTTATGCAACAGAATTGCCCAAAGTTTTGGCAGTTTGGGCAATAATAAAGTTTTGCGCTCGTGCAAAAAAAAAAAGGAAACAAAAAAAAAAACAAAAACTTCTGTTCTAATTTTTTTGGAAGGCAATTTTAATCCACTCTTATCGGCTGCAATGCACATGGATGCACACACACTCATACTCAGACGAGGTCCTTTTGTACAGCGACTTCCGTATTGCAGCCAACCCTCAAACTCGCGACAAGAGCTTTTCAGATGATTTTTGCCTGCTCTGCATCTGCTCGCCTGGTAAGCTTTGACTTTGACTGACGGTATTTGTCAGCGGCAGACATAACGTAATCATTACTTGGTGCGCATCACAGTCTGCACTTGCACTGAAGCGGGCACACTAAGCGCATACTTAATAATAAGAAAATAAGTGACTGTCAGCGCGCATGGCGCCCAACGTGGGCAAGAACATGGTCTCTTATGCCAGCGAAAAGTGCAAAACGGTGTCAAAGTCAATGGCAAAAACACCAACAACAAGAATACACTTTGCCCATAAAAAAAGGGTGGGTGTATGGAGAGAAACTGAAGTTGTCGATGATGTCGACCCGTCGGCAACACGCCAAGTGTAAAGTGTTGCAACGCTAACTTGACAACTTGAAGACAAATTGAGATGTTGTTTTTGTTTTACTTATGCGAACACGTCGAGAATTGATGTGATCCCTGACACACTCACCCTTACAAAATAAAGAGTTACTAGCACTACAGCTGCATTTTTAGCAGCCTCCGGTGAAAATAACTGCCAGAGGTCAGTGTTTTATTTACTGCATGGTTAGATTAAGTTACTTACTTGAATTCAGTGTAAGAAATACAATGATAGAAACAGAAAATTCTAAGATCTCCAAAATTGTAAATTTAAGTGCATCAAAAAGGTATTTATTTTTATACGTTCTATTCTAGCTTATTGAATATGCATTTATATACGAATTTAGGCTATTTAGCTGATCAATTTACAAAAACATAATTGCTTGAGCTTTGACAAAGTTGTGAGAGAATAAAGACCATTAGCAACAGCTTTGTTTCCTAGAATATTGTGCTTATTGTCAATTAAGAATCTCAATAGCCTATCAATTTGCAATCAAGAACACAAATTGGGCACTTGTGCACATCAATCAAAAAGTGACTAAAATTAAAAACACATAACCCATTTACAGATGCTACAGATTGAGACTCAAAGACTCGACCAACAGGAAGTAAAAAAGGAAAAGTAGTTTGAAACAAAACGCAAAATAGAATTCAACAGAAAAAGGTAGGGAAAAACACTTCTGCAGCAGCTAAAGAAGCTAAAGTTGAGGATGGCGAGAGGCTAGCCTACAGGCTACAGTCTTTGGTAAGCAGTCTGACACTTGGCTGCTGATACTGACTCTGTGGTTGGCAACAGTTCAGAAACCTACTCAGAAAATTGCATCTGCATCTGCCACACACTATAAAAAAGATTGTGCAGAGAATGAGCATTTGCCTGGAAGAAATAAACTAGCAAATGTTAATATTAATTTTGTTGAAATTAAAGTTTCACAGAAATTAATAAATTGAAATTTGATTGAAGTAAACCGATGCATACCGTAACGAATTGAATTGCAACTCAAATTGTTTACAGTGCATGCAAAATGTCCTGTCAAATCGTGAACGGAAGCCGCGTTAGACTTAAGCGGGGTGAAGACGGGATTGCCTCCTCGAGTCTACACTTTGAAAACCGATGCCAAAACACATTAAGCTGATGCCTTTGAAGACGCCTGCAACAGCAGTTAGAAGCTTAAAAAGGCTACAAGAGTCAAAAGCCAGCTAAAGTGCAGTAAGGCGAGCGGGGTGCGGCTTGACGCCTTTTGTTGACGCGTTCTCTGTTGTGTTTTTCTTGACAGGGCTTTTAGTGTGAATGTGGATGCAGTGTGTGTGTTTGTGTGTGTGTGTGTGTGTGTTTGTGTACGAGTGTGTTTGAATAGAAAGATCTGCTTTTTGCTGCTTGTGCTTGTGCTCCGCCTGTGGTTGGTTTAGTTGTTTAATGATAGTTGGCCACAAAGCCAAATATGCCGTTTCCTAACGCTTCTGCGACTCGACTCGCCTGTTTTATTTATTTATTTATTTTTTTTTTACCCACCCGCAATCGCGGCTGCAACTGGAGCACAAAGTCAACAACAAATGTGCCCGGTTAACGCCCGCAGAAAAGCAGCTCCTGGTCGGTTTTCTCTTCAGCGCGGAAAAGCAGCAAAAAAAAAAAAAACAAAAATAAAAAACATTAAGAAGAAGAATTCACAGTGGAAGTTTGTGGAAAACGAGAGCATTCAAAGAACGCAAAGTGTCAGCGCCAAGCAAAATATAAATGGGATAGCGAGCACTAAACGGTAGTTTCCCAGTGCACCATGGACTTGACTAGATGACTAAATGAAGTACTGCGACTCTAGCTTCAACTACATATTAAATCAAAGTACATTTAAATCAGTTTACATTCATAACATTATAAAAATTGGATGTATTTTAATTTGTACTACAAGAGATCATAGTAAATTATTATATTGTAGTATTTCTGCATTCTATGAAGAAATTAATTAATTTACTAAGTTCTGTATAATATACGACTCTTGCCTATTCTGATTCTAAAAAATGCTCAGCTATATATAGCAACACACATTTCCTATTATATATACGATAATTCGATTTTGGTATTTATACATTTTTTGAATGCTTTCACAAATCTTAAAAAATGTGGGGCATTTTACTGTTCAAGAAAGTTATAAGTACCTTTTGCACGCAATCGAAAAACAAAAGATGCTGCATACTTTTGTGAGTGCCTGTATAGAGAGAGATGGCGCCGTTTGAAAATGATTTCAAAAGCAGTTAATGTGCAGCTAAAGCCAAGCAATGCAAAAGTACAATCAAGTTGGGAAAGGAATTGTTCCTTTTAGGGTCGCAACTTAAAAACATAAGAAGAGAAGTACTAAAAGTAAGTAGAAAAACTTCGCTCAAAACGGAATCAATAGAACAAATCTGCAATGGAATGAAATGATTGGACCCTCAAATAAAAATTGTACTGGAATTAAATTTTTTGCAAATAAACGATTACGCTTCTAGTTGATTCCCTTATTGGATTTTATCATCTTTCAGAAACTGTATATCTTTCCTACATTTTGTTGTCTTTAAATAATAAATATAATTATCATTGTTTCAGCTTTCAATAAAAATTCTCTCTGAATGAAAAGTGCATTAAAGATTGCACCACATTTCACAAATGGCCAGCAGAAATTCAATTATTTGGTTTTGGTTGCAAGCCACTCCCATCCCAGGGCCAGATGATATTTGAATGAAAATCTCGAAAGCAAATATTTCTGTCGTCCAGCGGATTTTCTTGTTAATGCGGCAAACACGAATGCGTGATTTCGATGGAAACCAAAACAAACCAAAAAAGAAAGACATAAAGATTGCAATTACTATGCAAATGAAATGAAAAACCAGAAAAGTGCGTGTGGATAAAGAAAAAATAAAACCAACTGAAAATATGCAATACAATTTGCATTAAATTGCATGGCGCCATAATTGATTCTCCATGGTCAGGTATGAAATAAATGCAGGAACTGCTTTTTCCGTTTTACATCTGACATAAGGACAATAAGAGCGCAAAACATGGATATATATATAGAGTGTAAGAGACAAGAGATGATGCCCTTTGTGTTGACTTTCATTTGCGAAATTAACTGCTGAAGCTGGCAACAAAAACGGGCGGCTGGGCAAATCTCAGTCTCAGCCTCAGTCTATTCAGTGTGTTGAATAACGCTTAATGCAAGCATCTTAAGCTACCGACAATGCCAGGCCTTTACAAATTTATGGCAAAACAAAAGCAGCGCCAAAGCAACAGCAACAACAACAACAACAACAAAACAACAACTGCATCTGATTCAAGTGCTGCCTGCAGAGAGCCTCTCAAGGCCCACAACTCAACTCAACTCAACTGAACTTCAACTCGCTGCTCATATAAAACACAGCATAATTATTCCCTCTACTTCCCTCAGTTTTTTTTTTTACAATTTAACGCTAAATAACAAACCCGAAAGAGCCTACAAATGCAAACAGATATTCAAATACTCTAGCTAGAACATTTTTATGAGCGTTTGATCCTAGAGTAATGTTCCGAATGCCAAATGAATGAAGAAGTTTATGTTTATGAATATTATCTTTGATGTAATTTACATAAATTAACCGACTTTGCTCCTAAGCGCTTGCAAAGAAAATACGTCAATATGTATTTAGGCGATTTCTGAAATATTCATTTCGAGAGTCAGTTAAATATTTTAAGAAAATATTTAATACGAACAAGAGTTTTGCATATAATTTTCTTGTCTGTTCAATTTCTCACCTTCACCAACAAGACTAACAGAATTCGCCAACATTTTAATCTATGCAAATCGAAAATGAAACTCTCAAACGAGATAACAAACTGCATAAAAAAGTTATGATGCCACACGCCCTTTAACAATGTAAGCGGAGTTGCAGCTGGCGGGGCAAGTCAGTGGCAGTTTAAGGCAGCAGGCAACTGCTATTTACCCTCTTGATGCTGATAAAGACGCAAGCTGCAGGCTGGCATAAGTATGTATAAGATGGAGTTGGGGTTGGAGTTGGATAGGAAGTAGGCGCTTGGATGCAGGTGATGCGTTATAGCACTTTCGTGTTCGACTGAACGATGAGGGGGGAGGTAGAAAGAGAGAAAGAGAGAGAAAGAGCGACTGCTCTTGACAGCTTTACTACTTTAATGGGGAGGCAGACAACATTAGCACTGACAATGAAAATGAAAATGTTGCCTTTACTGGCATATTGTGTTGCCTATGTTCGGATATGGATATCTGAAATATATGACATCATACAGATTTTCAGCTTTGGTCCAATCACAGCTTTTGCGCCAGTCAGTTTGTGGCATTCGATTTCATATTTTTTTTTTTTTTTTGTTGTTTGGATGGATGGATTTAGGTTGCGCGACATACAAATGCAAATCAACAAATCACCAACTTAATATGCGCACATTTTCTGCCAATGGCATCGGCAGACGCAGCAGCAACAAAAAAAGTGTTTGGCATCAGTTACCAAAGCAAAAACTAAACTGGCGAGAAAATACAGAGCAACAAAGTAGACGACTTTTTAATACCTTGTCAATAAAAAGAAGCAAAACTTTCTTGTTTTGATAAAATTGAATATAACAGAATGCTACTCGTTCTAACTTTATTGTAACTATTCTTGTTAATCTGGCTTTTTAATGTAGTTCTCAATACAACTTCCACAAAGCTCTCGCTATTTACAGGGCATGTTTGTGTCCCAGCGATAGTTTGAAGAAAAGGTGGATTTGTTATTAGTATGCACAAAGCACGGAGGATACTGCAAACTTTTTGGGGCCGCTAGTTGTTTGTTCAAATTTATGCGCGTCTATTCATCGGATGCCTTATCCTGCTCGCTCTTACACTTATCGTTACATATCGGACAATTTTCACCTCGCACACAGTTTTTTTGCATTCTTTTTTCGCTTTTTTTTTGTGGCGACGTCGTTTCAATTAAACTCGGCGCCAAAGTGTATGCAACAAAGTTTTTCACTGCTTGTTTGCTGTTTGCTGTGCACACTGCGTTGATTTTGCAGCGATTAATTTTTCATTATTATGCAATGCCAAAGTGTGCGAAATGAGTACAGCGACGAGAACAGCAGCAAATATGGAATGCTAATAATGTTCACATGTTAACAAAAAAAAGAAGAGAAACGAAATAAAACCACAAATTCAACAAAAGCTATAGTTTTATAGAAAAAAAGAGAAATAATTTAAGTGAGTGAAACTAAAAATTAAAACGTGGCTTTATTTATGGTAAAAAAAATAAACAAATAGATTACATTTAAAATTCTATTTAAATTGTGCATTTCGGAGGATTTATAAAATATGCACGCAAGCTCGTTAAATTGTCCAGTTATGTATAAAAGAACTAATAAAATTTTGCTCGAAAATTGCTAAAGGTTAAACGAAAACAATTTATATTCAAGTGCTTTCAATATAAGGTTCCAATTTGCAAAACAACTACCAAACAAAATGTACAGAATTTTATGGCGAATTTAAATTTGTTTTTGTTTTTTTTTTAGTTTGAGCGGTGAAAAAACCACAAAACTAAATGTCATAAACTTTAGCCGTGTTTTGCAAACATTAACAAAAATTAACACGAAAATCGTGTAAGGTTGTGCCACAACACAGTACTCACACACCTGCCACACGTCGTTCTGTGTGTTTTTGTGTGCAATTCAAACAATTACAAAGTTTTTGGCACTCTGGTAACTATGTTTATTTCATAGTTCAGCTTTGCAGCAAAACTTTACATGTCGCTTGCTCTATTTGCATTGACAAATTGTTGTTGTTGCTGTTGCTGTTGCTGTTGCGGTTGCTGTTGCAACCTGTTTTTGTGATAACAACAACTATTGGGAAAGTTGCAGCATTATTTTGACTTCATGGCTAACGCGAGAAGAGTCTCCTCCTCCTACAGAACTGTTGCGAAAGCAACGCCACAGCGGTTAGCTGTTAATGAGTTACCAACCACCGAACCACTGCCAAACGCCCTTACTGCCACATGTTCTCTCTATTACGCCAGATAAGCACAGCGCTTCTTTCAGTCTGTCATATTTGCACAAAGCTTCAGAAGCATGTTGCATGTTGCCTGCCAGTCTGGCTACTGCTGATGCAGCACAATGTGCTGTTACTCCTCATATTCTGTCCAATCCACTTCAGCTTGTTCGAGTGCGAAGCTTAGACAGCCTCGCTTGCGAACATTGGCGAGTACAGTGAAGCCTCCTCATGCATATGCAAAACAAGAAATTGTGTTGCGACCCGCTCTAAGTGGATAAAACTGCACTAATCAACATATTTTGTACAGTGAGGCTAAGCGAACTCTATTCAAATTTTTCGGCCAGGTTTTATATGCTCCAACAGCGCAGATTTTCATTATTTTCCATTATTTTTTTTAAATCTCTGGGGACCATTTCGTTTTCGGTTTTAATTCCGCTTTGTTTTCAGACGGTTTTTGTTGTTGTGCAATTTGCAAACCCGCTGACAGCGGAAATAATAATTTTCAGTTATTAGCGAAATGTCAAAACAAATGACAGCGCGGAATTTCCACCGGACAGCTAGTCTCATTTCCCTCTTCTTTTTTTTTTTTTTGTGTGCATTTAAATTCGTTAACGGAATTGAGCTTGCAAATTGCTTAAACTGTTTATTTACGTATGTATTTTGAATAACTGCAGATCCTGTTTTTCATTTTCCTGCTGAAGTGTTTAACAATTTAACGAGTATTTATTCGTTGGTTGAATTAAAGTTCGTGGAATGTGTTCTATTGATGAAGCCAATGAATAATTAAAAGCACATAATTTGCGGAGATTAAAGTTAAAAAAAACTGTGAAAATATTTCGCAACATGTTTGAAATTCTTCACGAAAGTTCCCAGATGTTTAATGTTGCTCTGTGTGGATTGCCTATTAAATACATTATATAAATATATAGAAGAAATGATTTATAAATAATATATCTCAAGTCCGTGCTTAAGCGCAATCTACAAATCTCATTTGTCAGCAAAGCAACTAAATAGAAACATTCTTCTGTTAATATGTAACGTTTACGATTATGCCATAAATTCTGACAAAAACTCCGGGGCAAAGCCAACCACACAAATATTTTACAGAAACATAGATAAAAAATCTTGTCCCATATAAGCCCATTTGTCACCGCGTTAAGCACAATAAAAAGTAACAATGGCCAATAAACAAGTCACCAAAATAGTTGATACAAAAAAATAGGTAAAAGACAGAAAAGTCGGACGGATCCGATTTTTGCACGATTACGTGCAATGGGAGAACCCACACAATAACAGTTCAGATTACTGAATGCGGAATGCACTCAGCGTCCCCCACAAGTGTGCAACAAAATGTGGCACACAATAAAAGAAAGAAAAGAACGAGCTGCAAATGCAGCAAAGCTTTAAGTGCACGAATGAAACAAATTGATATGCAAATGTGCGCCTGGCGAGCATTACACAAGTAGAAAAAAAAATAAAATAAAAAATAAAACAAAAATAAAAAGAATGAGAAAAGCGAAAAAAGAAAAGCTACTCGTAATAATAAAATAGCGTAAACGACAGCGAGCGCAACAAAGCGACTAAAGGCAAAAGGAGGTTGGTGCTGGGAGTGGCATATACTAGGCAAAGCTGCTTGGGTAAGCGACTTCCACTTCCGTTTGGCTATTGTGTGCCTTTCTCTGTTGCCGACTGACAGCTGCATGTGGCAGGCAAGCAGGCAGGCACGCAGACAGGCTGGCAACAGTCGGCTGCAAATCAGTTCCATAATGTTTCCGCTACACTTTGCTGCCAAAAAAAAAAAAAGGAAAAACAAAATACGTATACATATGTATATATAACGTATATGACGCCTACTACGCGCCATCAATAACTTACAGCAGTTTACGACTGCCCCCTAATAACGGGAAATTCAATTTAAAAATTGTAGAAAAAAAAACCAAAAAAAAAATATAAAAAATTAGTTTTATCTGTGATCCAAAAGCAGATACCCTAGTAAATAAAATATGACTTAAGGAACAACAACAATGTAGGTCTCAGGGGATGAACCAAAAGGAGAACATAACTAAGCACTCGAATATCTATCTCCCTCTTACTGTTATGATATTCTGATGACCCAGCCATTTGCATAATTCTAGGGTATTCACACCGAAGACTTCAAATGCCGAGTTATGCACGAAAATTTTAGTATCCTTGCCCAGAGCAAAAAAAAAAAAAAAAGCGCAAACGCAAAAAGTTTTGCACGGAATTCAATTTGACATAACTTTCCCACTGGTTTTTTTTTCTATCATCATCAGCTGGCGGACTTTTTAGTATGCATCTGTACGCGGCAAAAGTTTGCACATTGATTGAAATGCGAAGCCAAGACACACACACACACACACACACACACACAACCATACACAAATATATCTATTTCTATTATATAATATTCTTGGGTGTCCAAATTCAGTTGTTGAACTAATGAGCAGTCGTAGACGTGGCTTGTTTGAATGCTGGGAAAATTTATTTGCTTTTTGCTGGCAAAAGTCATGGCAGCCAAAAAGAAAACTTTAAATGCTTTTCCAGTTGGGTCAGCTGGCAAATGTTGCGCACAAGTTTCTCAACTGAACTTGAGCCGACCCCTCCATCAGAGGCCTGAGAATTGTGCATAATGAGCCGTGTCAGATGTCAGTTCCGCACTGGACAATGAATTCCAAAGAATAATGTTTAGCTCAAGCCCAATTGCTATAAGTGAGTTATGAAACAAAAAAGTTGAATTTCAAATTTCAAATATTTTCTCGACTTGAGTTATGTTCTCTTGAATAAAGTTTTTATAAGCCACATATTTCCCGCATTACGAATTGTGTGATGTATAAGATGCGCTCTATAACGAAAAACTTAAGTAAAAAAGAATAAAAACAAATAGAAAAATTTATATTGTCAGAATTTGATATTCTACTGGTGTAAAATTCCTTAAAATATGACTTATTTTATTAACGGATAGTTTGCTCTTTCAACTATAACGTAATCGATGTAATCATATTTATTTTTGGAATAAGCAGACATTTTCATTTTCTATATGCTCTTATTCTGAACGCCACCAACTTCATTTGCCAGCCACTTTTCATATGTAAGCCTCGCAACCATTACATCAAGCACATCATTTGCTCAGATCATGCCACAAATCACTCCAACTAAGTTGTAATAATAGTAATAAAAATGCTAGCCAAATACATTTTTTAGGATGGGTATCAAACCGCAATAAATGATTTGAACACTTATCGCCGATTGGGCAAAAATATAGAAGGACGAATCAATGATGCGTAAATGGCGTCAAATGCGAAAAATTACACTCAAACGATTTGGACACTCAAAAATGCACAAGAGCAAGCAAAGGATGAAGACATGAGTCGAACAAGAGGACGAAAACAAGAGCCGACAAACAGCCGAGAAAACAGAACGAACCTGATGAAAAGGATGAAAAGGATGATGATGATGATGATGATGATGATGGGTGTAGTGGTGGCTGATGTGGATGATAATAAAGACATGGACGTCGAACTGTGGGGATCGAGTGTTGTGTTCTTTTCATTTTGAATGGCCTGCCTTTCAGCATCATGACTTAATAAATACGTGAACAGCGTGGAGCAGGTGTTAGCGCCTGCTACAGAAAAGAAAGAAGCCATTGCGCTTCATTGCCCACGAAATCGACAAAAATGAAGTTGAATATCCGTGATGCCTTTTGTTCTCGACCCAAGCTCCTCTCTCAGCTGATTGATGCTTCTGATTGAATGAAACTCCGAGTCTGGCAACACAAACAAAAGACTTGGGCTTTGTGCGGGAAGGCGATTGTTGTTGCGACTGGGCTGCCAGCTGAGCAAAATATTCTCTTCGCTGCTCTCTTTCTCTCTCTCTCTCTGTCTCTATTCCACTCCTTTCCTCTGTCTCGCTGTATCTCTCTATTTTTTAACAACAATAAAAAGGCCCGAGTCACTTGGCAACCCTTATCCGTCTGATTTCCGGTGCCCTCGAGTCTGGCTTACTCCCCTTTTTCGCCTGTCGCCCGTTTTACAGTTTAAACCGTTTGCCGGCATGCACAAACATGTCTGCGGCGTCGCCATTTTTTATTTGCCATTAAAATAAAAAAATTAAAAAAAAAACCAACATGTCTGAGGCAACTATGTCGAAATATGTTTCTAATTGCTGCGGCACAAATGTGTTTCAAAAAAAGTTTTTCCATTTTCATTTCAGAGAAGACGTGCACTGATTTTTTAGCACAAACTGATGAAAAATAGAGATGGATGTAATCAAATCATACTGCTATGGTATGCTATGCATATTGATCAGTTATAAATTGATATGATATGCATAGCATGAATCATTCAATTATGTTTGGGTCGAACTTGTTTGATAAATTGAATGTTCAAATTGGTTTTACCCGACATGATTAATACAGTCAAAAATATTTAGTGAGCGTTGCTTACCTGCAAATAGAGTAAATAGAGCAAATGTGTAAGTCAATGTGTATACAAAATAATATAAACATACAAATAAATCAATTTGTTGGTTAATTTAAAATAAATCAGCCCATTGATTTTCAAATATTTTGAGATTTAAAGGGAAAATCTTCTTCTTTAATTAATCACGCTCTTTCTATTTCTTGATTTTATTTACTTTTCATCTTTTAACCTCTGTTGAATATCAAGATTTATCTCTATATATCTCAATATGAATGAAAGCTATACATTTAAGTATGTACGCAGCACAAACTATGCCGAGTTGCTGTTCGAGCTCGAATACTCGAATATAAAGTAATAAATTGCAAATGGAAACCAATTTGAAAGTCGAAATCAACTCAAGAGCTAACAGAGAATAGTATGCAAAATAGGAAGGGGGCGCGGAGGAGAAATACCATAAATTTATACAAATAAAACAATAAACGAGCGGCATAAATAAAGTGAGCGGCAATAGATTTGCGTGGGAAAGGCTTATGACAATGCCAAATGGCAATTGGGATTGGCAAAGGACTCACAGCAGGGAGCTAAGACAAAGGCATTACGCATACGCCAAGTGGTGTATATTCAATTACAAGAAAAGCTTTCAGTCAGTTTGCCACGCCCCCAAACATTAAGAGGCGCAACTCTTGTCACTCAAATGATGTGTATCGATTGGCTCGACGCCATTGTTTTTCGTTTTCCATTTCGTTTTCGTCGCTAATGCATTGTCATTTGGATTTGGAATTGGGAATTGGGGAATTAGGAATTTGGAGTTTGGATTTGGCCAACAGACGCCTATCCAAATGTCAAATGTCACTGTTGTTTGTTGGGGCTCTCTCTCGCCATATCATCTCCATATAGATAATAATATAGAAATTCGCTTAGGCTTGCACACTTGCCAAACTCGTTTGCATCACAAAGTGCTGAGCTGTCAGGCCACAATTCTTACAGACTTTCAATTTGTATTTTTCCTTGTACACCCTGTAGAATAGCATCAAGTGTGACAATGGTATTTCAAATATTGTTTTTTCTGCAGTTCCCAATCTTTTTATAAAGGGAGCATTGCACACATAAAATGTATAGTATTTTTTATTTTCTGGCTATATTATAAACTTAGACAAATTATTAATTCTATGAATGTGAACTATTTATTCTTTACTCGCTGACTATTCTATATTCTCTGTTCTGAATTAAACGTATTTATTTACAGGGTATTTTTGAGCACACCATTCGCATACGCATCTATCCCTTTTCTTTGTAAATACTTTGCTATGCCTTGCTATGCGTTGAGGGTCCTTTTTAAGTTTACTTCGCCTTTGAGCTGGTCTCGCCCCATATTGATGTTTGTCTTCTCTTGTTTACGACTAATTCAACTGAGCTGTGTGCTCTTACATTAGTATGGGTGTGTGTGTGTGTCTGAATGTATGTGTGTGTGTCTGAATGTATGTGTGTGTTTGTGGGTCTTTCCACTCGATTAATTAAACGTCGAACAATTTACTTGAGTTTTGCTTTTGTGCCACATTGCGTTTTAGTTTCGTGCCTTCTTGCCACTAACAGCATTTTTTGTTTGTTTCTTAACATTTGTTTGCAATGTGTGCAATTGAAATTTGATTAATATGGACTTCAGAATGGCGCCTGTCGCTCTCACAAATATATTCTGTCTGCATTTGTACAAATAAAATTTAACACCAACTGCTTTACAATATCGCAGTTAATTGAGCTGAAAAATTGCCCACAACCGCAAAATGATTAACTGAAGCAACAGATGCTGTAGAAGACACACCGAATATCTCATGCTTCCGACGCGCAAAAAGCAATAAGCGAAAATAATTTCCTGAGTGGCAAAGCGAAAATCATTTTAAATAAGGCATGAAAAAGCATTAAAGCCGACACCACACAATCATAAAAACGGGCGCTTCGCACTCTGTGTATTGAACCCAAACCGTACAGCTGAAATGTCACCTGCCATTATTTATTTTACCTTTCGCTTGGTCACAAAAAAAAAAAACAAAAAAAATAAAAATAAAAGCACCTTGTTTATTTTATTCACTCAGGCACAAATCATGTATATATACAAAACACGAAAGCAGAGGAGCAGCAGATACTATGCTGACAATTCTCAAATGTGGTAATATAGAGTAATTTATAACTGTAATAATATAGTCTCATAAAATAAATCCTAAAATTTAATTGCTAAACGTTTCAGAATTTAAGACAAAGAAGAAATAAAAACGAGGCACTCTTCACACATTTGGGAAAAGGACTCTCGACAACAGAAAGCAAAATTTGCTCTAGAACGAGGGTGAATAAAATAGTTTTCTAACTATCCTTATAATAGTTATCAATGAAATTGGAACGAAACGGTTTTGTAAGACACTTAACATTTGCAGACAGATACATACACTCACACACACTCACATACACTCACACACACTCACACACACTCGCACACACTCGTTTAACGCGATAAGCTGCCTCAGGGTGGATTGACGACGACGTCGCTTTCTGTCTGCTATGCGAATAAAAATTACGCATACGCCTTGTTTACACATAAATATATACATATATATATGTTTACAGCTTTGTGTGTGCGTGTGCATTTGCATACTCATCGGCGATAATACACACAAACAAGAAATTGTATATGGCAAAATTGTTTTTTAAAATGTTGCGTGCCCGGCGGCTGTTTTTTTGCAAAAAAAAAAATAAAAACAAAAAAACAAAAACAAAAAACAAAACCACCATTTATGCGCGTAGGTAATAAAAATGCAATATAATTCCAATATACGCAAGAATGTCTGAGTGGAATGATAAACTCCATTTTTGCATCAAGTCGGGTTAGGGCGAAAAGTATCAAACAAAGTTGACTGGAAACGATGTTTAAGCTTGAATATTGCGGTGCAGATGTTTTATGGAGGAATTTCAATTGGATTGGGGAATGTGATGTTTGAGTGAAACACGCAGCTAGGCCAGAAACATATAAAGAAGAAGAATATTTTGTTTACTTCTATTTAATTTTATTGCCTGGCTGCCATCAAAAATTAATTTTGCATACAAATTATTTTATGATGCCAAATCACTCATATGAGATAAATGTATACATTATATGAAGATGGAATCTCAAGCAGCTTTTTAAATTTATGGCAACTGAGTTTTAGACAAAACTCTTTAAACACGTTTAAACACGGTTAAAGCCCAGTACAACATCCCTAACAAAATGCGTTCCAACTTAATATTTTTGCTAAACAAAAAATGTATAAAATATTTATAAAATTTAGTTTATTCACAGTCAGTCAAGTGATACAAATAATTGAAAAATTGCAGATTTTGAACAAACTGTCCAATACAATTATTAACAATTCAGAATTCACAATGAAATATTTAATGCAGTACACAATTAAATCGAAATGAATTTCCCAGCACTTTGACCCGGGGGTCGGGGGTGGTTTATTGAATTTCTCATACAAATACTAATTAATCAGCTTGCTATTAATTAAAGAACCGCAATTCGTAAATGAGCAACTGTGCGTGTGCGAACGAAATGATTGTGGGAAACTGCGGGAAAAAAGTTTGAGCTAAATGATTAATTCGTATTCCCAGAACCACTGCGACCATATTTGACCGGTGGCTTTGTCGTAGTTGAATGTGCTTTAAAGTGCACACAGACGGAAAGTTAAACACGGTTTATGCGTTGGTATTTATGAAATTATTGCCACAAAATGAAGTTTATTTTATTTTATATTTTACAGCCATATTGAGTATTGTGTTATGGTTATCACATTGGCGCCGCCAGTGCAGTGCTTGTTATTAAACATAAAAATAAATTAATAACATCATTCACACGCACAACACACACACACACACACACACACACACACACACTAAGCGACTGGCACTTAATGTTCGCCGCGCAAATATTTTAACGATGCCATTCGAAGTTTTTCTGCGCTGCAGTCTCTCGAAATTGTTTGGAGGAGTGGAAGAGATATATGTATTTATATGAATGGAGCTCCGTTTCGGAGAGCCCATTCAAGTTTATCAGCACTCGAGCATATGCAGCTCAGCTCATAAATGCTTCAAGAGCAGTCTTTCGCGCTAAGCAGATAAGGACAGCGATTTATTCCTCACATATATATATATATATATATATAAATACATGAATTAAATTTAAACAAACTCCTGTTGTGGAGTCTGTGCAGATTTTTCGTGCACCGATAAATAGTGCTCAAAAACTGACTGCTCTTAATTTGTATTTTATTTAAATATTGAGGTAATTTTATATTAAAAAACGGAATTTCCAAGTCATGTAAACACAATACTTGTCCATTTTGAAATTAAGTAATAATATGATATGATATTTAGTTTGCAACAAAATATTCATAGCTTCATGAGCAGAGTAATTCGATTTTATGGGCGTACCACTTATGCTCAAGTTAACAAAATTCTCATTAATTTTAATTAATTTATTGCTGTGGAGCAGACAAAATCAATAAGTGGACACGAGCAACCCCAAACCAACTAGTATCCATAACTACCAACTCTCTCTCTCTCAACATGTCCTCACCCTCACCCACTCTCTCTCTCTCTCTCTCTCTCTCTCTCTCTTTCGCTCAGCCATCACTTAATTAGAATGAATCGAGACATGAAAGTGCGTTAAAGTTGGAAATATTTATCAGCATCTGGCAGTCTGGCACAAACAAACGAAAATAGATTCAAAATACTATCTGCTTGAGTATACTCAACAAGACAATATCCTGTAGTCGGTGAATGCAGACATTGTTATTTCATATTTCGTAATAATGATAATTCAAGTGAAACCATTTACAAACACCTTGCATATTCGTGCATACCTCCTTACATATATTCCAAGTGTATATGTAACACAAGCCTTTTAAGCAAAATGTGCAAAACGAATAAATGAAAACATAGAGCACAAATTTGAGGCCAGGAGATCCGAAAATAATAACAATTTTTTGACAAAATATTTGTTGGGGTGCACACTTGTGGAAATTGTTGGGGACCAACTGCGGTTCTCGCCCAGGCATCTACAATTCTAATGTACTAAAAATGTCAACGATGCAAATTGGAAAAACGTAGCGTATACCCTGACCTTTGTGTTTGAATGAAAAAGGGAGTTGGGAGGAAGGCAGTGTATATGTAAATGATATGTGAAACTGATAAATTTTCAATTAAATTGCTGCTTGTTACACAAGAGCCAAGTCAAGTGGCACTACGAATGGCACATGTGGGTTACTACAGGGGTATTGGTGCAAGAGGGGGTGCGGGTGGGGCTGCGGAGCACAAAGTGGGGTACGTGCATCTGATCATTCAATTACGAAATTAAATTTTCGAAGCGTCAAAGTCCAAAAGCGTAATGCAAAAAGGAAATTAAATGTTTGAAAGGTTACTCAACACAGCTCGACCTTTTTCCAGAATGCCTCTGCAATTGGATGAGCGCTTGAGTAAATTCACAAAATCATCATCATCATCACACACACACACACACACACACACACACACACACCTACATACTTATAGATGTGTGAAAATATTTGCATACTTTCGAGCGTGCGACAATCAACTCGCACGTTTATTAAGCAAAGAAAAATTTAAAATATTCAACTGAGCATATTTTAAAAACAGACAGTATTATTTTTGATTAATTATAAAGTCGACCAGATTAACATAGGACAAAGTTTTAGTACATTTTATCAATGAGAATTTGTCAAAAAGTTTTTGTGGGGACGGTTCAAAATGTTCCGCAGCCATAACTTTGTCAGAAGTGCTCTGAATTTTATAAATCAGGTCATTTTTTTTTTTTTGATTTTAGACTAAAACTACATTTAAAGTTGGAAACGCGGCTGCAGCTCGTTTAATATGGTCAAATTATTACCTCAAAAACTGTGCGTAGGGACGGGTCGGAACTTTTAACAGCCATAACCTTGTCAAAAGTGATCTGATTTTTAAGAACCAGGGCTTATAAATCATGGTTTTGGCTTTTTCCAAAGTTAAAAAGCGATTCTAGCTCAATTTTCTTATTAATTAAATTATTCCCTCAAAACCCGTTTGTTAAAAACGGGTCAAAACTTTCCACAGCCATAACTTTGACAAAACTAAGACTATTTTAAAAAAATCAGCGCTTTATAATCATGGCTTGAATTTTACTACAAAGCAAAATTGAAAGAATAATGTGATACTACGGTATCAGAGTGTGTTCATTACCAAATTACCATTTACCACCAATACATATTTAGTTAAATTGAAAACAAATAATTTGTTGAAACACACAATTTACAAACCGTATTATGTAAAGATTCTTGATTAATTTTAATTAAATTATGATTAAGTTAAATGCTATTGAATATTATAATATAATTATAATTTTAAGCAAATAATAAACAAAAAGTAGACCACTAAAAGCCCATTCACAAATAACAAAAAGAATTAATAAATAATAAATTGGTCTAGCAAAGTCCAAATAAATTTTAGTTTGTGTCAATTAACGGCTCATAAATTTTAATTTTGATTGGTAACAAATAATAGTAAGTTTCAAAAGCCATTCAGGCATTGATTGTGAAAACGTAATCCAAAAACAATAAACCAATAACAAAACAAAAGGGGCCGTACTTTCAATTACCTTTCACCCCTCGCGCTCAATTGTGCGTAAGAATTATAAAATTTAATCAACGCATGGAAGTTGAACCGCAACATAAATTGAGGGTTGGCTGCCAGCAACAGTTGGTTCGGTTTTGAGTTGCTATCGCGAAAAGGGGGGCCAGCAGCCACACAACAGTTTTGGGGAGAGTGAAAGGGGGGAGGTTTAACCTTTTTATGCAAATTGATACGCAACGCCCTTAAAGTGTTAGCCCGAAGAGGGGAAAGCTGCAGCAGCGCGGAGCGGACGCATCTGTCGAGCAGCAGAAACAATTTAATTGACAATTGTTGGTTGTCTGCGGTGGACGCTGGTCGCCATTTGAGACCAAGCACAACATCTGTGCCCAGCAACACGACCACCGCTTAAATGCGTATCCATTCATATTGCAACCCGGACAACGTATTTGCCCCCATCACTCCATAAGCCCCCAAGCACCCCAAAAGCCCCCCATAGCCTATCCAGACCACAGCGAGAGCGCTCATCAATTTATGCGTGGTCGCGTCAAAATTGTTCCTAATGGTTGCGATTTAAGAGGGTGGTGTTTGTCGTACGTGTGAAATGTCTACTGACATATATACATACACATATAAAACATTTATGTATGTTTGTTTGCCTGCTGATTTTGTTGGATGTGACAGAGCAGTGTATCCATCATGTAAATCAATTGAATTAGTAGACTTGTAGACATAAATTTGCGAGTGCTATCGAAATGTTGACAATTAAGTAAAAGTAATATAAATAAATGATACTCTTTGAGCAGATATTACTTCAGATCGTGTAAGTAATATAATATGCATTTATAGAGCAACGAGTTCTCAAATTCCAGAGACTAATTAAATGAAAATTCGAAATTATTTTCTAATTTTAATCTGTAAGTATCTGTAAGTACTTGTTTAAATGCATAAGAGCCATTCAAAATATAATTTTATTCCAAATTAATTCCAAATTAATTCCGTTTATTTCCAATATTAAACCCATTAAAATTTTCAAAGCTTAATTTAATCAAGTTAACTAGTTCTAGCTCGCATTTCATTGCGCTTAAATGCAAAATTGATTAGATGATTTATCGCAGTAAAGTACTTTCAGTTTCATGGTAATTTATGCATGGTATGCAGCACGCACACACCCATCACACCCATCACACACACACACACACACACGCAAACAAGCATGTGCATTCAGCCACATTTTTTACCTTTAGCTTCTAATCGAATCAGCAAACACCAAAACGTTGCAGCAGCTAGCAATTTCCAACGCAGTTTTGTCGAACACACACAAGCGCATTAATAATGCCTTGAAATGCGATACACACACGCACACACACTCACGCACACACGCACACACACTCACGCACACACACACACATGCAGTTGCCTTGTGTGTTTTGTGTTGTATTCAAAAGTGTTTGAGAGAAGTTGAAAACAACTCTTTTGGAAGTAGGTAGGAAAACTTGAGGGACAAGCATGTAAATTAACGCTGACAAAGTTGCCACTTGCAACACGGTCAACATGGTGGCAACAAGTGCTTCACGTAACGAGCTGCCACGCCCACCAGCCCACCAACCCAATTACATAATTGGCCTAAGCCATGAGGCGTATATAAAGTGGGAAACTCAATATGCGCGTTAGACGATTAAATTTTTTCTCTCCCTCTCTCTCTCTCTGTCTGTCTCTCTCTCTCTCTCTAGCGGGCTGCCTGCGTGTGTGAGTGTGGGTGTGTGTGTGTGTGTGTTTGTTTGCTTAATGGAGCTATGGGCAGCTATTAGAGCCGTTAATTAAGCTTGAGCAGAAAGTTAGTCAACGCTGCCGATAAAAAGCCATCAGGCATTGAAATCGATTCGACAGCCTTCACGGATTGAGAACGTGAAACGTCAAAAATCCAATCAAATTGCATCAAAACTTTGCACACAGATTCGTTAGCATAATTTGCGGCGCCTAATCAAAAAATAGCCAGAAGAAAAATGATTTAAAAAAAAAAACTTTGCGTAGAAATAAAATACAAAAGTTAGACGGCGCTGCTGAGGAAAAACTTTGTAAATATTCACATGGCAAGAAAATAAATCAAATATGTAGGACTGATTACGTCCTGTTTATTATTAATATAATAGTTATAAGTAGATTATAGTGAAATATGAGTTCGACTTAATAAAACAACGACTTATTTCCTCGACGCACCGACAACAACTTTACAACTTTTGGTACTCGTGACTTTGATGACTTCTTATTGACTATCTGAACGCTGCTCTTCACCAACTCAACTCTCTCGTTTTGCTGTTCATCTACGACTCTTCTTATACGACTAATGCGAATGCTGCTGTTAGATCTGTTAACCAGCGTTGCTACCCAATATGATTGTAATCCCACTTCAACTTCTAGTTAAGTATATATATGACATTAAATTCGGTGTTCATTTAGCACATATTTAAATTTATAATCCGATAATATCTACAGCAAAAATTTTAAATCCATGGCCAGTTTTTAATTCATAAACCATAACAGTTGACAGTTGAGAGTTTAATCTTAATTTTTCTAAATCTGTAAGCTCCAGCAAACGTTGCACATTAAATGGGAAGAGATAAAGTCCATTCAAATGGAAATTGGAGTAAATTTCGTGCTAATGCAGCACACAATTGTAAATTACACTCGGTTCTTGCGTTTGACTCTGCTTTCTCTACTCAAGCAATAGCTGCAGTTGAGTGTGGAATGGGGGCAATAAGGCGGAGGCTAGGTGGATGGGCGTGACATGCTTCATGGGGCTAGACAAAAATTTAGTGCCAAGCGGTTGCAATTAGGCGAAAAACCGTTGCATATATTATTCTATGGCTTTTAATTTTCCGTGTGCAATTAAAATTACGGTTGAGGCGAAGAAATTTGCCAAGCAAGTCTTTTTTTTTTTTTTTTTTGGTTTTTTGTTTTTGTGTCTAAAGAAAAGCAAGTTGAGTGGCGAAAGGTCAACATTAATGAGATGGTTTGCGTTGAGGTCGCCACGCTTAATGGCACACAAAAAAAAACGTTTTACAATTTCTATGACAACTAAACGCAGATTAGTTTGAAATTTCCAAACCGAACAAAAAATAAAATTAAACAAAATATATAACAAAGGACACAGTTTAAAAAATAAATCTGGCTAATTTTATGGACGTCGACGAACTTGTGCCAATTAAATTAATTGCGGTACTTACCTAAAAAAACAACTTCAATTAATTGACGCTGCGCAGATACATGAAAAAGAGGACAAGAAAATGTAAACTTCATTAAAAAAGTTAGCGCATCATATTAAAAATGCATAAGGAAATTAACCATATAAAAAACATTTTTAAAGTCAGATACCCACACCACCCTCCCCTCAGCGCTTACCGTGCAAGTTCCCAGCGCGAAAACAATGTTTTTTATGCATTTTTTAAGAGCGTACTTTCAAAACTGTCTTTTTTGCACCGAGAACAGACAAATGGCCAACTCCCGAAATGGCAGCCATTTCATGGCTAATGGCAGCTGAATGGAACGTAAAACAGGCAGACCCCAAATTGTACACCACGCCTAAATAAATCCCCCCCACAAAAGTTACAAAAAGTATCTCAATACCCGCATATCTATGGCAAATGGCAAGCATATTAAAAATTACAAGGAGACAACGCCTAACGACAAAGGACAAAAATATCCAGAAGCGAACCACAAAAAAAAAAAAAAACATAAAATAAAAGCCGAATTTGATATATCCTGGCTAACATTTTAACTTAATTAGTAATACAGTAAGTTAGTTCATATTGTGATGATTAGTTAAATTATGTTAAACCTAATTTCGATAGTTATGATATCAAAGCTTTTTTGTTTAAAAATTGCAGTTATCATTGTTTCTAAAATATAAGAGACACCTAAATATTGAATACATTTCTTAACAATAGAAATCTTTCCCATCTGCTAGCGCAAAAAAACAAACAACCTTGACAGCCAAAAGTTAAAATTCATCAATGACAATGCAAAGGATGTTGATTTTTATCACCCACTGTGCTCCGTCCTTCCATACCCGCCCCACTGAGCTGATGAGCTAAGGCTAATGTTACGAGATATAAAAAGTGTCGCTTCTTTTTTCATTATTGACACCCCAAGCATTAATGTGAAAAGTGGAGGAGTTTTTTAGCCGCAATCGAAGCTATTTATAGAGTCTGCCGCGAGGCAAGGTTTTTTTTTATGCCAGGTAACATTTATCTTTTGTTTTTTTTTGTTTTGAGCTTATAGCAAAAAAAAAAAGATAATTCAATGTAAATTTTATGTAGAATTTAAGTTTTTGTGACGTTGGGGCAAATTTAAGTCGTAAATTATTATGGAGCAAGCGCCTTAAAAATCGATGACATTTTAACGTCGTTCTAAATTGCTGTTATAAGCTAAACAAAATGAATGTTTATTTTATTTGACTGCATTTTAAGTAAATTTACATTTACAATTAATGACGATCGAAATAAATAATTGAATTCCAAAATCATTGAGTAGTCAATTATGATATACTTTAATTAATTGCAAACCAATTTGACCCAATTAATTATGAAAAACAAAGGCAACACAACATGTCCCAGTTAACTTGGTCAAGTTGGCCAAGTTTGAAGCCTAATCAGAGCAAATCAGACACAAGCTGTTCATTAGGGCTCCATGCTTAATCAGATTAATATCTTTGCTAGGCAAGATGCAAGCCAAAATTTAAAATATGAATTAAGTGCTGAAATTCATGAAATTCACCTGACTAAATTCAACAGTGTGTCAAAGGGCTTCTTTTTGTAAATTTTCGTAATAGAGGGAAAAAAAGAAATAAAAAAGAGAAAGCAGTTGAGATAGGTTAGCGGATAGCGGCGAAGCTTTCGTCCTTCTGCTAAGGAAAAACACTAATTGGCCATTGGCCAAAATGAGCTCAATTTAAAGTTGGCGGACAGCGCAGCGCAAATCATAAATATAAACTCAAAAGGCTGCACATCCAGCAAAAAACAAAGCAGTCTGGAACCACTGCTTTAAAGGTTATTCACATTTAAACTGAATAAATAGCTACAGCAAAAATTTAAACAATTCAAGCAAAGTAAAGTACTTAAGAATCAAGAATTTGTTTGCAAATAGTGCAAATAAATTGCTTAATGGAAATTGTGATGAAAAGGTAGATAGAAAAAAATAAACATTAATATAAAGAACTGGGAAACGTTAAATAAATAAAATTAAATAAAGCAAATTTGTGCTTTAAGCAATTAAAACCGAATCGGAAAACTTTGTTTAACTCCAACCCAGAAGACAAAAAAAAAACACACAAACAACAAAAAGATGTAAAATCCTTTTGGTTGACATTTAAAATGTCACTTGAAGTGTTTATCTTGAGATAAACACAGCTGCAGAATAGCCCCATTTATATTCCAAGCTCACATTCCCCAATCGCCTTAATTTCATTTTGAGCGGGCAACACTTCGTGGTGTCGGCCCACCCATAGTGATAAGCAATTTGGGCCGATGTTTGCGTTAATGTCACACATGCGTCATAACTGCGGGGTCTATTTATGTTAAGAGTCAAGTCAAGTTGGGGAGCGATTCGCTGTCTGTTTTGAGGATAAGGCGAGTATCAAATTCCAGCTAATTATGCATGCAAATTCATTTAAAGCCATTGTTAAATTTCTGTTTGCCTTAAAGATTTGTCAAGCTGCACAACAAACAGCTGAATGAGCGGAAAAGGGGACTTTAAAGCGATCATGTACAAGGAAACAAGGAAACAAACGCAAAATGTTTAAATGCCAATTTGTTTCATGTTATATCACGTTTAAAAAATAAACTTTAGTTTTTATTAAAATATTAATTAAATTATTAAAATTAGTCAAAAACCGAAAGCATATCAAAAATACATGTCAAGGCTTGTTTCAAACAGTCTTAAAAAAGTAACATATTTGCCGTATCAAAGCTTAAATAAGGATGTTAATACTTAGTATGGTATCCTTTAGCCTTAACAACTTCCCTTAACCTATTATTCATGGAAGATACCCGATTCTGGGTAGTTTCTGGGCTGATTTTGCTCCACTCATCCAGCAGAGCATTCTTGAGATCGGATCTGTGATTCCAGATGTTATTTTCCAGCAGAACCCACAAATTTTCAATAACATTTAAATCTAGAGACTGGGCCAGTGGAATTATCATGTGGGGGCAGTTCCAGATAGAACTTGCAAAATTGTAAGACCAGATATTGGCTTAAGATATGAAACTTCTAGATGTGCTTGAAGATTCAACTTAAATTTTAAAAAAATAATTTAGTTTATCATATCTTTCGTCTTCACTTCGTTCCTTGATAATATTACATGATGCTATTTATATTTCTGCATCGCCTCTTTTTTTTCTCAAATTTCGAAATTCCTTCATTATGCGTCCTTCTCGCCTCCCGTTTAGCCGCAGGCCTCGCTGGGCTTGGGAGCAAGCAAGCCGTTAATACTTATTTTGCCGTTTTTTTCCATTATCACTTTTCTTTTCCTGGCTCCCCTAGTCTGCTCTAAATGAATAAAATAAAAAACACTGGCAAAGTTTGCGCTTAACTTGGGTTTTTCTTTTTAAATCATTTGTGTTATATCAAAATTTCTATGCTCTTAAAAATCCTGTGCTCAAATTATTTAAAAATAACAAAAAGTTAATATATAAAGAAGAAATAGCTAGCCATGCAATAAATCTTTCAGTTATTGTTTTATGGCTTGCTTTGGGGCACAAGTTTTCTTCTTCTTTTTTTTTTTTTGCCGGGGTGTAACTCAATATATTTTGAATAACACACTTTAAAGTTGTGCCCCAAGTGCTTTGGCCACTTGAAAATGTTTCAAAATTTGCTGCAAAAAGGTAACGAAGCATTAAATTGAAACCGCCCTTCTCCAAAAAGTTACTTACCTTAAGCCTATGTACATTTTTTTTTTTTTGTTTTTGTTTATTTTTATTTGCTTAAACTTTTGCTAAAGCATTATTATTATTTTGTTTGCATTATTGTTACTTGTTCGGGTAGGCTGGGCATGAAATGTGGTACAGGTAACGGCGATGAAAAGAAGCTCAGTTAAATAAAATAAAAACAACATATTTGCTTGAAATGAGCTAAAGTTTAAGCTTGCCTTTTATGGGCCAAAAAAAGTTATTATTATTTGTGGCGTACGCATTTCCCTTGAGTAAGAGAATTTTTTAATATATTACAAGATTAATTAAATTAAAATCGCTTATAAAGCCAACGCAAGATCTCACTCAAGTAATTAATATTATTTAATATTCAACATTCCAAAACTTACATTTTCTTAGCTAAAGCATTTTCCTAAATATTTCTAGTCAAAGACATCAGCAAATATTTAAATAAATATTTGTATTTAATTAAAGCACATCAAGGCTCGAGGCGACGAATATAAAGTGCCAACAGTTTTGGAACCGCACAGAAACCAATGACAAAATTTGCCGAGCAAAACCACAGACAATTATGCTCGGTCTGGCCAAAAGCTAAAGCTTTTTTGGGGCCAACATTCAAACTCGTCTAAATAATTATTTGCTGTTGCCTAATTTTTGGGAGCAAGCGCATCAAAGCCTCAAAACCCATTTGCCAACAACTTGATTTGCAAACTCCTGAGCCTTACGGGCTTTATTAAACCTGCTTAGTATTTAGTTTCGACACTGGATGACCACATCGACCAACGAGCCAGAAACTGCAGCTGTAGCCGACTTCTACGCCACATCCCCGAAAATAATAATAATAATTATTTACTTCCAGATCCAATGCCACAAAATACATGCAGACGGCAAAGGCAAAGTTTGGTTCTGGCCAGTCCCAAAAGACATCCATTGTTATGCCGTGTGGGTGGTAAATGTGGGCGAAACACCAAGTGGGACCCATTAAAATGTTGCTTAATTAGCAGTAGTAGTAGTTGCGGACAGTTGTTTTGTTTGCACAAATATTTGTGAGTTGAAAGTTTGGCGAAATAATGCTGCAATGCTGCACTCAGCGAGCTGTTTTCAAATTAAATGCGCTGCTTAATTTGAAAAGTTTGGAAAAGATGTATTTGAGGCAAAGATTGCAAACTAACGCCTTGAAGTACCAACTAATCTAAGCAAAGAAGCAATAATTTAGTTTTGGAATTTTTCATAAGCATAAGTTTATCACACGATTTATTTCGTGCCGTTCTCAAGAGACAATTTGAAAGTATTTGCAATGAGGCTTACAATGTTTTTAAGCCAGTCTTAAAGCGATTTTTTAAACACAATTACACAGTGCAAAACTTAGTATTTGTCCGACTATTTTACAAAATTGCAAGTTTCTCAGACATTCGCCTAATCAACAAAGAGAATTTGTAAGCCCAAAACCAACATTCAATTTGCACACTTTGAAGTCTCAGACCAACAGACACGCAGAGAGAGAGAGAGAGAGAGAGAGGGAGAGAGAGAGAGAGAGAGAGAGAGAGTAGATTGGATTAAGCGTCAGTAGTACTAGGCATGTTGGACTTCATTAACTCAACGAAATGGCGAATTGTACACGTTCATTAGGATAAAGCAGGGTCCACAAATGAAAAGTGTTCAGCTCAAAAAACATGGCTAGAAAACTATGCAGGATGTGCAATTAAATGCGGCCGAGCAGCCTAAAACAAGAAAAGCCACAACCAACCAGCCAAAAGGCAAAACGAACGACTCGTCGAGGCAGTCAACTTAAATTTGATTATGTGCGCGGCAATGCAACCTCAAAACGAAACGACATGCAACACACAAACACAGAGACATGCACACATGTATACACAGTAAAAAAAAAGAAGAAAAAAAAAGGAAATGGGTTCCATTTGAGTTACTTACGGTGTTAATGCATTTATGTATGAGTTTGCATGCAAATTAAATGAAATATAAACCAAAGTGGAATTGTTTCATAAGCACATTAAAAGCATTCTTTACTTGGCAGAGAAAAGTAAAAAAAAAGAAGTAATTTCAAGCTTAAAAAATTTGTGCGTATTTATTTAAAATCAGAAAGGATTTGGGTTGTATTTTAACTAAAAACAATGTAATGTACTTAAAAATATTACCTCTAAACAACTGAATATATGGCTATCGGTTTTATTAAATATACTACACAATTTTGTACTGTGTATTTATAACTATATATGAGGCACAAAATCTGTTGACGATGAGTTCAAAATGATGCAGATGCATAGTTGTTGGCGGCAGCAGCAGCTGCTGAGGCAATTTTCTTTGCATTTCATGCAAACAAACCAACTAAACGAAAGAGCCAAACTCATCCAGAAACACACCCACCACACACACACACACACACACACACAACCAAAAACCACATCGCTTCAGCCCTTTTTTGAGGATGGCACGCTACGTAACGAATGGTTAAATGTTTTCATTTTCATGCCTTTATGGCTTCTTCTGCCGCCGCAATGTTTATGACGTTAGGAAACACACAAAATGTATTTAATTAAATAAATGCGAGTGTGAGTGAATGTGTGCGAGTGAGTGTGCTTCGAGTGTATGGTGCACTCATTTTTGGGCTCTAATTGAATTGCAGGCACTGTTGAAATGAGTAGACTAATGTGTGTGTCTGTGCGAGTGTGCGTGTGTGTCGCATCCCAGCTGCAAGGTAAATGGTAGTGTCAGGTGCGCCACGTCCGCAACTATGCAATGCAAATTCATTTTAATTAAAAAATCCAATTTATGCACCTATTTTTATTATTTTTTTAGTTTTTTTTTTATCGTACTGCTAGCAACAGACAGCAGATCATAATGAAGTTCGTGGTACCCATCAAGTGGATAGGGAGAAAAACATGTTAAAGCACTTTTAACGATTTGCAAACACACATTTTTCATGTTGCCGAGCAGCTGTCAAACGGATATGTGAAGACCTCTCATGTTGTCGCTGTTATCGCACTATCGCATTGGTCATTTAAATGGAAACGATAACAAAATGACACACATCAACGCCAAATGGCAATGGCAATGGCAATGGCAATGGCAATGGCAATGACAATATCAATTACAAAACATTTTACAAATGACATTTACATAGACAGATAGATAACAACAGCATAGTTCGTATTAAACTGATTGACAGTTGCTGTTGTATTTAGAAAAGCAAAAGAGTGATTAATCTAAAAGTATAGGCTAAGCACACGACTTGATTATCATTATTACATTATATTTATATACAATCTAAACAGTTTCAGCTACTTTAAAATGCATTCTTTGGAAAATATATGAACAAAATGTATCTAAGTAGTCTGTCTACATTGAGGCTATTCCTTTCTAGACATGTTTTAACTGAATTTCAACCCAAAATCAAAAGGTAAAAGTCAACTTTTAATAGTATTAACTGGTGACTTTATATTTTTTAAAAATCAGACTCGAAATAATGCCCAATTGGTGTCAGCATAAATATATACGTAATATACATTTTTAAAAAAGAGTTTTGTTATATGAAAATATGATTTCAAACATGCCCAAAAATGTACGTAAAGCGTAGAGGAAACTTACATGCCCAACAAGTTCCAGGACTCAAGTTGATTTTGTGCTACAAGCAGACAGACAGATTTTTAAATGCAACAAATCCCTAGCATACATTAAGGCTGACAAAACTTTTACTAGACAGACACAGCCAAGAGGCAAAGGCCAGGCAACCAGAGTGAACAGCCGATTCTCTACCAGGGAGAGGAGAGTGCAGTGGAGTGTGGAGCTGTTGAGGGTCAGGCCGCTTAGACAAACAAAACACTACACCGCATGTACATATAAAGAATTTCAATTTGAGCGGCATTCATTGTCTAACGTTGGCCAAATCTCCCTCTCTCTCTCTCTCTCTCTTTCTGTCTCTCTGTTGGCCAAACCATTGTTGTTGCATGCAGTTAGGTGTTGCAGGCACGTACGCATACAACAACACCATAGAAACACACTATTTATGTTTAAATTGAATTCAAAATAGGGAGAGAGAGAGAGAGAGAGGGAGCGAGAGGTTGAAGCCACTGCACTCAGCTGGAGTCCAGCAGATTAATGTCGAGTCACGCAGGCATCACTGAGAGAGGAACAGGGAGGAGCACAGAGAAGAGCACTCGAGGCTTGATTGTGTTTTAATTTAATTTGGAAGCAAGCGAAACATGGCAGGCCACTAAGCTATACGCGATATCTCGCTGCTCATCTGTGCATACCTCTTCAATAAAACAGAGAGGGTATTGTAGACGGCAAGCTGCTAAGCTTTAGTAAAAATAAACCGATGAATTTAAATTATTCTTAAGCCAGCTTTAGCCAACTCCGATCGAAGTAACTTACAAATCTATCCAACTACCTTACAAACCTTACTTAATCGACAAGTTCTTCATCATTCTTATTACTGGGTATCCCTTTACTGCTAAATTCGTTCCTTTCATTTATATCTGTCTTATCTTGCATATTTTAAGTGATCCCGCTCGCTTTTTTCACGATTAAGCGCGGAAATGAATGCGAGTGTTTGAGCATGGCTATAGGATAAGAATGAAGTCATTAATTGCTGTGCGATTTATCCATTACGTGCGTGGCATAAAATCACCTCGGCAAACAGCTATCTATGCGAATAATTATAATGATGAAAAATAGAGCTGTTTGTATATGCAGCCAGACACACATAAATACCGATAAGCAAGCACAGCTGACCCAGACTGTAAGCCACAGCCATTAGCTAGTCATTACATTGATAAACATCGTGCAGCTTAGTGTGAAAATTTGAAATAATGGTCGTATGTGTGTGAGAAGTGGAGGGTGTTGTGTGGGCGATGTCAGCAGGTGAAGGTATTTCCGACCAAATGCCAGTTTTATGATGATTATCCAGCGACAGACAGGGTGTCAGCAAAACAAGAAAAAGGGTTTAAATCAAACACAAGGCAGATTTGCATAAAACTCTCAGAGTTATCTTTTGTCTTTATTGATAATGTTAAATAAAAGAAAGTAAAAATATCTTTACGATAAAACGTTCATTAAATATATGTTGCTTTCCCAAGAAAGCAAGAGAGCAAAACGTTTACCTTTTAACTAGGACACCCATTATGTTTAACAAAAAATTCCCTTTACGTTGATGCATAAACACACACACACACACACACACACACACAGACAGACAACATTAGGTTTAAAGAAATAGGGTCAAACTGTGCCACGACGCAACGGTAAAGCGATGGGGCGTGTTAAAGGTAAATGTGAAAAGATGACTAAAAGATAAAAGATAAACATAAATCAGTTCATAAAGCAATTACGCTGCAAACGCTGCAATAAGAAGGGCAGTCGCTTGGCCAACTTAAATCTCATAAAAAATAAAAATAAATAAAAAAAAAATGGAAGCCTAGCGCCAGAAAGAGAGTCAGCAGTCAAGCAGGATGATAAGAGGCAAACATTAATGAGACTACTCAGCAGAGTACATTATGATTGATAAACTGGCAGCGCAGTCAATATGAAAGGAGGCAAAAACCAAGGAAGCCAGCGAGAGAAAATTGCAGCAGCAAAATTGTGACAAATTTAACCAAACGACAAAGAGAAATGAGTGGCAGAAGGGGGGAGGCAGAGAGTGAAGACATAATGTGCATGTCAGCGTTAGATAAGAGTGTCTGGGCAAACAAAATGGCAACGCCAAAATGCGCTGCCAACAAAAATGGTGCCTGGCTAAGAAATTGTTTTTGCCTGCGTGGCGGCAGCGCTGAAATGAGTAACTTATTCAATTATTTATGATTCAGGATGGTGCAAAATGCTCGACTTACTCATTTTAATGCCACATCGTCAAGCCTAATTGGAAATTATGTGCGGCACGTCAAATTCCAATGGGAAGCGGGGCGTAAAAAAAAATTAAGTGAAGCAAGACCTTAAATTAAGACATTGAACTGAGGTGTGTGTAGAGGAGAAAATAAAATAAAATTAATAAGCACCCTTTAAATGGAAATTACTATGTAAACAATAAAAAAAAAACAAATATGGTGCGACGGAAACAGATAAATGATTATCAAAATGCTGTGAAGTTGTAACTCTAAAGTAATTTACAAAGTTCAATTTAACGAAGATGGGTCAAAGAAGAAAAAATCCTGGTTAAGCCTAAAATATGAGGGCAATATTATATAAATGCAAACTAAATAGATATACTACCAATATAAAATCATAATACAATCTAAAGGAGTATTTTGATCAAATGTCACATGAAAGCTAATCGACTGTATAATTTGTGAAGCGAATTAACTCGAAAGTTTATGAATAAATGTTTCCGGTTGCCATCCATTGGCAAAAGAGTGTTTGACATGCTGCGGTTCCTGATGCCATTTGCCAAAAGAGCTTTACTTAACATTTTCAGCTTGTCATGCGGTCAGGTCAAGGTTCTGCACAGCAATAAAGACTGTTCATAATTTAGCAGCTGACTAAAGTTCGCTTAGGTTTAGGAAATGCTTTTGTTTGAAATGAGCGCCAAAGGGGCGTCTGGGGGAATGACGGTGGGCATCGAAGCCATGGAAAGGAAGTGGCAGCTGTCAAGTGTACCGTAAAGTGCCTGGCAAGACCGCAAAGTGTTGAAGTGTTGGGTTTTGGGTCAACTGTGTGACATGTTTTTGAAAAGGCAAATGTTTATGAATTATGTGGCGTGTGGCAATAGTTAGTTAAGTGCAGGATAAACACTTTTTAAGATGCAAGACAAAATAGTTGATGTTTGCTTTAGTTAGTGATCCATCTTAATTTTAAGACAGTGTTTTCATCGAGACTTTACATTGAAAGAGTTTGAAGTAAATCTATTCGATCAAGTCGACCATCATTTATTATTAATAGCCGTTTTGAAATTTGTTTATTCAAAAAATATTATTCTGTATTTGAGAAACCAGTAAAATATTCAATAGCTTTTTAAATAGACTTCAAAATGCATGCACTTTTATTCAAAAATTTAAAAATTGTAGTTTATATTTTCATAATGCATGAAAACTTTACTAACCGCATACATTTACGTGAATCGTTTAAAAACTCGCAACAAATGAATGCAGTCAATTTAATTTAATTTTTTGTTTCGCTTAAGCTAACAATCAATTTAATATTGCCAAATACAAAATGTCTAAAAATCTTCACACAACAAAGAGCGCTGAAAACCTGTGCAAATTGTTTTAATTTTGCGCCCAACCATGAAACAAAGCACGGATATAAATATATAATCCAGCACAGCCAGCAAAAATAGGCCGCAGTAAAAACAGTGCAAAAAATAAACAAATGGGAAAAAAATACAATAGCAGAGAAAACATCATCAATGACGACGAAAAGCAGTGAAACTCCAGGGCCCGCAACGCAATTTGTTAATGGAATTTCAATTGAATTGGAAAACTAAATAAATATAAATTTGCTGCACGCAGGTAAATAAATAAAGAGCAAGGGCGCATCAAATCAATAATGAAATGTATCGCAAAATGAAATATATTGCTATCCTGTAACTGTTGTTAAGGTTTGGAATAGTCAATATGCTGTCTTTGTATCTGTCTGTATTATAATATTATATATTTACGCCCATCATATTGATTAATTATAAATGCGACTAATTAAATTTTGCAATCCCATTTCAATACATGAATTAATGTCAATTAATATCTTATTACAGGGTAACTGCTGTTTGAACACTTCCCTTGCAAGTCTTCTGTTTACTATTAAATATTTATCGTTTTCAGTTTTTAATTGGTCTATTTATATTTATGTAAACAACTGCAATTATCTGATAGAGAAATAAGAATTCTTAATTCAGCTTTGGCCTTGGCTTGCAAATTTTATTGAATTGCTAATGGTTTCGTAACTGTTAATAAATGTGACGAGAGCTCTTTGAATATAGTATTCTAAATTAAAGCAAATAGATTTAAATTTTATTAGTAACCACTCAAAATTGGCACTTGCATCATGTGATATTGTTTGCTATGATTTGTACTGCATTGTAAAATGCAACTTGAGCGAATTTTAAATTAAGAACTGCACAGTTGACCGTCATGCATTCACATATTCATTCACAGTCCAACCATTCACAATACGAATCCATTCAGGTTTTGAGCAGCTGTCGTAACATATTTTCTCAATAAACCTTTATATGATGGTTCTTTATTTTTTTTACTTTTGTTCTGCCAATTGCTCAATAACAAACAATACCTGTCTCAAGGGACAAGTAAGAATAACAGCTACCAGCAAGTGACGAACGCTCAGTCAATCAATCAATCCATCAGTCAGTCAGTCAGTCAGTCAGTCATGTCAATACTGAGTGTGCAGCTAGAAAACCTGCTTGAGGGCAAAAAATAAACGAATATTGCAATGGTTATTGTTGTAGAGTCAATACTGTTCAATAACTTTCACAATATATGTATATATATTTATATAAATATGTGTGCAATAAAAATAAAGAAAACATTTTAGCGCCGAAGGTTGTGCAAAATGGTTGCCATTTTACAATATCCATAAACCTTTTCTTTTTATTATTATTATTCCGTTTTTATATTTTTTTTTAGTTGTGGGTATATTTATTGTTATTGTTATAGCGTTGTGGCGGATAAATTGTTGACGTTATTGTTATTTTCATAGTGCAGCGCGTAGTCTTCATAAAGGCTCAACCAATGTAAAATAGGGAATACTCTTAACGAAAAGGTGCAACGGAATATATTCGGATTGTTGTAGAAAAAGCCACATATTTGCATATAGACTAATAGATTAATTAATGAATTTTGAAAGCGATACGAATATTGTAAAAATCCTGTCCACTCTTAAGTCAGCCCCTTTTGAGTTAGTTACAAAAATTGACCCTTCACCTAACCTGCTACCGATTGTACCATTTCGCGTGTTAGGTCAGGCAAATGAAAGCCGCACTTGATTGCCTTGACTTGGTCAATTGCTATTTGGCATTTAATTTTGTTTATCATTCACAGAGCTGAAGCTTTGCCACACACAACAATGCAAGACAATACTTTATTTGCACGTTTCAGCTATGAATAACGACTAGTTTGTTTGCCACATCGTGGTCAATCTATATATAAAGTGGTATATATATATATATTTATTTATTTATATCTGTATTGATATAGCTGACCCACATGGCAATCGCAACGAGGTCGCAACTGCCAAATGGAACCAAGGAGGACAGCCTTCGGTTGTCAGTTGGTAGCCATATTTATTATTGTAACGCACAACAAAATGGCTCCACAGGATTTGTGTTTCTATCTGTCCACCTGTCAGTTCAAGGCTGTTTAATTAGAGTACGTGAGCTCCAGCACAAATATGCTGGTGCCTCAAATTTAGTGGAAGTCTAACAAATAATTTAATGTTCAACGGTCCACAGGATATTTGATTTTTGGTCATCAATCATCTAAATCAATCAAGCAAAAAATTAATTATACAATTTAAAACCACAAGAACACCACAGAATATGCACACATATTTGTAGAAAAACCATAATTCAGCCAAAAAAACAATTTTCTGTTCGCAGCAAGCCATCGACTACGAAATACCCTGTATTCTAAAGATTATTGAATGTCATATTCAATATACAAAGATTAATCCAATTGTAGTTTGGAATAAATTCAAATTTAAAATAAATGGTCAGACAAATATGATTGTAAAGATTTGGATGTATAAGTAAAAAAGAAAAAACCAACAAAAATCAAGCATACGACATGTGTCTGACACACAAAAGCCAACAAAACCTAACAGCAAAAAACGGAAAAACAAAAAAGGCAAAGAAAAACAATAATTTTACTTTAGTGCTGACTTACTGACAAGCAGCATGAAAATTTCCAGTTCAGTGCAGTCTGCTGCTGCTGCTGCTGCTGCTCCTGCCTCCCCAAACTGCTTCTGGCATCCCCCCATTTTTATTTGCAAAGAAAACATTTATGTAAACTTTATATCATAAGAATTTCATTGTGCATTGTGCATTGCCTGCATGTCTATCTGTCTCTCTGTCTGTCTCTCTGTCTGTCTATCTGTCTGCATATCTTTATGCTCGAGTTTGTTTTATAACAACTGCAAGAAAACGACATTTGCCAATATGTTGCCGAACTGCCGAGTCCTGCACGGATTCTAGATTCGTCCTTGTCATCGTCTTGTGCCCGTTGCTTGGCCCTATAATTTGTGTGTCATCAATTGAATTGCCAGCTTTTTACTTGCCAGCTGCGACGATTTCTAGTTTATCACTGACTCAACGTTGTCTTGGACTATCTGACAATTTGTGTGTGTTGCCCCCCAATAGTCTCCACTGCTCGCAAACATGCCCATTATTTTGATTCAACTCTTTTTAATACTTGTCCCGTTAATAGAATAGAACCGTTTTATTGCACCAATAAATTACTTTTAAATTTTATTTGGTCCTATGGTTTTCAATTGGTTTTGATAATCGGGAAATGTGTTTTAAATTATTATCAATTTGAAGTAACTTTTAAATGGTTTGTCTGAGTTGAAATACTTGTGGACCGCATATTATTTTTGATGATTCGATTTAATATTTCTATTTGATTTAGTCCAAAAAGTATGCAACATATTTTTAAAATAACATTAATTAAATAAATGAATAATTATAGGTTTTCATTTTGCATTTAAGACCTGGCATTATAATGTTTATATTTTTGCCTGCCAGCTGCACTTTGATAGAAATGGAAACTTTAATACCCATTTCCAATTCGATGGACCCTTTCAACTTTTACCTGTGCTTATTTGTGGCCAATGGTAATTCACATAATTCTCATTCCCATCACTACTTTTTCAATCTGCAAATCTCTTTTGGGCTCATTTCCATAACGGACCACACACAGCCCTTTTGGAAAATTATTTGAGTGTTCTGCGGAAGGATTTCCATAACAAACATCAACCTGGGACAGTTTTTAGCACACGTTTGCCATTTTCATGTGTACATCCAGACTAAAATATATTGATAAGCCGGTTGTGCCCCAGTTGGCAACGCAAATCAAACCCACCCACAAGGCCCACCCACCTAGACACAGGGGAGGTTGGGGGACAACCAACAACGAATTCCTGTTGGCTGCAGCCGAAGCTTACATATTTGGCCATTCCACCTGGCCAGGCTTCGTGGCCATGACCAAAACCAACAAAATATGTGGCCAATTATAGGAAAAACAGACGTTTTTACGTGCAGTTTGTTTTCGGTTCGGTTTGCCTCTTTATGGTTGCCTTTTTTTTTTTGTTTTGTGGGCCAACTGACTGCTAATTTATGGCTAGCAATGGCTACTGGCTCTTTTTTGGGGTCTATGTTTGTTGTGTCTAATCATTAGCCATTATTCATTTGCGATTCGCTTAATCGCCGTTGGGTTTGCTCCTTTGAAATACTGCACACATGCAACATTTGGTTTGTAGATTAGTTAAAACAAAGTACATGAGTTAAATACCGTTCATTGAGTAAAGAATTCGAATGAGATTCCAAAGCTAATATTTCAAATTAATGTCAAATACAGAAAAATATGCCAAAAAGGACCAATTGTGCCTAAATAAATTATATACATTTTTTTATTAACTTCACCTCCAGCTGTTACTAGACGCTTCACTCGACATAATTGAATGCTTATGATATTTATTGGTATTCCTGATACGCGAAACCCTGAAGCAATACACTTAAAATGTATCAAAGGGGATTTTCGCATATCTGACATAGAGCATAGCGCTTCAGTGAAAAAAAAAGAAATATGAATCAGGCACGTGCTGGGTGCTCAAAAAAAAAAGAAGAAAAAAATAAGACAAAAGCCCTAAACGCCAAATACTTTTAGCGTGCCATCATGTTAGAGATCCGTTACTGACAATGACAAATGGCAACAAGAGCCTGAACGACTATAAGATATTCTGTAATCAAAACTTTATAGTATTAAAGATATATACATCAAATTAAGTTAGTTTATGAATTAGAAATTAAATTATTACTACTACTTAAATTGGAACTTTTTTAATTGTTATTATTTTAACCAATACCATTAGCTTGAATGTCTTAATAAAATACAATCTCAACATGGATTGGTGCGTTTGTTAAAGTTGCAACAAAAGCATATATGCTGACTTTGACTTTAAGTTAAGTATTCTTTTAACACATGTCATTTAAAGCATAGGGTATAAGTGTAAACAAAAACAATGGCAATGGTGATGGCATCGCTGGCGGCAGCACGAAAAACTAAAAATCGCATTTTCATGCTCTTTGTCAAACAGACGACAGTCAAAATGGGAGATGGGCGGGGGCGGGGGGGTAAGGAAAGGGACAGATAGGAACGACAACAACAACAGCTAAATAAAAACAAAATGTGAAATGTTTTCGCTGGCATTCGTTGTTCGTTTCTTGGCCTTCTTGTCAACGTTGTCGTTATTATTGTTATTGTTGCTGCTGAAGGCAAATATTTGTGCAGCAGGACATATATAAATATATATATAAATGTATATACATTGTTGAAAAAAGCAATTTGATTTGAAATTGAAGCTGTTCCACAATAGCAGTCAGCCGGCTTGCAAGGTTAGAAGTCAGAAGACCACAAATAAGCCTTATATGCAGAAAATTATAGTATTTACCCTATATACTATATACTATATTTATATATATTATTTTATTTTTTTTTTTCAAATGTCAGCCAACTATTTTGATGATGTGTTTATCAACTGTCAAAAGCTGACAATAAGCCAAATGGATTTGAGGTTGGCCAACAACAAAATACTCCAAAAATAGTTCCACAGCATTTGCATTTTTATGTAAATATCTAGCACAAATAAGTTGAGGGAGTTCCGGGTCCTTTCTCCCACCCACACGCCCACATCCTTCACGAGCTGCTGCCCACAAAAGAAAAGATAGAAATCCTTGGTGGAAAAAATGTTCAAATTATGCATAATGAAATGGATTTCCATGGGCTGAAGTGATAAGAACACTTTACATTTCTGATTTATTCTCATTTCATAGCAATTTTTCTCTCAACAACAATATACATTTTGGCTTGACAGTTTCATTCAGAGCCTGACGGAAGCAGTCTTTTTAATAAATGCAAATCAAGTCACCAAAAAAGTATACTTCAATTTATTCAGCAAAATAAAAGTAGCCCAATAATAATAGGCTATGAAAATCACGTTATTAATGGCAGAAAAAAAAAACTAGAGTACAAGAAAAATATCAAATATGATGATACTAAGAAAGAAATTAGAGCAAAAAACTTAAATTTCCCCAACGAAACAAGAAACAAGTTAAGAATAGTATTAGGCTTATAATACTATTATAAATAGTGTTCAATACTACAATACTAAATTAGGTAATACATTCTGTTTTAGTATTTTAATAATGTGAATTCAAATAAATAAATAATTCAAATGTAAATAAATTGATAAATTCATAATGAACAATATATAAAACTAAATACGTGCTATCAATTAAACAACTTAGATTACAAATCAATACAAATAGAAATCATAATAAAAATGCTACAAATAGAATTATTTTAAAGTACAGAAACACTTCACACTAATAAGTAATTAATCTTCGGACAACTATTCGCTTCTTGATGGCCAGTGAACAGAGTGGAAGCTTGCTGTTAGCAAATTAACAATGCCATTGAAAATCAGTTAGCTAATTCAAAGGTGTTTTCAGCTGTATTTATATATATATTTACTTGCGTTTTATGTGTTGGCTAACGCCGAAAAGTATGCTAGAGCATAAATTAACACTTACAATTGATGTGCTCGAGCAAAAGAACTTCGCAGCAGTATCCAGAAACCAGATGCCAGACGCTCAGCTAACTTGACTGCAAAGGATAAGAAACATAGTAAATAAGTAAGCATAAATATATATACAGCTATATATATCTATATATATATATATATATACGTATGTATAGATGTATTGAGAGGAAGCCAGTGAAGTCGACTCAATTAGTTTTATTTGCTGTGTTAGGCGCCAAACTGGCAATTGAGTGCGAACCATTCGCAAAAAACGTCAATGTTTATTTTCATTGAGACTTGCCAGATATTCCAGATATTTCAAGCGAAATTAACGCACACATTTCTAGAGATCGTTTGTTTGCTTGTCTGTTTGGTTGTTTGTTTATTTGCTTATTTGTTTGATTATTTATGGGTCTACTTACGGCCATCGATGGCGGATGTGACAAGTCGCTTAAGCACTTAATTTGTGTGTTGATTTGTGTGGTCTGCACAGCACATCAAAAACATCTCTTAGCTTTGATTTACAACAACACTAATCTTTACACTGTTCAAATACCAATTTAAAAAAGCAGACACTTTGCAGCGAATTGAGCTGAACGAAAGGAGAACGTTTAGCACATAGAATCTTGAGCTTCAAAAGTTGTGTTTCAAAGCTGTTATACTCGATAAGCTGCACTCGCTTCAAATTCAAATGCCAAACATAAGCATCAACAAGAAAAAACTACAAAGCTGCATGATAAGCGAATACCCTGCACATAGATCGAATATCTGAGAAAGGCAAACACCCTGCACACAGATCGAATATTAACCTGAATTTGTTCGGCACTGAAAAACAACTATTTTTAAGAAGTAAATTCTAAATTCCAATAAGCCAATAATTAATCCTTAATAATTCTGTTTCAGTAGATAATATGCAAATACATAATACAATAATATTTAGTATTCAAAAAGAAATATATTTGTTTATAATTCCCATTATTTATTGGCAACCATATACCGTTCCATAACTATTTGCAGGGTATGGAAAGTTTCAGTCAAAAGTTGTGGCTACAGAAAAAAAACTAAATGGAAAATTGCACAAGTTTGCGGTGAACGATTTTATCTGCAGCGTGGAAAATCCTTTGCTTTGGCAAAGGTGTTGCCCGCAACCGGAACGCGACAGACGAACGTCAAGAATACCACAGACCGACTCACACCGAATATGTAAACCTAACCAACCCAACCGAACCCAACCGAACCCAACCCAACCCAACCCAACCCAACCCAACCCAACCCAACCAACCACCCCAACCAAACCGAAGGCAACCGAACACACCCACATCGAGTTTAAGCCTTGCGCATTGTTAACTTGCCGTCTTGTGGCAGGGCGTATTGTGTGGCAGAGGTTGGAGGAAACCGATGGTTATGTGTGTCAAGTGGACGCCGCTTGGCTGCATCCACCCAGGGCATTCAGTTCGACTTCGGTCGCCAGCATGCCTCAAGAGTTGCCTCTGTCTGTCTGTCTATCTGTCTGTCAGCCAGTCAGCCAGTCAGTCCGTCATTTAGGCTGACACAGGCTGTGTGTCATTCATTTAGCTGGTCTTGTGGCAGGTCAAAAGCAAATCGCTAAAGTTAACGCCGCTGCGTGGTAAAGTCCTTGGCTATGGTTTTGAATAAACACAAGACACAAACAAGCAGTTGCCGTAGCTGGCTACCATGTTTTGAATATGATTTAATTACTGCTAATTGCTGACTATACTAATTAGTTTCAGCTCCTTCTATCTCTTATTATTTAACATCTTATATACCTTTCGCCTTTTGCACTCATTATTGTTATTCCCACTGTTACTATGCAAATGCAAATGAAATTGGCTGTGAATTGAATAGCAAATGAGCGCAGCTCGTGTGTCGATGCCCTGATTGACATGTTCAAGGCAAAGCTGTTTCTTGCACACGATTTCACTTTGATAGTTGGAATTGCAAGTCAATTGAATTACCTGAATATATACAGGTTGATAAACCACCTAATTGGCTTAAGTTAGCGTATACTAAAATTACTAGAGAATAACTCAAATATTGTGTGTGTGTAATTCGTTTGTAATTGTAATTGGAAGCTTGCATAAATCATTTACAACGACTTTTTGCGCAGTTTCCCGAGTTCGAGACGCTGAAGAAATACTTTACTGCCTCATTTCTGCACTATTTATACAAAAATATTGTAATTTATTGGATCTTGATAAAAAAAAGTAACGAATAAAAATTGGAGCTGTCATGTTTTGCGCTTAATAGAAAAAACAAGAGCTGACAACATGGCGTATGATAAATAATCAAAAAATACATCAAAAAAAAATAAGAAAGAACTAAGTTCACCTTAGGCACGACAAAGATTGCATAACCTTATATATACTATATACTGTATTCCGTTGTTGATTACTTTTCTAGGAGCTAGGAGCTTAAGGAGCACAATAACACATGAGTTTGATTAGGCAATTTTCTTAAACAAGAACTCATCTTTCGACCGATCGTTCCTATAAACCGACAGACGAACACGGCTATATCGACTCGACGAGTAATGCTTATCATAAATATGTATAATTCACGTGATCTTTTATCATTTTTATCTGCATAGATGTCTCCTTCACTGCACTACAGTCATTACAGCAGAATGATAATGCCCTCCACGAGGTTTAATAGCTTTTCCAAAACAAGTTGTTAATGCATCGTCATGTTGAACATCCAAAAAACAAATGATAGTCAAATATATGGATATTTAGTGCTTTGCACGCCCAACAATAGCACTATTTCCGGTATCCACAAAACACCACAAGAAATGTTATCAAAAAGGCCAAATGGCAATTTGGCCCAGGCTCATAAATCATTTTGCTTGCTCTAAGTGCACATTAACAATGAAAACAGCCTAGCTACATACAATAAATCCATGTAGATTTATTTATGCTGAAAATAGAAACGAGCCCCGAACCTGAACCTGAACCTGAACCAAAACTGGTGACACATGATGAAAAGACGATTTGGCCAACGTGATATAGTGTGTGAAAAGTTATACAAATGACAGCAAACAAACAATAACAACAGAAACAACAACAATAACAAAATTTTGTCACTGAACACGTGGAAAACAATAAATCTGCCATTAGGTTGAGCGCCCTTCATTAACGGGTTTTAGGCCCAACAACAACAATAACAACAACGTATACACAATATTCATATTGGACAAGTTGACAATAATGCACGCACACACACACACACACACACACGCCCACACACACACGCACACACACACACGCACACACACACACAAACACAGTCTGTCAACACATCATGCACCTGTCCTAAAAGAATTTGCGCAAAATATTTTAAGCCACATTTTGACAAAGGACTTAGGACCCAAAAACTACTGCAAAGCTTCAATGGAGGGATTTTCGGCGAGGTGCTATTGGAGGAGTGTCTGCTGCGTGTCCATAGGTTGGCTCTGTGCAAATATGACAGCGATTGTTATTTTGCGTAGAGAACGGAGCTTATCTCTGTGTTTGTCGCTACATGTTTTCCAAAACAAACAAGCGTGGCCTTTCAGTCTAAAAATGGATTATGCAACAATGTTGCAACGCATAATTAGTTGCCACAAAATGTGCATATATATTTAGTAATTCAATTAGTATTGTAAAATATTATTAAAGATTTTATGAACGCTATTTTAGTAAAATGTTTTACATTTCTTTCCCACACAATTTGATTTTTTCTTAATCAATAGTTTATTGATTGAATTGTATTCATTTATTATTCAAATATTCGGTTCCCGGTTGTATTTTTAGTTATTTTTTATCATTTTTTATCTGCATATATTAATACATATTATATTGATTTTATGTTAAACTTATTTACTCAATAAAACTTTTAGCTTTTTTGCCCTTTTTAATCTCCATGAATCGCATTATCGACATGTAAACTGAATATAGAATAAGTATTTGATTTTAATCCCCACAACAATTATATAATAAATATAAGCAATGATGTAGTCTAATGAATTGGTTATAAGCCATTGGAAAAACCACAAAAATATATTTGAATTGCTATTAAGCAAAACGTTTATAATCTGTTAAGCCTTCTTAAGACCACAGCAATCAATAAACGTGATACCTGTCCAACAAGCTAAGACATGTTAGCAATTCAAACCCTTCCATAACCCAACAAGAGGAACCCTTCCATAATTCAAACACAAGCGCGTCGCAATTGACAAACCAATTGACAAGTCACTTAATTGTGGCATTTACCACAAAACATGTTAACGTTAAAGTGCATTGGGTTAAGCGGACAGTGAAAATGTTGTAACTGGGGGGGGGGACACAAAATACAGTTAAGGGTTGCAGCAAACCAATCCCCAAAATGCTGCAGGCGGCACTCATCAAGTGGCCACACAGAGACAAGCAAATTAGGGGCTGTCAGGCAGCTGCTTTCAGCTTTTATAATTTAAAATTTAGCATCGCAAACAATTACAATTCTTAAAAGTAAGTTAATTGTGCTTGTTGGTTAATTATGTGTATGATTGACAAACAATTGAAACTGGCAGACACTTGTAAGCCAGGCAGGCACGAGGTTATTGGCCACTTTGGGGCGCCACTTGATCCTGTACCGCACCAAAATTGCATTTGAATGCAATTCAAACTCTGATTACCCCAAAGGGGTTATTTTCCATATGGATGTCTGTGTGTGCGTGTGTAAATGTGTGTGTGTGTGTGTTGGGAGTGTGCGACCGCTGCAAGTTGGGTTTGTGTTGTGTTTTGGTAATTGCTTCACACATTTCTACATCTATGCTAATTTACCAGCTGAAGCGAATGAGATTTTTGGCTTTGTCCACCAGTTTGACAATGAACATTTTTTGGATGAGTGTTTGTGGGTGGGTTAGGCAGATTGGCGATTCGAGTTGGAGTTGGAGTTGGGGCTTAATCGTCTCGGTTTCTGTGTATTGTGTAACTGTGCGAATGTTCACCACGCATTATTTTCATATGTCTGCCTGTCATTGGGAATGAATCTGCGGCAGTTATGTTCTGGAATTGCTTCTCTGGTTTTGTCTGTTGTGGCTTTTATCCGAAATTGCTTTTTTTTGTGGGGGGGTATCCACTTTCGCGAATTTTATTGTGTGTGACAGACACACACACACACACACGAGCACACACAGAAATAACAACAATGATTGTGTTCATTTTGCCAGAGGGGGTAATTTGGGGTCTGTAACTTCATTTTGAACATGCACAATCGCTCGGACAAGAAATAAAGTTCTACATTTTGGTGCTTATCCCATTTACACAGACTTAATAAAGGAGGCAGAGAAATGGCATAAATCGATTGTGAACACGAATTAGTTGTATATTTATGCTTCCTATATACACAAGAGATTTAAATATTTGAATATTAATTAAATTAATGCCACACATCTCATTTCAGATTTCAGTCTTAAGCTGCAACTCACAGCGATTTCAAACTGCTTAATATGGAATTGAAAATGTGTGCGAAGCTTAAAATTAATTGAATTAAATTCAAATATTCATTATGTAAAATTTTAGATTGTCTGCAAATCGAACTCATGACAATTATGGTAATTAAATTGTGGAAAACAAATCCCAATACCAGTTGGTAATTGAGACACTCAGAACTGTTTCAATTAAACAGACATTTGATTTGCCAAATGGGACAAGCCACAACTCTGTTATACATACTACTGAGGTCGAGAAACAAAGTGGGCCAAAAAAGGCACACCTGACTGGTATCAAATGCCACTGCATTGGTTATGATGAGCTCAGAGAGAGAGGGAGAGAGAGAGAGAGAGAGAGAGAGATGCAAATGGCGTTGAGGAGGGCAAATGGGTTGTGGTCTAGATGAAACATTGTGCGAGTGCAAAGTGCGTCAATCGAATTGAAATGAAGGCAGCAAGCAAAGGCAAGTGAAATGAAAATCATGCACAAAGCATAGAAAAGTTGCTGTAAAGGCAAAAAAAAGCGTCTGTTGGCCGCATTTGCCACATGCCATAGACACAGCCTACACCCTGCAACACCCTACAACACCAGGTAGGTAAGGTGTTATATACGTGCCCCATTCGATTTAATATGGCCCAAAAGAAAAGCAGGTCATATGGAAAACTTCCACAATTCGCTTGCATCTATTTCACATTCCGCTTTTTCCTTTCTTTCATTATGATTCTTTTTTAATGCAATTCCCAACGGCTCTGTTTTAGCATGTTGTTCAAATTCCAATAATAATCAGCTGGATTCCTTTGCGCTTTCATCAAAATACTGTAAAAGCATTTCAATCAAGTAATTTGAAGTGATTTTGACTTAATTCAATTCTTTTCTAACATTCTGTTAAGTCTTACGATAATTAATTTATTATTTCCTTCTAACAAAGTATTTTTTTAAGCTATTTTCTATATTTTCTAATTAATTGTACGTTCTCTAGATCTGGCAACTGTAATTGTACTTTAGACCTCAAATATGAATGTTCTGTTGTAAGTCAAACTGTAATAGCAAAAGCAATATCAAAGATCAAAGCTAATGCCATAGACGTATTGCTACTGTAGGCAACTCAAAGAGATACCGACATCAATTACATATATATATATTTTTACACGTATTTATAATGTGCCGCAACTTCAAAAGACCGCCAGCAACTTGAGCAGCTGATGCATCTTTAATAAGTGCCACGAGACTGCTTTACATATATACATACATATTTATGTGTGTATTTTAACATTTTGTTCAAGTTACACAATTCAATTGGGAGACTGAGTGGCAGAGTGGCAGAGCTGACCTTTCAGCAGAGTCATTGATAAATAGTATATACATAGTATATACTTATATACTGACCAAGTGGCTTCAGTTTCTCAAAGTCTTGAGATATCCACACAGTTTCATTTGCATGTTCATTGACATTGAAATGCGTTTCATGGTCCGTTCACTTCTTCACTCAGTTAATTGTTCGCATGTGCTCAAAAAGCGCATCAAATTTATATATATATAAATTGAACAAAAGAAGACGTAAGAAATAAATAAAGCTAGATATAATATAATTTCAGCATTTCGATTGCCAAAAATAGCTCAACATTGAATTGTTGACCTTGAATTGCTCCAATACACTTGCGTGGTATTATTATTTATTTAAGCTTCCAATTGAAAGCCAAACGATTCAATAAGCGGAAGCTTCTTCTTAAATATACATTTATTTTGTCTCCCTGTCTATCATTATTTTGGCATCTCGAGTGCTTTCAAGTCTTGCTATAAAATAATTGTGGTTTATTATGATAAGCTATTATGATGCGGAATCAAATCATGATGAATGTTGAATGTTAACTGAAGCTTTAGTTTCAAGCACATGATACATATAATCATATAAATAACATAACCGTCAAACGATTGTTCTTTAGAACCACATTTAAGAAAACAATATGATTAATATTATCTTCCTTCTTAAAACATTGCTTGGTTTGCAGCACAATAAATACTTAAATGATTTAATTAAAAATTGTTCAAATGTCTCTTTTAATTTTTGTTCTAAAATAAGTTTTTGCAGTGCTCTACTTTGACTTATCTTAAAAGTATATTTTCATTACGAGTTAATTGTGTCAATGAAACGGAAATGCAGTAACAAAAAAGAAAAACACTTAAGAACATTTTTTTTGCTATTTATATTTTTCTTCATATCTATATAATTCGCTGAGCTTTAATATTTTTACTTACTGTACTGTGTCTTGTTCATTGTTAAATAAGTCATTTACTTTCTTAATCAGCGATTTACTTATTATTTCTATTTTTTATAGTTTTTTTTTTTTCTTTTTGCTTTTTTTCTTATATGAGTACTATATAAACTTGCCTGAAAGTGTAGCAAAAAAGTCTCTGGATCTATAGCTACGCCGTCTGGGAATAACGTTTATACACAACTGGATGCTACTAGTCAAATCTCTATAATAAAAAAAAAAACCTGCCGAGCAATAAAACTGAACAACAATGAATAACAACTGAAAATACATTTTTAAATTCATGATAATCACTTGCATTTAATGAGAGTCTCGATGGGCTGCGGGGTCAGCTAATAGGGCAAAACCCATACAAAAAAAAAACTACATCTAATTATAGTCAATAAACACGACATCAGCTAACTGCAGTTTGTGTGTGTTACACAATCTTCACCTAAACAATCAATCTATACTAACTACAAAATAATCGCAGCTGCTGTGGCAACAGGTACAGCTTTGTGTATAATATATACATATACATATATATAGTATATAGAGTTTTAGATTTTATCGCAAATAACTGTCTGGCATGTTATCTGTGATATAACAAAATTATTTTACAATAGCTCAAGAATGTGATAAGTGAGCGTCTTGTGATTATCAACCCATCCCAGTAATCTTTATTTTTATTTATTAGAGAAACTTACCCACAACGTCAGCCGAACTAAATTTGCTTTTTTATTATGTAAGTCCCAAGAGGCTTTTGAGCAAACTTCCCCAGCTACTTTTGTACAAGATAATTCCCTTATAGATCACAGTAAAGAGTGCAACAGACTTTGCAGGTTGCTGAACTGTCTGAACTGAATGTTGTAATCAGACCAATTAGTAAAACTACGAGACGAGATAGCAGATAGAAGATGAAAAATGAAGTGCACACGAAGCGCCATTTAATGAACACATTAGCGTGATGCTAATGAAAAACACAAATTAGCTGTGCAGATGTAAGATTGTCGGGCGCAAAATGTATTTCACAGGTACATAAAAAAAACCACAGCCAATCAAAATAACAAAACAAATTTTTCAATTTACGCTTTGGCATGCTAATGAGCCATATTATGGCACAGATTCCTGGACAGACTCCCAAAAGAGCTTGACAAATTTAGAACAAGCTAATGAAGAACTGCACGAGTAGGCATTTCAAAAGTGGAGCAAATCAATTAGCAGGTGCGATGACGCTCAAAAACACAGTTATGTGCACTCAATTGAATGCTTTACCTACTTATAAAATCATGCGCAATTACGGTGTTGATATTATCACAGTGTAGCTAAGTAGTTTTGAGCGTGACTGCAAGCTACAATGAAAATATTTTGAAAATATATTATTTTTATATACACATCTATGTTAATACAACATTTACGACATTTGTCATCAAAACGTCATCATCACGAGAGCTGCGGTTCAGTTTTATTAGAAATATATTTCTAGGAAGCAATCGTTATGATGCGAACTAACCGCATTTGATAAGCTTCAAAAATGAAAATAACATGAAAAAAATCTGACACACGCTCAAGCTGCGGTTCAAGTGAATTATAAATATTTACGTAAATGAAACTATTTTATTTATTTCTAGGAAGTAATCGTTTCTATGCGAACTAACCGCATTTGATAAGCTTCAAATCTGGTCAATAAAGCATTTATTCTTCACAAATGCGCCTATTTAATGTACTTGTAATAGTTTCTGGGGACTGTAGACCAATTATTTAACTAAACAAAATATTATTGTATACTATACTCGATTCAAGACTTTAACTCTTTACCAGGTTTCTAAAGCGTTGGCTCGGCCCGCTTCTTTCCATTTAATTTTCATTGTTTTGATTGGAATTTCAAACATTTCCGGCTGGAAATTATACAGCTTTTTTTTGTTTCTTTAAAATAAATTTTTCATACCGCTTAAGCCTTCGTATCCCAATATTTGTTAAACTTTCATTAAAGCTTACCTGTAAATAAGAAAAAAAAAGTGAAATTTATTAAAACAAAAAATCGTAATTGATTAATAAATCCCTTAAGCTCTTATAAGCCATCACAAAGTGAGAAGTTTTAATTGACTACCAGCAATTGCTTTAAATACAATAATTATGATTAACTGTGTACATATTGAAAATGTTTACTGAAAGAAAATCTTCTCCAAATGCCTGTGCAACTATAAACTAACATAATTAGTTTTGCAGTCCAGAAACAAAATTCCGCCGGGAGCCGCAACTAATGAGAAATGTGGTCTGTAAATAGTTATATTAATAAGTTCTTACCCTTAATAACTTACGCATCCTCAACTATTTGCAGTCGAGTGCGGCTGTGAAGTGGGGCGAAGTGCACCAGGCTCATTCATTGAAATGAACCAACAACTTCAGAACAGCAACTACGAAATGCAAATGACAAATGGCAAATGGCAGCAAACACAAGTGAATCTCTTGGCGCATTAACAACAACAAACGTTAAACTGATCACATATGTTTAACTCAACTGGGAAATACCCAGATGTGTATATATAGTTAATAAAAGCAAATTGGCAATTATTTATTTAGGCTTTTAGCTTACAAGAACTTTTTTTAGATCATTCACTATCGAAAAATGTAATGAAAAATATTTTTTAATTAATTAATTAGTGATTGTATATATGAGCTCCTAAGTGTCCTATCCAAAATCACTCAAATAAAACATAATTGTACTTGATTTAAGCTGGAACTTTACTGTTTATTGCTCCCTATGAAACTTTATGTTAACTTTAAACTTAGGTGCACTTTCTACAAGCCGTTCATACCCGCAGGCTGCATTTTGGTGCCAGAATAATTATGAATGACTTGCATATTACAGCTTATACATGGAGTTAGATGGATTGCCATCGAGTGAACCCCTGTTGCTGCTTCAGATTTAGTTTCAGGTTCGTTTCATTTATTGACTCATGTTCCACTTGCAGATCTGGCTGTGGTCCTGCTTTTGACTAGTTTCAATTAAGCTAAGTGTAGCTGTGTGTAGGGAATGGGCGGTGCGCCTCATTATATTGTAGCTCTCAACGAATGTTAATTACGAAATTGACTTAACAAGTTAAACCATAACAACATCAATGATGAGCTTGCTGGAATACTATTTGATATTAGCCTTTTGGTTTCTGCTTTTTGGCCATTTGGCTAATAAGGCTCAACGACATGCATGTCTGGCTTAATTATGCAGATTTTAGCCGCATTTCAAGTAGATTTTTCGGTGCCAAACCCCTGATTTCTATAGACGAAAATGTAAAATTGTTTGTGTGTGGCTTTGCTACCTGTTTTTTTTTTTTTTTTGCCATCAATGAGATCTAATTACAAAAGTCATATACAAATTAGTCTAAAACCCGCCAACGGCTTGCTACCAGTATTTTCGATGGATGTGTGGTTTGGCCCAGCCCACAGTTCGCATTGTGTTCACTTTGCGCTCATTTACATTTAAATTAAATTCTTTTGTTTGCATTCTTGTTTTCTTAAAGTTTTCTTTTTCATGTTTTCTTATCAATTTATTTGCTTGGCGTTTAATTGCTTTTAATGTTTGTTTATTTGCAGTTTGTTGCCAGTTTCTTGTTTTTTTGTTTTCTGCGTTTTTACATTGCTATGACTCTGTTTTTTGGCTCTTATCATGAACCATTCAATTTACGCGTAGTTTAGTTTGCTTTCATTTTTTTGTTTGTTATTTGTTGTGTGCTTGTGCAACTTTTTTGAATGATATTCAAAAATGTACTTTACTTATTTGTTGTAGTTGTAGTTGCGTAATTAAAGTTATTTTTTTAAAATGCAGAGCGCATTCAAAAAGTTTTGCAAACAAAGTTGGAATTATTCTAGAATTACATAAGAAATATTGACATAGATAACGTACGAAATTGTTAACATTACAATATACATATATTATTGTTTTTTATAAAAAAACAAACTGCTTTTTCACTTTGTTTGTTGCTCATGTCGAGCTTGCTTAAGTAAGTATATATAAAGGTATATATAAAAGTATATACAAAAGTATATATAAAAGAGAGCAAAGCCACACAATTAATGAATATCAATTGACTTCACACGGCGATAAGCCATACAAAGGCCAGCCTTATCAATGCACAGACAGTTTCTGGGTTTATTTAAAAGTTCACATCTATATTCAAACACATTCATGTTATTAGCTGACCAGCTGACCAGCTGTTATCTTATCAGTCATATATTGATACTTGCTTATATGTGATTTCGTTTAATTCAAGCAGTTCGCGATTTAATTAAGACAGCTGACTAATGTTTATTTATAGTCTAGTCTAGTTAAAGTTGAGCACCATATGATTATGCTAAACGATCTGTTTAAACATAGCATCGGTGGTTCAGTGGTAGAATGCTCGCCTGCCACGCGGGCGGCCCGGGTTCGATTCCCGGCCGATGCAAAGAAATTTTTTTACATTGCATTGGAAATTATTATAAATGGTGAGTGATTATTATTATTTTTAATTTCTCAAATGTGTAATTCAAATTTATTCACAGTGATTGTTTGAATTACAAAAGGGAAAATGTTTTTACGATTCAAATCTAAACCTAGCTAGATTCAGATCTAAAGCAATATTGCAAATAATTCCGCCATTTTTCTCGCCAACGCACATTCTATTAATGGAAAAATAGCGCTGAACAATGCAGCTGTGGAAGTCTGATTGAAATATTATTTGGCAAAATAAATGGAATTAGCGTGTTTTCATTTGGCGCCCCAACGTAATCATAAGCCATTAAATATTTTGCCAAAGTTTTACCACAAGCAGTTTTTTGGGCAAACAATTATTTTTGACCAAATAATAATGCATAAAATATGGAATTTTGATTGTGGTTACGCTAAAGGGCCCCTCAACCATCAAAGCACATTGCAAAATGCAACAAATATGAAGTGAATTCCGTTGAAATTTGCTGAAATGAGTTTATTACACAGTTCTAATTTGCGGCCATTTAGATGGAAAACTTTTGCGAGGAATTATCCAACAAACGCAAAAATGTATGTAAAAACGTATGTAAAATCTAGTACACAAAAGTGGTCTCACATACAAAACCAACTATTGTCCACTTGTCATATGTGGCTCTAGCAAAAAATACATAAAGACAAATATCATCATAGTCTAAAGCAGCTACATACATACGTATTATATACGTATTTACGAATATATGTATACCTCCAACATAAAGCTTTTATGCAAATAGCTAATACACTCTCCCCTTTAGCCGATTTTACTCCATGGTATAACAAATAGAGTCAAGTGTTATTGTTATTATTGCCAGCGCTGGCTTATCACTGATTGCTCTCTAATTGCTTTTGGTGCGCTGACTCGTTTGCTTGTTCGCCCGAAAACTCTCGCAACTTGTTCAAAACGCTCCAGACAAGTCCCCAGACAAAACATTGATGTGCTCCAGCTCCCACCTTCTCCCACTCCTCTTCCGCCTCCTCGTCCTGTGCAACCATCATACGTAGTTGTAGTGACTCCTAAGCGATAACAAGTTATGAATGCTAACGCATGTGGGAATTTAACTGTTGCAGACCCAAATAAAAAAAGAGAGGAAATAAAAAAAAAAAAACTCCCAAGGGTGAAATTAATTTCACGTTGTCAACAACATTTTTGCATACGCAGACAGAGACACCAAAAACAGACAATCACAAAAAAAAAAAAGTTCATAAGTGAGTGGGAGATAGAGAAAGAGAGAAAGAGAGAAAGAGGGGGGGTGTGTTGCTATGTTGTCTTATTTGCATGTAAGGAGGGTGAAGGTTGCAACTTTTAATTAGAAACTCTTGAAGAGATCTCTAGGCGCTGTTGCTGTCTCTTGGTCGCTTTGTCTCTTGGCCTTTTGGTCAGGTTTGTTAATTTGCGTAATTGTTATTTATGTTGCTGGTTGGTTTTGTGGCCATTATCTCACTTTAACTGATAGTTTTATGCCCCTAACCCAGCGTGTAATGGGTCAAGTGAATGCTTAACAGCTTTTCAGTGTGCGTCTCCAAAGGTTGTGTGGCAAAAGTTACGCAAACTACAAAAGTTCAACTCACAATGCGTTCTTTCACTTGGAGGATGTGTGTGTGTGCATATAAAATTATCATTGGGGTAAGGGAAGGGGTGGGTGGTTGCCGTGTATTTGGAAAATGTATAAAGTTTCAATAGGTTTTTAAGCTGTTCACTAATTATGTTAACAAATAAGATCAAAGAAAGTTTGACTTTGGCAACAGGTTTTTTTTTTTCTTTTTAGAGTTTAAGTGATATGTAAGATTTCTGCTTTAAGAAAAACCTGAGAGTTTTTTAAAGTGGCACACAGTTTACTGAGTGTTGAAGAAATATTAGTGCAACAAAGCAAAAGCGCCAGTAAAACGCACACGAATGTCACACAAAAAACCAAGGTTAAAAAATATCATCAAAATGAAAAGCTAGCTGGAACAATATTAAGAAACCTTCCAAGCTCGCATACAGAAGTCAATGTACCAGAGTGCAGCGCATCCTCAAAAAAAAGAAACCCATTCTCATCCCAATTGAAAATCTATGCCAACAAGTTCCACACTAAATTCAAAGAATTTAACAACATGGCAAAAAGAAAAAGAAGAGAGAGAAGAAGAAGAACTTGTGGCACACGGCCCTGACCATAAACTAGACTATGAAATTCAGTGGAATGGCCGCAGCATTCACGACGGCAAATCTCAAAAATGTAACACACTTGTGCAGCAACAGACTCGGGCCATTCTGGTATTCTGGCGGTAGCCTTTAAATTTTAGAGCTGGATGTGTTTTAATTACGAAACTTTTGTGCTTGGCAAGTTGCATGTTGGCAGCGCAGCAGGCAACCGAGGCAAGGGACAGTACGCAAAGGATACATAAACCATAAGGTCCAAAAAGCACAAGGATGACCAAAAAATAGTCAGACGCTAGTTGTTCGGCACTTTATCGTTTTATTTATGAAAGCTTCGATGCTTCTAAGCGCCTCTCTCTTTCTGTTTTTGATAAACATCCCCGAAATTTTGTTGATTTTTATTTATTTATTTTTTTGCTGAAAGTCTACTTTGGAAGCAGAAGCTGGGCACATCAAACAATCATTAGCATCAAGAGCAGACGAGAAAGTTTCGCCATTGAAGCTATACCCAATGGGTTAACGTATATTTGGCACGTCCTAGCGCAAGGACGGGACACTCGAGCGGATCAAAAACGAAAAATAAACAAATAAAGGAGTTTGACTGGCAGATACTCTGTAGTCGCCTTTAAACATTTGATTGGAACAGGAAGATTTCCCATTCAGTTTTTATCTTATTCCAACTAAATGATTTACTAAATCCTTTTTCAATAATGCATTAAAAAAAAATTTAGAATTTGATTTATTTAAAAATATAATAATTAAATTAAATAATTAAATCAAGTTTCTGATAGACTAACTGTTTACTATATTTATGTATATATAACTGACACTACATTTATTTGTTTACTTTCAATATAAGTTTCGTAAACGTTTCACTGGCTCTTCATTGATATTGAATAAAAAATTAAAAATTAAATTAAAATTTTTTGTCATATACCCTTTATATAGAGTATAAAAACTTGTCAAGTGCTGCCTAAAAAGTTTCCTTTTAAAATCTGTCCAAATTTGATTGCTGGCTGGTCAAAGCATTTGTCACATTTCATCTTATTTTTTAATGAAGGACTCTTAATTAATCTTTAAGCTTTAGCTGCACTTTGAAATGGGATTTTGCTAATGTGCTTGGGGAACAGATTTTTCTTAACTTTCAGGGTCTTTTAGCTAATTAATATGGTATAAATACATATAATATAAATAGATATGTATAAATGTTATATAAATATGTTATATATATAGTTATATATAATTTTTTTCTTCTCTTTGAGCTGTTTTTTTTGTTTTTGTCAGAAAATATTTGATACAATTATTATATTTACATATTTTTCATTTATTATTTTTTTAAACGCTCGGAAAATCTGAGCACCCATTTTCAGCTGTTAAGCTCATTTTGCCTATTTGGCTTTTATTTGATAGCTGTAAACCGTTGATAGCCCTGATGTTGGTCGCATAGTTTTATATTGTTTATCGCACTGGTGGCAATTAAATTTGCATTACTTGGCTATTATTGCATTTCATTAGCAGCAATTAGAATCGTTATTCAAATATATAAAATACGGCGCAATTATTTATGCGCATTTCGCGATTGTTATTTGCTTTCTACCATGCGATACCATATCAATTTATATATATATAAATATATATATATATATATATATATATTTATATATATGTATATATATATATAAAGAATATATATGGAAGAAAAAAAACTGTTACTAATTGTGATTTAATTAGCATGCATATAATTATATATGATATTCATTGGCAGCCATAAAAATAATAAAAATTTTCATTTTGTGGCAATGAATATTAATTTTCCTAATTTAATTGCTAAATTATTCAGTTTATTGGGCAAACATTGAATTACAGACTTGATTAGATTGAATTTCATATATACAGTTTTTATGGTTTCAAAAATAATGAATTTTAAAATAGAAGTGGTTGCAATTTGCGGTCGGAGTTTAGATATTTTAATTTTATTGCTTTCATTTCATTGTTTCACACTATTATTCATGTAATGAACTGAAATGGTTTCCTTTCTGAATCTTAAGGAATTAAATGTTTTATATTTTTAATATTACGAAAACAACATATTTATACGAAATGTAAATTATAGTCTTACTAATGTATCTTACATTTATTCTCTAGAGGAAAAAGAAAAACCTTTTAATATTTAAGCCGTTCTTAACCATTTCCATTTCCATTTCCATTTCTTCGATTCTTTTCCATTCCCTTTTCAATTACATGACACTTTTTAGACAGGCAACTGGCCCATCTTCCACATCTCCTAAGTTGAGCGAAAATAAAAGAAAAATGGGTACAGCTCACTTGCATAAATCCTTATGAGCATTAATAATCATTAGTTCATGTATATCACATGGCACTCATTCTAGGAAAAACACACACTGCAGTTCATATGTCTCAAACTGTCCCAGCAGCTGCCTCTTACTAAATCCTTTTCTCTCTCTCTCTCTCTCTCTCTCTCACACACACTCTCGCTGTCTCTCTCAAGTCTCTAACTCTTTATTTTTGTATGTTGTTCCTTTGTTTCATTTGCTTTCGGCTTGTGCCATTCGTACAATTTGTCAAATTCACTCAACTGTATGACCAAGAAAAATAAAGTAAAGCAAAGTAGATGGCGAAATATGAGAGAGTAGCCCAAGATGAAGGCTAAGGCTTAAGCCTAGGCCAGTTTTTAGATGCGGGTCTACGGGCTACAGTTACAAACAGAAGCCCGTCAGCCAAGTAAACACAAAAAGTAAACATGAAATTGCACATTTTTCACATTTCGCACATAATTTTTGTTATTTTTTTTGCACGTTCCTTTTTTTTCTCGACAACATTAAACAATGAAATTAGGGTCATTTTTTTTTTTTTTGGTTTATTTTCCTGGAAGTGTGGGTGTGTGAAATATGTGTATTGTGGTTTCTGCTCGGGTTTTCTTTATTTGGGGAGATGGGTGGCAAAGAGAAACAACTCGCTTGTTATTCTTAACCCTTATCAAATACAGTTTTTTTTTTGCACCACTGATTTTAATATTATTTCACTTTTTACTCCACCAATCGTCGAGTGGCATTTATGTGCCGGAGCTTGAAGCTTTAGCTATTTCTAGTTCATCCCCCTGTGGTCTTTTTTTTTTTTTTCTACATTCGTTTAACACAATCACAACTCAGCAAACGATTTACAATGTTTGGCAAAGAGAGTGGAGAGTGTTCTGTACTGCTAATTTCCTCGAGCATAAAGCACAAAATAAATTCCTATTTAAATGTAATTTGAACATTTTCTCTGAACCTGCGAATTGGTCTGACATTTTCCGTTTTTCCTGCGACTTATCTCTGTGATCAGCCTCAAACCCCCGTCCCCCAAATGAGTCACAAGTGCACTTATTTATGTCAAAGTTTCAGTAAAAGTTTTTACGCTTACCGCTGTGAAGAGCACCTGGCGCAAAAGATTTCTCAACTCGTTGAACTCGACTGTTTCCCCTTTTCCTCCTCATCATTGGTTAATTAATACTAGAGCTCAGATAGAAGGCTCAACTGAGCTGGATATATATAGTAAATATATATCATTGGATACATATTTATGGGAATTGTCAGTTGAGCTGGCTACAACTTTTAGTTTGCATTTTGTTTGTGGCGTCATGATATAAGTTTATTCACTTTTTCTTGGATTGATTTCACTTGCGTGTGAAAGAAAGATCTCTTCTTCAAGGATTGTGGTTACACTCAGGAATCCTTACTTCGTATTATTAAAGATTTTATTGAGGGTTTATTGAACTATTGGAAACAGAATAAAATTTCCAGCACACATTATCCATTTCATTCAATCCTAGTAGCTTTAAAAGATGTGTAATTCTGAGTAAGCAGCCTGCACATTATATTTTAAATTTGAAAATTTTCAGCTAGTAGTCAAAAATATTTCAAATTATTGCCATTTAGAACCTAAAAACAGAGTAAGTCATTAAAGTCACAAGGATGCGTTAATCAGAATTATTCAAGCGAAAACCTCAATAATATTTCTAAGAGCTTTAATAAATATTTTAAGACCAAAGGCATATTTTGTCTACAGTCTACAGATAACTAAAATATTCTCATTTACATATTGGAACAATTTTGACCCTTGTATATCGACACTGTGTGCCCATTTGCAGCTTATTTCAAGTGCTAATCGATATGTTTATTGCGCATAAGCTAAAAAGAAAATGCAGCTGATAATTGAGTTGAGCTACCATAAATGTCACATGTTAATGATTCAACAGAATTCCCCTAAGCAGCCAGTCAGACATAGAGACAGAGGGAGAGTTTCTTACCATAACACAAACAAAAAGCGGGCCTCCAAAACCATGAGAATAAACAAACAAACAAACAAACAAACATTTCAATACCAAAGACAAACACACGCATACAGTTGTCGCCCTCTGCACCCAAATGAGAAATCTCAAAGAACAACAACAACAGCAAAACAGTTAAGTAAATAAATGGACAAAAGAAAATTACCGCCCTCCAGGCAGCTTTTAAAATCTCACAATCAGAGCAACAATTTAATAATAAGCGCAGCATTCTAGCAGAGAGGGGCGATTACAATTGCCTCGCTGGCTGACTAACTGTTTGTGGGAGGCTGTTTGGGGGCAGCAGCTGCTGCTGTTGCTGCTGTTGCTGCCAGAGACAAGTCCATGTACACAACGTTGTCATGTGAGCAACATTAATGTTGCGACACAGCCCGTTGAATGGCAAGTAAACTGCAGTTGCCATGCGGCATGAATGAGGCAAATACCCCGGGCAGGGCAACAAACTGCTGATGCACGTTGGCGAAAAAAAGTAGTGACGACTTTTCAACATTTTGATTTTGAATGTGTTTTCAAAAGAATGTTTTTGAACGTCAACGTATATTAGCCTTACACGATTATTTATCATTATTATTTTTTGAATACTGAATATATTAAAAAAAAATCGAATGAAGTTGTGCACATGAATGTAGCAGGCAGAAAGAAGACTCCATAAAGTATACATATTCGTGATCAGCATCAGTAGTAGATGATCGACGATCTTTGGGCACCAGCCGATTTCTGAGACTCAATTTTCAATTCCCTGGCTGTTGTGCCCGCTAGCAAACGAGCATTTGCATTTCCTACACGCATTTTCAATTTTCAACAAATTTGCACTTGTTATTTGCACTTCTTACTAGCTCTTGCCACTCCCCCCTCTCTCGCAATCGGCTGCAATTTGATCTGCTTGCTCTCGCACATATTCGTTTAGACACTAGTGTAAGGTTTTTACGTCATCATGAGCAATTGCTTGTGGGCACAGTGCGTACTGCTTGGGTTAATGTTCACTGTTTCTAGCACACATAAACACACACACACATACACGCCCGCTCACACATGCCCAGCTAGTTGAGTAAACAGCTGCAGCAGCCGCAACAGCAACAGCAACAGCATCACCATCATCATCATCAGCAGCAGCGGCAGCAGCAACAGCAGCAACATGAGCTGTTGCCCATCACCAGCAACATGATTACAAACATGCGCTTGGCATTGCGGCGACAGAGGCTGCTGCTGATGCTTTGCACCCGAAACACACACACAAACGCACACACACACAAGCGCATTGAAAGATACCAACACAAATGCAACCGCCACTTGTCTGACTGACATTAATAAATCGCTTTTATAGCATCAGCTCAGACTGCAGTGTCTGCCACTGAACTAGCTACATTTACACTATCTTTTACCCTCCCCCTCTCTCTCTCTCTCTCTCTCTCTCTTTCTCTCTCGCTTTATCATTGTGCATGAGTTGTTGTCCGCGTGTTTGTTCTAAGCTGAAGTCTGCCACATCGGGTACGCTTTATTAAATCCACATCACTGCTGGCGCCTGAACGCACAGTTCAATGAATTCGCTCTCTCAATCAAACCGCGTCTCGCTTTTCTTTTTTCTTTTTTTTTTAATACGCACGCAACAATTTTTTGTTTTTATTTTTTTGTTTTGGTTTTTTTTTTTTGTTGATTTGTTTACGTGCACCGCCAACACACACACACGCAACATTTTTGGTGGCCGCATTTTCAACAGTGGCGCACCATAAAACTGATGACACCACCAAAGGAAATGATCATGAGCCGTAGATTGTGATATGATGCCCGGCATGACGATATTAATGGATTAGGTTTTTTTTTTTATTTTTATTTCTTTCTGTGTGGGCTGGAAAACGATTTGTATGTGTTTCGTCTACAAAATGGGCAGCTGTGCTTGCACCTGTACAATAACAATAACAAAAGATTTTCTCCTGTGCTATTTCCTTAAATATTCAGTATAAATATCTATAAATTCAGTATATTTTAGGTTATAGGTTATATATTATAGGTTATATATAAAAATTTAAAAAACATTGAACTATTTGATTTAAATTTATTCTTGGATTTTAGAAACTCTCAATCGTGATCAATTTCCACTTATTTGTAACATTCACAAATCACTTTGACTTTGTTAAGCCATTTAAAATATATTGATATAAATAAAATAAAAATTTAATAAATAATTGCCAATTATTTAGTAAAAATATGAAGTAATCTCATAACTTTATATAACACACAGATAATTATTTCCTTTCTTTTAACTTTAAAAATTAAATGTCATTTATTTAGCTTGTGTTTTTCAATTAATTGTGTTCGTATCTTATCTCTCTAGAGCAAACGACATACAGCCAGCACAAACAGCATTATCAGACACTGTATCATCCATCAAGCTACTTCTATTAATATTAAATATAATAATATGCAAATAGCATGCAACAACAATCACATAATAATGTTCCAGTTGTGTTGCTGGGTGCTCACGACACTGAGCGACAACCGCAAGCTGACTTTATAAATATATACACACACATACTTTCACACACACACACACACACACAATATATATATATATATATATATATATTCACACAATCTCTTACTTACACACACACATTTCAGCACACTCTTTCATTTACACTGCCAAGACACAAGACTAGATCTTTAAGACACACTTGGGAGTTTTGGATTTCATGAATCTCGGCGGCGACGCCTTATTGTGTGGCATATATTAAATTGGGAATAGGCATTAACATTTAAATTTGTTTTCAATTTTGTCAAGCAAGAATTATTATGTAGATACGTATAAAATTAAGGAGAGTATGGGCAACAACTAAGTCTGCCACCTTCAGAGACAACAAACTCTCATCCGTGCTTATTATGCAAATCATTCCAAAAAGGGTTTGAGTTTGAGGCAGACCCTTCTAAACACATAAATCTGCCATTGTTATCGATTTGGGTTAACAATTGTTGTTCTTGTTGTTGTCATGTTTTGGGGCTTAAACGGTTGCTTAGTAGTTGTCAAGAATTTGTATGAAGTGAGAAATAACAATGTATTAAGTTTTCCCAATGATAAACACAACACGGAAACCATTCAATATGTAAAGAAAAAAGATAAACTATCGAGCGATTTAAGGAAAAGAAGAGTTGAGAACTGTTTGGAAGACAGTTTTGCATGAATTTAAATAAAAGAAAATATTTAATGATTAAAATGTGTGCAAAAGCAGAATCAAAATAATGTTACTAGTTTGCATAAAAAGTATATTTAAGAAATTAGGTTTCTCTTTCTTCTGTCTGGTTACATAAATGTTTCCAGTATTTCAAGTAATTATATGCAATTAATTTCCCACTCTGTCTGATTACATCAATGTTCCATACGCATCAGCTGTTTGATGAGCACATGTCATACAACAATATTAAAAACAAACAGATTTGTTCAACAAACTCTCAATTAAACTAAGCTTCCGCTGCTTGAATAAATATTGAGACAGCTGTGAAATGCTCTCGAGAGCGCTTCTTTTTCGCAAATCGTCGCTTGAAGCATATATGTATTTACATATTATTATATATAGTCTGTATATGTGTATGTACGTATATATGTATACACATTCCCCAACAGCTGTGGCGATTTCAACACAGCTGACTCACCGCATTTTGTTGTCTGTGTTCACACGTTTTTTGTTTGAAATTGAAATTCGACGAGCGCTTCTTGTGTTAATGAAATGAATCAAATACCAAACAAAATGTATATGTGCACATTTCGACGACAATTGGCGACGCAGGTTGTTCTTCTTTAAACAAAAAAAAAATAATAATATATAATATATATGTACACATAAATAACAACAAGAAAATCTGTGTCAAGTTCATTCTTGCAATTGTCGCTCGCTATCAAAATTCAAAGTGCGGTTAAATTAAATTTGTTTTTAGAGATTTTGTTATTTATTCAACTGATAGTGTTTGCAGAATTCTTTTCTGATTTTGTGTTTTTAACGGAAATAAATGTTTACTGTGTATTTTATCATACGGCTAACCTCAAAACCCAAAAAAGAACAAAAAAATACTTATTTATTTAGACTCACGTATTGAAAAATTGTGAATGAATGGAATAATTGTTGTTGTTGTTTTTTTGTTTTTTTTTTTTGTTGAAGGCGCGTGACTGTAGTTGAATCAACAGAACGTACGTACCTGCAAATACAATTGGAATATTGAATAAATAAATGTTAAGTGCTTGTTGACTAATATTTTTGTGTAAGTAAAAAAAAATATTTGCATAGTCTTGCAGAGTCTCTTCGTGAAATTTAAGCAGACATCTTTGATGTGACAAGCTCGTCAGCACATCAAAATTAGCCGAGTCGATATTATCATATCCATGTCAGTCAGTCCGTCTGTATCTATGCAAACTAGTCCCTAAAGTTTAAAGCTATCTTTGAATATATCCGACTGAAAGTAGTACAAAAGTCGGATTTAACCTGATTGGATCTCTATCAGAGGAGCGATCACTCCAAAGATGAGTTCTTCTATGAAAATCTTTTTTTATGATATGATATCCGAACGAAAAGTTCTCAATATGCATTATAATGTAACATTTTGACAACAAATCATTCATATCAGGTTGCGTTATCATAAATCTCCCATAATCAAGAAAGATGAGTTCTTCTTTTATTAGAAAGATGAGTTCTTCTTTGATTAGACAGATGAGTTTTTCTTTTATTACAAATGTGAGTTCTTCTTTTATTATAAGGATTTTTTAATTTATAGCGACATTTAGTTACGCTCCCATCTTTCTCCAGCTTTCAATCGCAAACACTTATAAAGAAACACATCTTCAAATACAAGAGTCATTAGTACAAAAGGCTTTAGAAAAGTTTTTGTCCAAAACCTTATTAGCCACTATCCGTAAACCACACCAATCTTGGCCAAAAGTCTCTTCCTATTGAGAAACCAAAAAGAGAGAAAATCTAATTGCAATTGAAAAATCAATTAAGGATTTGGTCCATTGTGCCAAATTTGACAGCAATTGCAAAAGAACATTGCTTAAAGTCAATGCTGGAAACTAATCAGCAGGAGGGCAAGCAGCGGCTGCAGTAAGGGGAATTTCATTGTTATGTGTACGACAATTGAAAAGTGTTGCAGCGGTGCACCAGTGCACCAGTGCAACTGTGCAAACGGTAAAATCAATTAAAACGTGTGCGAAAAGGAAGTCTGCGGGAAGGGTGGCGTGAAGCAGTAAGCTTACAACTGCAACAACATGAACTGCTGAAAAGGCCAGAATGAAACTGAAGCTAGGCAAAATGAAGCACATGCCAAATGCAAGGCACATTATGCGTCTGGTCTAGGACCAGATAGTTGGAATGCAATTGCTGCACGATACTGCTGCTGCTGTTGTTGCTGTTGCTGTTGCACTAACACGTCAGCACCACGTGCGTCCAGTAGGTGAGTGACCAGACCAGACATCAGCTTATATAAAGAAGGCATAAAATGCTTAACGGTCTAAGCATCAACAGTCTGTACAGCAGCCAAATACAAACTTGCAACGGTAGCCACAGTTATTAGTGCCACATATTGCAACGATGCGCACTGTTGGCAAAAACGGGCGGCAGTAAACAAGTTGAAAGCAACCGAGAAACACAGCTGAAAAGAACCTACTCTGCCACACAAGCACTGAGAGAATATTTATGGAAATTGCTAATAAAAATATTTTAAGACAAGAACTAAATGTTATTCAAAACTCAACACAAAAAATAAATATACAGAATTTTAGAGAAAAAAAAACTTCGAAAACAAAACAAGTTGTAGCGAAATTTTGAAGAAAGAAATTACACATTGAAATCTATATGCAAATTGCATTCTAGAATGGAAAACATAGAAAACCTAAATCTTCAACAGCTTGTAACATAATGCTTATAGTATTTTTTGCAGTGCATTAACATTATTTGTCTGCACATAAATTGGCCCTAAAGCCTTAAGCATAATGACCTTTTGCCTATTGTTCTTCAAACTGTATTTAATTACTAAGCCTTTTTGATTACTTTTGCTTTAATGGCACTTCAATCGTTTGCGTCATTAAACAGAAGAAAAAAAAAACAAAACAAATCAAAACCAAAAATTTAAATCAGTTTTAAGGTTGTGGGATATTTTCACGAATTCTTGTTGATTCTTACGCTGTTTTATGCTGCCATATTATGAATAATCACTTAATTGCTTTTCATAAGAGAGAGAGAGAGAGAGGAGTGAAAAAATAATCCAACTGTCAAGAGAATATTAAACTAACTAATTTAAGTACATATAGTTTAAAACCAAACAAAATAGCTGATAAAACGCTCGAGCTATTTACAAAAATGTGGGCACTTGACAAAAAAAAAAATTCATAGAACCAGTGAGCGTGTGTAAAGCACACACAACACACACATGCATACATACATACACACTCTGTAATTAAGTCAACACTTTAAAAGCAACCTTGCTGCAGCATTCGACACACAAAAAAAAAATGAAAAAACACTGGCGTAAACTAAAAAAAAAAAAACTAAAAAAAACCAACGCCCACATGAATTTAAACGGGAAAGTGGCCTGTGTGACAAAGGAGTCGGGCTCACAGTTACGCTCTACTAATTTCTAGTTTAATTATTTTGAATTTTGCACAAAGTAACCGCGACAGCGAAAACAACAACAACAACAAACATGCACTTGACAGGCAAATGTGCAATTCAAGTGCAGGCCAACAGCGAATGACGACATCAAAAGGTAGAGCGAAAGAGAGAGAAATAAATGTAGAGGGAGAGAGAGAGAGGGTGAGACGGAGAGAGAGAAAACTAGGCGGTTAAATAGTCCACATGCGCTTTAAATAATAACAAGCTCGCAATATAAAGTTAATACTGGGTTAGAAACTTGTATTTTAACACTTAAGTACATTATTGTTAAATATACTTAATTTAATAAAAAAAAAAAATATATATATATATATATTTATGTGAAACATATATTTAATGTATAAATAATCATAAAATTGTATAAATTCATAAAATGTATAATCTCAATTAGGTTAAAGCCCCTCGTTTGCACTTGCAACTTTTGATAGCTTTATGTTTGATAAATTAAAACAGAAAAAAACACAAATTTAATTTCAACTGCGTTAGCATGTTTATTAAGTTGTACGCAAATACGAGACTCAAAGCCACAATATGTTTTATATAATCGAGAACAGTACGACTGATTCAATTGCAGATAAGCAAAATATTATTCATAGAGCGAGAGCAGCCCAAAGAGAGATCTTTTAATGCTCTCGGCTGCAGTTGGCAATATAATTAACAGAGTTCGCTTAAGTACGAAAGAGTTGAAGTTCTTCGCAGACATATTAAGGATAAACAAGCTGTCACTAGAAGACTGGGAAATTATTCCTTGCTAAAAAATAGCGTAAAATAAAAAATATCAAGTTTGGAATCGCTAAATGAAGGAGTATTTTATAGTCAAAAGAATCCAAATTTATTTAAGGTCCTCATGATAAACTGGGATAAAACTACTACTATTATTTTGACCCCATGTAGTATTTGTCAGCCAAGAAAAGTAAGTGTGAAAACTTAACAGTACATTGTACATCATTTTCATAAATTTTTATTGCTCTAACTGTAGCAACTGTCCACGACGGAATCGAATTGACTCTGAATTATCGTTATTAAGTGAATTCACCAAGAAGTTTCTAACCAAATTATATACTTGGCCTCAGCGATAGAGGCATGCCTGGAAGATTGTGCTGAAATTTCATGAAATAAGCACAAACTTTACCTTTAAACACACAGATTTCGAATTTGAAATCAAGCTGTTGAAATTAAGAAATGTACCTCATCAATGCATTTAAGTATCGACTATGCAAAATAAGTATTGCATATCCTGGTTCTGGTTATAACTTTAAATCATTTAGCCGTAATTTAATGTGCAAACGTACCCGTAGTTCAGGTTAAATTTTTTAAAGGAATTTTTTGTGACCATAGCTAATTGTTGAAAACATGTTCATGTTTTTTTTCTCCTTTCACAAAAAGTGGTAACAGGAGTATGGCAAAATTGTTTGGAACTACAGTTTGAGGGTCCTCAACTACAACTACAAAGACCTTCACTTCAGGGTGGCCAGTATTAATGCAGTGCCACCAGTCAAAGGACGGGGCGAGAGTTGCGTGTACTGCGTGTGGCACATGTGGCACACAGACACACAAAACATACTTACACAGACTGGTTGTAGTAACAATCCAATTACCTTTAACTGCATCGCATGCGACATTACAAAAAGGGCGCCATCAGGTGTTACACACATAAACAAGTACAAAAACGCATGTTGTTGTGAGGGTGTGTGTATGTGTGTGTGTGTGTGTGTGTGTGTGTGTGTGCTTGTATCTGACATTCATGTATACATCGCAGTAAAATCAATTTATGTAATTGCATTTATTTTGCAACTTAAATTAATTAGAAACAGACATATAAAATGCTGCTAATGAGAAACAGTAAAACCTTTGATGAGCTGAGGAGACAACAATCCAATTAGCTGACAATTATGAATACGTGTTTAATAATTAATAATCTTATAATAAATTTGTGGACGAAAGACGAATGCAGTGTAGTGAAATTAACTCGACTCAATAATACTCTGTGCCCAGATCGCAAGCGCTTAAATATTTCAATATAATAATAATAATGATAAAGTATATGAATTAAGTTTTGTATTACATTTGATATTTAAAATACACATAATATCTTTAGCTCTTATAGGCAGACAGAAAGATTAGTTCCAATATTATTATTTTACCTATAATATTAACTATACTTTTCTTTTTTTGTATTTACACGTTTTCAATGGACTTAAACAAACATCGAATTTATCAATAAATTCAATGTGTAGGTGGTGTAGGTTATCTTATCGATACAACAATAAATTGAAGACAAAAATAACAGGTGCAATTGTGACGAGGTGACTCAGTGCAGCAGACACATACCTCAGTTGGCGTGTGTCACAGAGAGACAGCGACAGGAACCACTTCGAAGTACTCGAGACATAGGGGGGAGGGAGAGGGGTGTAAGGCAAAAAAAAAAAAAATAGCAACCCCAAGACGTAAACTTAATTTAGCCAAAGGGACTCCGGGCATAAGGAATCAGTTATTAAAAAGCCTCGAATGACACTGAATACAATAAAAATGCCAAGTAACAGCAATACCAACAACAATAACAACAATAAGAAGAGGAAGCGTGGCAGACACGTAAGCATCATTAATCAAATGTCCAGACAAGTGTAAAGTATAAGCCGGTTCTGGCCAGGCGCACGCACACAGGCAGGACCATCTACCGCTAGTGTAACCTACAGGAATTAAGTGTGTGCCACCCTCACACCCCCCCCCATTCGCTCGCCCCAAGACGGGGCAGTAACGCCAGCAACGTTTAAAGGCCTCGCACGCCTGACGCCTAGAACACGTTGCGCACCTAAAGTGGTTTGCCCCACTCGACAACAGACACTTGAGGCGCCCCACAGTCGGCCGGGTTTGACAATAAACATTGCGACGACGACGCACTTTGTCAACGCACAAGGATGGAGTAGCCGCGATTGCTGCCGGTGTAGCTCCTCGACATTTGCAGGACGCGCAAAAACCATCTGGATTCGCACTCTCCCTGTCTCTGTCTCTCCCACTATCTCTCCCTCTCTCTCTCTCTCTCTCTCTCTCTCTCTCTCTGACCAAATCTAATATTAAGCGTCTGTATAAACCGCATTGTTGACATGGATGACAGTGCTGACATTTTAGTTCCCAGGTGTGATTAATTTCGCTATTGTTGTTAGACGCCGTGTTTTGCTGTTGCCAGCTGCTCTTTTCTTTCAATTTTTTCTTTTTTCCTTATTTTTTTTTTTTTTTTGAACAAGCAGTGCGAAAATTTCTAATGGATTTTGCGGTATCTTTGCTCCGCTTAACGGGCGAACAAACCAAAATTAAACCCACCTGCAGTTGTTTGTGATTTTGAAATGTCACCAAAGCACAAAATTAAACGAAAGCCATCTGGCAAAAATTATAATCAGACTTTCCACATAAAACTCTTTAGTAATTAAACTGGAAAGTTAGTGAGTATTCCAAAGTTTTGAATGTGCTTAAGAGATTCGTCGAAAAGCTCAAAGTCCACCAAAATGACATTTAATTAAAAGGCAGAAATTAAATTACAAATTTAAAGTCAGAGAAGAAAATGGGGATATAATAAAATACATTTGGGTGTATTCAAATTTAAAATGCTCAAATATTAATTGTAAAGATTGGGGGCAATTTTAAGAAGAGATAATAATTAAGAAAAAAGAAGGCAAATCTCTGAAGGAGAAGAAGAAATTATAAAGCAAGTGAGAGCATAATTGCATCTATTAACAATAAAATTCATTTATATGATAAAATCAGCACAAGTGCACTCAAAAAAATTACGAATTTCCACTCAGCGCGCCGAATGGATTTTTAAGTCCAAAAGCAAAACGAAGTAAATTGTTTATAAAATCAAACGCAATACTCAGCTAAGCTGTGTTATCGCATGTGAAGACTTTAGAGAAAAAAAAAAATAAAATAAAGTGGCGCCAATAAAAGCTGATAGGCACAAGTGTTAGATCAACAATGAAACTTGATAAACAAAACAAAAACAAAAAATACAAGTTACAAACCAATACAAAAATACGTCTGTATGTAGTTTTGAATGTGCATGTGAGGAAATCAATCTGTAAAACAGACAAATGTATTTATTTACTCATCAAACGAGACACAAATCATGTCAAGGCTTTCTCACTAAACGATTAACGAGAGAGTGAGATGGATATATATATAGAGAGAGAGAGAGAGAGCGAAAAAAATAACGAGTTGTAGCATTCCATTCGAGCCCAGTTATCTGGACGATCAATGTTTGTGTTTAGATCACATCCGAACTCATCATTTATTCAGTTTAAAAAAGGCCTTAAATTTTTTTTCACTATCAATTTGTATTTGCCACTGTAAAGATTTACTTGACTCTCAAAATGTATTTAACAAATATTTGAAATAAATTTTTGAAGAGCAAGGTACCTAAAAAGAAATAGGAAATGGAAACTTTGTGAGTGCATTGCAACTGCAACCTGCAACATGCTGTTGTTGCTGCCGCTTTGCAGTTCACTCACAAAAGGGCAAACGAAATCAAGTTGAGAGCAAAAATAAATAATGAATTATATTTAATATAATCTTAAAATTTCGGAATTGCGTACATTTTATTTTTGCCAAAACTTGTGCAACATAAAATAATCAAATATTTAAAGTTGGCATTGGAGAACGGAAATGCAATTCAAAACAATATTTGTTGTTTTGTGTAAATGGGCAAAATGTTAGCCAAAGGAAATAAGTAAATATCTGAGTCTGCAGAGTTGTATTATTAAATATTGGATTGTTAAAGAATTTTGCAATTGTATCCCCAAACAAAGATTTTAAAGAACCAAAAGAACAGAACGCAAAATTGTATAATAAATTTTATTTATTTGTTTGAACATTTAAATTCATTCAATTTTCGAATAAAATAACATTTCAAACATTTGTAGACCTTCATCATTTACCCAATAAATGAGCATATATGTAAACTGTCTCCATCTCTCTCTCTCTCCTCAAATGCCAATTACTTTAGTTGGCCTCATAAAATCAAAGAGATTTTCACGCAATTTGCCACATAATGCCAACAAAGAATTGTAGAATACTTTGAGGCGCCTCGTAAGCAGATCCATATCCATAAAACTTTCAGTCAAGAAAATGTCGCTCATTACGCACGTCACAATCCAATTTGTTGTCACATCTTGACGAACATAAAAAATCCAAAAAAAAGGAACAGAAAAAAAAAAAAGAAAAACGGAAAACGGAAAGCCGAAAACGAAAAGAAAATCAAAGTGCGTTGTGGGACACGCAATTTCAAAAGATTAAATTCCGCACATTACATTAAATAGCAAGAGCTCTCCTTTTTATTATTATACTCCATATGCTCCAAGGCAAATGCCAGCTGCATCTTTGTGGGGTCAGATCTACTGACCGGTTCATCTTTAGCACATAGCACAAAATAACATTGGCAGCCAAAAAGTTTCGACATGATAATAAAAATTTCACGAGTCGCCGTCTAAACGACCCCAAGCAGCCAAAGGGGGGTAAGAAAGAAGTAGAAGAAGTTGGCATTATATTAAAGCTGCTTAAAATCATGATTACATTACATACATGTGGCGGGCCTGACAATGCCAAGACTGTCATCTGAAATATCAGCTCTATACTTATATCAACAACAACAGCAACTGGAGGAAGAGGATCAGAAAATCGCCAGATTATGTGTGACATGTTGCCAAAATAACAATGAAAATTTGATATAAATGTGGACCAGGTCGACACAGACATACTCTAACAAATTTGCAACAAAAATGACATTTTCAATCATTTGTGCTTCGGCGATATCTGAATTATATTCGAATAAGCAAATAACAAAATAAGCTGCCAAGTATTCAAACGATATAAAATCATATAGCATTAATAACTCCAAACTTTTTTACCAATAATCATTATAGATCGACAGATAAAGGATTTAGCTTGTTATACTTAGAGCACATAAATACCAATTTGTTATTATCATATTTATAATGCAAATGTGGGTAGTATGAATAATAAAACTGATTTCGCTGATTACATATCTATACAAATCTATTACAGCATTGAGCTAAAAAATATTGTATAGATGACAGATTCGTAATATCCTTGTGAATCATCAGGCGAACCCAATGATTTTTACTGCCCTTTTTGGGCTATTTTCGTTTGCTGCGCTGCGTTTGTCAATAAATGAGTTCGTTGGCTAAAAATAAAAATATAATAAATAAACTAAATGACCTCGTGGAGAGTATTGTGCTCGGACATCGGCGAAAAGTCGCTAAAGTCTAAGACATTATTGGTTTAATATTGTCAACCTTTTTCTTTGTTTTGTTTTGTTTGTCTTGATTTTTTTTTTTGTTTTCTTTTCTTTTTAGCATCATCAAGTATTGGCTAACACAATGTATTTTAGAGACAAACATATCAATATATATATGTTTTATATACATACGTTATTATAAGCACTACAACGCTACAGCTTGTTGGCTTAACGTATTTCTTTACGCTAGCCCAGTTATCGCATTTATTATGCCAATCCAACATTGGTTGCTGGTTGTTGTTGCTATATATTCGCATATATGCGAAAGTTAAATTGCGTAGAAATTCAAGGCGCGTCGTCATCTTTGGTTTGCCGTTAATCTTAAGTATATATAGTTATTTTATGATGTGCATGTTGTTGCTATTTATTTTATTATACACTCGTGACAACGGTTTTGTTTCTCATACTTTTTTTTTTTTTTTTTTTTGCTCCCTTGGGATTGTCTTGAGGATTTTGGACGGTTATTAGTCTGGCTAGAGAGTCGTCGGTTAGTCTGCTGCCTGTGCTGTGAATAAATTTGTGCGGATTGCCCATAAATTACATTATTCGGTTTTGCTTGTTTATTTGATTTGCCCAAATTAGTGAAGATCTTTAAAATGTAACGAAAAAGAAGCAAAACTCGTTATTGCTCTTGCATATTAAACGGTTTTTTTTTTTTTTGCGACTGGCATCCCTACTTAAAGGATTTTGTAGTTGTTTTATGTTTATAAATTAATTTTAAGAGTGATTTTGCGATTCTGATTGGGATTTGGTTTAAGTTATAGCATGCTTAGAATTGTTAACGAGCAGATGGCGAAACGCAATCAAAGCACGTTGACAAGCAACTTATTTATCTTGGGTCTTTCTTTAGATGCATCTTTTGAACTGGTTTCTTTTTTCTTTCCTTTTTTAACGCTTAAGGGATAGAACAGTATAATTGAAAATGAAGTGAATAAATTTAAAAAAAAAACAATAATTATTATGATTTACTCGAGAGAACTCGACTAGAAGATACTCCAAACTCATTCGCCACCAATCAACTAATACGCTGAAAACGCCTTTTTATTGTTATCGGTAATTGATCTTTCATGATAATCGGGAAACGAGAAAAACTTGTTCTGAAATTGAAAGACCTTCCATTTCCCTTCTTAAGTCTTTAGAACTGCCACAATCATACCGACATACTTTCTGCAGTCAAGTTTGCTTACTTCTGCATGCACAACTTCATTATACAATTTACAGCACCCTTTGAAAGGCTTTAAGGTATAAAAATGTTAAATATTTAAGACAATCGATACAATAAATGTCATCACTATCACTGATTTTGCAATTATAAATGTACGTCTGTCATGCCTTGTCCCTGCCATTAGTCACAATTGATCTGAACTGCAGATGTGCATGTAATTAGCATGAGAAGCAAATCACATGCCACCTACCCCTATTTGTAAGACACACACACACACACACACAGCACGTTAGAGGGGGCACTAAATAAGAGAGACAAACGATTTGATGAAGTACTCCAATACGCCGTGAAAAGTTCAAGACAAACCAAAATAAAATCGTAAACTAAAATCCATCCACACGCACAAAACCCGCACAAATTGTTGATTCCAAGTCGAATCCGAGTTCCGCTCACTCTACCAACAATTGTAGTAGTGGCAAATTGTGCGCTGAGTTTTCTTTTTGGCACGCAAAATCCTTAATTACATCCGTTTGCAGTCGGCGCGTGTATCCGGGCCGGGCGTAGTCGCTAGGGAAAACCCAGTGGAAGACCGCAGTAAGCCAACCAACCAACCAACGAAACAACACCTTGGATAAGTGAACAGCCAGTTGGCATCCAGTCACGTTGCCAGACATTCAACCACATAAATTCACACCCTCGTCCGATCCCAACCCCCCTGGAATTGACAACAACGACAACCATTGCTGGTGACCAGCTGTTCACAGTTTTTCAATAGTTTTCCACAGTCTTCTTTCTATCGCATTTTTCGCACGTATTGTATGGGACATTGAGTGGCTGCTGTCATCTCCGACTAGAGTTGAGAATCGAAGCCAACCCTCTCCATATCCCACATCTCACATCTCTGTCCACACACCCTGTGCCAGTTTCGTCACCTTGTACTCTTTGCTGGTCATCGTATTTCATGTCGAGGGTGGGAAATGGGAAATGGGAAATGAGGTTGCTGCACTCGACCTGCTGATGTCAACTACCCACATGGGCCATATATTTGATTATAATGCTACGCCTCCCCGACCGACTAACTTTATATAATTAAATTGCTTAATTAGAATGCACCCGTGCTTGTGGCTGGAAATTGTTTTCTAGCACTCCTCATACAGCTGATAACTAGTCGATCGGCCTTTGGCTAGGTTTCATCAATATCAATGCCATTGTTATCAAAATCGATAGTTAATTGAATTTCCTGATATCTAAATGACATTTTGATGTATTTATTTTATGGGTCGTGGCCTGCTACACACGAGTATTGTTGTAAATGTCAGAAGTATTCCAAAAAAGATTCAACAAAAAAGTGTATTTTCTTGTTGCAACAACATACATAAAAAAAATCTAATTGATTTTCATGGGGAATGCGAAATTTATCGTAGTCTATAGCAAAACTAGATTTAAATTTGATTTTTCCATAACTGATATTTATTTCTGAACTCTAATATTTATTCAATTTTTATACAGTTTCTCTCAATGAATAATTTTTGATTGCGTGACACCCAAAATAAATTTTCGGTTTCAATGGATTTGATGACAGCAAATGTGAATAACTATTATATTATAATTATGATACTGGCATCAAATTGAGCCAGTACTTTTATAATAATTACTACAATAATTATAAATGTACAATAATTTGCAATGTGTTAAGTTCCCATTAATATTCATAACAAGCGCTAATTTAACGAATTGTTTATCTCTTGACTGGGCTTAAGCCGCAGTTTGACCAAACAAATTAACAAATTATATAAATACACAAATCAGTACGAGCCAAAAAAAAAAATGTTATATGGCAATAATAATGCATTTACAATTAAAAATGCAAATTGAAACAAACGCATTAGTTTCAATGTGCTTATTTGCCATTTAATTGATTAATGAACAAACGCGCATAAGTATAACAAACAATAGGAAAAATAAAACTAGTTTTCCAGTTTGAAATTGGAAGTCAATTAATTAATTTAAAACGGGAGCAAAACTTATGCATAGCAACAAGCCCGAATAAAAAACAAGCTATAAAAAAAAAACTAAAAAAGCCACATAAATAAATTAAGCGACGACCCGCAATGAACCCGCTCAACGACCCCATCGCGACCCCTTTGATACAATTTACAGGCGAGCGGAGAGACGACAGTCTCACAACTCTGGCTGACCAAACCACCCAACCCACCCCGCCACACACCACCCTACCCCCACTAGAAAAACTTACAAAATTTGGGGGCGGGGCGTAAAGTTGCCGACGGCTGTTGATGTTTTCATAAAACCTAATAAAGCTTTCATTAAAAATTTTTTGTTGGTGTTCCAACTTTATTTTGACTTGTGCATATTAATAATGTGGCAAGGAAATGTGGCAGACGCAAAACCATTCCCCCATCCCACTCAGAAGGCAATGCTGTTCATAATTATAATGCAAATTATGATGATGCTCATCTCTAAAGTCCAAAAACAGGAAATGTTTTCATGTTATATACATTTGTCTATTTGTTTTCGTATTTTCTCTCCAGCTTTGTAAATAGAAGCAATGATTTTGTTTTGGCAGAGTTTCCAACGCAGTTTTTAAATGTTTTCCATTTGTTAATCTCCCATCATTGTCAGAGTGCCTAGCTTTCGACGTATTTGATAATTGCAAATGCCAAGTGCATTATTTCCCAGACAAATACTTTTAATGAGCTGACAACAACAATTTGAATTTCAAATTATTTTACATATCAAACGATTTGTATTCGGTGTGCTTGCTTTATAGTTAATTGCGATTTGTGGTCTGAGTATAATAATATGCTGTAATGTAACTAATCACAAATTAGTAAGTCACGTTATTTCCAAGTAACTGCAATTTTATACGATTTTTGATTGAGAGACAAGGCATGTGATTACAAGCGGGAATAAAACCAGTTTTAATGAATTGAATATTCTCGATGGGCTTTCTAGATCTGCAATACCCTAGAATAATAAAAACATTTATGATTTATATAATATATTTTTTATGAGACAACTTCGTCCGCTTAATCTATATATATATCATTGTTTTTATGTTGCTTGATAGAAATCGAGCTGCTATATATAAAACCTTCCAGTGCAATAATCGTTCGAAAGCTAATTATTGTGTATGAGAAACTTTTTCGATTATACCAATTAATACAAAGGAAACGTACTATAATACTTCTCATAAAAAACGTCAACCACGGACTACTATTTCATACAGCTTTTAAGGGAACAATCGGTCAAGTATTTATAATTTAAATAGCAATTGCAATTTCAGCATGTTGACTTCGACCTGCAAGTATATGTTATATTCGGAGTTTCTTACTTAATTGCCGTAATTTTCCAACAATTATTCCGTTCACGGTTATGCATTTTTCACTACTCCTAATTGCATTAGTTAACCTGAGTTATTCGCTTGCTGGTTTTTGGTTATCTGTCAAATTTATTGGTGTTTTGACCTTCGCCTTGCTAACATGTCTAACAAGAGAACAGAATGAATTACAACCGCCGGCCAAGTATGATATTAAAATTTGACATGGTTCATGAAACTGGTTTTTTTTTTTGGTTGGGGGGGCTCTGCTTACTTGAACCAATGTTTATTACTTATATTTTTCACATGAGATGCGGTTACTTAGCGGTCATGTGTTAATTGCTGCTGTTCGATCTTTTAAAGTGGATTCGCCGGCAGACAACAACCGGTGTATGTTAATATTTATCGATTGCATTACTATACGAAACGACCCCAATGAAAGTTCAATGGCATCGCTCGCATTTTGACAGAGAACACATATTCAAATAAAAAAAAATCAAGTTGTTGTTAAATTTGACACGTATTGAAAGGAGCATGAATATATATATGTATACGTATATGTGTATATGATATATGTATACATAAATATGTCATCTTCGTTTTTTCATAAATAAAAGCACATTTCAGCGTCTTAATGACTGCTGGCTGAGCTGAACTGAGGCTGCTGATGATGATGATTTGTTTTGTTGAGATTTCTGATGATTATGCAGTTTTGGTTTTCATTTCTTTTATTTTTTTATCCACTGTCGCAAATCGCATGTAAAGAGGCATAAATGAAGTTGGCTGTGGGTGGATGAATGTCCGCACAGAGCATCTTGAAACCAAGTAGTACAAATATCATTTACAGCTTTTGACCTACTTTTATTTTGAGCCACAGCCAGCGGCAACTTCAGCGACGTGTGAGCATCTTTTTTTTCTTCATTTTTTTTTTCTCTTCCTTTTTTCTTTTTTTTTTTTTTTGCTGTGCCTATGAATAGTAAAAGTGAATGAGTTTTTGCTCCTTCTACTTTGGCAGTATGCTGCCTGCAGGCATTCGCGAGACTCGGGCTTGCAACTTTATTTTTTATGATGTTGCCCCTTGTGGCAGAGCGCGCGTCTGTCGTCGTGGCTATTAAATTTCAATTATTGTTACATTTCTCACACACTGCAGCAGTCGCAGTCGCGAGCTGGCGTTGACAGCCATATGAAAGAAGAAAAAAATGGCAATGGGAAACGGAAAATGCGGGGAAATGGGGCAAGTGCCGTTTTGTTTAGCAGTGCCATCAAGTTTACATACATTCATTGATGGATATTATTACACACACCCACTCACTCAGCCTACTTTCGCGCTCCGCCTGCCTCCCTTTTATTATTTGTTGCTGCTGCATGCAGCATGTCGGTTTGCTGCACTCTTTTTGGGACAGTCAAAATGCCTTTGCGTCAGTTGCAAATCAGTTTAGCACGCTGCAAATTCGAGAAAGATGCACGAACCGGTGCTTATTTGTTGCAAAGCAATTATCGATTTGCCGCAAAACTATAGTTGGTACTCTAACTACGAACTATTTCCAATTATCGCTTTAAATGCTAATTCCTTCAAACAGTTGATAAAGAGTTGGCCATTTTTTTTTTAGATCACTTAACATAAAACGTTGCATCTACTTTTGACTAGAATTGAGAGTAGACCTTTCTAGAAACGCTTCTTGAAAAAAATTAAATGAGAGCGTTGCGGATGGGTGTAACCGAATAATGAATACTCTGATATCAAATTATTACATTATTTATTATTATTATTTAATTACCTCAACTCTATAAGTGTAGAAGATGCAGGATTTCGTGATTTTTAGCGGCGTGAGTAGGCGTTGCAAACAATTTGTATTTTTAGAAGGGTGGCTGAGACTGGTTGGGGTTGTCGTAGATGAGAAATATGTACTTATATATACACATATACATATATGTATTTATTGTTTCTCGTATAAATATACATATTCAAGTACTTCACCAACAATCCACACTCCAAATTTGATAACTCAAACTTGCAAATTATGAGAATTAAAATATTTTATCGATTGGAATTGATCGTTGTTATCGATTTCTCTCTGACGCGGCCTAGACAATTATATATTCCGAATTTCAAACCTCTCTAGGGTGTCAAAGAAAGGCGGACAGACAGCATCACCGACAATATACTCTTCCACCTTAGATATCAGACTTAATGAAAACAATACAATCTTAAAATATTCTATACAAAAAAAAAAAAAGATATCTAGAAATTAAAAGCATATTATAACAACGACTTTCTAATGCCATTTGATAGATTATCGACAACAGCTAAGGCCAAACAACCAAATGCTGTTAAGCAACTTTTTGTGATTGAACTGGTAACATGGCCCAGGCCATTGGCTTATTAAAACCATCGAAAATCAAAGAATAAAAAGCTGCTGTGGTAACATCAGCAACAACAACAATATAGCCAACACTTCAATGGCATTTTAATTGCAAAACTTTAACGACAACAATACCAAAATGAACAACAACAACAACAAACACTAAGAGCCAAGCAATTGCCATTCACTGACCGGCAGACCGTCTATTTCCGTTTTGAGCCAAGTTTTTTGCTGGCTGCCTCAACTTCTACTTGGTCTTGCAATTGATTTGCAGTGTAGAGATAAGTCAATATTTTATTGTTTTATTGGCAGCGTTAAAGTACAAAAAGCTGAGCTTGGCTCACATTTATTGTTACGCCACTCGAGCGACTTGTTCTTGCCTTCATAGTTCTCTATATATATATATAGTTTTTTGTTGTAAACCGATCGAGCGTAAAAAGGTGAAGTCAGCCAAAGCCAAAGCAGTTAACCTATAAAGCGTATACTACTGCCATCATTTATATGCATGTAGATAAACATATATATATATATATATATATATATATATATACTATGTACAACATATACATAGTCATAGTCGTATACAAATAAAAGCAGCATCGTCAGAAGTCCCAAAGACGAAATGCAACTGAAAACTTGCTGACATTTTGGTTTTCAGCCAGTTGTCGACGACGATGCAGTGATTTTGATTTTAGTTCTGCTTTTTATTACTTTTATTTTTCTTCTGTGTCCACCATATCGGTTCGGCTAAAGAAGTGGAAAACGTTTCGGAAATGAATGGCCAAAATCATTTGCAGTTTTCATGTCATTTTTGTGGTCGATTGGTGAACAGCAAAGCAATAAGATCTGGTTAAACAGTTATAATGCTGGAAAAAATGTCTGGCTTTTCATTAAACTGAATTCTTCATAAAACAAACCTTAGCTTAAATAATTCCTTTAAATATGTATTTCTGACAATCAAACTTTCTATATTAAACAAATAATTATTTAACTTTTTGACTTCAGTTACAATCAATCTGTATATATATTCAATTTAATTTCCAAATACATATTTTTTAAATAAAGAAAACATATCTTAGTTCGTTTTTATCCGTGCCATTGCATTCTGTTCAACTAAGCATATAAAGTATCTTCAATTCAATATTCCCCATCAAATTCTCGTCTTTTTCACCTTAACAACTTATACGATAACTCAAATCTTCATCAAAGTTAAGATTCTATATTATAAATATATGGTTTAACTTTTTGACTTCAATTGCAATCATTCCATCTTTCATGTTCATTTGGAAATTCTTTTTTTTCTTAGTTAAGAAGTCATTTCTCATTTAGTTCTTTGCCTGTCACTTTGCCAATTTGTTTGAATGAGTATAAGGAGTATCTTCAAGTCAATAATCCCATATGATTCTTAACTTTAACTACTCGTGTTTTTGGTATGCCAAACGCTATAATAACACCTGTGAATGCAGTTTTCTGTAACTCCTTTTACTTTTACTATAATAACAGCTGTGAGTGCATTTTTTTGTAACTCATTTTACTCATTATCTCCATCACCATAATCATTGGGCTGCATTTTATGAACGCTTTAAAGCATTCAGCAACAAAAAGGATGAAATAACATTAAAGCTTAAGTCGAAGATCCACAAACCAACAATTTGTAAAAGAAAAAAAAACACTCGAAACTTCTAAGAAATGCAAATATTTACCCAGTCCTGGCCACAAAAAAAAAAAGCTTAAGTAGTGCTGCAGCTGTCCAAAAGGAAAATGGTTTGCTCACCTGCAAAGAAAACCGAAAAAAAAATGAGTAAAAAATATCACAAATTATGCCGGTCGTATAATTTAATAATGTAATTGAATAGAATTGAGGTGCAGGCAAAACTGGGTTGCCTAATTAGTAAGTACGTAAAGCGAAGAGATCGGCGCGAAGACTTTCCTGGAAACCAAAATAAAAGGCCAACACCAACAAAAGACAAAAATAACACACTCAACTAATTAGTTTAAACAGACGAGCTGAGTGTTGCAGTTGAAGTTGAAGTTCGAGTTGAATTGCGACTGAGATGAAAGATTTGGATTGGAGTCTGGGCTCGTGTGGCTGCGAAAACGATCGGGGTTCAGCTTATCGCGAACATGTAATTTAACTAAATATGGATGCATGAATAAATTCAATGGCATAATGAAGATAAACGCACTAAACCAAGAACCAAGACGTTGCCACTAACAAAGAGCCCAAGCCATAACAAACCGAAGAGCTGAAAATAAAATATGCTAATCGGCCAAATACCCTGTATAAGCCTGCAGAAAAGTATAAAAAATAATAATAATAATACAATTCTTAAAAGTCAATTAATAAAAGCAAATAATTATAAAATAATATTCAAGATTCATGCTCATTTTAAGCTTTGTTGATTTTCTAGCTAAAAGCTTTACATGTGCTTCTTTTCTCAACAGATTAATCACATATGGATTAATCTTAGCTAATCTTAGCCGGCAAAATTGCATTAGAATAAAATTCGTATAGCCCACACTATAATTAAATTCAACAAAATCCTCTATTTTTTATATATAAAAAAAAGTTTTAATCTCAAGTTAGATTTGTTGATGCTCCGGCATAAAGCTTTCAATGTGTTTTGCAAAGTTCAAACCGCTTGTAGCCGCTTTGCTCATCTGATTTATCAAATATGTTGCAATAGCAAAAATAGAGTTAGTGTATACCCGGCTAGAGTTCAGTTCAGCTCCAGGGTACATAAATAACAATAACAACAACAAACGTGGCATGCAGCAGATTATCGTGGAACGCAGAAGACGCCGAAGCAACTGGCGGCGGCAACTTTTGGCCACGACAAGCTCATTTGAGCTGGAAATCCAAACAAAGGCATATTTAAATGTTTGGCAACATTTTGCGCGCAGAAGAAGTAGAAGTAGAAGGAGCACAATGAGGAAGAGGAGCTGAAGAAGGACAACACGCAACAGCGGGAGCTACATTGACGGGTGTGTGTGTATGTGTGTGTGTGTGTGTGTGTGTGTGTGTGTGTGTGTGTGTGTGTGTGTGTGTGTTGCTGCCAACTCCTTTTCGCTGTTAATTTGCCAAACAATTGGCAGATAGCCAAGGCGAGCGAGTACCGACCCTAAAACCAAAAAAGCAACTAACAAGTCAACCAAAACATAGCTAGACGGAATGACGACGCGCCCCAAGGCTCTGCCCATTGTTGCAATTGTTGTTGTTGCTGTTGCTGCTGCTGCTTCTGCTGTTGATGTTGCGGTTCTTGTTGCAGTTGCATATTTTGGCGTGCACGTTTTGCTTGTTGACTGTTGTTGTTGTAGGCAACAAATATGCCAGGCAGCTCAAGCAGCCCAAGCAGCCCAAGCAGCTCTCAAGACCAAAAACAAAATAAACAAAAAAAAAAAACGAGTTGCGCCACGTTCCGCAGAATAACAAACATCGAGCAGCGCCAACCAACACACAACTCCAAAACTGCAAAACTTGATTTACAATAAAAACAAAAACAAGCCAAAAAAAATGCTAAACTATGCTGCAAAGTCGAAGTTTCAATGCTCTTAGTGCCAACCCCAAAAGCCTAGTTTAATAATCTCACCACGAAAGTTGAACTTGTTTTGCATCCTTTTGAATGTTAACAAGTTGTTTGGTTTTGCTTTTGAACTAGCAAAAAAAAAAAAACTAAAACCAAAGAATATTTAGAAAAAAATGTCCGTAAAAGAATTATCTTGTGGATTGAGTTACCTTAAGAAAATATTAAATTTTGCTTATAAATTTATAGGTCTATACGCTTTTTGTCTATGTCAATTTAGATCTATCATTTTACTTCAACAAATCTTAGTATATATAATTTAAATAGGTTTTTTGCTGGCTATGTTTTTGCTTCTAATATAAATGAAAGAAAAAAAGTAAAGGAAAAACAAAATATAAACAAAATAAAACAGGAACTAGTAGAGCAATCAAATATAAATGATTGCTCTACTAGTCCCTGGTGGGTTCTATAAAAAGTATTTACAAATTACTTGCAAATGGAAATTTGTACAGTATTAACTGAAGTGAAGAGAAATTTTTATTTTAATGTAATGCAACTTTTATAAACAAAACTGTAGGCGTACAAAAATTAACAGAAGATTCAAAGTAAGGAAAATATAATGATAAATAGTTAAATATTTGTATATAGTAAATGAATTGGTTTTATATTTATTTTTTTATATTTTTCATTTTAATATATTTTTTCAATTTATAAAACTGACTCCTTACCCATCGCCCTCTCACTTTGTCTCCTCAGACAGCATACATATTTTATTCGTCTCTCTTTTCACTTCTAGCTGCCTGTCTCTCTTTATAATTCAAAATACCAATTAACTTTAATGGAGCATTTTTACAAATTGCAGTTTCAAGTTAAAAAGATTATCTAAAAATAACTTTAAGCGCCAATAATTTCACCTTGACGCTAATAATAATCTGTTTTAATGTTAATAATTAGATATATCAACCAGTGTTTACTAAGAAACTACTTCACAACTAATGTCCAATCCCATCATATTCGCTTTTTCTAGGGTATAACAACAAACAAAGGTAGTTCAGTGCCGGCGCTCCAGCAAACAAAAAAAAAATGAATATAAAAAAAAAAACTGGTTCTCTCTTGACTTAATCCGGCATTCTTTTTGGCCAGTTCGTGATTAACTGTGGACAGTTAAGAGGAAGGCACGAGACGGCAGCAGAGTTGCGAGTTGAAAGCTGCGATCCAGTCAGATCGTCAGAGATTTGCTGCATGTAACTCAATCGCTGGCGCTGATCATCATTAGGCTTTTATGTTTGCCTGCCTGGCTAACTGATGTTGGCCTGTCCTGGTCTGGTTAGGTCTGCGCCAAGCTGAGCGCTGCCATCCTCTTTAAAAATCGATTTCAAGTTCAGACAATGGCAGTGCTGATTGATGCGACTCATCAGGCAGACACAAACACACACACACACTCAGACACTCACACACACACACACAAACAGAAATATGCGCAGAAATGTGGCGCTATGTTGCAGTTTAAACAATGCCAATCCGCGGCTCGACTCCTAACATGACTAAGTAGTTGTGTTTGTGGTCATGAACTTTACGCCATATATGTATATATATATCTATAAAACTTAAGATATATTTATATATATATACAAAAATTTCAATTCTTGACTTTTGTTTTGCTGTTCATCTGTTCCCATTTTTTATTTTTTTTTTTTTTGCCAAAACTAATGACCACAATTTTTGGGGCGTTTTTTGTTTGATGGGGCCAAGCGCAAAAGATTGATTTTTCGGTTTTGGAGCTTTGTGTCTGGCGCCGCTCTCATATTATGTAAAGACGACGATAAATGGCAAAAGTTGATTTGATTATTTACTTGCCACAAAAATCAATTTAACAGGCTTTTCTGCTGCGGCTGCTGCTGCTGTGTGAAGTCAATTTTTGAGCCTGGTACGTGACTTTTGGCTCGACCATCGAATTATACGGTGAATCTCTGTGAGGATGTTGCCAATTTTAGTTTATAATAGAAGAATAAACTCTTGCAAGAATACAGAATACAAGCATCAATCCAGCAATCAGTAAATATACGCCCTAACAAACAAATAGACAACTAACACAGACATGCAATTAATTAGAACATTTAACCAAAAGACAGTAAAGAGATTTATATGAGAGAAATATAGTTCACGGAATATCTCAAAAAGAAAGTAATACTATAAGAACTATACTATAAAGAACCCACCAATATCACAACAGATCCAACCAAATTAATGACAAACATTAAACTAACTAGAACACATCACAGGAAGTTCAACAAACCTCAGTAAATTAAGTGTTCCGAAAAAAAAAATGTAAATAAATAAAATTCAAAAGATTAACCAACAACAACGACAATAAAAATGAACATATTGCACATGAGAAGATATTGTAATGGAGGTATTTTAATTTGTTTTTTATTCATTTATTTTATTACGCCAATATCATTGAAAATGAGGCAAGAAGGGTATATTGAAGTTGTGCAAAATTTGTGTAACAGACAGCAGAAAGCTGCTCCAATCCCATAAATTATATATATATTCTTGACTAGCGTAAAAAGCAGAGTCGAATTATATATAATATATATTGTTGATAAGCTGTAAAAATTGTAATCAAGATCAGACGTATTTTCGTATATTAAACAGCAAGCCCATCACATATAATCAAGGGTATCTCCTGTTCGAGCTCTCCCTGATAGAGTATTCCAAATTGTTTGCTTTGGCAGCATATGGAAAATTGCGCTCACCAACGAGTCGCATAAAAAACCAAAGATAGGTGGGTCCCCCAGCTATGTGTAAAGCATGTAAATCACTCACGCGCAACTGTGGCACCCAAAAACTATACAAAATAATAATAAAAGCAACAAAAATAATAATAATAATAATAAAAACAATGGGAAATGAGTAAATGGGGTCAACGAAGCGGGTCACTATGACTGGGGCAACCAGCTTAAAACATTTCCCGTCGTGGAGGAGATACACGAAATTCTTTCAGAATTAACAAAATGGCTTATGACTTATTCATAATTATGTGTAATTATGTTGGTGCATACAAATTAATGACACTTCAATTAAGCAGCAAGAGCAGGAACAGCATCAATTACAACAATGACTACCGCAAAACGCAATTTTATAAAGCAACTGCAGCATGATCAACTTTAATTAAATGCAGCAGTGTCAGAGTGAACAATATCAAACGCGATATACCCTTACAAAGGAGTCTTTCTAAAGAATAGTTTAAATTTAAATTAAGCTTAAAAAAAAAACTTTATTTTTTATTTGCAAAATATATGAAATCTAAAGTTGTACTTCAAACGTGGAATTTGTAAATAATGTCACTAAATCGTACAGAGTCCAAAAACTGTTACTCGGCATGACTAATTTCAGCAGTAGTCTCAGCTTTGTACAGGGCAACAAGCAAAAAATAAAAGTCGTCAGAGTGCCAAAGACATGTCAACGGGCAGCAGTCAACCAACATCAGCTACAGCAAAAGGGCTGAATCCAAAATGTCGCCACTATTGAGCCAGAGATGAGCACAGCGCGTGTCGTGTCACAAATGCACTCTCAATATGCAACAAAAACAAGATAGAACAGTTAGCTGAGGCACACTGAAGTTTACATACCTTTAAAGAGAACACAGTTGAAATGCCGACATTTAAATTTCACTATATATTTAAGAAAAGAAAAAAAACCGATCGATTGTTGCTATGAAAGCTATAGGATATAGAGGCCCGATATAGATGACTTTTTGGCAAGATCTGGGGAGCTTTGTAAAACGCATTATTATTATTATTATTATTATTATTATTATTATTGGGATTTACCAGCTTGCAACACGCACAGCTTAAGAATTTGGTAAACAATAAAGTTGTTCGGTTCTCAACTTTCGACCGTGTGCTACAAACTGTACAACCAAATTATTATACGCTCTACAATGGTAAAAATAATTAAAAAGTGTACCATATTTAATTTAATCATAATGTTTAAAGTGTTAAACATCTTTCGACACGCTCTCAACTCTGTAACGTGATGACAACTCTATTGAAGCGCTTAAACCAATGACAATGTCCTGAGAAGTACAGAAAACTTCACTTCGCTTTTTATAAGTACATATATATATATACAATATATATGCAATATATATATACATTAAATGTTATTTCCTGCTTTGCGTGATGCTGGCTGATGTGGGAGGCAACGCAACAAAACGAAACTTTCTTGCAACTCTTTCAAGCTATATGCATATAATTTTTTCGCAATAAATGTGAGTCAAGTGCTGTAGTCGCTTTTTTTAATGGCTTTTTCCTCTATCGCATTTTCTACTTATATAAGTACTTATACTCTGACATCGACTTTGACATCGACTTCGACTTCATCATTATATTTACAGTTTCTCAGGGCCATGTTGAATAAACGTCATTCGTTTTTATGGTCTCGTATCAATGACTGAACTAAATTGCTAGAGACACATAATGGGTCATTAACTTCAGAACGGACGCTGTTAAAAAATTAATACAAAAAACCAACTGCAATTTACAAACGGAACTTTGCTTAAGACTTGATGGAATGATTTGAAATTGAGCATGATTTAAACTAAGAATAGCAAAGAAAAACACAGTAATCAATGTGCAAGTGATTCTATTTAATGGAAAAATTCAAGTTCCCCATCAAGTTACGACAAAGTTAATAAAAAGGCAAGTGCTTTAAGATTTAATCACCAGCCCACCTGGTTTTTTAGTCACATTAATTATACTAAACGTGATTACGTCAAGTACTTAATGCTCATTTTGATGGAGAATTTCGTTAAGTGCTATAGTTTAGAAAACAACTGAACTATATATTTTCGAATTGCCATATTTCAACCATTTTAAACACACTGACTGACACATGCGGTGAAAACAATTTGTCTTAGTCATCATCAACTCACACACGGCTCTCATTCTCGACCACACTTTTTGGCCCAAATAAGTGTAGGGGAATTATATGTATGTATATCCAACAACGAAAGATTTTAACACTTGAGAATTGAAGGGGAAGTAACGAGCGCAAGTGGAAACCGCATCCCCACCCATCACTACTGCCTACCTACCCCATCGACCCGTATGCCGCCTTACAATGGGCATTTCTAAAGTTTATTACTTGAACATTTATCATTGCATGGTCGAAAACAAAATGCAACAAAATGAATAGAAATGCACTCAAGTATTTTGAAACTAAATAAAAAATCAAAAAATTGGGGAAAAAATACTGTCCGCTTGGTTAGAAGAAGATTAAATGCTCTGCCTGTCTATATACTACTCAAACAATTCCATCAGTCATTTTACTCACTTTAAAAAGTTTAAAATGCTTGATTTAACCCCTCGCACACTTTCCACAAAATTAAAAACCACATCCGTATAGTATAAAAAAATATAAAACTAAAGCCGCAAAACGTAGCCACCACAAATAAAATATAAATCAAAATTCAACAAGTGTACTTCTATTTTACTTTACCATTAACTCATTGAGACGGTGTAAAAAGGGTACATTGAAGTTGTATGCAACAGGCAGAAGCAAGCAATTCCATATATATTCTTGATCAGCATGAACAATCGAATTGATTCATCGTATCCGTCTGCCTGTCTAGAACGAGAGACTTCGAAAAAGTTCTCGATCACCAAAAAAAGATAAATTTCATTTCATTTTATCGATAACTTTGACCATTTAGGGCATCTTCCAGTCGAGCTCTTTCTCTATTTTCTTTCTTACTCGATTTTATATATTTTTTTGTGTCCTTCAATAATATTGCGAATTGCTCTAACTGTGGCTGAAAAAAAAAAACTGGGCGGTGCCTCTGATTGTGTACGGCAACAACAAAATCAGTGTAAACAAATCGTTCGCTCACCAAACAAGAGCAAGGTGAGGTGAAGTGTGAGGATTGAGAGGTGGGTGGGATACAGGGGGAGAGAGAAAGCATTGTTGGGAGCTATACATATACGGAACGATATGTAAGCGAAAACTAAGAACAATGTCATGCAATCAACTTTGGGCCAAGTGCAGTCAGCCAACCAACAGAAACAGCAACAACCATAACTTTAGCTAGCAATCAGAAACTAAAAGCAGCAAAAAGTAAAAAACACAAAAAAAAAAACAAAAAAAATTCTTTAAATGGGGGGGAGGTGGTGGAAGGCTAAAAAATCAACCTAAAAAGCATAATGAAAAATATTCGTTGAGTGCTTTTGTGTTTGGCACGTCATAAGGTGCACAATTTATTGTTGCAAGTTGCACGTTGCACGTTGCACTTTTCAACGTTTCGAGACAACAAATTTCGCTCGTTTTTTTTCGATGCACACAATTTTGTTTATGGATTGGAGTCAAGAGCTTAATACGTATTAGGATATTGAATTTTTGTTGTGGGGTGTTCAAGTTAAAAGTTGTGATATGGTGATTTATGGCAAATTTTTTATTGACGAGATTTGAGCAGGAAATTTATCCAGTATTGAGCATTAATAAAACAAACAATTTCGTGTTGAAAATGTAAGTTTGATTTTAATTTAATTACTATTAAATACTTTAAGAACTAAATGCCAGATGGAACAATATTTAAATTTTATTAATATCTGACCTCCATATTTCTGTAAACCGATACTATTGTTAGTATAAATTACAGCACTGTCTGGAAAAACAAGTTTATATCCGATATATACTAAACTCTATATTCTATGTATATATTTGAAATGCTATTAATATCATTGCATATCAGCAACTTAATTCAATTGAAATCGACATCTTGAAATGCATTGAAATTTTCAACACTGTCACAAGGTATTTCGATTACATTTGCCACATGATTAATTACATGTGCCACATTTTAAATACTTTTACCAGACACAGTTACAATTCAGTTGTGCATTTAGCTCCACTGCATCCACTTTGCTTCAGCCTATTTTTATTTTGATGTCAATCGAGATAGATTTTTTTCGCCAGCAACTATTGAAAATGGATGGAAAAGGTGTAATGTAAGCAAGTTAGAATGCCATAGTCGAGAGAGCTCGACTCGGAGACACCCTGAACACAGCTAGCTTCAAAATACATAGAAGACTAGCAAATAGCAGTTTGCAATTTGAGGCAATTTTTACAGTTGATCAATAATATTTCAAGGTATATTAAAGACCAATTAGAAGGCTGCATTTTATTGCTATCGGCAATCGATTTGTATCGATATCCGCTTAACGCCAATAGTACTCGATTAGATATAATAACCCTGATCTGCGAATGTTAGACGAGAGCTTAGATTTCAATTTGGAAGTTTCTCGCTTTTATATAAACGGAAAAGATTTGTCTTATTTTTCATTTTGTACTACAAATATTTGTTATTTATTCAATTTATCTTTCGTGTACTTCTTGCAGATGCAGTTTATAGAGTTGCGTATAGGGTATCTTTCATGCAAGCACTCGCTTCCCAAGCACTTTTACTTGTTTCTCGTACAGATTGCAATAAAATTTGTGTATTTTTTTTTTTGTATTTTTGTTGGCTTTTTGGTTTTAGTTGCTTTTGTTGTTTTTCCATATGGTTGCTTCTGCTGGCCATCATCTAATTTAAGGTATGAGGCACCCAGATGTGTGTGTCTGTGCAGCTTTTGTGGTTTATTGGTTATGGATTGGGCACACACAGGCAGACACAAAAATACACACACTTACAAACTTACAAGTGGGCTGTTCCCATAAATGCGCTGCATTGCAATTTTATACATGGATTTTTTTCCACTTTTTTTTTTTTTTTGCTCTTTGTTCGGCAAGTGAATTGACTAACGGGTCAAGGTTGACAGAGCGCGCAATGCTTTTATTTTTAAAACCATATGACTCACAAACAGACACACACATAAATACATATACGTATGTGTACATAGTGTGAGGCATGTTCTTTTGTGGCAGCTCTGTGAACTTACATGGCTGGCATTTTAAGCCAGTTGCCAAAAAGCAGTGAACAGCAAATATTAACTATGACATTTATGACACACTTTCTTACTCACTTGGCTCCAAAATTACATAAAACTTCCAAGCAACTTGAAAAACAACAAGAACAAGAAGAAGTGAACGAAGAACAACAGCAACAACAATAACAACAACAACAGCGTGCAGAACTCAACAGAGTGCAAACAACAACAATTTATTGTCACGTGCCAAAAAGTACACACAGCATATAAAGCACAGTGTATAACTTTGGCAAACAAGTGCAAAACAAGCGAAAGACGAGAATTGCATTTAAGCCAAGCATAACCAACGGACCAAATACACTGAATTGGCTGATAAATACAATCAAAAAAATACACTTTTGTCGAACAAAAAAATAAATGCAATTCTGGTAGATATTATAAAACTAAAGAATTTCTCTCTTGATTAATCTATTTATTTAATGTCGACTTAAATCAATCTACACAAACAAATAAAAAAAAGTTTAAAATTAATTAAATTAAAAAGAAATAATATTTAAATATGAATAATATTAAATTTAAGTCATGTAATAAATTTACAAAATCAAAAAAACAAAAAAATTAACTATTGAATTCGCTGCTTATTCAGACAAAATATTATTTGTATTCTTGATTATTATTATTTGACCCATTTGCCAAGTTGTATAAACTTAATTTAAATATTTATATGCATACACCATAAGAAACAGAGTAATATTGCTAATACCACGACAACTTTTGGCATTGCACACAAAAGTTGCTCACCCCCAAAAAAAAAACAACAAAAAAAACAAAACAAAAAACAAAAAAAAGCGAACATGTCACAACAAATGTCATAAATTTTGTTATTTCACATAAATATCTTTGGTCTCTCTGTTTAAGTTTGCATGGTTCATGTTTGCATATCAAATCGAGTGTTAAACTGCAGAAGCTTCCCTCAAAAAAGGTGTCGTCTGCGAAAGGGCATGAAGGCCAATTTTGTTTGTCGAGTTTTGTAAAGACAAACAATCAAAAGATTTACTTATAAATATCATTGTGTTCTTTTTTCTATATATGTACATATTTTTTGTATGTTATTTATTTTATATATATTTTTTTTATTATACTTTAGCTGCCTGGCAGCTGACAGTCATTTCCCTAGATAGAAGCTGTTTTTACACATCTAATGTTTAATGTATACATTTTACATTATTTTTATGGACAGTTTTGACTCATGCTTGTAAATTTGCCAGGGGCGAGCACAGCGTGTGTGGAAATTGCTTGCAACTGTTGAGTAGTGTGTGCAACAGAGAGTTACCAAATTTTAAATAAATACTTAGTCCATGCTATAAGAATCTGATTTAACTTCCACTTTTAGTTTTTCATTTCGTATTTTAGAAATAAATATTTATTCGAGGCTAATTTATTTTCCTCTTTCAGATTGCAAAAAAAGAAAGGGAAAAGAATTCCCTAGTGGGAAAGAGAAAATAAAGAAAAGATGGGACTGATATGATAAAGAACGATCTAGCTTCTATAGTCTCTGTGATCGGAGCATTAAGATAGACATAGGCATTGACAGATCGACTCAGCAGTTGAAACATGTATTTTCTGTGTACTTAATGGAGTCTGAGATGATTCTTTACGCCTGCCAATGCATCCTACCCATTCTACCCATTTTCACGAGTTCAGCTTGTGAGCTTTTCCGGTTTAATTTCGAAATTATTAAATGTTGCGTATGGAAAAAAAAAAGGAACTCTAGTCAAAAATTGCTAAAAGAGCCAAAAAGTGCAAAGTGCGAACAACTTCAAAGGAAAATGTCTGGGAAAATGTTAGCAGAGAGAGCACAATTGAAGTGAAAGATGCGCAAAATCTGCAATATCCGGTAATTTGTGTGAGCAGTTTCAGTTCTTGTTGTTGTCTCGTTTCTTTTGCTCTTTTTCTTTTCTTTTCTTTTCCATTTTTTTTTTTTCATTTTGCCAAAGAAATGAGACAAACGAAATTGCTGCGTCATCGCGCAGACAGTTTGAATTGGTGCGCGAATGGAGGAAAATACGAAATACAAAATACGAATTGAGAAACTAGGCTGCAGCTAGCTAACTAACTGCATAGATACATGTGAGCACGTCTGTACATGTGTGTGTGTGCGTGTGTGTGTAGGTTGGTTCCGCTTTTTTTGAAAACTGCCAAAGACAAACAATGGCAACGTCAAACAGTTTTCCGGCTTTTTCCTCACTTTGCCATGCGTTACACGTCGAGGGCAGCTCAAAAGAAAAAGCCGCCTTCGCCATCAAGAGATGCTGTGAAGGTGCAAGGCGAGCCGGAGGTGGATGGACGAAGGGAGGGTAAATTGGAAAAAATTTGTTTGTAATTTGCCGTCAAGGCTGAAAAGCGGACGTGAAATGACGACGAACTGTTGTTGCTGTTTGTCAATGTCGCGTGCGTGTCGCATTCCTGTGAAAAATTCATTGAGCGCCGAGCAGCGCAACAAACCCAATATTGCCAAAGTGGATTGGTCCTAGCCTAAGCTAGTTGACAGAGTGCTAACAGACTAGCAGACACCCTAAATACAAAGCGGAAAATATGAAAATACATTTTGGTATGCAAAATCAGTTTTTCTCCAGTTCATCGATGGGTATATCAACTGGCAGGCTATATCGTTACAATTGTATCCTTTTCTGCATTCGCAAATCGATTTGTATCGATATTCGCTAACCGATATCGCTTATCGATAAAATGAAATTAAACCAATTAGAAATTTTAGGTCTCTAGTTCTTATAGTCTCTGAGATAAGCTTGTGAATGCTGATCAGGAATCTATATATTTGCTTTATGGAGTCGGAAATGTAACTGTCTGCTTTTTAAACTTCATTATACACTCCTCCCCTTTTGAATGGGTTCTGGGTATCAAAATGTTATTTAACTAAATGACCGACATACTGCCTTACTGTATACATAAAGATAGATCTGCAAATATTGGGCCAGCATTTCATTAAGAACTGTTTTGGGTTTGCGCACATGTAACAATTGCTTATTTACATTTTTGGCTACATATTTGCTCTCTCTCTCTCGCTCTCTCTCTCTCTCTATTTCACGCTTTCTCCCTCTCTCTCTGTCTTTATTACTTTCCTCTGTGTGCCTAGAGTTGGCCACGCGCCAAAACTGTTCGCCTCGGGGCACACCCACTTCGTGCTGCCCTCATCCATCTAGAGAGTTACGCCCCAGTCTTTCAGTTAAAAGCAAGCAAATACATCCATACGTACATACATCACGTACATACATACATACATAGGTCTGTCTAATGCCGCTTACATCCCATCAAATCACATTTGTTGTTTTGGTCAAGTCAACAGCCAAAAGCAAACGCCATCTACAACAAAGATGTTGCAAGTGAATGTGGCAGCATTTCCTTTAACTAAAACAGCCTGAAGTACATGAAAATCATATTGAGAAATGAAAAGCTCGCAAATTAAAGGTTTAATTTATAAATCTATAATTTAATATCAAACCGGAAATAGATTTATGCTTAACAGTGGATAGTTAATTACTATGCATTATTTTGAATTGAAGCACATTTTTGTAACAATTTAATATTGTTTGTCATAAATTTTAAGCCCTTGTCGAGTTTGTTTGTTAAGTTTGTAAGACTTGATTGAAGTCGATAGATGATTTCTTGTATGAAAAACATGTTTGTTAACGAAGATATCCAAAACAACAAAAACTAAGTCCTCACATTAACACACAAGATCATTTTGATGGAACTATTATATAATAAGCTGACAAAGCAAAAATCTTTTGGTTTTTTTTAGAGGGTATTTAATGTTCGGCATGGCTATGAAAGCTGATCTTACATGTTTTTCAATCAATTTAACAGCAATTTGGTTAATTAGTGTTGACCAAAATTGTATGCAATTAATTAATTAATTAATTGCCATCGTTAGAGTTTTAGATGATTTCATTACGACAGCTGTGCCACAAATGTACATATAATTGTGGATATAGAGGTATTTCCACACACTTGCCAACAATGAGCGCAAAGGTCTAATTTCACTGAGGCTCCCCCCTAAGCCCCATCCAATTTTTATGGGAACTGAGAAAAGTCAGTCAGAGCAATAGCAAAAATTGCCTTTGGATGCCTCACGACGCTGTTTTAATAATTTATTACATATTTTAAAGGTGAGCCAGGGAAATAAACAATAGAATTTAAGAGCACAGCAGGTGATTCGGGCAGTATTCGCTGTGTAAATAACTTTATTTAATAATAGTTGAGCAACTTGTGGGTAAAAGCCAAGAAGCCAAATAATAAACTAAACAAAATTAGAGAGCAGAAATAAATTAAAATGGAACGGGAATATAAACAGCGCAACAAAAGAATCCAAATTCTTAAGCGAATTTCCAGCAAGAAAGCCGTGCGAAAAAGAAAAACGTATTTTCAATGCGATTTTTCTTTATATTGTGTAGAAGGCGTGTGAAATTTTTGTCTGATTTGTTATTATTTACATTATACTTATGTATGTATATAGTATTTATATATACATCTTTTTTCTCTTGGCATTGTGCGCACAGGTTAAACTAAAATTATAGCATATTGTATTCAGCAAATGTGTGCTTTTCTTTCACTTTTGCTGCGTATGTCTAAATTTAATTTTTTTGAACCAGCTCTCGTTCTTTTCTCGGGTTTTTCACTCGCTCAGTGTGCGTTTTCTTACAAATCGAGCTGTGGTTTCTATACCTACACTCAGAAAAAAAAAACCGTCCCGAAATTTAGAAAATCGCTATAAAATATAAATCGCTATATAAATATAAGGCTTGAAAAGCTTACTCTAAATCGACAACCAGAAAAATATGGTGATTTTTTCTAGTTTTTAGAGGTTATTAAAAAATGCATTTCCAAAAAACATGATTCTTGGAAAAAGTCCTTTCTGAAATTTCTCTCTATGTTTTAATATTAAAATGTAGCTGTTGTCTACTTTAGAGGCCAAGTTATATAAATGTATATACAAAGTGAAATGTTTGTAAATGTGAAATCTTAATATACTAATCTTTAATAATAATATATGCAACAATGTAAGAGTTCTATACGTACACAAATAGAAAACAACACTGCAAACAAAAACCCTGGTTGTTAGAAAGCCACAAAACCTAAGCGCAAAAAGTATGGCTTATTTTAAAAAGTTAGGCCGTTTTTCTGAGTGCAGTCAACAAGTTTCTGCTGTCAATTTAATGAAGAAAAAATCCCAGATTTTATTGTCTGGGGAATAACACTGTCGCATGCATTTGTGGTTTGGCCACATGACTAATTCCTGCAACAAATGTTATGCAAATTTTGCAATTAAAAACCTAAAAAAAAATGTTTGTATTATTTTAATTTTAATTTAATTTATTAATTTTGATTTTTATTATATTTAAATTAACTTATTTGCATTTTTCTGTGTCGACTGATATTAAATTATATTAAATAAATAATATATTTTGGCCACAAGAGAGCCCAAGCTCGATGGCACATCAATTTAGTACTATTAATAGAATAATCATTTTTGCCTTTTACTTTTCAAACACACACTCACACACACACACGCACACACACACACACGCACACACACATTTTGTTGGATTTTTTTTTTTGGGCTTTTTGTCAGCACAATGTGTTTAATATGCTTATAATTGGACACGATTTATGTACACAAGGCAACAAGGCAAAGGCGCCCAGGCAGCTCCACCAACTACGCCCCCCACTCAAGACCAGAGACCTTCCATTGCGGTCGGTCTGTCGGTTGGTTGGTCGGTCGACAGATGCGTCAGACGTCAAAGTACTCAATGCAAAAGATGAATAATTCGGTTGGTTTTGGGGTTTTCAAATATTGCGCATTTTTTGTGTATATTTCGCTTGCGTTGAACTCAGCTTTTTGTGGATCAAATCAGAACGCCAAATATTTGTTAATGTTCGCTTATATATATATATATATATATATATATGCACATATATACATGCGTGTGTTAATAAAGATTAATCCCACATTATCAGGCAAGGGAATTAAACTCTTGTTAACTCTGTGCAAGCCATTTTTGTTATTATATATTCAATGTTTGACTCTAAATACCCTCAACTAGAATTGAGCTGAAATTAATTGCCCAACAATATTCGGCTTGTGGCAACCTTTTTATACTCAATTAGCAAAAGTCATTTTGCTTATTAGTGTTTTTTTTTTTGTGATTTCCAAATGATTGTTTTTTTTTTAATTCGGTTTATTATAATATATAAGTATAATTATAATAATAAATTTTTAATTTTGCATAGAGCATAATTAATGACAGTTTCGATATACGAGTGATCACTGTACGCAGCTTTTTCTGTTAATCGTAATTTCGTCTACGCAGTAATCAAGATATTCTCTCAAACTGACGTCAAATAACAAATGCCCAACGAACACATGGCAACAGGCTACAGGCAACAAAAAATAAAGAAAAGAAAAAATCAAAAAAACAGTGGAAATATTTATTTTCCATGACTTTTCTCAATCGACGCTAGCGAATTCAAGAAAATAAAAACAATGAAGCTGGAAACAAGTGCAGAGCAAACGATAGCAAAGCAAACAAAAAATCTTGAAAGATGTTGCCAAGATTTGAAAGTTGAGCAAATATTCTAAAAAACCTTTAAAAAAAATCCATTAACAAAGTTTAACAGCCTTGGCAACACGACACTCAAAATGTAAAAGCAATTTTTAAAATATACAAAACGTAGAATAAACAATAAAAAAGAAGACAGGAAAGCAAAAAACAAAAAAAAAGAAGAGAATCAAGATTTAAATGCTCAAACAAGTAATGAAAATTAACTTTTAATATGCGGACTCAGAGAGACAGAGAGAGAGAACAAAGACAGAAATCAGAAATCAGATTAATAATTGCTGTGAGTAAATAAAGCATAATTAAGACTAACAAACACAGAGAAAAACTAACAAAAATAATAACAACAACAACCACATGGTGCACGCACAGAAGCGCAGAAAAGAAATCTAAAAGTAAACTACGTATGAACAGCAACAACTACCTGTGCAGCAACAACAACAACAACAACAACGACGACGACGATAATAATAACAACAACAGCAAGCACATTGAGAGCAGAAGAGCGCGTGTTTCGGCTGAGCGCTGCTGAGAGCACCAAGAAGAAGCGGAGCAGTGGGAGAGAGAGAGTGTGAGCAAAACCGGTATGACAAACAGACAAACAAAAAAGCAAAAGAAGACAACAACAAATACGCAGACAGCACATAAACATACATATACATATACATATCTATGTACATGTATATATGGATGTGTGCGTATAAGAAAATGATGTAGCCCCGCATAATAAATAAACGGCAATAACAACAACAACTGCGACAAAAATGCAACAATGAAGGAAGATACAAAACGCAAAACGAAAAGAAAATGTGCATGCTGACAGGTTCAGCAAAGCAAAACTGGCGACGAAAATTAAGTGAAAACGGGAGCTGAATTGCCCGGCAGCCGTCGGCATCGGCGTCGGCGTTGCATGCAACAAGCTGCAGCTACGTATTTTTACCCATTAACGCAAATATTTGAGTAATTCTTCGTCTTTTTCTGTCGACCGCATTTCAAGTTATTTAGCAAAACAAAAACAAAAGCGCGCGCTCTCTTTTACACCCACACACACACTTACATGAGAACGTTTACACGCACAGGAACGGTACTTTCATCACTTGTGATTTCTCAAAATTAATTGTTTTATTGTTTTTGTATTACTCACCTTTTTAACTGTAAATGGCGGGGACGACTTTGTTTTACACTCAGATTGCACTATGCAATATTTATACATTTATTCATTCATTGATTTGTTTATATGCTGAAATATGTTTGCATTTATACAATATTTTTGATTGCGGAATGGAGGAAGTAACAACAACATGAAATCACAAACAGAAACACAAAACACAAACACATGCACAACGTACACACGTTCGCGCCTCACTCGCTCACTAATACATACGAACGACTGCACTATTATAGCGGTAACAAATAGCACTTGTATGCAGCACTTTGTGCTTCTTCTTCTTTCTAATTTCGATATGGCGCTTAGATTAAGACTTCTGTTGTTATTCTGCAGTTGTTGTTGTTGTTTTTGTTGTTGTTAATGATGTTGATGCACCGTTATTTTGGCATACAAAGAAATAAAAGTATATGTTGTTGTTGTTATTAAATGCTGCATTTATAAATATATTGCTTTATGTTATTTCATTATTTCATAGCGGTTAATTGCTTTTGTCGGCTGATAATCATTTTATTTGATGATATATTCAAACTATTAGACACTTTATTATTATTTACGAACACACAGCGAACAACGTAGCGAAACACCAGCGGCGAACGGAGCGGCACAGTGACGCGACGGCACGCACGTACAAGAGAATTATTACTGAGGAAAAACTCTGTTAACATTTCTTATAAGAGCGCGCCAATAACAGCATAGAGATGGACACGTGTGCCAGCATGACACGATGTTGCAGCGATATTTGAACGGCGTGTCATTAAATGTGACTTAATTTAAAGAAAATTTTACAATACTATAATTTAAAAGTGAGCAGATAATATAAGAGCGTAGCTGCCCTTTAATTTACATTATAAGAATAGATCTATTATGTTGAAAGGAATTATCGTGCTGTGCACGGAAGTTAAGCACGAGTGCAGCACACAAACGGAGTCCGCTATTTATGTTAACAGTACAGTTCCAACTAGAGATGTGCACTTGTTAAAAATTTAAACAGAGTGTGAAATATAAAATATTGAATTTTAAAAATGCCCGCCCTCTTGTCTCACAAGTACTTATAACAACCATGTCACTGAAATAAATTTACACATGATTTGATATATTATTTTCAGCCAAATTCATAAAACATTGACCCAAGTGAGCAAGCTTTAAATCAAAATCTAGCTTATTGAATGTATGTTAGTTCAACAGACGGAAGGTAGCCGAGTTCGCTCACTCTTTGCACAGCAACATCAGCGAAAGAGAGAGAGAGTAACAGCCTGTTAACAGTCTGTAGCTGGAACAATCACCAAAGAGATAAAACCGCCAACTTAGCCGTTTAATCGCATTTAAAAGAAAAGATTATGTTTAGATTATTTTATTTGGCTCTTTCTGTAATCAGCAATTGCATAGTTCGTTTTTCTTGGGGCGTGGCAAACGAATACTTCATCGCCTCCACTATGAGGTCGACGCACTGACTCCGGCTCAGGCCAAAACTCTCCATGGCCCAATGGAATTCCTCAGACAGCGTTGTATCAAATACACCACAATCATCCGTGCAGATCACTCGGGGAACATCCGCCGCCATCAGTTGCCTGAAATGATGATCATTAAAGTTGGCAACGGTGCCCGATTTAACATTGCTCGTGAGGCAACATTCAATTGGGATATTCTTCTCCTTCAGCTGCGCGTAGTCAGCTCCAGTGAGATAGGTGCCATGACCACAGCGGGACATGCCAAATTTCAGCATCTCTTGAATCTCTCGGGGATTATCAACTTCCCCACAATGCACGGCCAATTGCAAGCCATTATTTCGAGCCAAACTCAACACGGCCGTAAAATCGCTAAATTTACCCAGATTTGGATTACCGCTAAAATCAATGCCAACAATTAAATCTGGATCAGTTTGCGCAAATTCCACGGCCAACGCGATAGTTTCCTCGGCCACCGCCAATGGCTCACCTCGGTTTATGGATGGCAGCAATTTAACCATAATTTTATATTGTTTGCTGGCACTTTTTATGGCATCGATCACCGTTTGCAGATAATCTCGCCGGGACATTTTCTCATTTGATTTGGGCGTGGTGCGCAGCTCCACATAAATCACATTGTCGGCGGCAAAATCACGTATCACCAATTCGGTGGCACGTTGCAAGCCCCGCTTTGTGGCCGTCAGTTCGTGCAGAAAGCCAAACTTTTCAAAGCAATCGTTCATTTTGGCGCCCTCCTCAAATTTGATGAAACGTTTGCAAAGTGCCGCAAATTCCTTTGTCTGCTCGCCGTACAACTCCTCGGCCAGTTGCTTGATGCTTTCGATATTTAAGCTGCCGTTGAGGTGTGCATGCAGCTCCACTTTGGGTAATTCGCGTAGAAATTGTTTCATTTTCTCAATATTTGCACGCTTTAATTGCTTTTTGTTTGTCAATTTGTTTACCAACCGATTAAGCAGCCCTGGTAATGTCAGCTGTTAGCGCAAACAGCAGCTTAACATTTGCGGAAACTGTTATTAACAGCAAACAGCTGAGAGCACAACGATAGTTCTGCTATCGATATGCGTAAATAATATCGAGCAAGAAAAATCTATACGGAAATATAATTTTTCAAGGATTCGTTTTTTGATATGTCGGAAGCGCATTTGGAGGCACCACCGTCGGTGCGCCTGACCAACGATGATTTTCGCAAACTGCTTGCCACACCGCGTGCCCCGCCGCCAGGCTCCTCGACCAGCAGCGGAGCTGGCGGAGGCGTTGGCGGCGTCGGCGGCGGCGGTGCTGGTAGCGGTTATTTGGCCACCGCCCAGTTTGCCACGCCAGCAGCGCCCGGCGAGAAGAAGAAGAGCTCGAGCGGCAGCAGCAGCAGCGAACGCAACGATTTGCGTCGCAAAAAGAAGAATTTCTATGCGGCCCTCAAGAAGCAGGAGGATGTCAAGCTGCAGGAACTGTCCGAAAAGTACAGAGATCGGGCGCGCGAGCGTCGCGACAACGTCAATCCCGACTACCAGAATCCGAGCAGCACACCAGGTCACGGCAGCAACACGAACGCCTATCGGGCCGTTGCTCCCGACATGAAATCCGGCGTGGATGCGGCGGAACGACGTCGTCGCATCATCCAGGAATCGAAGTTCTTGGGCGGTGACATGAAGCATACGCATTTGGTGAAGGGTCTCGATTATGCCCTGTTGCAGAAGGTGCGCTCCGAGCTGCACTCCAAGGAGGCTGAGGAGGAGGAACTGGCCGCCGCCTTGGCGCGTGAAAAACTGGCCGAAGCCGCCGCAGCCGCACAGCAACTGGAGGCGGAGCGTCGCGAGGCGGAGGACATAAATGCGATCAATGGTGCACTGGCGAGGAACATCTATAATCTGATCCAGGCACGCCGCTCCAAGGAGGTGCCGCGCAACGAGCTGTTTGCGCCCGGGCGAATGGCGTACGTCATCGATATGGAGGACGAGATGGAGATGGATATACCGACGACACTGAAGCGATCCAAGTACGAGGTGCCTGTGGCACGCGAGGATATTGCCACGCTGACCACCAATGATATTGTCATCAATAAGTTGTCGCAAATCTTGAGCTATTTGCGCGCTGGTGGACGCAACAAGAAAAACAAGAAGCGGGACAAGGATAAGCCCTTGTTCTACGACAAGGAAGTGGAGCATGTGCGCAGCCAGACAGCGGCAGGGGGAGCAGGAGGAACTGGGGGAGGTGTAGGAACAGCAGCTGCCAATAGCAGCGGTGGCAACAAATCCTCGAAAGCAACAGGCGACAACATCTACGATGATGTGGGTGACTATCAGCCCACAATGCAAGCACGCAGCGAGCGTCATCAATCCAAATCAATCAATCAATCCGGCTCCGGTCCTGCTCAGTCCTACTTTGGTGATGCACCGCCAGAGGTGGCGGAGCCGGTGATAACAAGCATACCGCCACCACCGAAAATCTCCAAGGCGATGGCTTCCCGGTTCGCCAACGAACCGGAAGGCTATGCCGAGTGTTATCCGGGTCTGGAGGAGATGAACGATGCCATCGATGATTCCGATGATGAGGTCGATTACACCAAAATGGATTTGGGCAACAAGAAGGGGCCCATCGGTCGCTGGGACTTCGATACGCAGGAGGAGTACTCCGATTACATGAGCACCAAGGAGGCGCTGCCCAAGGCCGCCTTCCAGTATGGCGTCAAGATGCAGGATGGCCGCAAGACGCGCAAAAACAAAACCGAGAAGAACGAAAAAGCCGAACTCGATCGCGAATGGCAAAAGATTCAGGTGCAACTATATCTATACTATATATCATTATATATATCATTTATCTTATATATCCTTTCGTTATAGACCATCATCCAGAAGCGCAAGTTGCCCAAGGATGGCGGTGGTGGAGGTGGCGGTGGAGGTGGTGGCGGTGGTGGCGATGAGCCCGACTACAAATCTGCCAAATATTAATTGGCCAAAAATGGCAAGCGCATCTTCAAATTGCTGCTAATTTAAATGCATAATTTGAAATAATTCAAAATTGATTTGAATATTTTTAGATTTTCAATTTGAAATATAAAAGTTGTCAAATTCGATTTAAATTTTTGTCTCTTGACAAATATGAAAATTAAATAATACAAATTAGTAATCAAAATATGTTTTTTGTGTCTTTCATTTTTACTCCAATATTTCTATATATATTTCTACGGGATTTGATGAGCCAGCAAAAAACATATTTCAATTATTAAAAAAGATATTCGATTTTTTGTAGATTTTAAACATTATGCACTATTTATTATAATTAGTTGTAAAACATTAAATATAAGTTTGTCTGTAGGTGTACATGTATAATATTCTTAATTGCTCACACAAATACATATATGTATTATTTTATATATATACTCTATATATATATATATATATATATATTTTAGACACGTTATCACTATGCTTATATATTTTTTACGATATTGTTTTTGTTAATTTCTCACTTTGTCGTGCTGATTTTTGAGCTTCTACTGGGGGAGTTGGTGGCGCGTCTGCTGAGGATGCTGAGGAATTATAACTGTACGAAGTCGGGGCAGACTACAGACTATATATACCTATATATATATATATATATGTGTGTGTGTGTGGAGGTGATTAGTGGATTGTGGTTTGTGGTTTGCTAGTTGCACACAAATACATACAACAAATGAACTGCACTAAGCTAAGATTAATTCCAGCTCTTTGTATACCTAGTATTCTGTTTCTCTCTGTGTATGTGTGTGTGTGTTCTCTCTTATATACGCTTAGAGGCTACATTATGTATGTATATATATATATATATGACACACTATTCCGATTTGCATTCGAATAACAGTTAATTAAACATGCCACACATAAAAAACACACACAATTTATCCTTAATCGGGAATGCCAATATGTATATATGTATGTGTGTATATATATATACATCGATATATATATATATATACATTATGCTAATCTCGCTAATCACTAAATATTGTGAAAAATGACAATAGAAATTAAAATACACATTTGCATATTTAATTAGCTTATTCTGCTTATATTCGGCAGCACCGAATTTTGTATACCCTGCGCATTGTTTGTGTGGCCTAAAAAGCATCCTAAATTGGCCAAAGAACTTGATTAAAATTAGTACAATTAAACAAAAATTTAGACAAAACTTGAAAATCACAAAAGAGAAACGTATTCAAATTGATTAAAAATAAAATCGAACACATATTAAATTGAGTATCTCAAAAACCATTGTTTTATGTCAATTAAAATTAAAATTAAATCAGTTAAAGCTTGCTAAATATTTCTAAACTGATATCTTGGGTTTTTTAATTTCAAATACAACAACGAAAAATCTCTGCTTGAGTAAAGCATTTCAAATATAAATTAAGAGAAGCGTTTTCGATTTTATATATATATATATATTATATATATGCAATTTCTGTACCCAATGCGAAGGGTTTTCAATTTGCTGTGTTGAATTGAAAAATTCTTTGGTTTTTCTATATATATATATATATATATATATATATATATATGATAATAATATATATATATGTGGCTATTGCTGTATCTGAATAATGGGGATTGAACTTGTTTCTAGATTGAGTGCTTTAAACATATATTAAAAACAGGACAAAGAAGACTTTTTTTCAAAACTAAAACGAGACAAAAACTGAGTGTGTTCTGTGTGTGTTTGTAGAGATTGGGAGTTTGCCCCGTTTGTTTAGAGATGTCCCAATAGATTGCCATAGAATTTCAGCCAGTGAACGGTGGCAATTGTTGTTGCCGCCGCTGCTGCTGCTGATGGAGCTGCAGCTGATGTCGTCACCAGGCCTGGGCTCATTCGTGCCAGCTATTGCACTGGGAGAGCCGTCGCCGATCGACCAGTTTGATATCCTTGACGCAGAGATCATGCTTGGAATTGCTGGCAAAGCGTATGACCGACTGGGTGCTCACCTGCGGCACATGCCGCAGGTCCAGCCAAACGAGACTCTCGCACTTGGACAGATGCTCCAGCGAGTTCTCCGACACCAGCCGGCAGGCGCTCAAATTGAGCTCGGCCAGCCGCAGAATGGCCGTTGCCGAGGTGCCAATTTGTGCAACGCCCGCATCGGTAATCCGCTGACAGGACGAGAGATCCAAGTGTTTGAGATGCGGCAGCGATTGCATAATATAACGCACAGCCACATCCGATATATCGGTGCCAGCCAGCTTGAATGTCTTGAGATCGCGCAGACGCGTCTTCGAATCACTTAGACCCGGTCGCGAATCCTTTGGCGGCGACAATATATCCCTAATGGCCGCATCATTTAACCCACGCACAAAGCTCAAGTCGAGTATCTGCAGCGGGGGGCAGAGGCAGGTGTGCAGGGCCAGCACCGCTTGAATCGGGCAATTCTGCAGCGAGAGATTCTTGAGGGCGGGCAGACGTGCCACCAGCCACGCCAATTGTCGCTTGGCCAGCTGCGTCCAGTCGAGTATCAGATGCTCAGGCTGGCGGCGCACAATTGCCGTCAGCAGCGAGGCGGATATTTTGAGTTCGGCACAATTCATGCGCTTCCAGAGATCAGGATCCACAGCCACATTCGACCACACCTTGCACACCGAGCAGCATGTGACGAGCGTTTCGGCTGGCAAATAGCGAAAGATGATCTTCAAGATGGTCGCATCCAGTGCGAGATTCTGTGAGGAGCTGTTATTGCTGCTGCTCCCGCCGCCTCCTCCGCTGCTGCCATGATGCGAATGATGCGAGTGATGATGATGATTATGATGATGATGATGATGATGGGTGTGTCCATTGGCGCCATTGCTGGCGACGCTGCTCTGGCCACCAGTTGCTGCACCCGCAGCATTTGCAGATGCAGCCGCAGAGCCTGCTCCACTGTTGCCGCCGGCGGCGCCACCACCACCATTGTTGAGACCATTGCTGGCGCCATTGCTGCCACTGCCACCGCTGGAGAGGAGCGAGGAGGAGCCGCTGTTCGCTGGCGCCGGACGAACCACATACTGCGGCTTCTTCAGCACACGCGTCGACGAGTTGAGCATCTGCTGAGCCAACTGCGACCGTATCGAATTCTTCTTGCGTGAACCACCGCCTCCACCTCCGCCTCCGCCACCAGAGCCACCTCCTCCGCCACCAACGTTTCCTCCTCCAGCACTGTGCCCCGCCTGCGTCGTATGGTTGGACGCATCCATCGAAGTGGAGCCGGGCGCATCGTTGCCATCGTGGATGCTGCTGCTGACGCTGGTGCCGTCATCGCTTTTGCGTCGCTTCATCGCCTTCTCGCCCAGGGCGAGCAGATGTTGGGCATTTGGCGATATGCCCGGCGACGGGGTCTCACATGCGCTGCTGTTGTTCCGCTCCGTCTTCACCTCCAGCTGATGGTGTCGCTTCATGCCGTGCTTCCAGTGTGTTGTATGCAGCATTTGGCTGCTGTTGCCGCTGCCCGTTTCCATTTCCGATTCGCTGGTAAACACAAAATCATTGTATTGGCCCACTGGTGGCGCCAACAAATTGCCACCTCCTCCAGCTGCTCCACCTGCTCCTCCTCCGGTGCCGCCAGCAGACTCGTGACCTTCGCCAGCATTGTTGCTGTGCGAAACTGAAACGCGTCGCACCTCCGATGACTTTTGGCGTGCGCGAAAGTGGCGTGGCTGCAATTTAATTACAAAAGGCAATTAATTTAAAAACAACCTTAGGGAATAATAATAATAATACTAATTTGGAGCCTGTTTACATTCAATGTTATTCAATCTGAATAAAATTCGCTGTTATGTTAAACAGCTCTGTGGCAGTTTGTGTGCATATGCAATGCTGTTATTAACATGTGTATGCAGTTGACAGCGAATGAAGGCAGTACTGTTAACATCATTTGATGTTATGTTTAGCAGTTGAAATTTTAATATGACATATATTTCAGAGAAATAACTTCAAAGTTTGATGTAATCTGATCTCATTATTAAAGTTCTTAAATTTTCCATTAATAAAAGAGCTTTAAAAAAAAACACGATGTGTTAAAAAATTAAGCAAGTACTTTGTGGCAACTTACAACCGTGCCTTGGAAACTACTAATATTAAAGCTGTACTGTTATTAACATTTGCATGTTATGTTAAGCAACTGTAATCTCAATAACAGACTGATATGATATGTGTATTACATTTCTAGGAATTTCGGAATTTACTATAATAATTAAAATGCTAAATTGTACAAACAATTTATGGAAAATTTTGAGCAAACAAGCCATTTAAAATGAATATTAAGAACTTATCGAACTAGCATTTATAGTTGTTTGTAGAAAATCTAAAAAACTAAAGAAATAAACACGTTTATCAAACCAAATTAAGCTTTAAATGAACACTTCAAAGACCAATTACATTTAAATGAAATGTAAATAAACTGTTAAACTAAAGTTAACAGGCAACGTCTAACATTAACAGTCCTTCAAGATTTAACATAGCAATGCAGTCTCGTCTTTCACTCACTTTATAGTCGTAATTCTTTCCAGATCGACAGCAGCTGGGACACTCCCAGCTATTGGGGAGATCCTCGTTCACAATGCCCTTGGCATCGGCGGCATCCACAGTGCCATCGAGCTGCGACAGGGCACAGTCCGGATGGGCGATCTCATAGCAAACGGAGCACTCCATTAGAGCGGAGGGTCCCTCAACGGAGGCAAGTTGTTTGGTTTGCGGCGACACTGGCGCCTGGCGCCAGCCATCCAAATGACAATAGACGCACTGCGCCGTCACTGGCAGCATTGGCGACAAACACTGTCGCATCATGCACGTCTGTTTGGCCCGACCCGGTCCCCCAAACTTGACCATGTCCATGCAGAAGGGACACGTGCCACAATCGGAACGCTGACAGGCAGCGCAATTCTTGCAACGCGTACGCCGTCGCCTCGGCTGTCCGGTGCCCGTCAAATGCGGCGACAGCTTTGCACCAATCTCGCCACCACCACCCGGCGAGTGGCAGTTGTCAAGCGGTGCAGCCATGCCACCACCTCCACTCCCGGCGCCATCCACATAACTCGAGCAGGTGGCAATCACACTGACAGCATTGCTGCTGTTGTTGCCAATATTTGTGGGACTGTTGCTGCTGTTGTTGTTGTTGAGGCTATTGCTGTTGGTATTATTGCTGTTGTTGTTGTTGTTGCTGCTGTTGTTGTTGCTGGCGGCAGCTGCCACAGCGTTGGCCAAGTGCATCTTCTTGGGCGGACGATACTTGAGTGTGTCCGTGGGCAGCACAAAGGTGGCTTCTGGAATACGCGTAGAGGTTTAATAAATTAAATAATTATGTTATTTTAATAGAGAAGATCGAGTTATATTAAAAATAATTCTCTGATGTTGCAAGAAGGTTACTTGTCATCTGGTGCAATACCAGCAATGAGCCTTTTTCTGATTTACAGAGTATTTTGCAGTCAACTATAACCGACTGGAAACCAATAATTAATCGGATACCGTAAAAAAGATCGAAAGAGCACGTAAATCTTTACGGGGTTTTTCAACTTTGCGTACCAGCATCGAAATGGCAAACGATATTATTTAATTATTATTAATTAAACTAAATTATTATTATTACCTGGCTGTGTGCCATGGCCAAGATTTGTGCCATTCTCGATCTGTTCCTTCTTGAGGACACCATTGCTGTACTCAATGCCCTGGCTGCTGTAGCTATTGTTGATGATGTTGTTGTTGCTATTGCTGCCGCCGCAGCTGCTGCTGCTGGAGTTGTTGCAACCGTTGGCGTTGCTGCTACTGCTGTTGTTGTTGTTGCTGTGATTACCGACGCCGGCCTGGGCTTCCGCTGACTCGGCACCCCTGGCCGCCTCGAGTTCCTGCTGCTCCCTGATGACCTCAGCATTTTTGCGCACAATCTCCTGCTTGATCTCCTGCTTGACACGCGTCCGATCGTACAATTGAAAATTGATAGCGGGCTGATCTGTGGCTGGTCGCAGCACGGACATGCCAGTGACGGCCATATCCTGTTGATCCTTGCAGTGGCGTTCGACAAGGGTGCGCACATCCTTGATGAGGGCAACCGGATCCAGCACCAAACTGGGCACATTCTTCTTCTGCGGCGGCAGATCATACAGATACATCACGATCTCCTTCAACCCAAACAGTTCATAGTGCGTCAGATGCGTGTGCGGACGAGCCGCCATTTCAGCCTCACTCGCCGACGGCTCACCCTGCAGATGGGAGTGTCCGAGCAGGGTGTAGACATAGCGGGCCAAAACATACCACAACATTTCCGTAAAGAAGGGATAGCGAAACTTTTGAGGGACTTTCGTATTATCCTCAACACTGGCCGTTTTCAGCTGCTTAACAATGCCAAAGGAGTGCAGAAAATTGCCGCCAAAGACAAGAGATTGGGTGGGCGTATAGACGGCATGTATCCAGCCGGTGGGTATAAAGAATGTATTGCCCGCGGTCAGATAGACACGTGCGCACTTCTCAACCGTATCGCCAAAGAAGATGTCCGCCTGTTTGCCGGACAGCACCCATTTCTCGTACAGATGCAGATTGCGATCGGTGGGCGGGATCAACCAGAACACTTTGCTGCCCTTGAGTATGTGATACCAGACGGAGGTGCCGCCGAAATCAATATGGAAATCTGTATAGCAATTTTTAACGGACATCAGACAATACTTTTGCACTTTGGGATACATCATGCCGCCAAGGAGATTGGTGCCCTCCTTTTGGGCATCCTTTAGCTGCTTGGGCCACACCACATCCACCCAGTCGATCTGGCGCACTATCTCCGGACTCTGGACAAAGTGATCGAGACGGGTGTGCGAGAACTCCAGCGAGATGACATTCAACAGTTGTTCCTTTTGCGGACTGTCGTAGTACTGTTGCCACTCCTTCATTGTCATCTGCAGATTCTTCTGCGTATTCACATCCATCACGTCCAGCAATCGTCGCGATCCCACACACAATCGCACATCGTTCACCGTGAACTCCTGGGCATCCGGCATCCGCAGTCCCAGTCCAGTCTTATCCCTAAACAGCAGCGGTATATTGAAGCCATGCTGCTGCAGGAAACTACATGGACAAGGAATGAATAACCGGAATATATTCTTTAGAATATGCAGATAGCAAATGGTAAAAATTAAATTAAATTAATTTAAAATTATTTTTAACAAATTCTAATCTCAAATTAATCAATATTTTTCGACAATTATTCGAGAGGCTGGCGGAAAAATAATGATCGCAAATATACAGAATATAATATTCACAGCGTACAGATATGATAAGAAACCGAAAAGTTTTGCATTTTTCCATATATAATTTCATTTTGAAGAATGTTTAACAAATTTTTATCTCAAATAAAGGCATATTTCTCGACAAATATTCTATAATTCGTGAGGAAAAATAATAATCAAGAATTTAGAATATACAGATAAGATAAGAAATTGAATAGTTCTACATTTTTTCATATTTAATAATTTGCAATTAAATTTTAAACACTTTTTTTTAGACAAACTTTAATCTCAGATGGCGCAATATGTTTCCAAGAAATATTCGAGAAGCTAGTGGAAAATTAATGATCAAAATTAAACGGAATATAATCTTTAGAATATACAGATAAGCTAAGAAATTGAATAGTTCTACATTTTTCATTATTTAATGGTTTACAATTAAAATTTAAAGATTTTTTAGAAGAGAATCTAGAGGAAAAATATTGATAAAAATTAAACGTAATATTATCATAGGAATATTTTTAATATTTACTGAAAATTTAATCTCAAACGGATGAATATTTTTGGACAAATATTTAAAAATAATATTAAAAAAAATCTGTTTTAAATAATTTAATTTAATTTTACTTACGCGACTGTCAGATCGCTGCCATGCATCTCTCGCACCATGCCTGCCTGCGCAAACTTGGAGGACTCGAGCTTTTCGGCGACGCTGAAGCCGCGCGCGCCTTCCGCATCATCATCGCCCATTAAGCATTCCTCAAGGTAAAGTTTGCGCTGCTTGCGCTCGCGCTGTAACACAGAGAGAACAAGAAAGAGAGAGAGAGAAAACGGAACACATTAATAAATAACTATGCGGGAGTCGGAAGAGCGAATAGATGCCTTAAAAAATACACAGAGGGCGGCGTCAACAGCGCTGCTGCTGCCTGTTCCGCAGTCGACGCTACAGTTGCTGTCACTGCCGCTAACGCTGCCATTAGCACTGATGATGTTGCTACACTTGCTGATGCTATCAAATGAATCACAGTTGCTCCTCTTTTACCAGAGCAACGAATGTTCGCTCTATTCACCACACCACAGCAACGTTCTCTTGCTCTTCTACACTCTCTCGCTCTCGCGCACCTTTGGCAAAGCCGAATGGGGCTCGCCCCACTCGTTTAAAGTTCGCCGTTTTTGTCATTTCGTTTTCATTCGCCTGCACGCCTCTGTTGGCGACGCACTGACAGGAAGCTGATGCGCGCTGCTGCTGCTGCTGCTACTGCTGCCACTGCCACTTTCATCTCATGGTCGTATTTTTCTGGCAGTTTCGGCGGCAAAAGCTAAGCTAAAAACCCACCCGGCGCTGGGCTGCAATTGAAGAGGGCAGGCAGTAACAGTGCTTTTCATGCACTTTTGTAAAGGGCAATGGGTAACGGCAGCGGCTGTCTCAGCTCCTGTTGCTGTCTCCTTTCTGTGCGCATGCACCGGCCTTGCACTTTAAATAATTTTGCATGTGTGTGCATATATGCATGTGGATGTGTGTGTTTCGTATGTGTATTTATGGAATATGCTGCAGCGCCGGCTGGCGGGTGGTAGCCAAAACGACTGTTGCGTTTTGTACCAGCTCCATCAAGAACAACAACAACAAACACAGGCGACTGTGAGTGTATGCATGTGTGTGTATACGTGTATGTATGTGTGTGTGTGTATATATATATTTGGCTGCGGCTTCGAGTTATTTTTGCATTTCTAGCAGGCGCTGTAAATCTCAGCTGTGGTGGACTTGTATCGAAAAATCTATAAACGTTCTCTGTTTGTGTGTGTGCGTGTGTGTGTGTGTCTTTACTTTTGTTTTGTGGGGCTGTCCTCATTTGGTTGCAGCATATCTTTATGTGCACTTTTTTTTTATATCCTTTTTAAGCGACTTGCTGTCCGCCACCCGCCTGCGATCGCCATGCTACACAACAAAATGCAGAAACTTGTTTGGCGTGTTCTAAACGATTTTTCAGTTGTTACTTTTGTTGTTGTTGTTTTTGTCAGACAGTAAAAAAAGCTGTTTTGGCTGCAAGACGTCTGGCAACGCCAGGGGACAATCGACAGGTAGAAAAATTAAAAAAAAAAACAAACAAAAAATGACAACGCAGCATAAAAGTGCGTAAATGTATGTGTATATATATATATATATATATATATATATATATATATATATATATATATATATATATATATATATATATATATATATGTGTGTGTGTGTGTGTGAGAGCATAAGACGTTGGACAAGTGGTTCGTCTTGTTGTTCTTGTTTTTGTTGTATGTGTGTACGTGTGTGTGTGTGTGGTGAGTGTGGCGTCACCACGCGTAACGCTAACCGGCTGCCAGATTGCTGTGTTTGGGCTCACTTAATGTATTCTATTAAGGTGCTAATTGCGAACGGACGCCACTGTCACATGCGCGGGGAGGAGGGAGGGGACAGTAGAGGAAGGGGGTCACCCCGCAGCAGGGACGCAACACAACGGAATTGCTGACGGCTATCTACACAAACACACACACACACACATACACTCACACACACACACATACACTCACACACATGCACTCACACACACACACAGCCACTCACACACACACACATACACTCACACAGATACCAACACTACTCACACACACACACACACAAGCAGCGATAAGTGTGCGTTAATAGCAAGCGGCATGTGCTCGGCTGGGATTGGATTCGGTTAGTCACTATTGTTATAAATTTTTCATAAGCACAAAATGTTGAAACTGAAGCTCGTTTAGAGATGGTATCGAAGTCGTGTTTTTTAGTGATTTAATTTTTGTAATTCAAATATATTTATCTGATTTAAATGTTGTAAGATTCTTTGAAATTTCCGATTTTACATATGCACATGCACGTGTATATCAAAAGTATCAATATATATAAATATCGAATATAATTAGTAATTATTATATATTATATTGCACGAAAATTCACAAAAAGAAAAAAGAAAAAAAGGAACTTTAATCTTTAATTTATTTTAATACAAAATTGCGCCATCAAGTGAACGTTTTATTGTGTATAAATTTAAAAGATAATATTCGGCAAATAAATAGTATCTTGTTCATCTCTAAACAAATCCAAGAACAAAACAGAAAAGCGGGTTTCCTGCCACAAAAGAAAAGAGCCACGCAACCTCGCAGCAAAGACACATTTAAAATGTACAATGTACAATGTTTTATATGCCAACTGAAATATTCATGAATTTGGATGACATTGCCAGAGGCGGCGGCAGACGAATGAGAAGGTAGCTGTTTTTGTTGTTGTTATTATTGGCCTGGCCAACGAGCAGCAGCAGCAGCAACAGCAACAGCTGCTGTCCCAATTTGGTGCTAATCAAATGCAGAAGCGAACAGAGCGAGAGAGAGAGGGAAGGAGAGTTAGCTCAAAGCACACACAAAGAAGTACTCAAATAATCTACTCTCAAATAATAAACTAGAAATGTAGTGTGACCGTCCGTACGAAGAATATGTAAATATGCTACGGCTCTGTTATCTACAGCGACGATACCAGCAGAACAACACGCACACAATCAAACCAACGAGAAAAAAAAAACATAAAAAACTAAATCAAATTGAAAACGAAATGCGAACGACGACAGCCAACAACAAACAAACAAAATGGCAAAGAAAAACTGTTTTTGGTCATGCGGCGGCATCAGTTGAGCTTCAGTGCTCAACGGGCGCAGTGCCGCCTGCACGGCCTCTCTCTCTCTCTCTCGCGCTCTCTCTATTTTTGTGTTTGTTTTGTGGGAGAGGAGCACAAGCAGAACTTGAGCTTGATAGAGAGAGAGAGAGCGCGAATGTGCCTGTGTGAAAGAGTGTGAACGTGCATTTATTTATATAGATTGCTAATGATGATTTACGCTTTGCCAATCACACAATGACGACAACAGTTTACAACAAGACCAACAGCGCCGCCATCAATCCATGTTATATGAAGTTCTTATTTGTATTATTATTGAAGGTTTTTGTTTGTGTTAAATGATAGTTCAGTTACTCACCAATTGTCGGCGCTGCACACCTTTCGCGTTTACATTGCCGCCAGCAGGGACGCTGTTGCTGTTGCTACTGCTATTGTTGCTGTTGGTGTTGCTTTTGCCAGGCGACGACCCCGTTTCGGCGGCGGACATCGCCACAAAATCGTTTTATCTTATATATTTGCACTTGTACTTTTTTTGTAAAAAAAAAAAAACTCTCCTAACACTCTTTTTTTTGTACGCCTCGTTCCCTAATCAGCGCCTGCTAGCGGTTTGCTGACGTTGTTGTTGTTCTTCTTCTTACTGTTGTTGTTGCTGCTCTTCTTCACTTTGCCACTTTTCACTTTTAATTACTTGCTGTAATCAGAGGAGAGAGAGAGAGAGAGAGAAAGAGAGTAAGCTAGAGAGAAAAACAAACTGAAACTGATGCATTAAAAAACCTGCAGACAATGCACTTGTTTGTTATTGTTGTTTTTTTTTTATTTAACTCTTTTTCTTATTTTAGTTTACGCACGCACTAAAATACTAATTGCAGTCAGCGTTTATTACTTCATACAAATTGAGCAGGGCGAAAATACACTCACACAGACACACATACACACGCACGCAAAGTTACGGGCACTTGGGCGCAGCGATGCGTTTGGCTTGCACGCGTTTTGTCTGTTGCTCACTCCCACACACGACGTAGACAACTGAATCGACTGATTCAGTGAACAGACGACAGAGCCCAGCCACAAACAGAACAAGTCGAATGCGAGCGAACTCAACACAGTGGGCTTTTGTTATTATGTGTAAAATTCACCACGCTTCTGACTATCTGCCTGCCTACTTCTGTGCTGCTACGTCAGGGGCTCGGCTTTAATTTCGTTGGGGGTTTCGTTTAGCGCCCACGTGTTGTGTGTGCAGCTACGCCACTGCTGCCGCTGCTGCTGCTGCTGCTATTATTTCACAGGTCAACATGAAGAAGAAAAAATAAATTCGTGGTGTGTTCATCAGTCGCAGCGCAGCGTTGGGCTCGGATACCTGCCTGCCTGCGTGCGTGTCGCTTGCCGCAAGTTATGTTTTATGCTGCAAGTAGTGGGTTGCTTGCATCTGGCATTTACATACATTTAACGAACATATTTCGTCAATCGACAGCAGCAATACAAAAGCTCACTTATCATAATTGCCCCTCACACACACATACACGCCCACACGCTGCGTATCTTGTCATTTCACATTTCCCATGAACTTGTAATAAATATTCTAAATTTGCACTTGAGCATTTGCTCTCTGATATCAACGACTTTTTCGCTTTTCTGCTAGCTGGCTGTTTATTTATTTATTTTTTCGTATTGTTGTTATTGTTAGTGGTGACTCTGCCTTTCGGTCTTTTTTTTTTTTTTGATTATTCGTTCGTTCTTTGAGTGGAAGCGTCACCACGCGACTGAGACAGCGACTGCGACTGAGAAACTAGCTGACGACGACGAAGCCGACACTCGTTTTGGTTAGGCAGAGTTTATTTATTTATTTGATTTTGTGCGGTTAGCATTACCAAATTACACTCATTTGGTTAACGCGATGAAATGAATTTTAATTATAATTAATATGCATGTATATATTGGACAGGTATACACACATAGATACATATCTATATATATATTTATATATATGTATATGTATATATATATATATATATATACATATAAATATATACAACGGCCCGGCCGTACACACACATATGCATATGCCATACATATATACATATATATAGCCACATATGTGGCTCATAATTAATTAAATCTATTAAAAGCGCCGACACAATTAATGCAAATGTAACGCATCTGCAGCTCGAAATTTAATTTGTACACTTGGCAAAAATTCGTTCGTTGGAGACGAGAGATTATATTTTTACCCATTTTAGCACTTATCGAAGTTTTTTTAATACGTCGTCGCAACACGTCCGCAAAACACACCCGTACTTGATGAAAAACGAACTGCGACTGGTTAGTGTGCCCGTCGCTTGATGGCTGCGCAAATGCCATCTGTGTATGTTATATATGTTAATTCGCTAACGCCTGCTGCTGTTACGCATTTGCAGACTCTGTTAAGCATATGCTCCACACCTCTAAGACGCTGTTCAATTGAAATGTAATATGAAAAATATTAAAAACTATATAACGGAACAGTTTTGCCATTTATTTTGCAAGCAGAAAAATAAAATAAAAATTTACGCTTTAAAAGCTGTCTTTGCAGCATTGCAGCAATAACATTGCTGTTAAGCGAGCAGTGAGGATTACCAGGCTGCTGCAATGTAAAATTTACCTCACAATTTTAACATATTAGTTTTTAATGTGATTCAAAATGGGGAAAGAAATTAGAGCACGAAAAATATATGTATATGAATAGATTATGAATATATACTCTTTGTAAAAATTAATCAAATTATAAACACACAAATGCTTCTAAAACTAGCACTAAACATATATCAATCAGCTTGCTCCCCACTGCTACAGGTCCTCATCCATTTGCTCATCAGACTTATTTAAATTTACATTGCATGTATTGTTATTATCAAAGAACTGCAGCTCATCATCATAATCATCGAGGTCGACTGTTGCAGCAGCTGCAATACCAGCAGCAGCCGCCGCCGCCGCACTCCGCGCCCCCCGCGCCGACGACTGCTCCACGTCCTTGGCCAGCTGGAGTTGGAGTGGCGGGGGTTGCCACGGCACCAGAGCGGTGCATGGACGCGGTATCGATTTGACCAGCCACTCGGGAGGAATGACACCGCCACACGCCACACTGGCCACACTGGGACTCGTGACGCCCTGTTTCAGTTCATCACAGATAACGATGCGATTCGCATTGCGCAGTTTCTGTTCCAATTCCATGGCGGCCATTTGATAGGCCGGATTCGGATGATGTGTTTTACCGGTGCTCGTCGACGGTATATCATCGGTGGCCAGGCCGCCATTCACCGTTGAGCCACTGTTGTTGTTCTTGGCATTGCGACCAGCGCGAACACCGTTCGCATCCCCAGAGATTTGCAGGCCACTGAAATGTGCCGTTATGCGCTCCTCGGTGATCAGCTGTTTCGTCGGCCTGTTAACGATGATTTAATTATATTAATTACAATAATTAGACGCACACTAACACACACACACACACACACACATCTCTTTGTTTACTACTTACAGTGCGGAGGCGAATTGCTCGATAGATTTGCGTTTCTGCTGCCACTTGCCGCATTGTGGATCAGCCTCAATGCTGTTGTTGTAGTTGGCATTCGAGCCGAACTGCATGACGCCGCCGGGCTGTGGGGCATTCGTTGTCGCTAGCATCCACGGCATGCTATCGAGCAGCCAAGGATGTGTCGCCGGATAGGCGAAAACCGCGCGCTGCTCCGCTTTGTGCAAGTTGTTTGGATGGTCGGGGCTGTCGTAAGACCTGCAATTTGTTTACATATATATGTGTATATATATGAGAGTTGGCCACTTACTGCATTTCACACGTAAATCCACGCGTTGCAACTGATTTCAGTTCAATTCGTCGCTTGCTAAAGTTTTCGTAGTATTTTGTTTTCCTGTATCTTTTTCGTTGTGCGTTGGTGTTGCCACTTGTGTGCATGCCAAAGTATCGATACCATTCGATACTTGCACAGAATGTGCTAGAAAATACCCGAATATGCATTATAAAAAGCGCGCGGCTGCAACACATTTTAAATATATATTGTAAGCCAACCAGCAAGTGAACAAGTGCAACAATTATAAAAATCAATTATAAAAAAGTGCAATCCAAAAATAATCATTTATAAGTATAAGAAATACGTGTGCCATAAATCAATATTATCAACTCAAAATGCGTTATACAAGGTAAGTTTCTTAACTCTACCATGCTCTTTTTAATATAATATAAAATATAATAATAAAAAAGGAGATCTTAAATACTACATACGTTACAAATCTTAAAATGTTTTACGTTAAATGTATTACTTAGTGCCAAACAATTATGTTTAAGTTTGTACAGTTCAAAAATAATTTAATAACATTTTTTATAGAGTTATCATCTATTTTTTACATTTAGTAAATTTTCACTGAAGGTCTCCTTTTTATATACAAATTGTGGATAAAAGTTGGGCCATTTTTATAAAAGATTAACCTATTTAAATTTAAATGAAGGTCATCCTTTTACTTACAATCTGCCGATAAAAGTTGTGCTATTTTTATAGAGTATTAACCTACATATTTAAATTTCATCGAAGGTCTTCTTTCTATATATAAACTGTAGATAAAAGCTGTGCTATTTTTCATAGAGTATTAACCTATTTAATTATACAATTTTCACTGTCGCACTTCTTTTAAACCAGTTTGAACCGACGCAAAACAAAATTAGATTAATAATCTAACTATAACTTTTTTTTAAACCAGTTTGAACCGACGCAAAACAAAATTAGATTAATAATCTAACTATAACTTTTTTTTAAACCAGTTTGAACCGACGCAAAGCAAAATTAGAGTAATAATCTAATCTAAAACTTGTCTGCGCTTGCTTCCTTTTTTAAAGTGAAATCTTTATTTATTTTCAATCGTGTTCCACTTTGAAGGTTTAGTTATCTTTGCTTTATAATGCGCCATCGATTGACATTGTTTTCATACATTTTTTACTCACACTTTCCCTGGCTTATCAGGCAATATATACTTCGAAAATAACATGTTTTTCAACTCAATCTCAATCACGACACATCGACACATCGTCGTCTGTCCTGGGAGCAAACGCATCACTTGTAATGACGCTTAAGCTGTTGTTTTATTATTACTTAACTTTAGCAAATATGGAAAAAAACGTTGCTAAGGGGTTGCGATTGGGGTGCATTTTAAGGTGGCTTATCAGCTCAAGACAACCGATCGATCGATCCCCCGGAGATTTTGTTGGCGTCACAGCTGCGATCGCCTTGTGTTGCAATTAGTAATCACTCCTTCCGATTTCGTCATGCCACATGCGAAAAACAACGAGCAACTGGAAAAATACTCGTACATCGATTCTGCTTGGCCATTAACTGCTGGCGACGAGTGTTGAGCGGTAACTGTTAAATTTTTATTAAGTCATGCTCTCACTCTCTCTCTCTCACTGATGGCAGCCAGATCTATCATGCTCGATTTTGGATAAAAAGCTCTCAGACAAGAACACGTATTGCTCTGTTAACATTACTAATTGAATGCAGTTCAATCCCAGCACACGGACTGATCAGTTAAAATTTTTGCCAACGACGAAAAATCAGTGCACAAAAGAGGTGAAGTGAATGTAAATGTAAATGTCTATATATGCATATATATATATATATACATATAAGATTAACATTATGCACGTAGCCAAAACAAGTCTGCGAATTTGTTTTGCACGTGCTGAATATTAATAAAAATAAGCAAACAAGCTTAGACTGATAACGTCAGCTGTGTGGGTGTGACACACACACACACACTCATACAAAAAGTTCACAGCTTGTGCATTTTTTTATTAGATCAGATTAGAAATATTTGTTTTTACCACCCAATCTAATCATGTGTGTGTGTGTGCGTGTGCCTTTACTCATGTACATGTTCATATATGTGTGTGTGTTTGTGCAAGTCATTCAGTGTTATATCGTTTCTCATTCTTAACATTTTTGATTTCCTCGTTTCTGTTGTTTGTGCAAAAAATATAATTTGCAAGATAAATTCAAAGGTACAAGTGTCGATTCTATTAACTATAGTTCTAATTATTGTGAAACGTTGAACATTTGTTAATTTATTTACTGGAAATTTGTTGCTTGTGTGCAGAATGTGGAGACGGCTGCTCGGCTCATTTGTTCTGCCACATTGCATTCGACTAGAAAGGGAGTTGCATACAACTGGCGACAATTTCTATGTCTTGAAAAAACTTGCACTTGAATCGAAATAGTAAGTTGAAAATATTGCATAAATAACCAAAAACAAATGGCCCTAGAAAGGAATGCATCTGAAACGATCTGGTGCCATGTGTATGTGCAGACAGATGTGTGTGTTTATATCTGTTTACTTAGTAAATAATATTTTTTTATAGAAAAAAGCATTAGCACATGTGTCAGCATTAAACAGCTGTTCGGGCGTTGCCACTTTCTTAGTATTACCAAGTGTGGCAACGCAAGCCGTTGTTGAATTTACGTGTCTTAAATCTGGTTCTTTTTTGTTTTCGTGGTGAAATGGGCTTTTTATTTTGTTATTGTTGCCATAGCAAAGCTTTAAGCACAGAGCTTAAACCTGTTATCAGCGCTGCTTTGTTTAATGTGTGAGCTAGTTTAAGGTGATTTTGCGTGTTTTAGTTTGCGTTCGCTCATTCCTGTACGTGCAGTGGAGAGTTGGCGTTCTGATTGGTGGACGAGGCGCACACAACTCTTATTTGTGTATAAAACCTGCAATTGTCTGTTTGTGTTTGTGTTTTTATATGCAAATATTTCGGTTCGCGAACTAGTGTTGTTGTGTAAACATTGGAAATTCAACGAACGAAGCAGTCGCCTACGGCTGCATATTGCGAATAAAGAAAAAAATCACACGCGATCAAAATAACCCATGAGTCACATTGACGTGGCTGATAATTACTTACCATATATGTATATATATATGTGTGTATGTATATATATATAGATGTATGAATGTATTTGCTTATTACTGGCAGTCGGGCAACATCGGGGAAGTACCTATAACGAACCGCAATAGCTGTACTCGAGCCGAAGTGCGAAACGATCGTTTCATTGTCGTTTTGGATGAGCAGCGAAACAGTTGAATATTTTGCGCAAAACAGCGACGCAAAAGCAAACCACAATAAATAACGAAACAAAAAGCGACGGAGCAGCAGAGGAAGAGCACGTGAACAAATTAAACAAAATTCACCATTGCTAGACAGCAAGCAAAATGAATCAACAGCAGCAGTACTTTGATTTGGATCAGGGCAAGAATATACCTTATGTTAATGATTGTTGCAGTACGAGCGGATATAGTAGCAATAATTCGCCGACGTCGATGACTCTTTCGCCATCGCATTCACCGGAGACACTCAATTTGCAGAATGAGTTCGCCCAACTTAATTTGCCCGCGCTATCGAATTCACCTTCACCACGGCTACAGCAATTGGGAGGGTCCCCGTATCATCAAAATCAAATGATGGCAAATGGCAACCTCTGCATGGAAATCGATGGCAATACCGCCAGCATTGGGAGCATATTAAATGGCAACGCAACGTTTGGCAATATCAACAGCATGCAGCACATGCCAGTGGATCAATTTTATGCGCCTCAAGCATCGCAAACAATTGGCGGATTCCATCAAATCGATGCCGGTGTCATTAAAAATGAATATTGCGCCCAGCTGCACATTGCCGAGCAGCCGGTGGAAAAATTTCGTTTTCGCTACAAAAGCGAAATGCACGGAACACATGGATCCCTCAACGGCATCAATTCGAAGCGTACACCGAAAACATTTCCAGAGGTAATATTGCGCAATTATTCGGGTGCGGCGGTAATTCGTTGCAGCCTATTCCAAACGAATCTGGATAGTCCGCATTCGCATCAGTTGGTGGTGCGCAAGGATGAACGCGATGTTTGTGATCCGCACGATTTGCATGTGTCCCAGGAGCGCGGCTACGTGGCACAATTCATAAATATGGGCATCATACACACGGCCAAGAAATACATATTCGATGAGCTCTTCAAAAAAAAACAGGATCGTCTCGTCTTTCAAATGGGGCGACGCGAACTGTCCACCAAGCAGCTGCAGGAGCTGCACCAGGAAACTGAACGCGAAGCCAAAGATATGAATCTGAATCAGGTATGTCATTGTGATGACTTATTCTCTATATATTGATAATTCAATTAAATGCTGTTGCTTGCAGGTGCGTCTGTGCTTTGAGGCCTTTAAAATTGAGAACAATCAGAAGTGGACACCGATAGCGCCGCCAGTTTTCAGCAATCCCATAAATAATCGTAAATCGGCACAGACGGGTGAATTGCGCATAACTAGATTGAGTAAACCCACTGGCAGTGTTATGGGCAACGATGAGCTCATTTTGCTCGTGGAGAAGGTCAGCAAGAAGAACATCAAGGTGCGTTTCTTCGAGGAGAACGACGATGGGGAGACCGTTTGGGAGGCATATGCCAAATTCCGTGAATCCGATGTGCATCATCAATATGCGATTGTTTGTCAAACGCCCGCCTACAAGGACAAGGATGTGGAGCGTGAGGTGGCCGTTTCCATTGAGCTAATCCGTCCATCGGACGATGAGCGATCATTTCCACCGCTGCCCTTCCGCTATAAGCCACGCGATGCTATCATCTCGCGCAAACGTCGACGCACCTGCTCCACTCTAACCAGCAGCACCAGCAACAGCAGTGGCAGTCTGCACAATTCGATGGATTTGCCCAAGACAGTGCCACAAATGGGAGCCGCAAATGTTTCGTTGCACGATCAAACGATCAGTCAGGAATTTGGACGAGAATTCACAGTGGATCAGTTGCTCAATTCGGAATCATTTCGCAAAATACTTGAACCCAATTCCTCCGAGCTGGAGAAACTGTGTGTGCCCGACATTGGCACCCTGGAGCATGATGGACATGGAACAGATGGACATGCACGAACAGAGTCCAGCTATGCTGGCATTGGACAAAATCGTTCGCTGAGCAGCATCTATCTGGCCGAAATCTTTAAGATCTACGATGCGAATCGACGTGCTGGCAAAAATACACCTGAACTCTTTGCTAACTCCTGCAGCAGAGTGGAGAATCTGTTCACGGCCCATGCGCTGAAGAATGTGAACAATGATACGCTGCTGCACGAGGTGATTAGCCAGCGGACGGATAACCTGAAGCTTGCCATTAAAACATTTAAGGTCATCGAATACTTTAAGCTGCAAGAGCTGGCACACAGTGTTCTAAATTTGGATGGCGACAGTGGATTGCATGTCGCCTGCCAGCACGATCGACCCAATTATATACGGCCATTGTTGTCACTCGGCTGTAATCCCAATCAACAGAATCACATTGGCAATACGGCTCTCCATGTGGCCGTCAAGGAGGAGCATACGAATTGCATTGATTTCTTTTTCAATGCGCCGAACGGTATCCGGTTGGATTTGTCGCTGAAAAACGATGATGGATTGACGCCGCTGCACATGGCCATACGACAGAATAGCTATGATGTGGCCAAGAAGCTAATCAATTATGATCGCAGTTCCATTAACGTCTCGAACACAACCGATGGCAATAATGCTTTGCACATGGCCGTTCTCGAACAGAATGTTGAGTTGCTTGTCCTCATTTTGGATGCACCGAATCTAACCGATGTTCTGATGGCAAAGAATTCGGCTGGTTATACACCGTTGGAGCTGGCACGGGCCAAGGCCAATGAGAGCTGTGTACTGTTGCTGGAGAAGGTGTATCCCGATAAGGGTGAATCCGCCATGACGTGGATACCATTGAATGTCAAGGAGGAAATGGATTCATCGTCAGCTGAGGATGACGATGAAAGCAATCCGGATGTGCCGACGTCATCGATGTCATTATCATCCTTGTCGACCATTAAAACGGAGGAATTCGATATGGATTTCAAAACGGAACAAGAGGACAAAGATTACGCCAAGCAGGCGGATGCGGCAATAGATCCCAAAATAAAATTGGAACAATTGCTGAGTAACAAGAGTAAATTTGATCAATTGGTTAACCAGCTGAACGAGCCGAGCAGCCACAATCCCGAGTTGAGTAAATGGAAAGAGCTCGCCGAGAAATCATTGCTCAGTCAACTGGTCTTCCTCTGGTCCAGTTCGGAGGGTATGCTGAATTATATACACCACAAGTCGAGTGATCAGGAGTGCAGGTCATTCGCTCGAGCGCTACAAGAGCTGGGCATGCTAAATGCCTAGAACAAATCATTCAATAGTTAATAATTTTATATATATATATATATATATACACAAACAGTTATTAAGATTAACGAGTACAATTCTTTTGTACATTACCTAGAAATAAGCAATGTTTAATAAAGTTAACATTTATCTCTGGAACTGGGTAATCACCCGATTCGTTTCTCCAAGTACGAATCTCAATGTGGGTATATATATATATATATATATATATATTTATATATATATATGTGCGTGTGTGTGGGTGTTTGTTTGTTTCACGTGAATTCTGTCATAAACTACAAGTGTGAATCACATTTACGTTCTAAAAATATTTGTACAATGGGGAATTACCGAACTATCGCTGTGGGTACTTCCCCCCAAGATATTTTCTTATCACTGTCATTGGGAATAATGCGACGTATCGAAGTGGAGATACCCCTTAATACCCCAGACCTAATCAACCAATATAAACTATTGCTATATTTTATCTTGCCACTGTGAACTAAGTGTAATAAAATAATGAACATAATAATCTGTGCAATCTTTGATTTATAATCACTAGCTTATAAAATCTACTAAAACTGGAATATATATATTTTGAATCAGAAGTATTCCGATTTGCTCAAATTGAGTATACCCACAATTGAAATGCATATTCAGATTGAGTAATGCTAGCCATAAAATCCCTGAACCAGAACAAAAATTATGTTGGGTTTTTTTTTTTTTTTTGCTATCTATTTTTATTTATTTGTGGCATTGACAAACAACCGCAGTGAATCAACTGATGATTCAATTCAATGATTATACTCGACATTCTTTAAATATGGTTGTCAATATTTTTACAGTAACATGGCTCAAATAATCAATGGCAAGCAGATGGCCATCGATATACAGAATGATCTGCGCAAGGAGGTGCAACAATTTGTCGCCGCTGGCAATCGTGCCCCCCACCTGACGGCCATCATTGTGGGCGAGGATCCGGCCAGCGAGAGATATGTGAAGAACAAAGTGATTGCTTGCAAGGATGTGGGTTTGAGTAGCGAGACAATTGTGTTGCCCGCTGCCACCACACAGGAGGAGCTGCTGCAGCTGATCGAGGAGAAGAACAACGATGACAATGTCAACGGTCTCCTGATTCAGTTGCCGGTGCCGCAGCACATCGATGAGCGCACCATATGCAATGCCATCTGTTTCGCTAAGGATGTCGATGGCTTCAATGAGCTGAACATTGGCCGTTTGGCACTCGACGACCGTGGCATTGTGCCGGCTACGCCGCTCGGCATCAAAACGATGCTGAAGCGCAGCAATATACCCACATTTGGACGCAATGCTGTCGTCGTCGGTCGCTCCAAGCATGTCAGTTTGCCGATTGCCATTCTGTTGAGCTCGGATGGTAGGAATGCGACCGAAGCGCTGGACGCCACCGTCACCATCTGTCATCGCTTTACGCCGCCCAAGGAGCTGGCCAAATATTGCCGCCTCGCTGACATAATTGTTGTTGCCGTCGGCAAGCCGGGTCTAATTACCAAGGATATGGTCAAGCCAGGCGCCTGTGTCATCGATGTGGGCATCACCAAAGTTATGGACGAGGCGGGCCAAGCCAAGCTGGTCGGCGACGTCGATTTCGATGGTGAGTGCCAAATCAAAGACCAAATTTAAATCATAAATTCATCGGTTTTTTTTTTTGCTTTTGTTTGCAGAAGTCCGCCAGGTTGCTGGACACATTACGCCAGTGCCTGGTGGCGTTGGCCCCATGACCGTTGCCATGCTGATGCATAACACTATCCAAGCCGCCAAGATGCAGGCCAGCTCCGCCAAGCGCAATCATTAAATCGACAACAGCCCGCAGCTTGCATTCCTAAACGAATTTTATTTTACCGAATTTGACATCTGCTGCCTAGGCAGCTTGGGCCATAGTATTTTGTTATTTAATACCAGTAATATTTAGTAACAAATAGTGTTACCAATAGCCACTAACATAACGACCACATATATACACATTATTATATTATATTATATATATATATATACATATATACAACGATAGACTACATTCACATGTAATCAGATCGAATAATGCCAACAAACTTTTTATTCGGTTTGGCCACTTTCATCAAGGAGTTCACCAGAGTTGCCAGCATACTCAAAAATGAACAAGTGATTAATAAAGTAAACTCATAAAATCAGTGTAATTCTTATTTAACTTTGGCATTATTTTCTTTCTTTTATTGCGCAAAAAAAAAAAACAATTTACATTTAGTTGACTCGTACCAATTGTAGATTAAAATAGACCAATTTTTTTTTATTAATAAAAATATTTTATTGCTTGTGTACCATTTACTACGTCATTTAATTTATTTAAGATTTTGGAGGTTAAATTGGACAGAACTGCGTAGTAACTGTTATTTCGTAGGTAATAGTTATTATGGGTGTTATAGGGTAAGCAATTATGAACAAACAAAGTTCGCGATAATATTATATACAATAAGTGTAATTAAAATTATACAACAATTTGAGGTGAAAGTTGAATTTTTGTCAATTTTACATTGCTACTCACGCAACACTGCCTGGCTGCGATACAGGGAAAGTGTGACTAGCTGGCAACTCTGTTAGTCGGTCGTTATGGTGTTTTCATACAAATCAGATTTAGTGCTCAAAATAATTACAATATTATTTCTGCTCGCAATATTAACTCAAATTACAGCAGATAAATCGTCTACATTCGAAATGTCAGGCTTATTATATTCGTGCGGCTTTGAGGTATTTGGACGAGTGCAAGGTAAATTTCACCGATCGCAAGCCACATTTGCAAAATCCTTTCTAATTTGTTACGAATTTCCCTTCTTTGATTGTTTCTTGTTTTTCAGGTGTTTTCTTTCGCAAGGTAAGTTGTAGTTATAGATTATTATTCAATCCGGGAGCCGAGAGTTTCTGCAACGGCCTTCATTTTGGTATATTGTAGTACACTGAGAAGCAGGCCAATCAACTGGGAGTCCGTGGCTGGTGCATGAATACCAGACATGGCACCGTAAAGGGTATATTGGAGGGACCACTAGCGCCCCTTGACGAAATGTAATGAACAACTCTATTTAATATTCTTCAATAGTCCTTTGTGTGAAAAAAACACTAACTATTTGCAGGAAACATTGGTTGCAGACCATAGGTAGTCCCTCCTCAAGAATTGAGAAGGCTGTATTTACGGAAACCAAGGAGATTAGCAACTACAACTTCAACGACTTCGCAATCAGACGTTGATTCGTCTAACACCCAAATATTTATAATACGAAGCAAGCACCGTCAATTTGTGATCCCTAATCCAAAACACTCATTATGTATTTTTGGTTTGCTATTTATTTTATTTATTTAATTGAGTAGCTTACATAAAATGTAATTCATCATCCGGAAATCGAGCTTGTTTGGTTAGTTTAGTTTAGTTTAGACATCAGTTGTAGGGTCCATTCGGGTCAGTCTATAAAGATGTTTCTCTACTAGCTGCCTGAAATTGGAAAACACTTAGAAAAATACATAGAAATGAGCACTTTATATTTTCATAAGACAAATCAACTAGTGTCACTACAAAATTGCAAAATTGGCATTATACATATTATTTTTTGCAGAACAATTCATTTAAATTACATTATATTACATACACAATATTCCCGCAAGAACAATAACAAATATAATACTATTTGAATCGCAGAGTTGCATTTTATGTAGTAACTTATTCACGTTTGGGTGTTGCCATTTGCGACCGAGTAACGATTTAAAGTAACCATTTAGAACGACATCTCACTTACACGCATTGCAACACTGATGCGGAATCGCCCTTGCAGCGGCATGGGTGCGAGCGAGATAAACGTATGACCAGCATGCGTACTTTGGTCTGGCAGCACAAAACGAGTACAGCTCCGAATACACGTCGTTTTGCCAAAAGCGTAGCAGACAGCAAATGAAAAAAATATATAAATGAAAAAATTTCGTGAACAAGAACGACAAATTTACCAAGCGCGTGCCACGCCGCTGTACAAAAAAATCGACAGATTTAATAATTGCGAGCGTTGTGCAAGCGTCTGAAATTGTGTGTAAAATAGTAATAATTTTTAAGCAATTACAAATTCTTGCCTGCTTCTTGCTTCTGTATGTCCGTGTGTATGTGTGCAGTTCACAGTTTGGTTACTTTCGCGCTGAAAACGTTTTCTACTACCTTTTCGCTAAAGCGGAAAAAAACATACATATGTATGTGTGCATATACACAGTGTTTTGCGATAAAAGCGAAATTGTTTAATATATTTTGTAATTTTGAGGCGTTTCAGTATGTGCCCATGACTGCGGTGTGAGCGGAAAAATAATGAAATTTTTGTGTAAATAACTGAAAATAGTGCTAGACGATATTTATGTGTGTATATATGTATGTGTGTGAGTGCGAGTGTGTATGTATGTATGTACATTACACACATCTATACAATCAGTAGCCTCATGCATGGGTCTGTACCCATATGTAAGTGTGTGTGTGTGTGTCTCTCTCTCACTCTGTGTGTGTTGTGTATGTGTGTGTTTTATTTGTTTGTGTGATGTGTGCGCGCACATATTGTAAAGGCGCGAGGTACTTAATTGTCAACGATGAAAAATTCAATAAACGAAATTACATAAAAAAAACTAAAGAACATAGATAACAAGTGACCACCACGCACTGCAATTTGGCACATCACTGCAATCCGTACGTTATAATGCAGTTATGCTGAACACCGTGTGACGAAATAATTTGGATTTTCGAGCGCGCTGTCAGAGATTTCGTCAGTAGTTTTTCATTTGCATTTGTTAATCGGACTGCCCGAAGCAGCGGCCGTATTCTATACAGTTTTTTTTTATTGCGCATCATTGTGAATGAGCAATAGCAGCAGCAGTAGCAATAGCTCGCGGGTTCTCTTTCTCTGCTCTGCTCTCACATGCGGCACGCATTGGCGCTCGCGTGTCTCTGCGTGTGAGTTTGTGTGTGCGTCACACATACGCGCAAGCGGCACCGGAAAAGATTTCCTATAGGTTACAATGTAGGAGTAGGAAGAGGAGGAGCAGGAAGAAGAGACCAAAATAACAGCAGCGATTTTTTTTGCTGCTGTCTTTGTTATCGTTTTTAGTTTGTGTAATGATTATTATCGATACACCTCGCAGTGTAAATGGGTATGCAAATTTAGATAAAGCATTCTGCATAACAGAGATAATAAGAATAACATAAGCGGCTTATGTTAGTTGTTGTTGTTAATTGTAGTTATTATCCACCTCTCCAAAATAATATTTCCCCACAGTAGGCCAAACAAAACGTGCCCAGCTTTTTATGTGTGTGTGTGTGTGTGTGTATGTGTGTGTGTGCCCGTGTTTTTTGTTTGTATTTTTGTGCTATAACAAAGTGCGTTTCAGTTCGGTGTCAGTTCGTAAAATAATTATCAAATTGACTTTTGAAGAAATTGATTTCATATCTCTTTTTGAAGCGATCACCCAAGTTCCCCACTCGCGCCGAGCACAAACGAGCCAAGCCGGAAACAACATTGGAAATTGGCAATTGGAGACGGGAGATCCGCGATTTTACAGTGGCCAAAGTGATACATAGCCCGGAGCCTGTAATGCAGCTGGTCTCGTCGCAGTAGAGCCGCACAAGCATGGCACCAGCGCTGACAGCGGAGCCACTCAATCCCAAGGAGAAGCTAACGAGCACCGCTTCGCCGGCCACAGGGACGCGACAATCTGTTCGTAAACTGGACGCGCCCACTAGCGGCGGCGGCGGAAGCGCAACAGTTACAGCAACAGCTGCAGCAGCAGCAGCAACAGTATCAGCAGCAACAACAACTGCAGCGACGACGAACACAACAACAAAAACAACAACGAGTCGTGTGACACGCTCCAAGGAGGCGGCAAAGCGAACGGGTTCGCCAAGTGTACAGCAAGTCAACAATAACAACAACAACAAGCGTAAATCAACAAACAACAATAATAACCACAGCAGCAGCAGCAGCAGCCTCAGCATCAGCAGCGAACTCAAAACAGCTGAGGTTCAAATGGGCCTCAGCACAGCAACAACACACTCAAGCAGCGACGGCAACGCAGCAGTAGCAGCAGCGACAACAACATCAGCTGCAGCCACATCCAGTAGCTGCAGCGACTCAGCAGCGACAGCAGTCGTTGCCGCCGCCGCCAGCGAGGAGCACAACAACAACTGCAACAAGGAGAATTCAACGGCCGAGCTGTTGGCGCATTTGAGTGACTTTGGTGAGGCGATCACAGCTGAGATTTGCCTGCGTAAGACACTGCCCGAGGTGAGCATCAGCAAGGAGCAGCCGCCAGGAGGAGCAGCGGTAACAGCCGCCGATACACTAACTTCAGCTACCGAACAACAACAAATCCTGCATCAGCAATTGTTGCCCGTTGCGGACGTGCCCATGTCAGAAGCCGCTGAAGCTGCAGCCGTGTCCCAGTCCGAAGCAACAACAACAGCAACAGTAGCAACAATAACTCCAAGTCCAGTGACAGCGCCAGAGTCAGAGTCCCTACAACAATTGGTGAGACAGGGGGAGGAGGAGGCACTTCCACACATCCTGAGCAGCGCGGCGCTGGCGGCTCAAATCACAGCTGAAATCACAGATAATATCGAAGGTAAGCAGCTCCCCCAATTTTTCCAATTAGTTTCTGTTTTTTTTGTTGTTGTTTGTTTTTGACCCAGGCGAAAATATAAACGAATCTGTTTTTTCCGTTTTTTGTTTCTTTTTTTTGTTGAATAAAATCTAATGTCAGCTTTACAGTTATAGTCTGTGCGTTAACTTAAATATAGATTTATTAAATTAATAAATACGGGACTAAATTGTGGCGTTACTAGCATCTCTAGCTTGGTCCGGAGTTTTGGATAAGCCATATAACAAATATAGTTGCTGTTTTATACACTACTTTATACAGTGTCTCAGACCTTATTTTGACCAGTGTCTAGCAAAAATTTTACTTGCCTGCCATAAACTAATTATACATTATTTATCAAAAATTCCAAAGATCGATGGCAGGTACATAAATTAACCATCAAAATGAATATATGATCCCAATAAACTGGGGTTTCCCCACCTGCTAGGTCGGGTTATGTAAAAAAGTTATATATATGTTATATCTTTATAAGACTGTTCGAAATAAACTGTGACATTTATTTTGGATATGTTTTCAGTTTCTGACTAATTTTAATTAATTAATTAATATTTTATTAAAAACTAAAGTTTCTTTTTTAAACGTGATATAACATTAAACAAATTGGCATTTAAACATTTTGCGTTTGTTGCCTTGTTTAAACTTTATAGCCCTTTACATTTTTTTGCTAGACACTGGTCGAAATAAGGTCTGAGGCACTGTATCTATAACGTTTTGGAATTACTAAATTTAATGGAATACAATATTCATATGACATCTGTTTCTGCTTTTGCTTTAAACTCGAATATTCGTGAGAAAATTGGTGTGACAAAGAAATCATAGAAACAAAAGTGTATATTTTGTATATATTATATGCATAATTTATTAATAATAATATTTGATATCTATTATATATCTATTTTAAATGAGTTCCACACATTCTCTATTCTATTTAGTTTTTTCTTTTATTTTTAACTTGCAATCTATTCTATGTTTCCCTATTTTAAATCAGTTCCAGATTTTCTGTTTGCTCTGATCGATTTTTTCTGGCTTGCCAATATTCTGTTCTATATATTATTTACCTAATTTCTTAATAATAATATGTGATATATATTATCTACGTATTCTGAATAATCTATTATGAATTATCTGTTTGCTTCGATTCGTGTTTTTTTTGTATATTTATTTATTTTTATATTGTTTATTTTAATTTGTAACTTTCATTTTAATTTTTACCTACCCTTTTCTAAAATAAAAATAAATAAAAAAAATTAAATATAACTGAAAGATGCAAATATTATGTTAATTAAAACCAAATTAGTTCTCTTCATTTTCAGTTCAGTTTTTGTCATTTTTTGTCAAGCCCTTTTAAATATTTGTTTAGTTATTATTAAAAATATGAAATATATAAATATGTAAATAAAATACAACTAAAACAGTTAACTTCTTCCGCATGTTAATTAATAGCAAATTAGTTATTTTCAAATTCGAACCATAAATATTGATTTATAAATATGTGATTTCATTCACAGAACGGCTAAGCCAGCTCGATGGCAGCCCCAGCATTGTTGACATAAGCGCAGCAACTCTGGAAGCTGGAAGCGTAACGCTGCCAACGACACCCATCAGGCAGCAGCAGCAGCAGCAACAACAGCAGCAGCAGCAGCAACAACAGCCGGAGATACTCAACTCACCACAGCATTCAACAGTTGGCCGACAGGGGAGCGCACTGTTAACGCCGCAGAGCACGAGTAGCTCGATAAATTTTCTGAAGGATGGCGCTGCTAATGCCGTGCTGGAGGATCAGGATATTGAGGAGGTGCTGAAAGCACTTAAAACGTTCGACGGCAATCATGTGAATCCGGATACGATCGATTTTAATTTCTTCAATGATTTCACCTACAACGAGGAGGATACGGCCGCCGTTACAGAAGCAGCAGCCGGCGGCGGCTGCACAACAACACCACCAACAACAACAGGAGGCGGAGGAGCAGCTGGGGCAGCATCAAATGCAGCAGCAGCAGCCGCTGTGGATGATTCAAAAGCCAGCTGCAGCACCAACAGTAACAGCATCAGGAAACTGCTTCGTGCCTGGGGCGAGAGTCATGCGGAGCTGGTTGAACAGCAGCATGAGCTGAACCGGAAACTGGACTTTATGGTGGGACGCATGCGCAAAATGCAGGCACGCCACATGTGTCGCCATGCCAGCGACGTAGTGGCCGGCATACTCGAATGGTCGGCACGCACCTCAAATAAGTCGGTCAATGTTGCTGCACCAACGGTGCACAGTAGTGTTAAGCTGACGCCACAGGCGGCCGCTGTGCTCTCAACTGTCACCGGCCGGCCGGACAGCAGCTTCTGGGAGGAGCAAACGAAGCGTCCACTGCCCGCCAGCCAAATGAGCAACGTGCTCCGACACATTGAGACGGCGGCGCGCAAACAACAAATCTGTCACACAATTGGCGGTGGCTCCGCATCGCTGGCATCCTCTTCGTCGTGGTACAGCAGCGCCGCACAGCCGGGCAAGCGGCCACGCAAAACGACGACACATCCAGTGCTGGATGCAGCCAACACGAGCAGTACATCTGTCGGCGCCGATGCCATGTCCTCGGCGTCGACGACTACGCCGCGCACCGATGAAATTGTGCCCAATTTTGATAGCTATGTGACCAGCGAGTTGACGCATGTCTCGGGTCTGTTGCACACGGAAATGCGTGAGGTACAAAATGCCATCGACTCGGATGCCACAGAGTCGAGCTCTGGCGGCGAATCGGCCGATGAGATGGTCAACTACAACAATTCCCAACAGTTGTCATTGCCAATGTAAGTCGATCCCCACTTATCTCTTCTCAACATTGTTAAAGCTAGCTTACTTTAAGTTAATAGCAACAAAATGTTAGTCACAGATGAGGAGCAAGTAGAATCTCCGGAACACTTCTGCCTCTGCCCTGCAATTGCCACTTGGCTAAGATAATCTTTGTTCGTAGGTTTTACACGAGTGTAGCAGAAATCCGAGCTAGATTCCATATCTAGCGCAACCTTCAGGTTGACAACCGTTTAACCTAACCCAACCCAAATGTTAGTCAAAACGGCCATAAAAAATTGAAGTCATTTGATAGAAATTGTATTATTTTTTTGGCAGACTTTTGATTGGTTTAACATTCGGTTCTTGTGATTAAAGTAATATTTCCAATAGCTGTCAATGATCATAACTCAATATAAGAATCACTATTTAATGATTCATATTCATAATCATTTATTGAACTTGTATTGAAGTTTGCTGATTAAGTGTTGTAGTTTTAGGATAAAGATTGCCATTCAATAACAAATATTGAATAATTAATATTAATCAAAGAGTAGCTAAATTAATGATCCATATTCTAACCATTTATATGCATCCTATGATCCTATGATATAATGTTATTGTCTTAGGATAAATTCAATAACAGAAATTGAAAAAATATTGAGCTATAAATAATTAATTATATATTAATCAAAGATTGGCCAAAGTCCACAATTGATTACATTTTGCAACATTTAATTTTTGCATTTCGATGTTGTTTTTTTTTTTAGAACGCGACGAGCTGTTTGGCGGTACTCGCGGGATCGTGCCAATATAGCGCTGCGCTGGACCTGGCTATACACCCAGGTGAGCGATCTGGACATGAAGATCCGCCAGCACAACGATGTGTACAACGATCTGTGTCGCTCCGAGGGCAAAGTGCTGCTCGAATCGACGCCGGCGCCAAAGAATGGCTACAAGGAGCAGCAGCAACAGCAGCAGCAACAACAACAACAACAACAACAACAAGAACTGCAGTCGCTGCCAATGGACGGGGATCAACAAGCATCATCTGCTGGCGATCATCTGTGCAGTCGAGCGCGTCCATTGGTGCTGTCCGAGTTCCGTAAGCGCAAACTCTTCCAAACGACGAATATGCACACAATATCGAAGAAGGCGGCCAGGCCGAGTAACATCAAATGTGGCTGCCAATGGCCGCAGGTGCCCTGCACGCTCTGCACCGGCCGGCCAGATCCGACGGCGCCGCGCGACTTGCCCGAAACGCTGATGCCCCAGATACGCGTTGCCCTGCTCGATCCCGGCTATCATCCCGTGCTGAGCTTCTCCAATGGTGAGTGCGGTGTTTTCATATTTTGTTTATTTGTTGCCCATCACTTATCGATTATTGTATTTGTGATCGGTTTGCAGATGTGTGCCAGTCGGTGCATTTGGAGGCGATTAGCCGTCAGCCGGATTGGCAATATAGGGTGATGCGCAGCCAGGCCAAGGCGATTGTGAGGGGCGTGTGGAAGGCGGAACGCGAGGCGATCGCTTCGAATGGCGGCGGCGCTGGCGCTGGCGGTCGTCGAAACGGCGGCACCGGCGAGCCCGTCAAGCGTCGTGCCTATGTGCGACGCAAGGAGCGCAATAATAATAATAATAAGAACAACAACAGCAACAGCAACCGAAGCAACAACAAAGAAACATCAACATCCACAACAAAAACAACCTTACAAAACAATAACAACAACATTAACAATAATAATAACAACAACATGAGCAGCAGCAGCAGCAGCAGAGGAGGTGGAGGAGGAGGAGGCATCGCTGGACTGGTGGATAGCGGAAACGGTACTGGTACTGCTACTACTTCTACTTCTTCTACTACGCCTACTACAACGCCCCTCGGGGCCAACAGTAAATTATTGTAAACATGATAAATTCGATAATTGATTATTAACATAAAACAACAACAATTTGCATCTTCTTTTTTTTCTTTTCTTTTTTCCTTTTTTTACGCATTTCTTTTATGTTAAAACGCACACAACAACAACAACACCAACAACAATCAACAAACAAACAAACAAAACAAACAAACAAACAAACAAACAAACAAAACAAACGAAACGAACAACATTTGTTTTATTTTTTGTTATCCGTTTTTCTTCCAAACTTCTTCGGTGCGTTTTCCGCACACTCCTCTCTCTCTGTCTCTCTATATATACATATATGTCTATGTCTGAATCTCCTTAATTGCTGTGGAACGGAACGACGACCAGTGAGCAAAAGGCAGTCGGCGACAACAGTTGCTCTTCCGTTGTCGGATTCAAGTCAGCAACAGCAGCAGAAGCAGCTGAATAGAAACTCATCACTGATCTCCAGCAATGGCAGCAACAGCAACAATAAAAAGCCACGCAAATCGAAAACCTCAAACACACAACAAACACACAGCATTAACAACAACAACAACAATCACAAAAAAATCAACAGCAACAACAACAGCAGCCGCAGTGGGAGCAACAGTCGACAGGCCAGCGTTGGGGACAACAGCAACAGTCGCTTCACCAGCGATTCCCAGTGGGAGCAGCAGCAACAGCAACAAAACAGTCGACGTAGCTCCGCCGAAACGCACGGACAACGGTGAGTGGGTGGCCAGTATGGTGTCAGTGGTGTCAGTGGTGCCAGTGGCGGTTGTCCTGTTTTAGTCAATAAATTGTCACCCATTTATATTTAATATATTTTATCTGTCTGGCCTGATAAGCAGTTTATTTGAAATTGACCTGATTTACATAAATTTATATATCTATCTATCTATATATCCATCTATCTATATATCTATTTATCTGTCTGGTTTGCAATTTAATTTATTTGTAATAGATTTGATTTGTATAAATTGATACACATATATTCTGAACTTGCACTTGATCTAAACTAAACAAGAAAATCAGTAAAGGATATACTATTATAAATATATATGTATATATATATGCAATGAAGGGAATATGGTGACCTTTATACGACTACCTTTATACCCTTATACCAAGATAATCATTCATTTCTTGTGCAAGAGAATTCCATAACTCAGTCATAGACTCCTCCTTATTGGCCTTCATTAACTAGCCAATCGGCGTTTTATGTTCGTAGTTAAATTATTAATAGAAATAGATTACGCTGAGTTATAAAATCATTATTAATTTTATGCCTTTGTTGAACCCTTTCCGTACTCTGTAATGATTACAATAGACTTTATTCCTCTATTTCTAAAATTAAGAACTCAATTTTAAACACGTCTTTCGCATCTTTTTCATACTAACTATTTTTTTGTTGGTCTAATTGTGTTTTTTTTTCCTGGGTTTTTTCCCCAATTCATACAATAAATCTTCTAAGTATTTCTTATTTCTTAAATTTAAATTTAAATATTACATTTTATATGTTAGATATTTTTTGTTTTATTTTTTCCTTGTCGTCAGTTATTAAATTCATTAAATCTACACCTTCCACAGCACAAAAGATCGACGCAGTCGACTCAAATACGACATTGACAACATCGTGATACCCCATAGCATGGCGGCGCAGAACCGCATCGAGTTATTGCCCTATAAGGAGATACCGACACCAAAGTGAGTATTGTTGATAAATTGCCATCTATAAAATGTCTAGATAACAATCATGTCTGCAAAACAGGTGGCGCATTGTAGACAGTGATAATGAGAAGAAGCTACAATCGGAGAGTCCGTCAAAGCAGAGCACTCAAAAGCTGAGCAATGGATGTGCGGAAGGGCAGCAAGCGGCAACAAATCCTCCTCCTCTTCCTGCAACGCTACCCCCAAAAACCGCAAAAGCAAATTCACAAACACCCGCAGAAACATCAACAACAACAACAACAGCAGCAACACAAAATGCTGCCAAGCCAAATAACAACACAGAAATGGAGGCAGCTTCGAAGATCAATGGCATTAAGCAGTCGAGCAAAAAGAATAAAAAGAAGCAGAAGCCGCAGCCGAAGGATCTGCCAGAGCCTGTCAAGCAACCGGTAAAAGCAGAGCAGCCACTCAGCAATGGGCTAATCAATGGCAAGCCAGAGCAGAAGGAGCAACTGCAGCAGCAGCAGCCGACAAAGCCACCATTAACAACTACTGTGAATGGGAAAACTAAAAAGCACAAAATTAAAAAGAACCCTGTGAATAATGCAAACGTAAATAAGGCAAATGCTGCATCGACTGCAACTGCGCCTGCTCCTGCCTCAACTTCAACTGCAGCTACAACTACAGCTGCAGCTGCTGCTCCTGTTGCTGCTGCTCCTCCTGCCAGCAAGGACACAAAAAAAGAAGTCGCAGCTGAAATTTTGGAGCCGCCCAGCAAACGGCTCAAACTGCAATTGGGTGCAACCAAACCGAACTCGGCCGATGACGATGAGCTCGTGGAGGAGGACATCACGGATGAGGCGTACATAATGCGACATCAGCGTGCGCTGCTCGAGGAGCGACGTCGCTTCGAGACCCTCCTAAAGTTTCCGTACAGCAAACGTTCGCGTTCCAATCGACGTGTTGACAGCCGTGCCGAATCGAGTGGCGCCAACACACCGGATCCTGCCTCGCCGGCTGCAGCTTCGCATTTAGCTGGACCGCTCGCCGCTGACAACGAGAGCATACCCTCACCGCTGGCGCAAACGATGCTGCATCATGCGCTGCATCCGCTCGACACAATTGCGGCGGATAGCGTGCTAACGGCAACTGCGGCGACAAAGCGCCAGGAGCGCCGGCGCACCACATCCAGCAAGCTAAAGGATTACGATCGCCGCAGCGCCACACCAGATGTGAGTCAATTCCTACGATTTGTAGCTAAATTCAAAGCAACAATTTCCTATTTTTCCTTGGCTTTAATTAGTATTTAGAGAGTTCAAACGGAAAGCTGTCGAAATTTATTATTATTATTATTATTGGGATACCTGCACTGCGACCTACTCGATCTATTGTGGTGCCCCCTTCTGAGCCCATAGCTCCTCAATCTGTGCTGGTTTGAGGGCTTCTATGTCTTTGAAATTCATAACATGCATTCCTAGGATGCTGCACCTTCTTCTAGTTAAGGCGACACACTCTGCTAGGATGTGCCTAGAGGATTCCTCCTCGCTTTCACAAAACCTACAAAGTTCGTTACAATAAATACCCAGTTTAGTTAGGTGACTTCTTAGTCTAGAATGTCCTCTAAGTAGACCGGTGAGTATCCTTAGCCTGTTCTTCCCCATGGTTATCACTTGCTTAAATCGTTTATGATTATAGCGATCCAAAAGACAACTGACTTGTCGTAGTCCTGTTGTCTCTGCCCAGCTCCATTATCGCTTCTCGAGAAACTCTTCTTTATTGCTGCTTGATTATCGGATATGATGGATATAACCGTATTCCGATAGTTAATAAAAGTTGAATATTCAACTTATTTGAATTGCGCATCTCAAAAATAATTTATTTTAAATTATTCACTGTGATTCATTTAGTTAAGTTAATTGTTTTTTAAGTCTTAAATTAAGCATCATTTATCGCTTTGCATTGCTCTTTTAGCAGTTTTTTTTATTAGTGTTAGTTGCTAAATAGATTCTAAAATATGAGTGTATATATTACTTAATATATTATTATTAATTTTAAGGCAAGAAAAAAGTCGCGAAAAATGATTAAAAACGAGAAAAGTCAGCTGCCTTAGACACGATGAAGATTACGCACCCTGTCAGACCTTAGACTCCCAACAGCAGACATTTAGACATCTCACTATATATGTATTAATAATATATTGAAATCAGACTGAGAGTTCCTATGAAAGTTATCTTGATGTTAATGATTTGTTGCCCAAATGGTAAAAGCATTTTAAGATGACTTGTTTCAGATATCTTAGAAAAGATGATATATACAAGATTTCATCTTTATCCCATCTGTATAATTAGCAACACATAAATATATAGACTCTATAAAGGCCTATTAAAAAGATTGATTTCAAAAACTAATTTCTTTTGATTTTTCAGCTTCACTTCACGCTGGAGCCGCCACCGTTTGAGCCGCTGCACTTTCCGCTCGCCGAAGAGGTCAACGAACGACTGCTGGCCCAGATGAATGCCCAGCTCCAGGAGCCACAGGCAACGACAACGATTGCAACTACGGCAGTCAAGCGCAGCAAGAGCAAATCCGTCTCCTCCTCCAATGGCGGCGATGGCCACTCAAACAATGCAGGCAGTCGACGCAGCAGCAAAGCTAAAGCCACAAGCATCAGCAAATTGGCCCTAACGGGAACAACGGCAACAGCAATGGCCCAATTGAATGGTGGCCAAAAGCCACAACAGGCAGCAGCGCCACATATTGATGGCGATGACGACACTGTTGGCTATGACGATGGCATTGACTATGCGCCAGAGGATGAGGGGGAAGTAGACGATGAAGAGGAGGAGGAGGAGGAGGAAGAAATGCTGCTGGAGGAGGATGATGATCATCATCATCATCTGGCACCACCCGAGGATGACAACCAGCCCGCCAGCAAGGCCGTTGAGACGAGTCTGTACAATGCCAGCATCGATGCTTATATCGGCGAGCCAGGGTGGCTCGACGAGGAGGAACTGGCGGATGATCCGTTCATAGACGATGATCCCAATGATCCCGAATGGAAGCGCAGTATTGGTGTGCGCATTCGCAAGCGAATGTAAAACAGCGGCGAGTAGCGAGTGTCAAGCAGCGAGTAACGAGTATCAAGCAGCAACTAACGAGTTTCAAGTAGCGAGCGTCAAGCAGCGAGTAGCGAGCATCAAATGGCGACGGAGTAACTGGCAGCGGGCAGCGACTAACGAGTAACGAGTAGCAGCGAGTAGCTATCAGCTGACAGCAAGCAGCTAACAACGAGTGCTGTCAGTCAAACGTATCCAAAGCTATCAACACCATGTGAAATGAATTTCATTTTTTATATAAATAATTCGTCAATTTTTAAAAAGTAATCGCTTGAAAGACACCCACATATTTTAGCTTGTTTTTAACGAATTTGTTGTTTCTTTTTTCTTCTTTGTTTATTGTTAAAACGCAGCAAGTTCCCACATTCAAAGAAAAATTACAGAAAAAAAAAAAGAAAAAAATATAAATAAAATCAAAACTCGTAAACTCAACTTAAATAGCATTGCTGGTTATTTCTAATCAATTTCTTAGTTATTTAGTTCTAAATAAAAACAAAACTCTTGAAATATTCAATGTAAATATAAAACTAAAGGAATAAACGAGCTAAGCGTTAAGAGATAATATAGGATATATATATATATATATCCATATATATATATATACTTGTGTATGAAACTAATACTAACGGATAAAGTTTATGATAATAATATTAATGCTAAATTAGTTTAACACACACACACACACAAAGTTTAGGCGACACTGAGAGAAAACAAACTCACTTTGGGCTACAAGTCGAAAGTGTGTTGTTTTTAAAGAAAGAAAATAGAATATATATATATATAGATATATATAAATATTAACCTAGTTATTATGTAGTAGATCATATAAATGGAAAAACAAAACAAAAATCGAAAAAGTTAATGTTGATTTCAAAATGTATTTGCGCACCCCAAAAAAAACTACAACAAACAAACAACAACAAAAACCAAAATAATAACAGCAACAAAACAACAAAAAACAAACAACTGTACATTAATGCCGTCTTAAAAGTTATTGCGCCTGTTTGCCCCCCTTTTTCCAACGACTAATGAATATCCAAAAACAAAACAAAAAAAAAAAAAAATATATATATATATATATATAAATATATATGTAAAATGCGCCACGTCAAATGAATTCATGTATTTAGTTAATTTAGGCGCTTTAATTTCTTAATCTACTTTTAAGCACAGCAAAAATAGTTGCTAACTGTAGACATTTAAATGTAAAGCTTAATCTTAACTTTGGAAACACACACACACACACCCAAACACACACACACACACACATGTGCATACATGCGATATTTTACGAAATGTTTATATTTTTTTATTATTATTATTATTATTTTCATTTTCTTTTAATCTATGATGTTGTAAATGGATTTTGTGTGTGTTTAATCTCTCACAAACTTCATGTACGAGCCGTTAATTAATTGAAAAAGTGAAATGTGTATATTCAAAATAACTATCTAAGCAGCAAACACAAAACTCTATATTCGTAATTAAAAAAAAACATACAAAAAAAAAAAAACAAAAAAAAAACATAAATCACCAAGGCCTGTTTAATTTGCAACACATGTTGCAAGTGGGGTGAACCAAATTTCTACTTGCTGTCACCAAATTGCGTCCAACATTTATTTCAGTTCAAGTTGAGACATTGGCGTGGAAGTAACGAGATGCTGGTAAAGATTGCTGATCCTTCCAATGGAAAGTTTCTACTATTTCCCCACTCTTTCGCTCTCTCTCTCTCGCACTAACAGCTTTCCATGAGTTTTGTGCTCGCATTGAGCGTCACACTTTATAGTGATGCGCAGACGTACGCAGGAGCCGAGAAATCAAAGAGCTTAATGTCCACATGGGAGCAGCAGCAGCAAAAGCTGACACTGATCAGCCGGGCACAGGATGAGCAAAAGCGCAAGCTTTTAAGCATGGACTTTAAGCTCAATCAAGTGCTCAGCAAGCTCATTTCAATCACACACGCAAAGCAGGCGCCCTTCGCTGGAAGGCATTCCATGACGCAGTTCGCTGCCAGCTGGAATACGGCCATGGAACGCTTTGAGCGCAACAGCAACAGACTGCTGAATAGAATGCAACAGAATGTTAAGAAATGGCAGAGCGAACATGAGAAACACGAGCACATTAACAGACTGGAAGAGGTGCATGCAATGCTTGCGCTGCTCGTGAAGAGTAGCCAAAGTGGCACTCGGCACAACGAAGAAGCCATCAAATTGGAGCCAACCAATGAGAGCAACTTAACGAAACCATTGGAAATGGGTGAGTAATTGGAGAATGAATACTATTCGTAATACACACTCACCTGGCAGTTGAGTATTGTTTGGCCTAAGTGGCATATTTGCAGCCAGCTTTAGCGGATTGCTCCGAGCTGGATGAGCAGCAGCGTGTGGATGGTGTCTACAAGTTGCTGGAACCCGAATGGAATGAAGTGCATCGTGACTTCCACGAGCGTAGCTGTGCTTTTGCCACCACCGGCCCCGCCTGGACGATAATACAGCGACGCAGCAGTGTGGGAAATTTCCAGCTGGACAACTTCAATCGCAGCTGGAACGAATATCGCACGGGATTCGGTGATTTTGCGAAAGACTTTTGGTTTGGCAACGAATTCATTCATCGCATTGTGGATCGCGATGATTACGTGCTGCGCATCGAGCTGCTGTTTCAGAATGGAACGCAATTGTGGACCGAATATGGGCTCTTTCGATTGGACAGCGAAAGTTACAATTATCAGTTGGTGATTGGCCAACTCAATGGAAATAGCAGCATGCCCGATGCGTTGATCAATCACAATCGCATGGATTTCAGGGCCTACGATCGTAATGGGAATGATGAGTGCAATGGTGGCTGGTGGTTCGATCGCTGCCAGGATGCACAATCCAATTTAAATGGGCACAGCATCATTTGGGGCAACAACGGGCACAACGAATATTCGGTGAAAGCATCACGTATGCTTATACGGCCGCGACACTCGGATCCGTTCGATGGCGACGATATTTATGCAGAGGATTCGATCTATTAGCTTTCGATTTGAAAATGTTTAATGTTAAGGGATAAGTTTAGGTATTCCAGCGACGGATTGGAAATACTGCTACAAATAAACGTTACCAATATGCCGATATGCTACTTTGCTATCGCTGCTGAACGCATCCACAGCAGTAGAGTATCGATGCTTTCGAGTAGATTTACATAAACGGCCACACTGCACCTGCATATTTAATTGTTTTGTTCTTTTGTAGCAATAGCTAATCAAGTAAAGTCCGTTATTAGGAATTCAAAATGGCATTAGTAATCAAATATATTAAACAATGTAACCATTCTGATTGCAGTAAAATATATTTCTATTTTAATAACTCACTTTAAAATTTCTAGTATTTACAGTTCTTAAAAAGATTTTGTTTCTTTTAGGCTCATAGTCAGGAAAATCAAACTACAGCGACATTCGGCATACCAGTTAATTTATATTTGCTTTTAAAATAATTAATAAAATTTGTATTTAATATTCTGTTATCAAAGCAAGTATTTTAGGTAGAAAATCGAGCATTTTATCACTTGCCGCCTACGGTCACACAGTCACTTGTTCATGTGCGTGCGAGTGCGATAGCAGTACGGCCGAGTGCAGCGCGACTTGCAGTAAAGCAGGAAAATTAAAAGAAGTTGTCAATTTACAAAGCAGACTTCTGCTGCAGCAAATTTATACAAAAAAAAAAGAAAAAAAGCTTGTGTACTAAACAAAAAATGGCACACATGAATGGTCAAGAACCAAAAGCAAAGTAAATGCGGCACAAGCAAAATAATAAAAAAAAAAACAACAGCCCAACAACAACAACAATAGCAAGGGAAAGAACAAGACGCTGCTGTGACGACGGCCACTCCTTTTGTGCCCGTTGTTGTCTCGTTCCAGAAAAGTAATGTGTGCGTGCGTGCGTGTGTGTGTGAGTGTTTCGTGCGAGAGTGTTTCGTGTGTGTTGTAATTGAAAAGGAGAAAAAATAATAGTTGTGATTACTGCATGAAATTAAAAAGTAGTAGAAAATTAATTGCATTAAGCAAGCGAGCGGAGTAGTGTGCAATAAAAAGTGAAAATTCTAAAATGGCAAAGTGGATTTCTTCTGCTAGCTGCGCCGTTGTCTGCAAAAGCTCAAGCAAACTTTACTAAAAGCGATAAGCGAACGTACATTAAGGCATAGACACACACATATATAAATATATATATATATATATAACGTGTGCATACGTGCGTGCGTGTGTTTTTATGACTCACGGCTGGCCCTGTGAGTGAGTGCTATCGACTCTGAGTGTGAGTGCGAATGAGAGGCAAAGCGTTACCTACGTCAACAACAACAAAACAACAGCAAGAAGAAGAAGCAGAACAGCGCGCCGCGCTTGAATAGAAATTCCCGTTGTTGAGCGCAACAAATCGCATTTGAGGAAATTTCCAACGTGTGTTTCACGCTGGAAACAAAGAAATAGTATTGAATATTGAGCGAGTGCGAGAGAGAGAGAAAGAGAGAGAAAGGAACGTGACAAAGATGAGTTTTAAGTGGTGGAAGAAGAAGGATCAAATCTCCGAGATCAGTGGACCAACAAATTTCCAAAGGCATTTCCATGTCTCACGCAACCAGGAGACGGGCGATCTGGAAGGTCTGCCAACGCCATGGGTCCGCCTGATGAACACACAGATTACTCGCGATGAGCAGGACAAGAATCCGGATGCGGCATATCATGCGGTCAAATATTACAATTACTCGATCAAGAAGAAGGAGCAGGAGGTGTTCAAGCCCTTCATAACCGAGGATGTCATACACGAGGAGTCCAAGGAGATCGACAATTATGTCAACTACAAGAACAAACACAAATCGCAGGATGTGGACAAATCATCGGATGACGATGGCAGCGGCAGTTCAACGGCCACTGAGACGAGCAGCAGCAGTGGTTGTGGCAGCTCGGCGGGGCACAGCAACAGCAGCAGCCTCAACGATAGTAGTCAACAGTCCGTTATCCCGTTGGATGCTCTCAACGATGTGATCAAAGAGCTGGAATCCAATTTGGGGCGGGAGACACTGAGACCGGTTAAGGCGGTGGGGGATGGTGGTCTGGTGCCGCCACCTGTGCCGCCCAAGAAATCGCCACATCAATTGCCGCCGAAGCCACAGATCAAGCCAAAGCCATCGAGCGTTATGCCGAACAAATTCTCACGTGATCTCCGGTCCCTGGACGATGATAATCACAAGACGATCAACACGGACACGATCATCATTAAGGCGGCGCCGGGTGCCGGCAGTCCCGGCCACGATGGTCACGATGCCGATGCGCCCGATGAGGCGATATTGCGTCGCTCCAAGGAGAAGCGTGCTCAGAAAACCGATGCTGAAATCTACGAAGAGTTGCGCGCCATTTGCAACCCAGACGATCCGCGAGAGCGTTACAAGACGACGCTGGAGGTGGGCAAGGGTGCATCCGGCGTTGTTTTTATCGCCAGCGATAATCAATCGGAATCGCAGGTCGCCGTGAAAACCATCGAGATGAAGAATCAATCGTCCAAGGATCTCATACTCACCGAAATACGTGTGCTCAAGGATTTCAATCACAAGAATCTGGTGAATTTCCTCGACGCATATCTGCTCGAACCGGAGGATCAGCTCTGGGTGATAATGGAGTATATGGACGGTGGTCCACTGACCGATGTCGTCACCGAAACAGTGATGAAGGAACGCCAAATTGCCTGCGTCTGCCGGGAGGTACTCTATGCGATTAGTTTCCTGCATGCCAAGGGCATCATTCATCGGGACATCAAGTCGGACAATGTGCTACTCGGCATGGATGGATGTGTCAAAGTGACCGACTTTGGTTTCTGTGCCAACATCGAGGGCGATGAGAAGCGTCAGACAATGGTCGGCACACCGTATTGGATGGCACCCGAGGTCGTCACCCGCAAGAAGTACGGCAAAAAGGTGGACATCTGGTCGATTGGCATTATGGCCATCGAAATGATCGACGGACAGCCGCCGTATCTGTATGAGACACCGCTGCGCGCCCTTTATCTGATCGCGGCGAATGGACGGCCCGATATCAAGAGCTGGGACAAGTTGAGTCCCAGCCTGCAGGATTTCCTCGATCGGTGTCTGCAGGTGGAGGTCGATCGTCGGGCGACGGCCGATGAGCTGCTCAAGCATCCGTTCCTTGACGATTGCAGCGAGGTCAAGGCACTGGTGCCCAACATCAAGGCTGCCAAGAAGGTCCTTCGACGCAATGTATAGTTAATGTCCAATCAACATCATCATCACCATCATCATCGGACGGCCAAAGTCCTCTATGCGTGATGTGATGTGTGACGGATCTAAAAAAAAACAAAAAACAAAAAAAACTTCCAATCCATCTTCCCATTTCCAACTCCTTTTCCAATAAATTACCCCCCTTTACACCCCCACCCACCACCTACCCACATTTTGTGTGTATATTGGATTGTATAAATTTGGAACTGGAACAAAATGCTGATTAGTTTTTCATTAGAGTGTATTCGGAACTACAACGACGACAACAACAACAACAAACAAAACACCAATCGTAACAAATCTTGCAACTGACAACTGTAAATCTTCTGTCGGTCAGTCGTCTGTTTTTTGGTATATGGCTATATATATATATATATCGCATCGCCGGCCGATAAGATTGTTAATTGGTAAGTCTACAATTTAAATAATAGTTATCATTCTTGCGATAAAGATAAAGATAAAGATACACGAGATAAAAAAATCAAATATTAATTCTTCCGTTAGTCAAATATTAATATTATTATTAAAATAGACTTAAATGCAATTTCCCAATGCACATAAAACATCAATTATAACCCACTTAGAGATTAAAACTATCTACAACTTTTAACTTTTCAATAATTCATAAAAAAAAGACTTGAATATTGGTGAATTAAACCACAGCCTTTAGATGGATATTTATTTATTTAATTTCAACTAAAGTCAGTAGACAATATAGATTTATAAGATTTATTGCATGAATTGGGGAAAACCCAGGGGAAAAAACCCAATTAGACCAACAACAAAAACAGTTAGTACGAAAAAGATGCGAGGGACACGTTTAAAATTGAGTTCTTAATACTAGAAATAGGGGAATAACGACTATTTTATTCATTACAGAGTACAGAAAGAGAAAGTTGGAAGAATTGACGGGTAGGTCTGGGGGGAAAAGAAAATTAATATGGTTCAATAACTCAGCGGAATGTATTTCACCATTTACTAATTGAATTACAAAGATAACATGATTATTAGTTAGGGAGTTGAAGTCTTTGACTTTGCAGCGATGCCAATCTGCATTGGTGAATCAGATATTGAGGAGACCACACACAAGATCCGTATTCCAGAATTGGACAGACAAGAACAGTGCAAAGAATCTTGGTTGTATAAGGACCAAGAACTTGAAAGGCTTAGTTTTAATTATGACTAAATTAAAGTCTTTAGTTAAACCCTAATCATAAGGAGTATGGGCAAAAGATACTTTGTGATTTCTATAAAGTTCAACATTACAAAACACTTGAAATGTGCGTGATAATCAAATAAGTCGCCTGTTTTTATCAAAGCTGCTTAAGCAGCAAAGTAAATAGTCGAAAATTTGTATTTAATGGCCGTTGTCATCACCACAATCAAAATTGGTCATCATTAACTGGTTTTCAATCCAATCTTTTGCATCAGTTAAAAAATACAAAGCTAACAAGAGGCTTGAAGTGAAGGGCAAGAAAAATGGGAGGAAGAGAGAAGGAAGGAACGGGAAGGGAAGGGAAGGGAAGGGAAGAGTTGGCGACACGCTGTACACAAAAATTTAATGAGTTGCCCTAAGCGGTGGCTGTCTTAATACCTGTGAAACAGATAAAACTCGATCAAGGTCGCCTTTAAGCTATATATTTGTTTTACATTCGTATATATATATATACATAAGTGCTTACATATTTGACAAAACATACTCAGTTTTATTGCAAGAGTTTGAGTCGTCAGCTTTTGTCTGGCAGTATAACAGTATAACAAAGAGGCTCTCGCAATTGTGGTTGCGTTAATACCACTAAAAAATGAAAATAGTATGAAATGATGATTATTAATCGATCACATGTGTGTCGCATATGAAAAGAGCATTATGGCTTCGACTTAAGGAATTCTTCTGAAGCTAGCTTTAATGCGCTTTGCTGAAAACGCAAGATCCATTGAAAAGTAGCACATAAACACTGGCACACACACACATGTAAATGCAAATGTGTAGCAATAACAACAACAACAACGACAATTACGTATGAAGAGGCAGAAGCTAACCAACGCCATTAAATACGCTCGTTCGCATTTCCTGTTGGACAGCAAAGAAAAGACGCTGAAATATCGCTTTGTCTGCCAAAAAAAAAATAAATAAATAAAAACTCATACATAATAATAAAGAAAAAAAATGGGGAAAAAAACTTCAATTCACACACTGCGCATTAGCGTGGACAGCAACACCTACACAAATGCTCCGTTTTTCTTCTTTTTTGTCTTATCAAGCAGCACAAAAAGCAAACGCGTAGTTCACATATACACACATATATACATATATCTGCTGTTTTTATCAAATTCCTAGAACTTTTTTTTTTGTGGCATTTAAAATTGAGACTGATAAGCGCAAAAAAAAACGCTGCTGCGATCTTTGTCTGGCCCCAAAGCGTACATGTTTATGCGCAGTGTCAGTGTTGCTGTGCAACTACTAATTCTCGTTGTCTTCACTATTGTCTTTCCTTCTTCTTTCCGTTTGTCTGCATTTTTTCTTCACTCACCGCCATCCACTTATTGAATTTAATTGCTTGTGCAGTGGCTTCGGTCGGCGCTGACTACGATCGCTGGCTGGACGACGCACACAGACGAACGATCTTCTGCTGCTGCGCTATTTTTACGCTCTCACTTACTGTAACTATGCGACAGACACACTCACTCACAAGATCTTTTCCTCCTCCTTCTCTTTTTCCCTCCTACTCCTACACACTCAGTTGAGGAGAGTCCGTGCACTTTTCTACCGGATCTTTGGCTGTTTATTTGTTTATATTAGCGGCAAATACTTTTGCTTTCTGTTTTGCGTTCGCTACTCACAAAAGGGGAAGCAACAGCAGCTGTACGTGTACTCTGTTTCTGTGTGTGTTTGTGTGTGTGTGTTTAGTGTCACTTTCTGATCGCCAAGTTTGAAGCTTTTGTTGTTTTTGCTTTTTGAGCTTTTGTGTGTCTGCCAAATGTTTAAGTGACGACGTGATAACAAACAACAGAAACAGCAGCAGCAACAGCAGCACAATGAATAATCATTTTGTAAATATTTAGCGCAGGAAATCAATATGGGCTTTTAAATTACATGTGCAATACACATGTACACATCTGCACACACACACACACACATATACAAACACATGTACATACGTTTCCTTGTATGCATCAGTGCTGCCAGTAAAAAAAAAAGCTAACTCATTGGAGAAACAAAGCAAAAAAACATAATTTAATGCTTCCGATATGCTGATTATTCACATATCAATATCACAAAAAATATTGAACATACATAGTATAAAGAAATATAAAAACTAAATATCTAGAAAAAACAAGCCAAAACTTCCGCTGCCCACAATGCTGTCACATTGTCAAAGAAAGCTAAGTTTGACGGCAAAAAAGAGTAATTGTCAGCACTTGGAATGCATTTCCAGTTTTCTGCAGTCTTTTTGCCGGCTGCTGCTGCTGCGGCTGTGGCTACTGCTGCTGTTGCTGCAGGGAGTGGCGCTGCTGGGGCCAAAGTACAATTTCAATTCCACGCGTATATAGGTATAAGCCTTGTATATGGCCCTATAAATACATACATGTGTGTGTGTATCTATGTGAATGTATGTGTGTATGTAAATTCGTACTCTTTTCTGCGAACGACATTGAATGGCTGCCATTCACATGTATGCGTATATATTGCATATATGTAGTTGTAGTTGTAGCTGTATTTGCCTAGAGAAAACACCCGAAAAAAAGACAAAAGAAAAACATCAACTAAAATTGAGGAATGACTAAACCCAATCCATTCGAGCGTTCAATTTTCAAACGTCAGGCGGCGCCCGCCTTCTCTCCCGTCGCCCGACTGATAATAAGTTCACCTTGTGCGCCCCGCACAAAAAGGTTTTACGATTTGGTTTTTTTTTTCCTCATTCTGTTTTGGTTTTGTTTCGTTTATTGAACCAAATGAGTAGTCTCATGTTGTTGTTGTTGTTGTTGTTTGTACGCGGAATTGTAGATGATTCATTCACAATGTATTTTCAGGGGGACGGGGGAACTTCGTGTCGAGAGCTCGTTTTTCATAACAAACATGGCGACCTTCCCACACCCCGCCGTCGTCCCCGCTGTCGTCGACGCTGCCTAAGCAATCACATTTGTGCGACATTTTGCATAAGTTTGTATCACGCAAATGGCCCAACTACTGTATAAATGTAATATGTATATATTAATTATCATATTCTGCTGGATTTATAACAACATTATGTATAAGAGATTACACCGGGCATTCTTCATTAATAGCATTGTTTTTGGTTTTTTGGTGACCTATTCAGTATTCCATTCCACAATTCCACATGCCCTCCACATATGACACAAGCCAACCGAACAAAGTCAATGAGCTTATTTTTTTTCTGCAATTATATATGTTTTTCCTCTCTCTCTCTCTCACTCTCACTTGGAACTGGAGCAGGGCTGTTTTTTTTTTTTTTTTGAGGCATCTGCGCCGCTGCTTTCTGTACTAATTTTCATGAAAAGCTACAGATAATTGCGCCGACATAACTGTGCTTATACACTGTCTGTGAAATGTACGTGAAGGGGTATATTCAGTAAGATCTTTTCGTATATGTGCCTTGCTAGTTTTCCTGTGGAATATGAGTAATTTCAAAGAAAGTAAGTTCCAAGTACCCGGTTCATTGGATTGCATTTGGAGTGTATGATTTCGATAACTCGATAAAATGTTACATGCAATGGGAAACTCAAAATAAATGATTTGTTAGGCGCCAACTTCCGCGATGTTATTTTTGTCAATGGAAAATTGTGTGGAAAATTTGATTTCTGTAGTAGTAGCGAGAAGAGAAGAGCGCATCGGGTCTTATCTGGACAATTATAAATATAACAACACAATGGGAATCGAGTGGGACACGGTCTCAAATGTCGCTGGTGTTTGTTTTTTTTTTCATTGAAATTTAAGCGTGACTTTAGCGCGGGTGCTTCACATGCCGATAAATGTGAACATACACACACACACACACATACACACACACATGTGCATATGCACATACATAAATACGTGTGCACACATATGTACACACATATATAGATAATTATTGCGCTGATAATTGGCTGTATGTGATGCGTTCCCATCGCTATAATAATAGCAATAACAAAAAAAGAAACAATAAGAATAACAATAAACAAGGCAACGTTTCTTTGTGTGTGTGTTGTATTTTGTATGCCGTACCATACACTCGCTAATAAAACAAACCTGTTGCGCTTAGCGGACCCACAAAAATAATAATAATAATAAATGTTAGGGAAGCAGTGAAGTTGATTATGCAAAAGGCGAACAGAGAAAAGACGAAATTCGCATAGAGAGCAAGTGCCCGAATAACAGTACAACACTGGCCAATTAAACTGCACCAGTCCCCTCTTTTCTGTTTAACCATTGCCATTCGCCATGCCGGCAAGTGCAAGTGTTGCTTGTGTGTGTGTGTTTGTTTGTAATTCGATTTCATTATTTTTTTCGAACTTAATCAGTAGTCAATATTGTAATCGCATTGATAAACAGTAAAAAAAAGAAATCAATTGATAAGACAGGCAAAATGATTATTTGCGGTGTTGAATACTGTGTGGCATTTCATAGAAAATTTATGTACACACTTGTCATTTGTTATTGAATGTTTGTATGTATGTCTGTGTTTTGAAATTATGCAACTGCTATCGCAATTTACAAAGGTCACAATGTTAATTGAAATAAAGTTCAAGCGTACAGAGTACATGTATATGTATGTGTATGTATACATGCTCTGTTAAAGCACATCTCACTTTATTTACTCTTAATCCATTCGATAGCCCAGGAGAGAGAGAGAGAGAGAAAGAGAAATTGTGTTTGTGCAGACAACATTGCAAATATTTACGCTCAGATTAAAAGTTTGGTTTTGAAAGTCTACAAAAACTTTGTGTGGAAATTTCTAGTTGTCGATTTATGCCCTGAAAATTGCTTGCTAATTTCGGATTGTTCTCAGAGCAGTTTAAATAAGTTTTGGTTCCACCTTTAGTTTCCAGATTAACGGCAGCTGGCTTAAAATATCACGTACGCCTCTGCTTTAAATGTAAATGCAATGTTCTCATGTGCCCGATAATAGGCAAACTATTTTGCAATAGTGTGTGGCATACACAGGGAAAAAAATTACAATTTTATTCTAAACAGCGACACTTAAAAAAAAACAACAAATAATTTGTTTAACAAGCAAACAAAAGCATATCCAAACACTATTCTAGTTGTTTGTGTTGAAATATTCGATTTGTTAATCTCATTCTGCGTACAATTAATATATATGTATATCTATATGTATATATACAAAGCCATTTATAAGTACTTTTGTTAGCCTGGAAACAGAACAAGAAATGCTGCTGGTCATACAATGATATAACATTTTTATGGCACGTGTGCACTCTATACTATATTGTGATTTTATAAATTGTTTTATATTGAGTCATAATAAAATTAGTTGCGCAAAAAAAAAACAACACTACGATATTTGTTCTTACGAATGAAAAAACAAAAGATTATCTTTGCATTTTTTTCAAATGTTGATTTTTAATATATATTGTTTAGTATTCACCCCATAAATTAAAGTTAGTACTGCTCCTGGGATTCTTTTCAAATTATATATACTTATAAATCTATATTTTTATTTTTTCATTTGAAGGGAAAAGTAGCGAAAAAATAATAGCACTACTTAATTTATAGAAATCGTTTATTTATTTATAATTTTCATACTTAAAAGTGCACAAAAATTTTGCAATACTTTTTTTTGTTTATTTGCTTAATTTCTTGTTATTTTTTCGCAACTGTATATATTATAAGTCTGATTCATAATCGATGTATGCACAAGTGTAACGGAAATAACAGAAAAGCTCATCTCTTATTTCAGCACAAGGCCAACGTGACAACAACAACAAGGAGCAGAGCATAATGCAGAAATTGTAGGATAACCAGAGTGACGTCACAACAGCAGAGCCCAGCAACAGCGACGACAAGTAACAGAAACCAGAAGCAGAGAACCAAAGCAGAAGCCGATTTGAGAAAGTAGCTTTTATGATAAATTTTGTTTTGGTGTTGATTAGACGGGCAATGATCTGCTCGACTTGTCTGCCAACCATTTTTATTTAGCCTGAGACATACGATATACATACATGCATACAAATACATCCATTAATAATATATATATATATATATATATATATGCTATATAGTATAAGTATATATGACTGGCTGAGTGTGCCCCGAGTGTATATCCAAGTGGTATATGCAATACGATTACGATTATAATTACACTTACGATATCTATCGATAAACATACAATAGTTTAATTATGTTTCAACGAACGTGTGTTGTGTTGTGCACACACACACATGCACACACACACGCGCATATACATACATACATATGGTATAATTATTGTATTTGTTAAGAGACGAGACTAGATGATGATAAATGTTTACATAGTATATAAATATACATAAATGTGATTTAAGCGATTTTATCAAAGCTGCATTATGCAATTCAACATAAAATTCGTCTGTAGTCTCTAAGTGCGAAAGAGCAAAACGATAAAAACAGAAACTAAGCATGCAATACTTGTTGTAAATTACCAAAAAAAAAAACAAACAAATTGAGCAAAAACAGTTAAATGTAACAAGTAGAAATGAGAGATGAGTGTATCAAGTGCCATTAGGACTAACTAGCAGCAGTGAGAAGGAAACAGCAGCAAATTGACAACAAATCGATAACAATTCGACAACAAATCGACAACCAATCAAGAAGCAAAAAACTAACAACAAATTCCCTAGTTAAATAGTTACTTAATACAAATCTTACAAATTATCAGCATTACCTAAAAACAAACAACGTATTACAGATCAACAAATATTCCCACATACAAATTGAAAATGTTGACGTGGTTCTATATTCCATTTAAATTAGTACAAACATAAGATAAAGCTACAAAAGAAAATGCATAATAATCCATAGAGTACAGTTGACGATATTGAAATTTGCTAAGCATAAACGAATTGAATGCCATAAAACTAAGCGCACAAACTATAAATGCTAATTGAACAAAATACTTACGCATAACGGTAATGTGTGTGTCAAAAAAAATTGATGGATAATTCTTAATAGAGTGTTACATACCTGTATAACACACACACACACACACAAACATGCACATAACTAAAGTGTAGTTCCCATGGAAATTGTTCGCGCAGATGCCAAATACGAATAGCAGTGAAGTAGAATGGAATAGGAGACGATAAAGTGAAAGGAATAGTGAGAGAGAGAAAAACAAAAGAAGAAAAAAAGTATAATTCCAAATATGTATGTGTATACCTTAGCCGAAATAGTCGTCGAGTTTACGTTGTGGCCTCTTTTTTTTATTGATTCAATTTAGTTGAAATATTTGAATACTCTTTCCAAAATTTGAACAAACTGTCGGTTTAGAAAAAATATATAGAAATGTGTAATGTTGAACTGGAAAGAGTATGGATATCTTCGGTGTGCCGAATGTGCTTAGCTTTCTTTACTTGTTATAGATACACTTAAAATATACACACATAAACAACTTTTTGTTTATAATACACCCAGTAGCTTTGTAGTGAGCGGTTTTTATTCAAACTCGTTTCCACACACACACACACAACCTACACACGCACACACACACACACCAGGACCGGCATTGATTTCAGAACAACGACTGCTGCTGAAGAACGGTCATAGTTAAATTTTTTAAAAAGTCCTATTTTAACCCAATTAACTGTAAATGCAATGCAAGAGTGACAAACTAATGATACAATTTTAAATTGAAATATTTGCATTTTTTTTTGTGTAGTATTAGATGAGTTTCAAATCGATCATTATTATTATTTCGTTACTCTTGCCTTGCATTTGCAGTGTGTTCTAAATTTTATCTATAAAGGAAAAAAGAAGAAGAAAAAAAAAACAAAATACTTTCAGTAAATAAGTACGTAATGCATTTTTGCATAATTTAGAGCTTAAAGAGAAGTTAAAGCATTATTTGATTAGATCGCTTATTGGACAGTGTATTATTAGGCAGGGCAACGAACGCAAAGTATTTTGGATATATTGAATATAGAAGAGTATTCTGAGCCAAGTTGGCAGTTAACGGAGACATACCCGAACATACATAATCCCAAGCGCATTTAAACAATTTAAGAAATAAATATAATAGATGATTATGATAAATAAGAAGAAGATAATGGCAATGATAACAATTAAACGAAACGAAACTTAAGTCTTTAAAATGGTAGCATAAATTTTTTATACGCAATTTTTATTGCAATTGTAAAAAAAAAAAGCAAACAAAAACAAAATGAACTATGAGAAAACTGTATGTCATCCAAGAAATTTTGATAAATCCTTAATCCGTTGTATTCGTAACTTATAAAAAACAAGCAAAGATATATACACACATGCATATATATACATTATATAGATACAAACACAATTGGCGCTATTTCAATTAAATGTAGTTTAAATACATATGCATATTACTTACGCCAATAATATTAACATTAATAATAATAATAATAATAATAAGTACATCCAAATACTTACTGCAAAACGGAACTTAACGAAAAATGTGTTTTATCCAATGATTAGAGTCGTTTTTTTCCTTTTACGCATAGTCCGCTTTCGTTTTGCACAGTGTAAAATTCCATGCAATAAGATTTCATACTTTTTTTTTTGTTGCACTCGCTTGCATACCTAAGTCGTAAACATATATTACACATTTTAATTGTAATGATTATAATAATTTTTTGCAATTTATGATAAAACAAGAAAACAAAACAATTATATATATATATTTTAAACAAATAACAGCTGATGCGAGCTGTGTGAGAAGATTATGCATATATTTAGTTATAAATAAATAGACACTGCACACATTTTAACCATACGGTTATTTACAATTTTATACGCACAGCTGTATGTATTATTTTAGTTTGCACTGTAATTTTTATTTTGTGTTGTTAAATATATCGTTATTTACTTATTCGACCAAATCACTCTTTCAATTCAGTTGCTGAATCATCACTCAGTGATATTATTGGTGGGGATTCCCATTAAAAATAGCTGCTTTCGTATTATTTTGCAAAAGATAAATGCGCACAATTTGTCAAAGCACCAGCTAATTATTTATATTTATTTAAAAAGCAAAGATTCATTTCAAATGACTATTATTGAATGTTGTATTACAGCCAGAGATCTTCGCGATATTTGCCCTGCGACCGCAGCTCCTTGAGCCGGTGCACTGCCTCCATCTCGTCCAGCTGTAAGGCAAGCTGCAGGCAGCGGCGCAGGCCTTCCTCAATAGACTTGGATATCTTGGCCCCGTCGGCGCAGACATACAAAATCGTTGATGGTTGCAGGAGTAGCTCGACAAGCTGCTCAGCATCGTCTTCGAGCAGTTGTTGCACATATTTCGGCTCCTCCGGCGTCGAGCTGCGCGAATAGCAGAGCCTTAAGCGTTGTAGGATCGAGGATGCTTGCCAGTCGAGCAGCTGCTGCTGCTTGAGCATCGCTTGCGGCGTCTTGGCGCCCACATATAACCAGGTTTCACCTGTGGCCAGCTGCTGACGTTGCTTGTGCGCCAGAAAGCCAAGAAATGGAGCCAATCCGGTGCCCACAGCTATCAGTATTTGATTGCCAGTCAGCTCCTGATCTGTATAGCGGAATGCGTTCTGTATGCGTGGATAAAGGAAGAGTTTAACTGGCTGCTGCTGTTGTTCCTCATGTTGTTTAATCTTGGCCTCCATCATGGCGGTGGTGACGCCTGCTTTGTGTGTGCGTATCGAGTAAATGATGCGCAGCAGCTGCTTGGAGCACTCTAAGGGACTGTTAGATATTGAATATGGGCGTGGCAACAGGCGAGGCAAGTGCTCGACGAGCAGAGCCAGCGTTGGCTGGCAACTGGCGCACAACTCCAGCAAATCCAGCAGACCCAATCCTCGCTCCAAGATGAGCGTTTGATAGTGGTTGGTGCCCTGCTTGGAGGAGAGACTTGCGAGAAAAGCACGCTCCTTCGAATCGCTGGTGCAGCGCGCCAAGGCGCTTAGGAACTGTTTCTGTAGCACTGAATGCAGTGACAGGCAATCTGTGAAGATCTCCCGCGGAGTTTTAGCTGTTGTCGTTGGTAGATGAGCGGGCACTTTGGCACTCTTCTTGGCGCAGTTCAGCGCGAGTCTCACCAGACAGTTGCTGTCCGCCTGCTGCACTATGTCCAGGCGCTGTAACAGTTGCGCCACAACATGGGGATCATTGCTGGGTAGTATGCCAACAGTGTCTCCGGGCTCATAGTCAAGCTCGCCCAGACTTGAAATATTAAGCGTTAGTTCCACAACACGTTTCGTCTCCGTTGCAGCATCGGCGACCACCAGCTCTTTGGCATCTTGTATGTAGACAGCTGTGGGCGCGTAAGCGGCACGTGCAAATGGAAATTTTAAGTTGTCGCCACAGTTTAACTGACCACATTTTTCAGAGAGAGCCTGCGACATTGTTGAGCAATGAGTAAGAGCAGTAAAGACCAATTAATAGACTTACCTGGTCGGTGGTTGAGAAGACCACTTCGAGATTGCTTTCCAATGGCTTGGCAGGCACATATTCAGTCAGTATATATGCGGAAATATCCACAACAAATGGATTATCCGAGTGTTCAACTCCAACCATGTTGTTGTTTGCGCAGTGTGACCGAAGTTTGCAAGTGCAAAAATAACATGCTATTCAAGATGAGAATAATAATCAGGACAGATTTAAAGGAGTATTTAATTAATGTTAAATATGTGTACATGCAAATATGTGCCACAAAAAGGAAAAACATCGTTTCTTTGTATTTAAATATGCCCACCTCTAGTTGAGTGTTGCTGCATTTAAGGTGAGCAACACTCAGCGCCGTCCACCAGTGTGCCCACATTATGAGAAGTATAAATAAGTCTGCAGACGCACAATAGAACAAATCATTGCAAACGAAATTTCGAGTACAAATTGTGATTGGGAACAAGGCGAGAACAATATGGCAGAGAAGGCGGGCAGTGAGGACGACTTCCAGGATGCGCTCAGTGAACCCGTATCGCCCATACACAAAGTCACAACAAAATCAACTGAGCAGGATAAATTGATAGACGAAATAATAGAAAAGAGTACCAGCCTACGACTCGAGGATGACAATGATGATGAGAAGGAGAAAGCGGCGGGTGCGCCGGGTGGCAACGATGGAGCAGACGACGACGATCAAAAAGAAGCGCTGCAGCCCGATGGAGAGCTGAGCATGGAGGAGCTGTTGCTGCGGGAAAAAGATATGAGCACCGAGCAACTGGCTGCCAACAAAGAGCAGGCGGACAAATTGAAACTGGAAGGCAACGAACTCTTCAAAAACGATGAGCCTGCACGTGCCGTGGAGATTTATACAGAAGCTCTCAACATTTGTCCATCCAGCAACAGCAAGGAGCGTGCTGTGCTCTTTGGCAATCGCGCAGCGGCCAAAATGAAACTGGAGGCCAACAAATCGGCCATTGACGACTGCACCAAAGCCATCGACCTCTATCCGGAATATGTGCGCGCGTTACTAAGGTTGAGAATTCTAAATAGCTTGATCAAGTTAAATATTAATAAGCATATCTCTTAATAGACGCGCTAAACTGTACGAGCAGGATGACAGACCGGACGAGGCTCTGACGGATTATAAGCGCGTCAACGAAATCGATCCGGGTCAGCGTGAGGCGCGCGAGGCTCAAGCTCGCCTGCCCGCCGTAATCAATGCGCGCAACGAGAAGCTGAAGGCGGAGATGTTGAATGGGCTGAAGGGATTGGGGGATATGATTTTGAAACCGTTTGGTTTGTCCACTGCCAATTTTCAAATGCAACAGGATCCCAATTCCGGCTCGTATTCCATTAATTTTAATCAGAATAATAGTTAATATCAATTGCTGTCATGTTTGTTGAAATTCGGAGAATAAAGTTCAAAACATGTAAAATGCATGTGGAAATTGTTGCTGCCAGCTGGGCTGTCAGTGTGTACATGCATCAATTTTTTTAACAGCAGTGTGACCGACCATGCGTTCGATCAACAGCTGATTTTGACGCCTGCTGTTGTCGTTCCCAAAACGCAAGAAGAAGATTCATTTACTGAAAATTGAAAATATTTTTTTTTTCATTCAACAAAATTACAAAATTGATTTCGTTTCGCTTGGAAAGCACGCTAATTATTGTGCGCCAATCGCGACTAGCAGTATTGCAGTTGCAATTCGCGGATTGCTCTAGTGCCAAATGACCTATTTGCAAAGTCTTTTGTGCTTCTCTTTATGACGCTGTAAATAATAATTGGAAGGCAAATGCTATAGTATAATTTAGCATTGAGTGCATCCAGTTGACGTTGGGTGTGTTGTGTGTATAACAATGTTTCGCAGTCGTAGCTGGTTCGGTGGCCCTTGGGGTGGCCGCCCCAAGAATCGGTTGTCATTGGAGCACCTAAAGTACCTGTACAGCATTTTGGAGAAGAACACAACCGTCTCGGAAAGCAATCGCGGTCTACTTGTTGAATCCTTGCGCTGCATTGCCGAAATTCTAATCTGGGGCGATCAACATGACACATTGGTCTTTGAGTGAGTTTGTGGCGTATTTGCGGGATTTTCATTGTGATATAATTGCTTTGCTTTCGCTTTCGCTTTTCAGTTTCTTTTTGGAGAAGAACATGTTGGCGTACTTTCTCCACATAATGCGCCAGAAGAGCGGCGGCTCCAGCTACGTTTGTGTCCAACTGCTGCAGACCCTCAACATTCTCTTTGAGAACATCCGGAAAGAGACTTCATTGTGTACGTCAACAATTACTCAGCGCTTACATTTATAATATATACTTTAAATTATCAGTTGTGTGTAATTAATAATATCGCTTAGCTAGTTGCTAATTAAATTTTAATTTTGTTTGTTTGCAGATTATTTGCTGAGTAATAACCATGTGAATTCCATAATGGTGCACAAGTTTGACTTCTCCGACGAGGATGTCATGGGCTATTATATACTCTTCCTAAAGACGCTAAGCCTCAAGTTGAATCCACACACTATACACTTTTTCTATAACGAGGTGGGTTTTATTCTGGACTAAGTTACATATAATATTTTAATGAATCTGTTGTCTTCTCGTATTTAGCACACGAATGACTTTCCACTCTATACGGAGGCCATTAAGTTCTTCAACCATCCGGAATCTATGGTGCGCATAGCTGTGCGTACAATCTCTCTGAATGTCTACAAGGTGCAAAATGCGAGCATGTTGCGTTTTATTAGAGACAAGTAAGCGGGAAAAAGCCCTACAAAAGAAACAATGTATTTAAATGTATTTCTACTCCTGCAGAACGGCGGCGCCTTATTTCAGCAACTTGGTCTGGTTCATCGGTAAGCATATATTGGAGCTGGACACCTGCGTGCGCACAGATATTGAGTGAGTAGATGCAAAGGGATTTAAAAGTGATCCCTTACTATTACTATAACTAAGGCTCTTCTCTTCTTCCTACAGCCACCAATCGAATCAGAAGCTTTCGAATTTGGTTGCCGAGCATCTCGATCACTTGCACTATTTGAGTGACATCCTGCTGTTGGACATTACGGATCTGAATGCCGTGCTCACCGAACACTTGCTGCACAAGCTTTTCGTACCTTTGTACATATTTTCATTGACGCCGGCGCCACCGCCACCATCGCTGGCAGTGGTTACGCAAAATCTGGCGGCTGTGCTGAATCGCAATGTGAACATCGACATACAGGAGATGCATAATCCGCGTGTCAGCTCAATTGTGGCACTCTATCTGTTGTCTCTGGTCTTTCTGGTTATCACACATGCGCCGCTCGTGCATGCCTTGGCCTGGGTTATTATGAATGGTGATCACAGCGTGTTCAAAGAAGGCGCTGCAGAAATACTCAACTCGTATGTGGAGCATCGAAAGGTGGTCGTGCCTGGCTTTGGGGAGCCACACGAGAGTCTCGAACAGACACTTGACACTGTCGTTGGACATGGCACCGCAAGCTCCAGCGCAGACGCGGTCAGCGAGGATAGCGGCGTTGAATCAACGCCAGCAACAGCATCATCGCCCACAATCAGACAGAACATTGAAACTGTGGCTGAGGCTGCAGCCAATCGGCTGCGCAACATAACCGATGAGGAGAAACAGCGGCTGCAGCAGTCGACTTCAACGCCGGCATTCGCTGAGCCGCAGCTGGCCAAGCCGTTTCTGGACACTGTGCTGCAGGCACTCGACTGCACAGAGAATGATTACCTGGCGCTGTTGTCCCTCTGCCTCATCTACGCCATGTCCCACAATCGAGGTGAGTTCGACGGTGCTCGAATCTTTTGTGATACAGCTAAGCATCCACACCAGCTGCTCGGCACTCGGCTAACACTCTGTATTTCTCTCATGTCTCTCTCTCTCCGCTCATTTCAATGCTTTTTGTGTGTGGTGTTAACAAATAATAATACTAATAATAATAATAATATGCTTAACAACATTATGGCACCCTGTACCAGATGGTATGTAACTTCTTTCATTACCCATATTATAATATTTTGAGTTGTGCAACTTTGTTATTAACGAAACTTTTCGATCGATATCTATTCACAGGCATGAAGAGCGAGTGGTTCGAACAGGTGCTGTCCAAGTCGATGCGTGGCTCCTTTAGCTACAAAACGTCGCTAATTGAGCATTTGCTCAACATTATCACCCAATCCAGTCAACCATGTGAGTAGTAGAAGTCTTCTATTACCTACAAACTTAGTTTATTAATTGTAATCCTCTCAATCCGTGTGCAGCGTGTCGCATACGTTTGATCACCGTTGAGATTGCCTTGGAGTTGCTGTTGACCTTCACCAAGCCCACGGCGGATGAGACACATTGCATAACCCCAACGCAGCAGGGATTGCTCTTCAGCGCACGCAATCAGTCGATGGTTGTGCTGCGTAACTTCTACAAGTCGGAGGATATATTCCTCGATCTGTTCGAGGATGAGTACACTGAGATGCACAAAACCGAGCTGAGAGTGGAGTTTCTGTGCAATGACTCGACAATTCTGTTGCCGCCCACGGGCACTCCACTCACCCGCATCGATTTCACCCGCCGTCTGCCCTGCGGCGAAGTGGAGAAGGCTCGTCGAGCCATACGCGTCTACTTCTTGTTGCGTCGCACGTGCCAAAAGTTTTTGAACGAGAAGGAATCGCTTCTGCCGTTGACGAATGTCGTCAATCTGGTACAGGTGGAGAATGTGCTTGATCTGAGTGAGTTGTGTGTGCGAAATTGCAGTTTTTCATTTGCTTAACTGATGCACCTTTTGTAGACAACAGCGATTTGATTGCCTGCACGGTTGTGTCCAAGGAGAATGCCAAACAGCGGCGATTTCTTGTCATCGATGCCCTGCAGCTGATACTCGTGGAGCCCGATGCCAAACTGTTGGGCTGGGGCGTTGCCAAATTTGTCGGATTTCTGCAGGACGTTGAGGTGCAGGGCGATAAGGATGATTCACGCTGCCTGCACATCACCGTCCATCGCGTCGGCGTCACCCACAATCGGACGCCGCTGCTCTCGGCCAAATTTCTGTTCGACGATCACATTCGCTGCATGGCGGCCAAGCAGCGGCTGACGAAGGGACGGAGCAAGGCGCGTCAGAAGAAAATGTATCAGATCGCCCAGCTTATTGAGCTACCTGGCCAGTTGGATTCGCCACTGTATCCGGTGGCCGGCACCTCAACGCATCCGGCCAATGTACGACTGGTGCAAAAGGGCGTCAGTCTATCGGCGAATCGGGTGCCCGGCTTTGCAGCCGTACTCCGCAGCAATAATACCGCAGGCGTCAGTCGTACTCAGATGGCGCAAAATCGATCGCTCGAAGGGTAAATTGTCAATGCATCGTACATAGTATTATCAATATAGTGTCTTATTATATGGTGTGTTCCTCGGAAATTATAATTAAAGGTACAATTACAAATTATAATCAGAAACTCAGAAACCAAAGTGTTCTAATTTTCGAGCGACCACAATATTTAATATTAGTGCAAGACTAACAAAACTAACATCATTTTAGCATACGAAATGAGAGCGGTAGCCGCTCACGTCGTCGCAGTCCCCATGCCCCTGGCTCCTCTATTTCACCATCGTCTCTGAGGCCAAGCAGTGCAGCACTGGATCGGGATCGTGATCGTTCGCCAAGTGTGAGCGGTGTCAGCCACAGCTCTTCGCAGTCCAGAGAACATTCACAGGCGCGCAGTTCTGGGAATCGATCCCGTGAAAGCAGTCCACGTATGCCAAGACCACGGTGCGAATAGCTTGTCTCAATTCTTCAATTATCAATTATAACATGACTAACTGCTTCTTCTGATAGGTCGGAGGAAATCCCTTTAGAGGACTTCCCACACTCACGCAATAACAGTCCGCACTCGCGCAGCAATGTGGCCAATCCCTCACCATCCTCACGTTCGCAGACGCCCTCCTCTCGGGCGCTGCACCTCGATCAGTTATCGGTGCACAGTGGTTCGCCGCGGGAACCGTCCTTAATCGGCACTAATGCCATTTTGAGCCAATTGAATGGTGGTGTGACCATAGCTAGAGAAGTGCTGCCGGTCCAGAGCTCGGAGGAGACTTCATTCATAGGCAATGATGTTGATGGGGCTGCGGATAGCAGACGCAAAGGTCGCGGCACCATTGAAACGGTTTAATTTTAATTAAAACAAAAACTTAAGTATTGCTATGACGTTGTCACCTGTACTGGGGGAGTTGAATTGTCGCTACAATTTTGTTATTCCAACTAATGTTATTTTTAGTTTTCATTAACAAATAAAAGTTGATTTGATGTATTTAAACAGTGGAAAGATAAATGCAAGGGAATAGAAAAATATTCGTAAAAGAACTCGTTACTTTTCAATTAGCAGCTGAAATTATCGACTTGCAGAATAATCGATTGTAGTCGATGTGTGGTTTTATCGCTGCACAGCTGTTTCTTGTTGTGTGTTGTCGGCGGAATGACATAACCCCAACATTTGTGGAAATATTAGAAATAAAACACTTGAGCTGACTTAAAATGTCCTCGTACAAATACAGTGAGCTTATTAAGCTCGGCACACAGTACGCGAGCCGCATGAATTATCTATCGAATCGCATATTTGGCGAAGTGGCGCGCACAACAAACGACAAATCCATGAAGGTTGCACATAGAAATATTCATCAATAAAATATACCAATAATGATATTCTTTCAGGTGGTTCGCATGTTCGCCGAGGAACCTATACAGAAGCGCGACTATGTGGTCAACTGGTATCCACGGCACGTGGAAACGCATCTGCTGATGAAGAATCTGCGCGAATATGGGCTCTTCCGTGATGAGCATCAGGACTTCAAGGAGGAAATGAAACGCTTGCGCAAGCTGCGTGGCAAGGCGGCGCCCAAAAAGGGCGAGGGCAAACGTGCTTCCAAGAAATAGATGTAATAAAAAAATATGCTAAACAATATATATGTATATGTATTTATTAACTCTCTTTGCGTGTCAACAATTTCGCATTGCCCGCAAAGACGACATCGTCATGCTGTCGGCACTCATACTCCACAGTGGATATTTTGCGTGTCTGGAGTAGACGCACCGTCACCACGGTGTCCGTCTCAATGCGACAGGGTTTGAGGAATTTGAAGTTTTGCTCCAGCACCACGGTGCCTGGTCCTGGCAATTTGGTGCCTATAATGCCGGCCACAACTGCATTTAGTAGGGCACCATGAACACGACGCTCTCCGATTGGTATATCCGTGCTGTGTATGTAGTTGTAGTCTCCGGTGAATTGCGCGAATGTCTCAAGGTCCTGTTGTGTAAAGCGTTTTATCACCTGCACCTGCTGCACTCTCGCCTGAGCTTGGCTGCACAGCTGGCGACGCAGCTGGAGGAGGAGCATTGTCTAGCTCTGTGATTTCGGTGCGACTGCCGTAATCCTCGAGAAATACGTGACACAGTTGAACAACGCGTCCGTCGTTCGATTCCTGTCGCCAGTGCTGCACACGCTTGAGTAATGGCGGTGTCACCAGCAACTCCTTGTTGCCCAATCCGCTGCTCAGCAATTGATAGTGGAGCGCCAGACTGTGCAGCACGATTTCAGAGTGATCAGTGCGCAGCAGCACTTCCCTGATTATGGCTATATTTTCTATTATGAATTTAGCGGCGTTTTTATCTGCAATTTCAGAGAAAGTTACAAAAAATCTGAATTACTGCAGCACGCCTTGCAAACTCACCCAAGCAAAAATTACACAACGCTGCAATCGAATGTAATTGAAGATTCTGATTCTGTGTGTCTAACGAAGCCACAAACACGTCCAACGCATCTGCCTCGTGTAAATGGGGCCAGTTGATGGGATCGTAGGCGAAATTAGCCAAATTAGCAGTAACCTGCTCGAGTGCCTCTGCAAAAGATATTTCAATCTCGTTAATAGAATGGTGCCGGTGTTGGTGCTTTAAATGCTAACCAACGTTTGTGGAGGTGTAATATTCATCCACCAAGTGGGCAATATATTCCCGGCGATCAATGCCCTCCGCTGGTGTCTTGCGCTTTAAATGCTGATGACTGGAAAACATGTAGTTTCAAAGTGGAGCTGCAGCTGCCAAAGCAACAAGTGAATTTAAAATACAATCTTCAGTTGGCAGTCGCCTGTTAACATAGCCATTCACCCTGTTCCCAGTCATTGTTAATTTGACTTCACATCTAACAGAACTGCTGAGGTAATAACAGTTGCGCAAACTTTTTTTCACTCCACATCTAACAGAACTGCTGAGGTAATAACAGTTGCGCAAACTTTTTTTTTAAACAAATTGCTTGTGAGTTTGTTAAAATGTGAAAAAATTTGGCTGTTCATTTGCAATCAGGAAATGTTGTGCATAGGTGCTATAAATATTTTTTTTTTTTTTAATTTAAACTAAATATGAAATTTAATTTTTAATTTAACTTAATATATTTTTTACTTTTTGTATTATTTTGTGTCGACTGACTTTAGTTGACATTAAATTAAATACATAAATAAAAATGTAAGTAATTGTTGGTAGGCTGAATTTTTTTAGTGAATACTTTTAACGGCATTTAAACTGTTCTACTAAAAATTCGTTTGAAAATACCCTTTTCACATTTAACAGAGCCGCTAACCCAATAGCATTCATTAAGCGAACTTTTGTATTATTTTCGAAAATAATTGAACACAGTGCTTCAGTTGCATTAAGAAAATTTAGTATTGTGTACAAGTACAAGTTAAAATTATTTGATTGCCCGCTTTATCTCTATTCGTTTATTTAAGTATGTACATCGTTCAGCACTGCGTTCTTCAGGTACTTTCGTTGTCAGCCGAATCTTTTGCGTTGGAATTATTTGAGAAATATCTGAGGGCATCAGCCACTGAGTTCGGTGGTATATTAAAGAGCGGATGTGTGGGCAAAAGATTGTTCACAGGGTCACCAAGCACCTGGGGCTGATGGGCGCATTCCGAGTGCTGTGCAATCGAAACTCCACTCAGAGTGTAGCAGGTGTGATAAAGATCTTGTGGCCTGAAATTCAAGTAGTTTTTAAGACTGGAAATAGTTTGGAGTGGGATTTTGGGGGGCCATCCACTTACTTGCCGGGTTTATCGATGAGGCCGCCGTTTGGCTTCTGGCAGCAGAGCAAAATGTATTCCTGCAGCGCTCCAACATCGAACAGCGTCTGATCCATGTCCCTGGACGAACCAATCAGCGTGGCCTGCGTGATGGGAATGGTGGCGCCAACCCAAAACGAGTAGCAGCCATCGACGAGCTTATTGGTGCGTCCCTGGAAGCCACCCTCGTAGCTCATCTGACGGCGCAGTGTCCACTGGAGCAACGCCTTCTTGTCGCACTTGTCTGCCTCATTCAGGAGCGCCAGGCTGGCGATGCCACAAAACGTATAGCCACCGTGTGCCTCCAAGTCGGGCGCACCACCAAAACCACCTTCGTACGTCTGACAGCTGGCAATCCAATCCGCCGTGCCGCGGAACAATTCGCTTAAGATCGATTCGGGCATGTTGGTTAGCTTGGCGCAGGAGATGGCACAATAGGTGCCACGCACATCAATCTCACCGTCCACGTGCAGGCGGAAGGAGCCGTCAACATCGCGCACACTGAACAGAAACTTCACAAGTGACTCCCGGTCGATGGCACGATAAGCACTCTCGGTGCCAATGATGCACAGACTGTTGACGGCCGCATAGGTTGGCGCCAGGTGAGCATACTGTCCGGGTCCGCCACCAAAGCCGCCCGTGGGTGCCCGACATCTGTGAAAAAAGAATACGTATATTAGATGATATCAATAAGGGAATAATTGGAGACACACTTGATGAGAAATTGAACGATGTCCTCGAGACACTTGTCGTCGTAGTTGTATCCAAGCAGTTTCGACGACTGCAGTATCCAATAGATGCACCAGGGACGACTGCTGTCCAGGCACTCATAGTTCCACGGCAGCGTGTGCAGCATAATTTCCAAATACTGCAGATGCTGTGTGCGTTTTAGCTGGGATGCAACCGGATTTGTGAATTGTACCTGGTCGAATCGATCGTAGCATTTCTCCACAGACTCTTCAGTTTTTCGCTGCAAAGTTTTTATTATTTTATTGTTTGTGGTTATCAGCGTGCCAATTACTCACCTGTTCTCTGGATGTGATTGTGGAGTGCTTCTCGTCGTCGAATTTAAGGTGTTTTAGGTCCGGAAAATTACGGAACAGTAGCTCGTCCAGCGACAACATTATTTTGGTATCCGAATTTAAATATAGAATTAATATCAATTAAAGTTGTTCTGCTATAGAACCGTTCGGAATATGTTTGCCCCAACGACTCACTGAACTGTTCAAATGAACCTGCTTGTCGTTTAACTGGTTCGTTTGACAAAATAAACAATATCAGATGTTTTCTTCCATACAGTCTCTTAACATTCGACCAAACTGTTAACGGCCTGAGTAAACAATTGATGGTCAAATGACGTATGAATAACAAATAATAAGCAAACAATTACATTGGCAAGCCGCTCGATTCCAAAAATATGTCGATTCCGGCTTAACAGAGCCCTTAAAAGTTATCGATTATTAATAATCAAAAGCATGAGCGGTACAAATTATCGAAAGAGTTTGCTTAACGGCAGTAAATGCATCACCAACGTATATTGAATAAATAAATAGACAAAAAATGTAATTTAATTATAAAAATAAAATGCACCAACTTTAAAGCTACACATACGGAAATTAATAAGAATTTCACAAGTCATTTGAATAGTGACATTAAACTAGCTGAGGTCGTAAAATAGGTCTTGTCATTTCTGTGTCGTGGCATCATTTTCTTACCTAAATGACTGATGCTTGTCTTTTTTGTTTTTATCTCGCCGATTATTTCCAGAAGAATGTAGAGGAAAATGCACACCACTGTGTAGATGAGTAACGTGATTATGATCTGTAATATAATGACCAATAAGATCTGTAACAATTACCGATTATCAAATGCTGCCACAGTCAATATATATACCTAATCTGATTGACATTAACTCACAAGGAGCAGCATTTCAATTGCCATTATCAGCCACTCCAATGTACTATACGAAGCTAGCAGATGGCGATAATTATTCGATCCCGATGTTCCCTTTACACTCCCACTATTGCTTTTGTTAATGTTTTCCAATGTGTGGCCCGGATCCACCTCGATAGTGGTACTACTATCAGGTCCTGATGTTGTGCTGCTGGTATCGCTTTCACCACTATCAACGCTATTATTATTATTATTGTCTTTCGCCAAGTTGCTCTCCGCATTCAGTGGCATATACCAAGCGTAGTAAAAGTTTCGCAATTCAGATTTTGGTGACATCTTTTTCTTCAATTTCCTTGGTGCAGATGTATCTATTTTTGCATCTGGTAGATGCTGAAAACAATTGTTAAAATCCTCGAGGGAAAGTTTGTTTGGAAAATTGCATTCCTTTACCACTTGACTGCTATTGGCTACTTCCATTTTCCTCTCGGTCGACGTGGATTGGTGTTTCTGAATATGCAGCTAATTAAAAAAAAATATAAAATACATTTTACAGATAATTTTACAATTGTCGTACCACATGAGTGAGATTCATTATTTCCATTTCCTTGTTGGTCACCTTATCTTTATTTGCATGGTGTTCAATAACATGCAGCTAGTTAAAAGCAATACATTAGATATATTGGGTTAATATTAAAAAAAATAAAATATTTGTTAAAAAGAAGCACAATTTTGCAACTGCGGTTTCACAATAGGCCCCGACGAGATTCGAACTCATGATCTCCTGTTTACTAGACAGGCGCTTTAACCAACTAAGCCACGGCGCCACTGGCACAATGCAGAATAACTTAACCACTTAAGCAAAGCAACGCACTATTAATGCCAAGTACGTAAAGCTGCCTCACTGTAAACTTTAAACGCTAGATGGCGCACTAGAAAATTAATGTCATTTTGTGTAGATGGCGACACTGTGCGTTGCACTTACAATTCGCCCCATTCCGCCGTAGGGATGCAACTCAAAAATATTATAACTCTCCGTGCTCGTCTCTGGCTGCTCAATCTTTTTTTCTGCGATGACAGTTTGCGTTTCGACACACTCGTTGGCATAGTAACTGTATTGCATGTCTTCGCTGGAAGAAGAGGCCAGATTTGGCTCGCAATGCTCCGTTGTGCGATTGTAAAAGCTCCGCTGCCCAAAATACCGTTCCTCACAGTCGACGGGCGTGCAATTGCGCAAGTAGTCCTTGTCCCAGTTGTTGCAGTCAACGAAATCCGCGCGTCTGCGCAGCGATTGAGCGCTCGGATCCAGTGTCTCGAAACGGGTATCAAAGTGCAAAATCTGACTCATTTTATCCATCCTTTCGTTCTCATGATTCATGCTCCAAATGGCTATCGGACAGCTGCCAACGCGATTGTAAACGGACTGCAACAACAACAACTATGAGATACAACGATTTCCAATTGAGTTTGGTACGCACCTCAGTGGGCAATACCAGGGATACTGTAACACTCTTGCCCGGCTCAATGGTCGTCAAATCACCGCCAAAAATACTACCTGCCTCCACCTGTTCCCCATTCGGCAGATTCAATGTGCAAATGCCATTTGAGTTCACTGTCAGCTCCAACATTTCCGAGTCGATATTGTTCTTATTATTATTGCAGATCGTCACATCTACCGTTTTTTGAAGATTTAAGCTTGCGAATGCTGCGCTTTAATTTTAAAGGCTTACCAAACATGAGTCCTATATCATTATCTCGGGGCTCTCGCATATCTATGCGCGTCACAGTGTAGGTCGGGTAGATGCTGTGTATGCTACTATATATTACAATAACATAAAGCAGCTGCTTTTGTAACATTTTCAATAATACAAAAACATAAGAAAAAACTTGACTGAATTTGCTTTGCAGCGCATGTTACGAAGGGGATCAAGGATCACAATTATGCTTGTACCGTCGCTCCTTTCAGTTTTAAATGAAAAACGCTAATGGCTCGTTGTTTAATTAAGTGTAATTTTAGCAGCAACCCCTTTAAGGTTGCCCCCTATATATGATATCCATACGAAATATATATGCATATATGTATATATGTATATGCGAGGGGTCTGTTGCATCCATTGCAATTTATGTTTTAATCATCAAATGCGATCCAATTGATCAACATTGTTGCCATTAATTTATGCGGCGGAACAATGTTTTGAAGTGGCAACTGAGGACGTGCAACAGCAGCAGCAGCAGCAGCAACTACGACAGGTGACACTTTCGTGTTGCATATTCATTGTGTGCCAAAAAGCGTAATTTATGCTAAAATATCAAAATACCTAATTTGACAGGAAATAATTAATTTGTGGAACGAAAGAAGAAGTGCTGCCATTTGGGGCACCAATTAAAATTATTTCGCTTTCATTACCCAATGAGCCACTCGTAATAATATAAGCACACAACCAAAAAAAAAGAAATCCAACCACAAAAATAATATTAAAAAACAAAAAAAAACACAAGTAACAACAGGCCCCATGGGCTCCAACAACTGCAACTGCAACAACAACAAAAACAACAACAACAACAACAACCACAACAACAACAAGAAGTTTAAATAATGAAATCACTTCGCACCATCTCGAAATTGCTCATTAACATTTTGTGTTTGCGATATCAACTTGTGAAAATCGCAGACCAGGCCAGCCTCCAACCGGGTCCAACTTGCCAACTTGCCAACTTGCCAAGTCGCCAAACTCTCGTACTCACAGTCATACCTCGTTTATGCGACACTTATTGCAATATGCACAAAGTTTGTTAGCTTAGCTGCTTTGCTTCAAATCTTAGCAGCTGGCAAATCTGTCTGTTCAGAATTTTATTATAGCAGTTCTGCTAGTTGATTTCTACATTTTATCTTGCAGGTTGCCAGGCATATAAGAATTGGTTAACATTTATTATATATTCTGCCTTTTAGTTTAGTTTCCTAACAAGTTCCGTACCATAAGTCACACTTCTTCCACTTATTTTATAGCTAAGATAAAAAATCAGTTAACGATCTTTAACATTTTCGCTTCGCCTTTTCACAAGACTTGTGCCATAAACTTATTTTCTGTCAGTTAACTTACGGCTTAAGCATATTAACTGAGTCATTATCTTAACAAGCTTATGTTAATTTATAAATAATAGTTCTCTATTTTTTTTTTTTAACTCTGTACTATTTCAGTTGTCTTAAGACTATTTAAGCTTATGACTTATTATGTAAATTAGGAAATAATTATTCTCTACTTAATATTTTATTCTAGTTGTTTTCTAGTTATATTGTTGTTTGTTTTGCGGGTCTTTATGAATTATTATGTAAATTAAGAAATAACTGTTTTTTATTTAATATTTGTCTTAACTCTGTTTTATTCTAGTTGCCTTAAGACTATTTAAGCTTGTGAATTATTATTTATTTTAAGAAATAATTGTTTTCTATTTAATATTTTATTCTAGTAGTAATATTTATTCTCTATAATTGTCTTAGGCCTATTTCAGCATATGCATTTAATATTTAATAGATCGTGCCACATTATGCATGCCTCAAGTTGGCTATGCAACTTCTGATTGAATTTATAAACAAATTGTATGCTTTTTGTTGAGCACGAAAATAGAATTGAAATTAGAATTTCTTTTGCTAGTCGAACAGGGTCGATTTAGTGCTTTATTGTCCTTTGTTATCGCAATAAAGGCAAACGTATAAACGTGTTTGCAACAAAGACTTGGCCACTTTCAGAGGCAGACTCTAAGGCAGCTACTTGGCTTTTATTTATTATGCCACATTGTTGCTGTTGCTGTTGTTGTTGTTGTTGTTGCTATTGTTGTTGCTATTGTTGTTGTTGTCGTGGTCTCTTCACTGTTAGCTGCAGTTGTGCGCTTGGCTTGGCTTATTAGTTGGGTCAGCATTGGCTTTTGAGGTGTGAAAAACTTGTCCAGCGCCCCCGCCACAACTTGTCCACTGATGTTTCTGTTTCTGCTCTTGTTGCTGTTGTTGTTGTTGTTGTTGGACTCTCGTCCTGTTGCCAATGACAGTTGCCCTCTGAAATGTATTTTTCGGGTCGTGATTTGTCTGGGCTTTCGGGATCTTGGGGCTCTTCTGGGGCTCAGCAATTCTTGTAAAGGTCGTCTCCACGCTTTACTCAATGAATATTGGCAGCAGACATTGTTGGACTGGTGGACCAAGGTGTCCACAGCCAGGCAGGCAGCAGATAAGGCCAAGACTGGACGTGTATTCCAGTAGCCATTCGATTTATGTTAAATAAGCCGGGACGCAAGCGCTGTTTGTTGTAAAATACCAATTGCTGACCGAGCGAGGCCTTCTCGCAGTGATTCACGTTTCTCGGCTCGAGTGTACAAAAATAAAATAAACAAAAAGCAAATGAGAAAGACAAAAATAAAAAAGAATCATTGGCACTGCATCAGATTTCTTAATTTAATTGGCTTTATGCAAGAAATTCTTGGCTTGTTCTAAGGCTGGCTTTTATAGACAAGCTGTCTGGCCAGGTGCTGCCTGCTTTTTATTTGCTTTTGCATGTGAGTGTGTGCGGGTGTGTGTGTGTGTGTGTGTGCGTGTGTGTGTGTGCAGATCGCTCAAAGGCAAAACACAACCAGGCAAGAGTAGAAGCAGAGCTGATTGCATCTTTTTCGGACTCTGAAACGTGGGAAATGCTGCTGCTGCGGCTGCTGCTGCTGCTTAACCCAATTCCGATTCCCTCAAAATGAAAAACTTTTAGAGAAATATATAATCAATAAAAGATATGGTTTTTTTTTTTCATAACAGAGCCGAAATAATAATAATATTCATTGGTAAATGCAGCAAGTTATTATTGCAAGTTGTGCCTAACAATGCAAAGAATAAAAACTAGTAAAAACTTTACAGATCAAAGTGCTCGACTAATAAATGCCCTGTAATCAACTCTAAGAAAAAATGATTGGACTATAATCAATCAAAGTAATCAACATAATCATTTAAAGATATTTATTTATAATTTATATATATAATTTAAAGGCCGAATAAAAAATGAATGGATAAGTTAAATAAAAGTGTAGTTAGTTCAATTATTTCATTATAGCAAAAGCCAAACCTATAAGTCCTAGATATATTTTGCATTCCCTGAACTTAATAATATCTACCATTTAGCCACTTTATGACTAAAAGGTGTATTTATATTTCAAACAAGTAAGAATGCTTAAGTCGAGAGAGCTCGACTCGGAGACAACTGAACTCAAGTCTGAATCGTTTATTAACATTTATTGTCGGTAATATCTTGATAAGAAAGACATATCTCAAACATATATAAAAATTGCGATGCCTATGGTTGCAATCGGTAATCGATTTGTATCGATATTCGCAAGACGATAAAAAGAAACAAACAAACAGGAATACATATTTACTATGCTTTCTACTGTCTGTTACATACTTTTCAACAGCAGCATTCAACTCCTTTTAGCCATTATCAATGGGTTCAGGGTATACAAAAAAAAGAAGAAAAAAATGAAAATCGTTGAAGTTTTCCATCATCGCGTGCAGTGGCTGCATTTTAGAAACAATTGCAGTGCATTTAAGCATAAATGCAGGCGAAAAGTTCAGACCGAGTCGACAGTGAATAAGTGAATGGGTGTTTGAGTGTTTGAGTGTTTCGCACTGAGTGTGTGCAGCAGTGTGTTGTTTGTTATTGTGTGAATGTGAGTGTGTGCGACACTTAATCATCAGCGTGAAATGAGGCACAAGAAATGCGGCTGCCACTAACCAAAAAAACGAAAAAAAAAACTCGAACACTCTCATAAATATATATATATATATATATATATATATAATTATATGTATGTGTTTATGTATGTACATTAGTATACATAGTATATGTATATAATGAAGCCATAAATTCAGCTTTTATGAATTTATGGCCAGAGCTGCAACAAGGTAGTAGACTAGCTAACAAAAAAAAAAAAAAATATAAAAAAACAACTCAAGGGGCGTCTTAAAATACACACACAAACAAGCACATAAACAATAATTTGCCAAAGAAAAACAACAGCAACAACAACAACAACAACAACAACAACAACAACAACAACAACAACAAAAAGGAATTGCATTTAAATGCGCGCGCATGCGAAATGGCAGCCACTCAGCAGATTTGGAGGGCTGTTGAGGGGTGTTGGCCAAGTTTTCCTTGTTGTTGTTGTTGTTGTTGTTGGTTTTAGCATTGGCGACGCCATGTTTGACCATAAATGCCGAGCGTTTTCCAGCCAGCAGCAGCCTGTCGTAAATTTAACGCTTTCCTTGATATGCTCGAGGGGTAAATGGAGAGGGGGGCGGGGTTAAGCAGGGGAATGAGGGTTGCACTTAACTTTATAAAATTTGAATATTTATTATAGCCCACATTTTACCCAGCGCTATCGTTATGCAAATTGCAGTGCACTTTTGCCAAAAACAAAATAATAAAAACAAAAAAACCATGCAATGCAAACTACACAAAATTTGTTGCATTAATTGCCCTTAATGGAAATCGAGCTCTGCAGCACCTACATCTATGTAACTGCCTCCCTACTTGGGGGTGGACGTGTGCCGGATTTTGGTGTGTATAAATTAAGTTCAAAGTGTTAGAGATGAACTTTTGCAAATAAGAATGTTGTTTTGATATTTTTTATATGGTTATGGTTTTGTTTCAACTCCTTTAAATGAACGAGGAACTTGTATCTATACGGAACCCCATTTTGGTTTGGTTTTAAATTAGTGTCCAGACAGTAAAACATTTTATGTAGTATTTATAGCTTATAAGCTTACCATTTCTAGGACCATTTTTAAGTTTAGAAAAGTGGAGTAAGAATATGTTCTAAGATTTGAAAAAGTGTTTTAAGACTATTTGGTAGACCACATTGGAATAACTCTATTCATTTTAAACAAGTTTTATTCTGGTTCCACAATTTTTTTATTAAGAAATGATCTTGTAATATAAATCAGAGATTGTCTTTTTCCACTCTTAAGTAAACCAATTCAACATTTTGTTAATAAGTCACTATTGGTAATATTGATTTGTTCTAGCTAGATCTACAAATGTCTTTATTAATGTATCGAATTATTACAGTCCTTAGTTTATATATTGTAAGCCAACTTCCATTATATGTATATATTTATAAGCCAATTTCCATTAGTCTAAGAGCATATGTGTAATCTTCGACCTGCCTCAGATAGCCGTTCTTTCAACTTTTTTAAGAGTGTCTTTCTTTTGTGCTTATCGCTGTATTTTTAAAGAACTAAGCTCAAAATATTATCAAACATTATCGATATTATTCGTGAGTGGCTTTTCGTGTAGCAAGTTTCAGGGCTGTCCGAAACTCACTCGAATGTAATTTAAGATGACAAACTGCTCGCATTACAACGTCAAGAAAAGACTGCATTGCTCTATCTTACCATCTACGTATCTTGCTCGCTCCCTACACTTGCCACTTGCCACTCCTCCTCCTCCTCTCTGCCCCACATCTCCCTGTTGTTTATTACTATGTATTGCTGCTTGGTGCAATTAGCATAATCGCTCTCAAAAATTGCAAGTTGAGCTGGAAGGCAACGCCAACAGCCGCGCATATCTGACATTGTTAATCGCCGTTGTGTCCAAAAAGAGAAAAAAAAAAGAGCAATAATAAAAAAGAACAACATAAAAAGGGTTGAGGGGTTCTCGTCTACATACATGGTACTTAGAGTAGTAGGGAGCTGGGGGTCCCCATCAAAAATTGAATACTATAATTACGGTAATTAGGTAAAATGCTCATGACTGCTCGTGTCATGGCTGCTTCCTAATGCGAAAATAACGTCATTAATATTTTGGCCTGCTCGGGATACAGTCTCTTCAACTATGGTTGTAGAATGTCATCTAGTCCTGTTGCAAGCAGCGCCTCGAGGGACAACGCACTGCCACACGTCATAAAACTGCATGCCGTGTGCAGCGAGAGTATCCTTTAAGTGTCCTCCACTTGCCGCGTTGCTGGACATGCTTTAAATGAGGCAGCAGCAGCAGGTGCAATCTGCATTTGTTGCCACGACACGTTGCACGAGCTGCACTGAAATTGTTGCAAACAGAAAAATCTTTTTGGGGTTGCTGTGGAACTAAAGGACAACGCGTTGCAGTTAACAGCTGGTTCTGATACTCCCCTCCCCCACCCGCTCACCCCTGCCCCAACCGTCATGCAATAATCCGCTATGTGGCTTGTGGCTTAGTCCGCCAGCCGTGGCAATTAAATGCGATTAAATCGCAAGCGCAAACTCTTCAACTTCGAATGAAATGCCAGAAAAGCAGTCGCAATTATATTTGAAAATGTGCATGAAACAACGACAATAAAAAAAATATGGCAACAGCAATAGCAACAACAAAAGCGGTAGTTGCAACAATTTGCATAAATATTTGCAGCAAAAGAACAACAGCAACAAAAACACCCATAATACAATCAAGTAAGAGTGCTGCAGTCGAAAGTCTTTTGACCACAAGATACTCTATACCAAAATTGTTATATAAACCAATTAGGATTTAATATTTTCATCAATTTGCCATAGACAAAAGTTGCCTGCTTTTGTGAAAGTTCAGGGGTATAGAAAAGGGAAAGAAAAGTGTTTTAATGGTATTTACTAACAAAAATAATGCAATCCTCTTTTGATTTGGAAAATCTTTCAAAGACATAATACAATTTGCTGTATTTTTATTGAAGTGGCTTATTTTTCATACATTTCTGTGGGATAAGCAAGCATTTGTTCGACATATAAAATGATTCAGCTTTGGTTTATTTATTTCTGTAATGTGGAATAAAATAAATTCATAAACTAAACATTTTACATTAAATTTAAAATTTAAGTTAGCAAATTAAATTATATAAAATGTAAAGGCAGAAATTAAGTTCATAATGTAAAATTAATGAAAAAATACAATAATAAAAATGTATCAAAATGTGAAATGGTGCAGCATTTATTGCAAAGATTGACCAATCAGACCAACATTTCGTAAAGCGTTAGTAGCTTAGTAAAAACGTTAAGAAGTCAGAGGGAAACCTCATTTTGGTATTTTGTTAAATCAATGATCCTGTTTATGCTCAACGAATGCTAGTTTTATATTCGAACTGCATTTGCAAGCAACGTGAATATATTTAATGAATATTATCCAGATAGATACAGACATATAGACCCATTTGTGGCCGATTATTTGCAACAGGGTATTTTAGCCAGCAACTGAAGGCAGCAGCAATGGCGAATGCATTAATTAAACTCATGGCAAGGCAACGAGGTTGTGCGGCTTATCTGAAAGGCGAAATTAGCTGATAATATGCAAAACATGGCGAGAAATTGCAGCCTGAGCCAAATTTTAAAATTATTACTTTGCCCAACTGCACACTCACTAACACACACACACACACACACACACACACATTTAATCATCTGGCTCCTCTATATATTCCTTGAGTTGCAATTTTGTATGCTCTTGAGCTAGAAATTCTCGGCATTAGCATTATTTTGTTCCATTCAAGTGATTTTCAGTCCATTATTTTGCTTTCAAATTAAATTATGGTCATTATCTATCAGCAGCGCTATCTATTTCTAAATTTGGACAACCTGATTGATTTCAAATTAGCCAAATTGAATGTGAATTTCTATGGAATAGCTTTCGACGCGCGCGATCTTCAAACTGAGGCAAGCGCCAGCGACAGATATGTGGGCGCCGTGGCTTAGTTGGTTAAAGCGCCTGTCTAGTAAACAGGAGATCATGAGTTCGAATCTCGTCGGGGCCTATGCAAGACATGCGAATGTGTGTCTGTGTGCAATAATTATTTTTCCTCAAATATTTAATTTAAAATATTTTTGCATATTTAATGTATATGCCATTTGTATATTATAACGATTATTGTTGTATAACCAAATTAAAATTGGCATTCTGTTAAGTTAGAATGCATCGTTTTTACTACAGAACAATATATTGTTTATTTATTTCATTAGTACTTAATGATAACAAAATCAAACACAATACTTGGATAATAACTTTAATTAATTAATGTTAATAACCATTTTGAGCAAGTTTTGATCAGCGCTTTGTGCTTATTTATTACTCCAAAAAGCTCATAGGCGTGTGCTTTCATTCGTAAATGCAATTTAAGTTCAAATACTTTGGAGCTTTTGCAGAAGCTTTTCAAGCTTTGTTTATCTTTCAATTTTTAGATGTCTACGTAAATAAAAATATATTTATAACTTGTATATGAATGAATTTATTGTAGCAGCTGTTCATTGAAAGCTCCATGCATTATATTCAACATTTAAGTGGTTAAGGAAACTTTCTGCAGCATTTAGTATGAGAATATGGAATCAAAAATGCACCCCGAACTTTTATTAGCGTTAAATACGATTATTATTTTAAGCATATGTTAATGATAATTTGTGCAAGTATTTTTTTCAATATATATGCAAATTTAACAAGATTTAATTAGATTGAAAACCAGTCGTGCAGAGCAACAGTTCCTAAATAAAAACCAATCTAGAAATTACAGTTTTTTCATATCAAGTGACTTTTTAACTACTGTTTTTACGTATTTATGCACATACATACATACATATGTATGTGTGTGTGTGTGTGTTTGCAACAAATTGTCTCATTTAAACATGAAATCGCTTCTGATTTAACAATTGCCATTGTCAATAACAATTTGTAGAGCTGTCAGCTATGGAAATTGAGATTCTAATGAATGACTGACTGACTGACTGACTGGCTGGCACTACTATTTGATTAGTGCGAGGCCAGTAGCAAGTAATTCAACCAAACCATTACAACAACAACAACAACAACAACAAGAACAACAACAACTATGACAAACAACAGCAAGCAAGAGCAGCTTCACAATGTTTTCCAATGGCTTCCAATGCAATGCAATGCAAAAAAAAAAAACAAAAACAGCAGCGGCGGCAAATGTCCATCAAATGTCACGATCAAATGCTGCCTTGCAGATCAATCGATGGCAATCGTTCGCTTGGATATCGATAATTACGTAAGACACGCAACTGCAACAACGCGGCACAGGAATGGGATCGGCTCTTGGACTCGGCTCATCGGTTGCAGTTGCACTTACAGTTGCAGTTCCTCTTACACTCTAGCAAAAAAAACATGCTTCATAAAAAATATATATTGCTTTATGGTTTTAAAAAGTGCATTTATAAAACGTAAAACGTTCTTAAGAATCGCCATTATCATCTAAATAGCCAGGTCGATTTTTCAAAAGCTGGGCGACACAAGTCTCGTAAGTGCCAAACATCATACATTTCTTTATTATTTTTTTTTAATTTTAACAAAAATGAATGTTCTAAAAAGGTTCAAAAAATTAGTGTACTATTTCAATTTTGTAATAATATATTATTGGGTTTGCTGATTGTTAGAAATCTTTCTATTTCAAAGAAATATGTTGAAATAATACGCACAATATCGTTGCTTTGTAATTTCAAGGCAATATTTATAATACTTGTAAAAATGCATTTATAAATAGTAAAACGTCGAAATAACAATTTAGATTTTGAATTTAGGGTAATACAAATTTCATAAGCATATCATAGGAAAATTTCAAAAAAGAGTTTGCGTTTTTTATTTTTTATGGGAAATCGTTTCTACTCTCAAAGAAATCTGCTGAAAAAACTCGCCTAATATCTTTGATTTTATAAGCCCAACAATTATTTCTGATTTTCGGGGGGCGTTTTGTAATTTCAATGCGATTTTTGTATAACATGTACCTGCTTTTTCTATTTAATTTTTATTTTTTGAACTGTACTCTTATAGCTGCAATTAGTTTGGCACTTTCTCTTGACCTTGCTTAAGCCTTAAAGTGGGCAAACATTTTCACAGGTACGAGCCGTGCAAGAAGCCAAAGGCTGTTTGCCAGCTGTTTTTTTTTTTTTTTTTTGCCGCCGCATCAATGTCAATGTCAATTCTGTCTGTATGTGTCCATGGGGCGTTGCCTCATCCGCTGCTTAGCCGGGATTAACTTCCAACACATGCTGCAAGTGCATTTGTGGCCAGAAGGAACATGTGCAGCAAGCAGCAAGCGGCAAATAGCATACCATACCCCATACTCAGAGGATCAACTGAACGTATCTCAACAATAGGCACAATTGACATGGAGCCGCAGAGAATTATGTTGCCAATGTTGCCAGTGTTACCAATGTTGTTGTTGTTGTTGCTGTTGCTGTTGCTGCATCGGCAATTATTTATTATCCTGTTTGCGCCCGCAGCAATGCGCCATCTTCTTTGCTTGTCTGCGCGTCTGCTGTGCGCCCTGTCGTCATAATTCTCCCTTTTGCCTCCCCCCCCTACCCCTTCACCCCTCACACGCCTCCCTCTCAAATCACCGTCGTCGTCGCCATTTGCCTGGGCAACAACATATTTTTTCAAGTTCTTCTTTTCCTCCACTTTTTGTGTGTTTCATAAATTTTGTGGTTGCTGTTTTGTTGCTCTGGGCGACGTTGTTGTTGTTGTTGTTGCTGTTGTTGCTGTTAACTACTGCTGCCTGCTGTTGCCCGCTGTGGCTGAGATTCATTCCACAGAGTGTGTGTGTGTGCGTGTGTGTGTGTTGCACCCGTGTGTATTGGTGTCTCCTCCCATATATTCCAATGGCCAGTTGCAGCAGCCACTCGTCTTGCTCACTCACTCGCCGCCTTTTTGAGTTGAGTGCGTTTTTTTTTTTTGTTGTTTGAGTGAAAGTTGAAGTGCTTCTCTGCTGTCGTTGCCTGCTACTGGCTGCAGTTCCATTTCCAGTTTGTTGCTGGACGGTGGCAGTCCTCATGTCGTCATAGTCACTGTCAACTTGTAAAACCACTACTACTGTGTCAATGAGAATTTGTGTATGTATGTGTGTGTGTGTCTGTGTGTGTGTGTGTTGATGCGTTGATTTTTGGCTTTTTTTCTAGCTTTTTTTGATACCTATTAATTTTTAGTGGAAAATTGTATGCGAACTATGCAAATTGATCAATTAGAGTTGAAATATTGGCGTCAAAAGTAAATTGACTAATGCTGTAGTTAAATTTAAATGGAAATTAACAACTTTACAATAAACTCAAACTTTGCAAAAATTACACACAAATTAATATATATATTTTTATGTCATATTTGAACTTGGGTTGGGTATTAATATAATTGTATGTTTTTTTCATGAGAAAGAGCTGACTTAGAATACTAAGAATACTATGAAGTCATCTAGATAAACTAAGTATAAGCAGTAGATGAATCTGCTGAGGAATCATCAAAGCACATTATTTTTGTATCTTATTTTATCGCCCTACACAGAAGAAGATACAGTATCTAAGGAAAATATATCTTTAGATTGGAAGTTAGAGAAATCCTAAATGCTTGTACTCGTGTAAGAATTAGATTTTATGGAGGAGCAATAGGCATAGACCCCCACAAAAATAATACCCTTCTAGGCTGAAGTCGCCGACTGTCTGCAATAGTCAATATAGCCATGGTGGTTTGTCTGTTTGTTTCTATGCCAACTACTCACTAATTTTGTATGTTTAAATCTTGATGAAACTTGACTGACATTCGTCTTTGCTTTGCCTACAAAGATTTCCCAAACAAATTAACTTAATATGCGTATTATTCAGGTTTTCACATGTGGACTATCATTATCAGAATCCATTAGAATTATGATTTGTTTATAAATGTTTTTTGACCAAACTCCCCAGCCAAGCGTGTTATTTTCCTTATAAAATTTACACAAACCATCATTAAGATCGGGTGACTGTATCATATAGCTGCCATACAAACAGTCAATTGTAAGATAAATTCTTGTAAGAAGCATATTTTTGGTAACAAAGTTATCCCGGCCAAACTCACCAGTTATGTTTGTTATTATTATTTTGATAAAAAATGATTAACATTTCTATTTGTCTATTTTATAATGATTTTTTAATTTGGTTCCAGTCAGCCGACGTACGCAGCTGAAAGTTATAATTTTGAATGTTGAATGCATCCCAAGACTCCCTTTGCAAGATGTTTGAGAGTTTTCCGCTAAGTTGTTTACATGTGATTTTAAACTAACATTAACATTTGTTCTCGTGCCACCATAATTTTCTTAATCAACGATTTTCTATGTGAAGGTTGCATTGTCATTCCTGCCCCCTCTTCCTCTCAGCTGCATTCAACGTTTATTGCGTTGATTTTGAAAATGACAACACAAGCACTTTGCAAAACATTGTTGCAGTTTGTAGTTTGCCCACCCCTTTGCTACACTGAGAGAATATGGCTTAGAGTGAGTTCTTAAGATTAATTTTAAAACGGAAGCATTTTATATCTGCAAAGTACAAAGAAAAAGTTATTAAAATCAAATCAAAAATGTAACCAAACAAAATGCTAATTTCCGAATCTCTTTTGAAAATGTTATGTTTCGAAAACTAAAATAAATATTTTAAGTTTGAAATCGATGTGGAAAGAATTAAGATTAATTTTAAAGCGGAAACATTTAATATCTGAAAAGTATGTAGGAAAATTTATTAAAATCAAATCAAAAATTTAACCAAACGAAATGCTTATTTCAGAATATTTTTAATAATGTTGTGTTTCTAAAACTAAAATAAATATTTGTGGTTTGAAATCGATGTGGAAATGTTTTCAAATGTTAAACATTAAAAAAAAAGTAAGAACACCCTAAAATCTTATAAATTTCATATTCTTATTATTTTTTTAAATTTAAATATTACATTTTATTTTCAATTTAATTAATTTTTTACTTGTACTTTTTGTGCCGACTGATTTTAAATAAATAAGTAAAGTACTAACTTTATTTTCTCAGTGTTGTTGTTTGAATATTACGCGTGTTCTCACACACACCCACGCAGGCACACACTCACACTCGCACACCCACCCACACACACACGCACACGCACACACACACACACATGCACACACAACATGCATATTCATATGCGTGCGCCCCTTTGTGTCTTCACTTCAGCCCCCTCTTTTGGCCAGGTATCTGCTTTGAATGCATTTTCAATGGCATTTTGATTGCAATTGGCTTGTAATTGCTATATTTAGTTTAATGGCAGCCAAGAACACGGCATTACATCTATAACTGTTTAGCTACCTGTTCAAGCCACCCACATAGATACTCTCTCACACACACACACACACGACGCACAGCAGTCTTGATTGACTTTCAGTTTCTGTGTCATTAAAGCGGCAAACTCTCTCGTGGTTAGTGGGTTACACACACACACACACACACACACACATAGTCAATCTTTTTGCCAATTTTGTTTGCCACGTTGGGTCAGCTGAGCTTAAGCCATTGAACCTTTGCGTTTCTCTCCTTGCACATAAATCAGAAACTCATCGACACATTTTTGCAATGAGAATGCATAAATTTTGTGCGTAAAACAAATTTTCACAGCATCCCGATTGTCGCATCGGGGTTTTTTCTCTTTCTTCTGTTTTGTTTTTTTTTTGTGTGCCCCATGTCAAAGTTCCCGCAGCGGCGTTGCAGTGCCAACAGCTCCTGGGCAACAACAACAGCAACAATTGCTACACATGTCTGAGCTGCCTTAACCCAACTCCGACTACAACTACAACTGCAACTCCAAGCCCAACTTCTTGGGGCTGGCTGGCAACAAGCGCCAGTTGTGCAGTCGGCATTTCGCCTTGTTTACGCTAAGATGGCGTATTGTATAACATCATTATGTGGACTTCGTTCATGTTCATGTCATAATTTTGCAAGCCCAAACAGTCAGTCGGAGTCGGAGCCGGAGTCGAAGCTGCAGCTTGCAGCTTGAAGCCGGTGTCGCAGCTGCCGCCTGCTGCATTCCTCTGTAGCGCCAGTCGCATCTCCAGCCGTGCTTGGATTGGTCATGTATGTATGTAGTACATATACATATGTATGTATGTACATATATGTACAGCACACAATACCAAGTGAATATCAGCAGCAGCATCAGCATCAGCATCGGCATCGGCATCGAATCAGCATCGGCATCAGAATGTTGTGGCCGCTGTTTGTGCCATGTTTTGGGCTGCGTAATTAAAAATAAATTTTCGCGCGCTGAGCGAACAGGTGCGCACTGCGGGTGTGTTCTGATAAGCAATTAAAAAATAAATAAATAAACAAATCAATAAAAAAGTATTGTTAATATTTAAAAAATGTAACAATGTTTTTGCTGTGACTAGCTCAAAACATAATTAAATCGTAAACAGAGATCAGCAAATAATAAATATTTTCAAAAATGTAAATTGGAAATAAATCTTGGTAAAACAAAATGAATTTTAAAATGCTTATAAGCAGAAGGGACTAAATGAAAACTGAATTTGGGCATAATAAAATGAATTTTATATAGAATAATGTTAAATTGACATAATTTACAAGTTCGAAAATAAAAAGAATCTTTGCATTTACTTTTTCAACAGTATATAAAACTGGGTGAGAGGAACACCTGCCATTTTTAGATAACTGCGAAGTTTCTCTCCTTAGTTTTCATATATTTATAAATCAGAAGAGATTAAGTGCAAATTAAATCTGGATATAACAAATCCTTTGTATTTATTTTCATGGATGACTAAAGAGGATCAAATGTAATTTTCAAATGCCTCTTAAAGCTCACAAGTTGCTCACCTTCAATCTTATGCTCTTTACAACTAAAGATACTTGTAATTTACCTTGTTTATATTTTTAAAGTTAATTAATCGCACATTATTTTTGAGCAGCTTCCACCTGTTGCAAGACGCCATAAGTTGCCAAAGAGGCGCTCCTGGTGCTTAAAGAACTTGCAAATAAGTTTTTGTTACTTTTTTAATTTAATGAATATTCTGGGACAATTTATTAGCCAACATATTGATTTCAGCGTTTGCGGTGTGTTGTTGTCCAGTTGTCTCTTTTGCATGCGTTTTGCATTTGTTGTTGTTGTTGTTCCAGTTGCTTGTAGTTGTTCTTGTTGTTGTTGCTGTTGTTGTTGCAAAGTTTATACGGTAGTTACCGACATAAATAGCAGCAATTTGGCCAGACACCAGCCAACACAGGGGCCCAGTGCGCAGACCCAGAGTACCCAGACCTGAGAACGATAGCCAAAGTCGAAGCTTGCTGAACAAGCTCACAATTAATATGCCCAGCCCGCCGCCCGCACCACAGGCGGTCCTGTGTACGGTCAGAGGGTCGCTGTGATACGGTATGGTATGGTATGGTATGGTATGGATTGGTATAGCTGGACTCACTGTGTCCTGTTGTGGGGACCCGATTACCCCGGCAAGAGATAAACAAAAAAAGAAAAAACGATGCCACTCGGTTGCTGTGTGGCGATTTATGGCTCTTAACAAATTGTTAATAAATATTTTATTTATATTGATGAGACAACTCGAAATTATTCACAATTTGTTGTGGAGCTTTATTTTTTTTTGTGTTTTGGGCTTTTGGGTTTGTTTCACACAATTGTCTCGCATTTTCGAGTCTTATCGAGTTGATGAAATAATTTCAGAAGTGAACAGCTGCGCATTTATTTCAATTAGCCAAACTGACCGAACACTGACCAAATGGCAGATATAGATGGAGTACAGGCCTTCTGTGTCTTCCCGTTATATGATTGATCTGTGTGGCCATCTTTGGGTTCTGGCACCCTGTAATTAGCGCGTGAAATGTTCTTCCACATACCCTTAAATATAAAATAATATGCACAGTTGGAATACCCTCTAAATATGCATTTTATTTTATATTTTTCGATCAGACTCGAGAAGAGATGTTTTTATTTTGATAGGCCTGATTTACATCTGTCATGTCTGTCTGTCCATGTCTGTCATTGGATATATGAGTTGAGATTCGACTTCTCACTTGAGTATTATTAATTATTTTTTATTAAATGAAATATATTATGCAATTATATACTTAAGCTTTAAACAAAATTAATTTTCATATAGCTTGATCTACTTGATATTCTTGTATTTTACAAAGAAAAAACTGTGTCTTTTCACAAAGATTTAAAGGGTATTTAATATTCATCAATTCTTATATTAAACTGATCATATTTCTTATATTTTCTGATGTTTTGGACAATTGAGAGTGGAATTTAAATGAGTTTAGTTGCGGGTAGTGCAAGCTACCGCCTCGAAAGCTGGTCCGCTTATGCCTTGGACTCTACCTCCTCCCAGCAGCTGTCAATCACAATGATTTATGTCGCCGCCACAGTAATACTGAGAAAGAGATAGCAATACACAGTGGGATAGAGAGAGAGAGAGAGAGAGAGAGAGAGAGCGAGCGAGCAAATTGTGCTGTGTTTTTGTATCTGTGTGCATTTGCCTACATCAACGCGTCAATTTATCTTTCCGCAGTTGCAACGAAACTCATCAGCGGCGGCTTCTTTCTTCCATAAAGGAAAACAACGACCCCGCGACCCCCTCGAAATGCCCCGCATATATACATACGGCCTGGCGCTTATGGAGGTTTATTTTGTTTTATTTTGTTGTTGCTCTTGTTGTTTTTTACACATTTTTCATTTGAATTTCAATTCATTGGATTGCTTAATTGTCGCAGCTTTTGATGAACTGTTTGTTTGGATTTGCCGCGACAGTTTTCATGGGTTTCTTCGATACGATCTCAGTTCTTGAGGTGTGGCCTGGCCTGCAGTTGCCACTTGACTGGGGATGATGCTGCCTTCTCCTCCTCCTTCTTCCCTCGCTCCCCTGCCTCAAGTTGCGGCAGCTCTACTCTTGCCCTGTAATTTGGCAGTAATTTCGTTTTGTTTTTTTTATTGTGTATGTTTGTACTTTTTCAAGCGTTTTCGTGACACAGTCGCCATTTTGGCTACCTATTGAAGCCATTTACATTCCCGGCCCAGACATAAGACAATTGTTTGCCTGTGTTTCTCTGCCCCACCGCAGCTCGCAGCTCAATTTACCAATCAAATAACAAATGCGCCGCCAAAGCTGCTTATTAATGGCGTCGGTCGAATACAACGGTTGATATCCAACAACAACAATAATAATAACAACAACAACAACAACAGCAGCTTGCTTCCCCAACAGCCCCATCTATATAATTTCAACGAAATCTCCCATTGTCGATAATAATTGATTTGATTGATGCTTTTTCGACGGATGAGGCTGCTGCGGCTGCAACTTCGGCTGCGTCTGCGGCTCTTTTCACTGTTGATTGGTTCGTCTGCCATGCTTCTTCTTCTTGCTTTTCCCTCCCTCTCTCTCTCTCTCTCTCTCTCTCTCTCTCTCCCTCTCTCTCTTTCTCACTCTCTCCCTCTCTCTCTCTCTCTCTCTCTCTCTCTCTCTCTCTCTTTCTCTGTGTATGCTGTCTGTCTGCCTCTGTGCATTCATTTGGGTTCGTCCTGGCTGCTTGCTTAAATATTTAGCTGCTTTGTTTATCCTTCAAGCAAGACTTTTTTCGCACATTGCATCACAAATTTTGTAAATCTTCTTTTTTTAAATTTTTCTACTTCTCCAAATGAAACTATTATCGTTGAATTTATTAAACAAAACTTGTATTTTTAATTGTAAAAAATTAAATTTCCAAATAAGCTGAAGTTTAATTTAAACCATGGAAAGAAATTAAAAAATCATTCCAAAAGCTTAAGGAAATTAACGTGTTTGAACAAGTTGCATTTTTTAGTTTGCCAATTAAATTCCAAAATAAGTTGTTTCTTTTTTATGCCAAATTGAATTATACTTTGCGGATTTTGGGTTAAGAAATATATTTTTTAGAACAACTGAATTTTGTTTAATTAAATTTTATGTTTATTTATAGAAAGATAATCTTGCATTTTGTCATTATTATTAATATTAGTGTCTTGCAAAAAAATGAGACTTGCAAAAGGGTGTCAGATACACTTTATATAAGCTGCATTAGATAAAATCTTCGGACTGGCAACCGCAACTGTGGACTACACAATAAACTTAAAGGCCGCACTTGTTAACAAATTAGGTAGATAAATTTGCATGCGACTCAGATTACAATCGGCAAATTGGACAATGGACGCATCGCTGACCTCCTCAAGCGTTGACTCCAAGCTCCTAGGGGGGAGAACCGAGAGACAAAAGAGGAACAAGTGTTAAGGCTGCTGGCAAATTGAGTTCATGTTAAACTGCGGCACAACATCAGATCAGATGTGTGTGTGTGTGTGTGAGTGTGTGTGTGTGAGTGTGTGTGTGTGTGCCCCTCTCTCTATCTCTGAGTGTGTGTTGAGGGTGAGTCTTGATCTTGGGGATTTGTGAAACCGTTGTCTTAGTTTTCACACACAGCGCCGAGTTCCACTTAAATGCAGCGCTATGCTTTCAAAATAAAATTAATCTTCATTGGAAGCCATCGACAGGAGTATAATACTAACAACAACAATAACAACAACAACAACAACAACAACTGTGGTGGAAAGGAACCAGCAGACAAAGTCAGAGCCGCTGGCCGAAAGACTGTGCTGAGGAAAAATTAGCGCAAATGATTGACAGCCTAAATGCGAATTTAATGGAGAACTGTTTTTTCTGAATGTTGTTTTTCTCCTTTTATTTATTAGTATTTTTTTTTTTTCTTTCAGTTTTGGTTTTACTGGCGCTGGTGGGGTCCACAAGGCGTCTGCTCTGCTCATCTGCTCATCAGTCCATGTTTTTTTTGTATGTCTGTTCGCTATAATTTGCACAGCCGACAACCAACTTGATTCCTCGTAGCCCCTCTGTAAAAGTAAAAGCAAATTGTTTCGCCAAAAATAAGACGAAATTGATACGAAATTGATGCTTGGACGAAACAATTTTCGACTCCAAAAGATTGACTGAAAAGTCTGTGTGTGTGTTTGTGTGTGTGTGAGGGTGTGTGTGTAACCGTTACATAACAGTTGTCTATAATATCACTTCAAACTGATGATCATCCACTTGGGTGTTCCTTTTCAGACTAAAGATCTGGTTTGTAGACAGTTGGAGTAGATGTCCTTTATGAAGCTCGTAGAGATTCGAATAGTAAATGCAGTTTATTATCTCTTTAGAATTGAACCCTAATACCCTTTGTCGTGAAGTTAGTAACGGGGTCTGCGACCCCAAAAAAAATATATATATATATATTGTTGATCAGCATTTTAAGACGAGTTATAGATATGTTGAAGCCAATCGGATCAGATAAATTTATCAATTAGTTGCCACAATAACGATCAGTTGAAAGATGAATTCTTATATGCAAATCTTTTTTGTTTCACAAATCAACAAATTTGGGCGAAATGCATCGGACATATAACTATTATTGGAATAATCAGTGGGTTTAATAGTGAAAGTTAAATGTGGACAGGCTGACTTTATTCTGCAAGACTGTTTAGTCTTCGGCATGGCTAAGTTAGACGTTCTTTTTTGATATATTTATATATTGACAGACTCACTTGACTATTTGAAACAAACTGTTAAATTGCTGCCCAAAAATATATATGCATAAATATTAATAAAGCTAACAAACTCCAACAACGAATATGACATAAATAATATATTTACAAAATCATGTTTTATTCAAAGAAATCACCTATTTAATTGCTAATAATTGTCAAGGGGTAAATAACTAAATTGTGATCGATTTGAATATCATAAATGAAATGGGTTAACTGGCTAATATCACTGTCACATTATCCAGCTGCCCACGCTTACCACATGCAAATACCTACACTCTGCACACACACCCCGCACACACACCCTGCACACACACACACACACACACACACACACTTGCCTTGACTGGTGGACTCTTTAGTTAACTCATCGCTATCTGTTGTTGTTCTTATTGTTGTTGTTCTTGTTATTGTTGTTGTTTTGTGCATTTGAAATATTTTATTTGCATTCTGATGCGAATGCGACGAAAAGTTTCTGCGTGCTGTTGTCCGCGAGACGTCAGAAGTGCATTTTTGCACGCGATCCTTTTTTGGGCTCCTTTGCAATCCTTTTTGCCCATGGACTGGCACTGGCACTGGCGCTGGCACTGGCACTGACTGACGTCACTTGGCAGCAGACAATTTATGCGGCCAGGACGCCGGGCCCCCCCGCCAACAGCAAAACTGTCTCCCGACTCAACTGTCCAACTGTTATCGATACGTAGACTTAGCTGCCTCCATATATATATATATATGTATACATATATATATGTATATATATATACCATGTGCGTGTCATCAAGTTGGCCTAAAGTGACAGTCGCGATTTAATGGCACTGGCCCGGGTAAAAGTTACAAATTAATATGTTGCAGTCTCAGTCCCAGCCCCAGTCCCAGCCCCAGTTGCAGCCGAAGGTGAAGTTGAAGTTAAAGTAGCAGTTGCAGTTGCATTTGTAGTTTGCCCATTGGGCAGCACTTGCAATGAATAATCAATCGATTTCAGTTCAATTAGCACCTTTTAGTGTGCAAAATAGCGCGCCCAATCCACTGCCCACATATATACATACATATATATACATATATACATATACCTGACTGTCTGGCCCTGTCAATTGGCCTGTCAGCGTTGCTCAAAAGTGCTTAAGTGCTTATTGCTCGAATCACAGCAACAACAGCAACAACAACAACAATGCCAACCACAACTAGTTGCTGCGTGGGCCTTGTCCCAGGGCTTGTTTGTCCAGTTTGTGCCGTTCCCAAGCGACAATATATATATATATATATATATATATGTATCTTTTATCATATCAGCTAGAGACCCTTTAAGCGTTTAGTTGGATAGGCGTGGGTCGCATTTATGCAGAGCTCAGCAAATAGTTCAACTGTCAAGCATTTGGCGCCCAACGTGTTTGGGACTGCTTTTGACTTATTCATTTGCTATGGATTTTTGTAATAAATTCAAATAAATTAATAATAATAAATCCATCAACTTTTGAAATTCTTTTTGTTTTCTTTCATTTCTATTGAGCTAAAATTAAGTTAGTTTGGTATTATTTTTTGGCACTTGGGTTTTTTGTCAATAATTTTGAAATATGACCGCTTTTTTCTTAATATTTTTTGGTTACATAGCTTTAATGTCTTAAAAGTTTTTAATTTTCTGGGACAGTCAACTCAATTGTTAAGCTTTTTTCGCTTATATATCTATACATTATTTTAATAAGTAAAATATTTATTTTAATGTCGCTTTAACTTTACAAGTGAAATATGTATTTTTTATGCAAACTTCTAAGAATGATTTTTACAAGTGAAATATTTATTTTATATGTTATTATTAAGGCCGATTTAAATTTTAAAGAGTGCTTAGCTAATATATTTAATTTTTATCATTTAGATTTATAAAACAAGTTAGATATTTATTTATTTAAATATTTCTGTTCGCTTCCTCATACAAATAAGTAGTTTATCTATGAATGAATGAATCAGTTAATCACATCTCCAGTTGAAGCGCCATTCAATGTCAGTTGGTCGCATAATTTGAACGCATAACTGCAAATTATTTGCCATTGTAATAAAAATTGACGCAGCTTTACTGCAACGTGGTTTTGTAACGTGTTTTCCACAATTGCCGCAGTGCACAACCTTCACATAGAAAATCTCTCAACAAGAAAATTACACACAGCAACAGCAACAGCAACAGCAACAACAACAACAACAACAGGCAAACTGGCAGCGACACAGAGGGGCGTTAGCCATCGAAGAAGGGGCGTGTCAAACATTGACAATTCCTATGAGAGGGTCAAGGGATTAGAATTGCGGCAAACCACAGAACTAGAACCAGAGAGTGCAATCGAGTACAACACACAGTGCCAGCCAATTAAGCGTCAAAAATGATGGTTATGACGGGTTCTTTTGGGCTTCAGTGTAATTATTGCTTCTAAGTCGAGGAAATTGAGGTACGAGCAACAGCAGACAGTGTCAGAAAGGCACAACGAATTGAATTTCTTCAGTACACCGAAGTCCATATACCCTTGTAGACCGCAGTCAAACTGCCGACATTTAAATTTCAATTTATATTTGAAAAGCTGATTGATTTTTCCCTTGAAAGCTATATGATATTTGGGCCATATAACTTGTTAAGCAGAAAAGTTGTTAATTTTTGGGTGCTTTATGATCTGATATATTGGTATATAAGCAGCAAAAATACGAATATATTTTTAATTTATTCAAGAAGTATTTGCTTCGTTTATTTATTTATATAAGTTGAGAATTATTGCACTAGTCACAAATGAGTAAAATATATTTAGGCTAAAAATAAAAGTTAAAACATAGTTATAGCAACCATATCATACAGATTAATACTTAAATTGTTTAAAAGAATTAAGCATTTAATTTAAATGATTTATTTATATGCCTCGTCTTTGTTTTTCTGAAAAGAGGCTTTTAACATTCCAAAATTAGCTTAGTGGCAATTTTAAATGTGCTGCGTTGATGCACATCTCCGATATTAAAGTTTGATGTTGGCAGCTAATTAAATTATTAAATTATGAATTCTACTTAAAATGATGGCTGCTCAAGAATATTTTATTTACAATATAGGAGACGATTTGCGTTACAAACTTCACGACAAATAGTTAACGCCTCTCTGTAAGGGTATTAAAAGAAGATGCAGAGAAATTAAAGAATAAATATTTAAAATTATTGCGGTTTCCGTTTTGGGGGCAACCCACGTCGAATCAGCTGTCGCTGCATCCGTTCCTGCCAGTCTACAACGTGCACTGTGCCTTAGGCTACTCCCAACGGGCAACTTCTTCTTGTTGCAAGCTAATTAATAAACATTAGCAACAATATATACACGTCTGGCGCTCTGGGCTGCTGATTAATTAATAATTATTTACATAACTAATTAAAATGATCGACTGCAACATGTTCAAGCACAGTTTTCATTAGTCTTAATAGTGACTAACGAATGGTTTGGGCCGTGAAGCGCCTTTAAAATACCCATAAAATGCCAACTCGAAAATAATGCAATGCTGCTGTCCACTTGCAGACAAATTTAATTAGAGATTTGATTAATACTCGTTATAACAAATTCAGAAAAGTGGAAGAAAATAATCAGTAAATGCGGAATACACTTTAAATTCACTTCACTTGAAGCTTATCTCTTTGACACTTGAGTAGTGAATTAGGAAGATATTTTAATTATTTTAATAGCTCATTTCTATGGGTAAGCTGTTCTCCAATTTAAAGATTTGCTTATTGTTTTTTTTTTAAATATATTATTTAAATAGTATTTCATTAGAATTTGGTAGATTTTAATAGAAATGCTTACTCATTTTACATACAGTTGCCCTTAACAACTGATCCACACAATTTTCATATACACTTAAGAAACATTCTTGAATTAAGCCACACAACACAAAAAATACAAAGTTTTCGAAACTCGCTTTTCCTTCCTCTGTAATTATGGATAATTGCAGTTATTGCTGCCTGTTAAAAAGAAACTAAAAACTTTACCTCAAAGTAGGGTGCATTTCGGGATATATATGACCGAATGTCTTAAAAAATAAATATGGCTGGCAATGTTGCCGACCGTCTAATTGCAATTATTTATTTAAGTAATCCATCATATTCGTAGCGCTTGCACTTGAAGTTGCTCCGAGTGGTGCCAATGTAATCTGGGGCTGGGGCAGAGGGTGGGGCAGAGATTGGGGACGGCAGAAATGAGGCGGCAAACGGTTGCAAAGACGACGACGGCGGCGGCGGCGGCGGCTTTTTGGCAACAACAAACAAAATATTAAGAAAAAAATAAAAACTTTGCACGCGAATGTCGTATAAGTAATTTTTTATATATTTTTCCTTTTTTTTTTTCTTACTATGGCGCTAACCATAATGCAAAATGCAAATTAGAGCTCAACGAGGAGAGCAAAGAAATGAAAAGAGGACGGAGGACAGAGGACGGAAGGGCGGGATTAAGGCAAATATGAATAAAAAGTCATATGAAATATGGCTTACATCATGTGAAGGTAGTTGCTAATATATGGCCCAAATAAAACTTGCTTATCGTCTGAGAGTCATATTTTATGCATTACACTGACAACATTTTACATAATACTATGTGCCAGCTATTTCTAGGTTCCCACAACGCCCTCAACAACAAAAAAATAAAATAAAATAAGAAGAGTAAAACTTTGTCAAGCATTTGCGTGTTTTTAACTATTAAAGACGTTTCAATTAAGCCTAAACAATTTGTTAACTGTACGTTTTAGTTTTCAACCAAAAACAAATTTTGGTAAATCGACTGAAGGGATGGGAGTGCGACAGCGATGGGGAGTGGAGGGGGGGAGGGCGATGGCAGGGGGCAAGAGCGATTGTTGTGACGTGTAAACCTAAAAGCTCAAACGCGCTATTTTCCATTGTATTTAATACGTAAATAGTGTGCGACAATTGTCAAGGCTTAATTATTTACTAATTGTTTTCGAATTATGAAGAGAACTGCCGCCTAATAATTACACAGCAATTATAAATTGTGGGCTTTTGATTTTCCTTGCCTTTTCCATTTTTGCGTCAGTCACACAAGAAAACAAAAAGAAGAAAACACAAAAATCCAGTAAAGTAAATTTAACTCAATTGCAGTTTGCTCCAAGCTCCGCCCCTCGAGACGTGTACATTTGTGTGTGTGAGTGGAGTGAGCACTCTTTTCTGTACATGTGTACATGTGTGTGTCTGTGTGTGAAACAACCACCAGAGCAGTGCGCTGTGAACAACATGGCGTAGTTTCATTGCCATTTCGTTCCGCTGCGTTCCGTTCGCTTGGCTCGCTCGGCTCGCTGGAAATTGAGTGAAATGCGCCTACAAATTTTCAACGCCTTCGAAGTGCAGGCACGGACACCTCTTCTGAAAAACAGAAAATAATCGTAGAACAAATAAAAGAAGCAGCGCAGCCTATTAATAAGCTTCGTTTTTCTCTCTCAAAACTTACACGTTTCCTCTGGCAACAAGAAAGTAAAACAATAACCAAGAAATAACGCCTATCTTTGGCATGCTAAATATTAAATACCCTCGCTGACTGGAGTTAAATTTCTAAATTTCACTATTAATTTGAAAACACAATTTTTTCTATGGCAGCTTTATTATATAGTATTTAGATGTTGACAATTTTCTCTCCTAAGAAAAGCAAAAATGTTTTCCATACAAGAACTGACCTTTCAACCGACCGTTGCTTTATAATCTATATGATATATTGATCCGATTCGGCCGACTTCAACATATACACAACCTGCAGCAATACTACGGATATCTCATCAAAACTAATAGACTACTTTTCATAGAAACAGACGAACTATATTGACTACTGACCAACTGATGCTGATCAAGAATATATATACCTCAGTGCGTTACACACCTCACGTCAATATTGTAATACCCTCCACAAAGGGCATGCAGAAAAAAGAGAAAAAAAATGCTATTCGAGTGCACAGCTTAGACGCACTTAAGATGGCCAATTGCTGATAGGGCCAACTTACTTTCCTCTCCCAACGCGACCCCTTTGTGCATTGCAAATTGGACATGTTGCCCCACAAAGACAGCTTACAGCTTTGCAACATTCAACCTTGCAACCATGCAAGCCAGATGCGGCTATTAAATCTACATAAATGCTGTTTTATTCTTCGAGTTAAGGGTTTATAAAGTGTTGGCTTCGTGGAAGGAAGACATGTCTATCCATACATAAACATAAGTCTAACCTACCTTGAGAGACCTCGTATCTGCTTCTCGCAATGGTAGTCTTAAGTTAAGTTCATAATGGTAATTTTAAGTTAAGTTCAGAATGTCTATTGTCTCTAATTGCTATTGTCCGCTAAGTAAGCGCCTCGCATTGTCTCTCATTACTAAGGTAGACTCAGTCTAAGGGTTGTTTTGTTCATCGAACATAACTAAAAGTCTTGGAAAAGTGTAATCAATGAAGAATAATCAATGAAGTTATAGAAAAAAACTCTAAAAACCTTAAAGAAATCATTGAAATGGGTATATTTTTCAAATGTACAAATCAACATTTCTCACACTTTTGACACACTATTTTATCACATCGATAAAAGACATGTTTGTCTGTAATTGACTAAAAGAACAGTAGTTTGAAACATATTTTCGTAACCAATTATATTGATATATATGTATGATGATAGGGGCGCATTTTATGTCCATTTTACTGTTGAAACTTTGCCCTTTCTCTGGATCAATTAGATGTTGGAGTGAGTCGCAATTAATATTTCATTTCAATTCACATAATTTGATTACGATTATTATTGGTAAACAAAGTTCTCGTTGTTTTTATTATTTTTTTTGGGCTCGATTAGAAATTCGCGTGATATTCGGGGCCACAATTTGAATAGCATTATTGATCTACTCGGAAGTGGTCGGAAGTTGGCCCAGTTGCCAAAGGACTCTCAATGCGATTTGTCAGCTGTGTGTGTGTGTTTTCTTACTGTTTTTTTTTTTTTGGTTCGAGCTGAGCGATTATCTTGATGGATCCATTTCTTGGCTCTTGGCACATGCAAATGAGTTCGGGCCATGTTCCCAGCTAATTCATTGTGCCCGTCCCCTTCAAAGTTTGGCTCGGTTTTTTCGTTTTTTTTTTTTTTTTTTTCTGTTTTGCGGTGAGCAAAGCGTTAAAAACCCATTTAGCATAATTTCATTTTGCGCAAACATGACTTTTGCATTTGCATTTGTAATGAGAGTGCGCACCCCTCACTTCCCATCAATTCCCCCCCTCCCCCGTCGCCCCGTTGCTCTTGCTGCACTGCTCTGAGCAACACAATTAAAAAGTCATAAAAAACTATGCATAATAAAACTAACTTATAAAATGGAATGAATAAAAGTAAAGAAAAAAAAAAATGACGAGAGAGAAAAATTGCACTTGCAGACCCACCTGAGCGACGCGACTCGGCGCACCTACTTTCCCCTTTCCCCCTTCCCCCACTTCTTATACCCTCTCCTTTTCCACTTCGAAAGATACATAAATAATCAAATAATTTGTGTATAAAAATGCGCGCCAAGGAGCCGCATAAAATAAAGTCATAATTTCAAAATGATTTATGAAATGCACTCTGAAACTCTCTTTCTTGCTGTTCTCCTTTTTATTAGTACACTCGGAAAAACATCAAAATCTCTTTGACAACTAGAAAAAGTTACTAGTTTCTAAGAAAGGCTTCTTTTCTATATTTCAGATATATATTTATTAATAATAGAAAATATTTCTTAAAAGTATAAAATATCCTTTCAGATACTCAGAGTATATTAATGAAATGTGCCCTTTCGAATGCTATATCTAAGTTTTTTCAAATTAAATTATATGAATCTATAAACTATCTAAAATGTTTGCATTTATTAAATCTTAGAATACATTAAATAAATAAAATATATATTTTCAAATTATTAGAAAAGTGTACCCTGGAAAGAAATAACCTTTTGTTTTTATTTTTATTCTGAATAATGCTGTTTTTTTCTGACTGTATGCTTAAGCTTAAGCATTTGGAGTGGAGCTTTTAACAAGTCAAACAGGGTATATCAACTATGCCATGAACCATAGATTTAACTCATGTTATTAGCTGTTTAAACTTTATGAAATTCAATTAAAAATTGTAAAAGATTTTAGTTTAGATTTGAAATGAATGAATACAATTTAAAAAAAATTAATGTTAATAAATTGATTTATTACAGTTAATTTACTATTAAATGAATTGCATAGAGCAACCCATTGTCTTTCTTTGCTGTCTCTGAAATGTTTATATATGCTTTCCACCCTTTAGATTATTATTATTATTGTTATTATTATTGGGTGGCCTTAAACCCTTTTAGATTTTATTGTTTAATTGTTTTGTATAATGCAGCGCCTTTTTAAATTAATTTTCCCGATGATTTCTTTCTTTTTTTTGTAAATGTAATTCGCCCATATCCAAGGCATTAGCATAAGCCAACACGCAGGAGGCACTCGGTCAGCCCAGGATAGAGTTTGTAGAGGGAAGAACGGGAAGAGAAGTGGCCGCAGAACTGGTTAAATTTAACATGGCCTCTTATGATTAGCTGAACTATGCTCATTGCATTTACATTGTGATAAGATTCAAATTGGAAGGGATCAGCTGGCCTAAAGTCAGACAAAAATATGCATATGTATATGCATATATGGCATATATAAATATATGTATAATATTATCTGCAAAGGAAGTTGGACGCTTGCCAATCATGCAATCATTATCGCTCCATAGTAGCTGCATTTTAAATGCACAAAAACCAAAACACAAATTATTTTCTTTAGCTTTTCTTCTTCAGTGCCTGCAATTCACCTCCTCGCGCCATCTTTCTTAGCCATACATACATTGTTTGAGCCGTAATTAAGCAAAAAAAAAAAAAAAAAAGCTTACATTTTTCATTGGCTTTCAACGACGACGTGCAGCAGGAAAAGGGGCAAGTGCGGCGTGTTGAAGTTGGACTTGGGGAATGTTTAAATTTGCATTTTAAATTGTTAGTTTTAAAATATATTTCTTTCTCCTTATTATTTATTACTGAAAGTGCAACAAGCCGTATGCTTAACTTTGTTGATAATTGGAGTGAGAATAGGCAATCCTAATTTTAAATGCATCTTTTTATCTTCTTCACAACGTTTGTTGTTGTTGGTTGCAGACAAAAAAGAAGCAAAAAATTGACGTTAATTAATGTTGGTTTTATTGAAGACGCTGGAAATTGCACTCAACTTTTATTGTCTTGCAATTATTTTCGAGTAAAGTTAATAAATAAATTAATTAAAATTCTAGGTTTTTTAATTGAATTTAAAATTTGTGCAAAACTTCTGCGCTTGCTTGCCACAAATTTTGAGTTGCAGTTTTTATAATTTTTTTTTTTTTATGGCATTTAAAATTTTTTTCGTGGCGCCAACTGGGCGTAACGAGGGGCCAGGTCTCAGCAGCGGTTAACCCTTAATAATTGCAATGCACCCCCAACTGAGCAACCTGGCTTCTGGCATTTATGTTAGCTGTGGTTGAACATGCATTTACTTTTAAGTGCTTACAATTTGTCTATCATTTGCTGTTTGCATTAGTCAAATATACTGGCTTTTGGCCACAATGTGTGGGGTATGGTGCAGGGGAGGGGGCTGTGCTGCTGCTGCTGCTGTTTGCTTGTGCTACCTCAGCTATTGCAACGTGTGTGGGCGTCATATCGGTTACGAAACCATGCAGCAGCAGCAGCACCAGCAGCATGCCCCAAAACCAAATATAACATCACACAGACCACAACCGCAAGAATCAAGAGTCAATTTCAAGATGTGGCCAACAACAGTTGCCTCCCTGTGTCTGTCTGATATGCCACTGACTGACAGACTGCCTGACTGGCTGCTAATCGGTTAAATTAGCCGTGAAAAGAATGCAAGAATGGCTCGGATTACGTGGCGATCGAATGTGCTGCGACAACACCCTCGCAACGTGAGAACTCGGGGGAAACCAACGTGAAGCGAAGCAATCGATTCGATCGAGGGCTGATTTATGATAGACGTGTGCCACTTGAGTGTGTGGATGCCACACAATCGACGTCGCGTCGACTCGACCTCTGCCTCGACTCGAGCCGTATCAATATCATCAGTGTCAACAGGTTTCGCTTGGTTATTTTGTGCCAGCCATCGATTGAAGATCGCATTTTTATACCCTGCACCCATTTCAGATTGTCAAAAGGGATAGCCTGAAATGTTCAAGGTAGCAGGAGACATCTGCCAAATAGTCTATAAATAGTCTATAAATCAACAGCCAGCTGGATATAGTCCAGTCGATCTCACAAACTACGGAAAATATAGAGTTACATTTTAGTTGGTAGCTTGTCGAAAGTCTTTTGCATAACATCTTTTTTTTGTTTGATAATTGCCCAGTTATTTTTAAGCATATCCTAAAGATATTAAGAAAAGAGAACAGATTTGATTGGAATGTTCTCCTCATATACTGATAAATATCAATATTTGACACAAGTTTTATTTAACATTTATCTTAAGTTGAACAACTTACAATATCCAAGACAAGACAGCTCAACTAGGAAATACCCTGAAATCCCAACTTTAAATACAAAATGAGAATACATTTTGCTTAACAAACAATATATTTGCTAATCGGGGATAGTTATCGATAAAATAAAGTAAGCTTGATCTGCATATCATCTACGAGAACTTTTATTCAACATTTTATTTATTTATTTTATCTCTAAAAGATTAGCTTCTTCACAAAGGCAGACAGAAGGGGACATATCTAGATTAACTCGGCTTTTGATGCTGATTAAGAATATATATGCTTTCATATATACTTAATGGGGTCGTAGTTGCAATATAAATCTTTTGAATACAATCACCCCAATTTATTTTATTGGTTTACTATGTTTTCAGCATATCCATAAAATATTTAAAAATTTTTAAACAAATTTGTATTTAAAATATTATTATTATGCTTTTAATAAGCAATTAATAAAATCACAATTTAAATCTAGACAAACATGCCACTGGGAATGGGAAGTTGAAAACTAGTTACAGGGTATTAGTTTGTCGGACACACTCGACTAGAGAGAGAGAGAGAGCAGTGTCGTCAGTTTTGTGTGGCAAAGCGCCGTGGGGCAGTCGCAAGCTCTGCTTTGTGGCAACTGTGGCAGTGGCAGTGGCAGTGGCAGTGGCATCCCATTGGCATCATCTTAATCATTGTTATTTGGCGCCATTAGTCGCGTTGCGCGTTTGCTGCTGGTGTTTCGCATGGCAATTATGTTGACAATTCGGCAGCTGGGGCTGTCGCTGTTGTGGAGATTACGATTACGCCTTTGGGGCTTATCATTAAGCGCAGTTTATTGAAAAATAATATATAAACTTTTTGGCTGATTAATAGGCCCGCCGAAGCCGACAGGTGGCATTTGTGGCATCTCTGGCATCTCTGGCATAAGCACGGGCAATTAGGCTAATGCCAAGGTTCGAATCACTTCCCCCACTCCCCCTTCTCCCCGCCACCATTTTCCCCCCCTCCACCCATGCTCACTCTGCAGCAAACAGGAAGCGCAACGTTTGTCCAATAAACGTCGCCTCTAAACGTTGCATATAAATTCTCAATTATCGCCCACGCCCACAAATGCCCCTCCAGGAGTCTGGCTCAGTCTTTGCCACAGCTTAGAGGCGCATAAATATAATAAATGTGTTGCACTCGTTCCTATTTAGACATCACAACAACACGGTTAGAATTCCAAAAAAGAACAAAAAACCAAAAAAAAAATTGGTTTAATATGTAACGATTCTAATATACCTTGTAAACTTGTGCTGATTTAAGATAAATTTTATAAATAAATATTTACTTATTTATATATTTATATTATATTTAAATATTCTTTATTCAATCCAGCTGCTATTTTAATTATAAAGTGTATATTTTTTGCTTAAAAATATTGTTTGTATCTGAATTTAGAAGTTGGGTTTCAAATAAATTTGTTCTCTTTTTTCTTTACATTTATTTGCAGAGTTTAATTGATTTAACCAACAAAATAGGAGCTGACTTGAAGCTTTAAGCTGGACGAGCTGGCTTTGTATTTCAGCTTAGCTAAAATATTTTCAAAGATACTTTGCAAATATTTTTAAAGTGAACTAAATGTTCTATTGTAGACCTATCTTTTTAATATACCCGATTCAGCTGTGTTCTACTCAAAGAACTAGTACAGCATAACCTGTTAGCAATAGCCGTATAGGGTATACACAGCCAGAGCACTGGTTAAGTTAACAGATTGAATCGTTTAGAGTCAAAGCCTTCTGCTAACTGCTGCCCCAATGTGGAGCGCGTCCTGTGTCCGACGTGGCTACAATATCATTACTATTTGCTTTTTTTTTTGGTTTTTTTTTTTGGGGCCCGCGGTGCTGCAATTGATCAGGAGCAGCAGCAGCAAGAGGAGCGGAGCGCAGTGGAAGGTGGAGGGGTGATCAGGCCATAGGAGTCTGTAGACGATATGCGGAAACGTGCCGAGGCCGTTTTAATTCCTGGCAGCGATTCGCATCGGCGCTGGAGTTGCAGTCGAAGTTGGAGTTGGAGTTGGTCGAATGGTGTCTGGAATTGAAAAGGTTGCACACAAATCCATCAAGAGGCCAGCGCCATCTAAGTGCTGCCACCTCTGCTGCTCCTCCAGCTGCATTAGAATGTTATGTCTGCAGTTATGTTGCTGTTGCTGTTGTTGTTGCTGCTATTGTTGTTGTTGCTGTTGTTGGTGCTGTTGTTGTTGCTGTTGTTGTTGTTGTTTGTGTAAACACCCACCAAAAAGCGTTTGGTTCATAAATCATCGCGATAACAAATTACCGCTGCCGTCTGTTTAGCTTTTGCTTTGGTTGTTGCAAGGCAGCTCCAGTCTCGAGTCTCTCGAAGCTGGAGCTGTGGCCCCAACAAAATAGTTGGAAGTTACAAAAGATCAATCTTATTTGCGCCCCCCAAAACAAAACCAAAAAAAAAAAAAAAAAAAACTAAAATAAATTATGGTCAAAATAGCCAAAGAGGCGCTTGGCCATTGGCAATCATGAGCAAGGGCGGCAGACAAGGACAGACAGACCCAGAGAGAGAGAGAGAGAGAGAGAGAGAGAGAGAGAGAGAGAGAGAGAGAGAGACAGAGAGAGAGATGGATAGAGAGAGAGAGTAGGTGAAAGAGTCGATTAATTTGGGCGATCGCAATGCCAGACTTCAACTTCAACTCGGACTTTAGTTTTTGTGCATTACTATTATTATTATTTATTGTATACCCTGTAATCTTTACAAATGGGGTGTGCTTTGTACCATGAATCAGGTCAACAAGCTTACATATTTAAAAGAGCGAATGAATAACGACTACTTATTTCTGTATCTGTATCTGTTTGTTTACCTGTATCTGCATCTGCATCTGTATCTGTTTATGTATCTATATCTATACCAATATCTGTAGCAACATCTGTATGTCGTCTGCATTTGTGTCTCTATATCTTTATCTTTATCTGAAACTGCACATGTATATGTTTCTGTATCTGTATCTGTGGATGTATCTATATTTATTCTCGTATCTGCTTCTTTTCCTGTATCTGTATCTGTATCTGCATCTAAATATTTAACTGCATCAATATATGTATTTTCATCTGTATCTGTATCTCTTCTGTATCTGTGTCTGTATCTGTATCTCTTCTATATCTGCATCTGTATCTGTGACTGTATCTGTAGCTGTGTCTGTATCTATATTTGTATCTGTAACTTTTTCTGTGTCTGTGTCTTTATCTGTATTTATTATATTATATTATATCCATATCTCTGCACCTGAACTTCCATATCTTTATTTGTTGGCCCATCAAAATTTGGCGACTACGATTTTCCAACGCTTAAATTATTCAATTTTAGTTTTACAAACTTCTATCAAATTTAATAAACAATTTTTGACTCCGTTTAGCAGAAGAATTGTGTATTATTTTTATTGGCATCTGGGAGTAGAGACTAAAGTACCACATATTTTTTATTCTCCACATGAAATATACAATATGTATATAGATATATATATAACTATGCATTATGATGCATCAAAACTGATTTCAGTGTGATTTTTACTCGGCCACTCCCAAGTTAAGCATTAAGTATACAAGTCAGAATAAAGTCTTCAGAAGAAACAGGATATCTTTTTCTAGAATATAGCAATTATATTTGTATATGGGAAGCGTGTGACTACAGGGTATGTTTGAGTCGCTTATGCTCGTTCAGTTTGATTTCGTACTTGTTTTGGTTGTTGGTCTTGTTGTTTGCACTCGCATCTTTTCGTGTAGGCTAAACAAACTTACAATTTAGATTGAATTTATTTGTGAGCCGCCAGCCGCCTGCCGCCTGCCGCCTGCTGCCTGCTGCCTGCCTAGACGAGGAGCAGCCAGCCCATTGAGATCTTCATTTGCTGATCTTTCTGGGAACATCTTTGCGGCGTTGACCCCAAAGGCACACACAGCGCCCAACTAGCTGCAATTCCGATTGCGACTTTGAGTTGCGTATTGTCTGGCCTCAGTTTTTTACTGACCAGTTTCCAGTTTTTGGCTTTAGTTTACTGCTGCCTTTCGCTCTGTGGTTGTTGTTGCTGCTTTTTAGCTGTTCCTTTTTGAACTCTATTAAACTCGGCGAATTTATTAATTTCGCTGCTGATTAACTGTTTCCGATAGCGTATTGGCCATTGCCCGTTGCTGGTATCCGTTAGTCGCATCTCTCAATAAATCATATTTTTGCCACAAATCTCTTCTTTTTCTCCCCCCTCCCCTTGCTTGCTCCCTCCGCTCCGCCTGACTAAGATTGACACTTTTGGAGTTCACAGAGGGGCTTTAGGGGGGGGGGGTAAGTGTTGCATGCATCGATTGTTTAGCGTATGCAGCGTATTAAGTATAATGACAGCGACAAATACAACACACGACACAATACATGACAATACATAGCATATGGCATACGACATGCGGCTACAGCTACCAATTTGAACTACAGCAATCGCTACCCGTATATGATGTGTATCTAATAGATACATTCGTTGGTACATGTGTGTCTCTGTCGGAAATGACAGCAGCGACAAAAAACAAACTACAAATGCACATTACGGCAACATTTAATAATTCAACTAGTCGAAGCTTTGAATGCTCTTTGAAGGCACTTTGTAGTCGATGAAAATCGTTTAAAATGCCCCAGTTTTGAAAAAGGTTTTAATAACTAAAAGTTTAAATTAAAATTAAACTATATACAATTAAAAGGAAGTTTATTAAATTACAACTTTTAAATGAAAGAAATAAATAAATAAGCAAAGGATATGATAAATAAATCTGAGGATATTTTATTGTAAAATAGTCCAATGGTTATTGCATGGATTGGGCAAACCCGGAAAGAACTAAATCAGCTCAATAATTGACAATATTTAGTAGCATAAGATAAGATATCAGAATGGTTAAGCTAATCTTGTAATCTAATCTAATCTAATCTTAAAAATGATTGTATTTATCTTAGTTGCAATAATTATAATGTTATATTATCATTAGAGATATATGTCTTTTTGTACGCTTCGAACAAAAAATACTCAATTAAATATTTACTCATTGCTATGCTTCTTTATATATATTTTTTTTTAAGTAAACCAAACATATTATTCAATAATATACTTAAGAGTTAGAGCACTAGCTACAAATCAGTTATTTCTCTATCCAGTTGACTTCTAAACACTTTTTAGCTGATTTTCAAAGTGTATAGATTACTGTAAGGATTATGGATTTTTTTTAAATTGGTATCTTACGGTACTGAGAGAAAAAAGAAGAAAACAACTGATAACAAACGTTATGCTATAGTAATAATGTTATTGAGTTCCGAGTCGGTTCTGCATTTCAATCGATGAACTTTGATTCACGGTTTTGGTTCCGGTTTGAATTCGGCAACCTGCTTTGAACTCCATTTGCCTAGTCTCAATTAAGTTTTCAACTTTAAGTGAGCTCTCTACAGCTTAACTATATATCTTTAATTTATTATATGGTAATAAATAATGAGTAATAACTAGGGGTATATTAAAAACTTAACGAAAAACTCCATTAGTTTCTTTAGCTGCTTGCCGTACTGCAAATGTTGAGTTCATTTTATAAGTGAATCATTTTTATTTGATACTTATCGCCGTTTGTGATATATATAATGATTATTAGGATATATAACGAGGCAAACCTTGATGCATAGTCGTTATGCCCTTCCACTCTTCTACTTTCTCTCTCTCTCTCTCTCTACGCTCTCTCTCTCTCTCTCTCTCTCTCTGCTCTGTTAAAAATCTGTGAAATGTCAGCAATGCAAAGGGCGTTTGACGGTTTGCTTCGCTGGTTGGTTGAGTTGGTGTTGCTTGGCTTGGCTTGGCTTGGCTTGGTCACCTGTGGGTAGTTGATGTGTTGTTCTGTTTGTTGTTGTTGTTGCTGCTGTTGTTGTTGTTGTGCATGGGATTTGGCTTTGGTTTTATATGGCTATGGTGGTGGAGTGGTGTGGTGTGGAGTGTCCAATGTTGACGTCCACGTTCACGTTTATCTCGCGCAATTGATCGCTTTGTGGCTGGTTGTGTTGTTCTCGCGGCCATTGTTTGCATTCTTTGTGTGTTGTTCTTGTCGTTGTTGTGTCTAAAATGACATTTGCCACTGCTGTTTGTTTGTTATTTTTATTCCTTTTTTTTTGCCTTTGCTTTTGCTTTGCTTTTGCCACCACCACCACAAAGAACGCCATTTTGCGTCGCTCGGCAGACTTGCCACAAAATGACAATTAATAATTGCGGCTACTTAGCGGGCGAAGTTTATAGCTGCGGTGGGCGTGGTGCGAGTTTTTGTGCTGCATTTTCTAAAAAAAAAATAGAAAATAAAAGGTAAACATTTGTTTGGCGTTGGCGACCATTAAATGTGCACTGTATCCTTTATGGCTTTGGCTTGTTTTCAGTTTATTGTTTTTTTTTTTTGGCTATGTTGGTGTTTCTTTCATATGCTGTTTGCTTAGTAATTATACTTAATTGTTTTTTATACTTATCTTTGGCAAACTTTTTTGCCTAGGCGCCTCTTTAACTCGTTTCCTTTTTTTTTATTTGAGTTTATTTGTCATTTTTTTGCTTTTTATTTGGTTAGCCTTTTTAGGCGGTTTCTTTTTGTTTTTTTTTTTTTTTTTGTGTTGCGCTAATGTTGTCGGCCTTTGAGTGATGCCGATATGGATCTGGCATTTGAGGGGGGCATAAAACACAGCACAAAATTGAGCCACTTAATTGGCAAATTATAGCGCTTGTCTAGATCTGCATCGCTGCCCCATCAACTTTGACATTGATGCAAGCCAGCAGCTGCCTGCAAAAACCTGCAAAAAAAAACCCCAACAAAAGTTAAAAACAAAAATTAAAAAACTCGCGCGTAATGAGAAACTTGTTATATGAAATTAGGCAGAGAGAGACAGAGAGAGAGAGAGAGAGGGGATGCCACAGCGGGGCAAACTGACACTCTTTGGTCATATTAAGTGCCCAACGGCAAAAAGTTATGCAAACACATAATTCCTCAAGTCTTCGACTTCGACTTCCACTTCAACTGCGACTCCTTTGGGCCAAGTTGAGGGTACGTCGTGAAATTGATATGCGAAGACTGCGTCGAGCTGGTAATTCCAAAAGGCACCTGCAACTGTTCACTAAATTGATAAGCTGCAAGTGCTGAGCAGTCAGCAGAAGAGAGTGACAGAGAGAGGGAGAGAGAGGGGGAGAGGGTGCTAAGAGGGCAACTCTGACCGGTTGGCTTATTAGTGACTGCGATTGACATTGCCTTCTGTTTTAGCAGCGCCCCTTTGCTCCCTCCTCTCCTCTCCTCTCCTCTCCTCTCCACTTCTCTCTCTTTCTCTATCTGCTTGCGCCGACTGCTCAGCGGGAATTTGCGCATGTGCCCTGTAGCCAGTCCCTGTCCCTGTCCCTGTCCCAAACCCAATTCCCAAGTCAACCCAGACTAAGACTCAGACTCAGACTTCGAGTCAGACCCGAACTCGATCTCGAACTCGGTCTCTTGGTTGGACTAGACCCAGGCAGACGAGATAAAACATTTGGTGGCAACTGTGGAATACTGTGGAATGCTTGCACGCAATGTAATTGTATTCAATGCGATTCTGCTGCAGACACCTATTCTCTGTGCTGACGTCACAGCTCATACACTGACCAAAATACACTGTCTACGAATAGTTCTACTCAAGTCGATGAGAGAGCAATTTTTTATTCATGAAATTAGTTTACAAGTCAGAAGAAGTGCTTGAAATACGAGCGATTCTTAAGTTATCTTATGTTAAGCTAGATTGGGTTATTTAGAGCACTCAATTCGTGGTTGGAAGTTAGGACTAATATATATATATATATTATATATATAGGTATTCAATATAAAGCTTATGAAGAAGCTTTAGGATTTTCGTTGCATGGATTTATAAATGATCGTTGCCATATTAAACATTGCAAATTTTTGAAAAATACTTTCATTTATTTAAAGTTATAATAAACTGATATTCTAAAATGGGTGATTCTGGAGTTAGGTCTGCTTAATATCTTATTAAACTAAATATTTTTTCTTCTTGGTAAATAAATGTATTGCGAAACATATTCTAATTTCTGGTTTGAAATAACAAACAGGCTTTCCAAAATCTAGGCGACAACTATATAAAGTCCCGAGAAAAAATAATATCATCATTCTCACAAGAAATGTTTTCAAAGGTGTCTTTTAATAATTTTAAGTTTAAGGAACTTGTGAAACATTTGTAGAAGTGGAAGACGACTCTTAAAAAAAATTAGAAACAAACAACAGTTTTAAGCTTTATTAAACTTAAAAAAAAAAATGAATAAAAAAAGTAATAGCACTATTTTTTAAATGTGCACCTATAATTATCAAAATTAGAAACAATTAAACTATTTATATGAAGTGCATAAGTGGTTATATTATTTTTTGCTAATTTTTGGCACTTTTGCCTTCAAATGAAAAAATGCAAATATATAATAATAAAAATATATTTATTGAAAAGAGTTCCAGCAGCTGGAATAACAGTAAATTATGCAATACTAAGCAATATATTAAAAATCAACATTTGATAAAATTGCAAAACAAATTTTTTTTAATTCGTACGAAAAGATTATTATTTTTTTCGCAGCAGAATAATTTAAAATTTTAGTAATTTTACTATTAAATATTTAATATTAGATAGTCGATTCGTAGTCAAGAATTTCTCAGTGTACTTTTGTGGGAGCCTCCGCTGCAGTCTGCAAATATTGTGACTCAATGGCTGGCTGTTAGAGCGACCATCTGTGGCAAGTTGCCTGCGGTTGCATACTTGTACTTGACATATGGCGGCCTTTTGTCAATACACCCCGCTGGCCCCTTCTGCAGCTGCCCCCTGCTCCAGTTGCCTGATCTGCAGCTGTCCTCTGCTCCAGCTGCCCCAACTCCAGCTGCCCCCCCCTGCTCCAGCTTGAGTGCAGACATTTTGTTTGTGTTCTTCTAGGAATTGTGTCTGTTGTCTGTTGCCAGAGTTAGCTGCTTGTTGCAAGTTGTCGCTTGGACAGTGGCACAAATAAATCATTGAGATAAGTGGCAACGCCAAGTGTCTGTTTTAATACGTATCGCTTTTTTTTTGTTTGTGTGTGTGTGTGTGTTTTTTTTTTTCGTTGTTGTTGTACATTTATGGCAGCAGCACTTTTAATGGGCTTTGAAGGCAGTTAAAAGCTGGTCGCGCATTTAAATCGTTAGTTTAATGGCGACTTGGATGCATTTTCAACTGCAGCGTTTGAATGCAAATTTTGAATGCTCGTCGCACTGCAAAATGCTCGCTCGATAAGCGATTACGCGATGCCTTCAAATGATAACCGACAATAAAAAAGCACAGCTTCACACAAAACGAAAAAAAATAATACTCTTAATTACAGCATAATGAATTACCACACACACACACACACACATACAGCTATATCTGGTCACATGCGTTAGACAGGGCCAGCAATACGCTGTGTCTGTGTGTGCGCTTGTATTGGTGGAGAACACGCCCCATTAATTTTGAGTGTAAAGTGAAGCAAGCGTGTTTCGGTCGTGCGCTAGAAAGAGACACAGCATGCGCTTCCATAATTGGCAGTTGCACAGCGCCGACTTTCCAGGCGCGCGCGCGCTCACAACGGAACATTTGGCAATGGAACGCCATCATACGCGCTCTCTCACTCTTGCACTCGCTCACAGACAGCGACGACGACGCTGCTTGTTGACGATCGCGTTGCCAGGACGACTGGAATGGCATAGACAACAACACAGCTCAGCGCAGCGCAGCAGAGCGCGGCGCGCTCCACGTGTGCCAATTGCCAAAGCGTTTCAACCAGGACTGGTTTTTTCCAATTTCGTTTTCAGTTCTTGTTGGATTCTCAAAGCGTCGACGTGGCCGCGCAGTCACTGAGCCAACGAGAGTCTCTACTCGCGCATAGCCAACAAAAAAAAAAAAAAACAAAAACACACAAAAAAAAATATTTGTTTAATTCATTTTCGGCAATCGCGCAAAACGGTCAACGCCATCGGCGCTTCACTGTTGCCATTTCTTGAGAGAGCGCGTGAGTGAGCCCAAATGAGAGTGCGAGAGCGAGAGAGAGAGAGAGAGAGAGAGAGAGAGAGAGAGAGGGGGTGTGGGTTGGAGGGGAGTGGGTTGTGTGTGTTTCATGTTTCATTTCTCAAGCGTCGGCAACGCGTTGTTTCTTTCAAGCTTTGACTTTGGCCCGCTGCCGCGCGTTCTTCATACAATATTCATTCGTTTCTGCCGCTCGCGTGCAGTCGCTGCTAACTAACGGTGTTTGCCGTCGTCAACGCCAACGCCAACGCATTGGCGCCTCACACATACACACACAAACACACATACACACAACCACCCACAGCACACACAGATCAGTGTGCCAGTGTGCGAAAAGGTGCGTGGCCAACGCGTGTGAAAAGTGTGCAAAAATTACAAGAAAAAAAAGAAGAAATATTTACGAAAATAAATAAACGTAAAATACGCAAATAAAACAAATTCAAATGCCTCAATACGTGTGACGTTATTACAAATATACACATAAATCGAGCAAGCCGGCTTGACATAGTTCTACACACACACACACACACACACACACATTCGCACACACGCAAAGACAAGTGCAAGTGCAGAGCTGCCAACTAATTTGCCGGCGGCGGCGGCGTCAACGGTCATTCACTTCTTTCATCTCCACCAGCAACACACACACACACACACACAACACATGCACGGCAAATGTCACTTTGACAACCGAGCAGTTTGGCAAAGCGCCGCTGCTGACGTCGCTGACGCCTCTGCCGGTGGCGACGCCTCCGCATTGGAGCTCGAAATGATTTGCGTGCCGTTCTTGCGTTTAGCCTGCTGATTTGTTGCATGCGTCGTTGGCGTCGTCATCGACCGTCAACAACGCCAACAACACCAACAACAACACAAATCAAATGCGTGCAAGTGAAAAAAGCAAAAGTGTTACAATAAAAATCAAAGCAAAAAACCAAAAACAAATACAAATCGAACTGCAAAATGAGTGCTTGAATTGTTTGAGGCGGATTCATCGCTCGTTTTAAAGTTGTTGTTGAACACTGGAAACGCTTGTGCGTCGTGTTACTTGATAAACTATATTCGAATTGTTAGAGCAATATTTGTGATATTTCCCATCAGTTTATTCTATGTACTGCCCATAAATACTTTTGCCTTATGCCAATATATTTTGGCAAATTATCAATATATTTTCAAAATATATTTAATTAAATTAGGATGTTTTTGGCATTTCTGCAAGTCCTAACTATAATTTACTAGAAAAGCAATAACTTGAATTAATAAAGATAGAAAAATCCCATTAAAGCACCTTTCACCAAACTAAATAATGCATTATATGGAATCTTATTATATATATTTTATATAATATATATGTAAAGTCTATAAAAACATAACTTATCTAAGAAACAATACTTTGACTTAAGAGCCACAACTGGTTTGCTAATAAAATCTTGCATGCTTTAAACTTTCAGAGCAACAAATGAAAATCAGTTCAAATAAAGAGAAATCTTGTCAAAGATTTTATCTACCTGATAAATCTAAAATTCATTAGTTTCAATTCGATTCTTACTCTATTCCTTAAAGAAATTGCATTTCAGTGATTAATATTTAAATATTTTAAATTATATTATTTAAATGTGTCTCTTGAACACGTAATGTTTATTTCATAAAATGTATTCGAAAACATTTTAAAAATATAAATAGAAGCTAAATTTTATTAAGTTTACATTTTAGATACACTTCATATACACTAATTTCTGATAAGCTTGTAGAGATTTTTAACTGAAGTAGCTAATCTACTATTACTTGATAATAATTCCTTTGAAAAAGTTGATAATTTGTGAAGATATATTCTGCATGCAATACAGAATAATCTGCTATTAAAATGGGGCCAAATAAATAAATGTATAACGCGAAAGTGATTAGAAATATTTATTTATGGTGCACTTGCTGAAATTTATAATAATTCCTAATTCAATTCAGAAGATCAAAAATCATTATATAATATATATTATAATAAAGCGAGAACCTATAATATTAAATATAAATAATATTGAAAAAAGATTGAAATTAATTTTAATTCCCACACTTTCTACGCAGATTAAAAATCATAACTAATTAAAAAAAAAATCGTGCAATAACTAAAAACAAAAAACAAGAGAAGATAAACAAAATGTGAGGCGTGATGATAAAACAAAGAGAAAAGCAAAAACGTGGCACAAACAAAACCGAAACAGACGCCACAGCTGCCACAGAGATCCTGCAACCAGCCGCAGGACTCGAGCTAATAAAAAACCAATTATAAAGAAGAAAAAATACAACAAAAAAAGAGAAACACACAAAAAACCAACTTGCAACAAGCGTTGCAGAGAGTGTGCGAGCGAGAGAGAGAGAGAGAGAGAGGGAGTGAGCGAGAGAGAGAGAGATAGCTAGTGTGTGTGTGTAAAAAGTAAATCATTCACAACGGCGACCATAACGAACTCCGCCCTTGCAATGAGCCAACTGGGCACCGTCTACGCCACCAAGCGAAGGCGACGCAATGGCAAAAGGTGAGTGACGACATGCACCCCCTACCCCCTACCCCCCTTCCCCCCTTCCCTTCACCCAACACACACACCCTGCCCCATGCTGGCCCCCCTGTTGTGTGTGTGTGCTGCGTCTATGATTACTTCAAGATTTCAATCAATGAAAACGTTTGGCTGCAGAGTCAACTGCCTTTTCTCATGTTGTTGGTGCTGTTGTTGTTGTTGTTGGCATTGTTGTCCGTTGTTGGCCATCAATCTGCGGCTTGTTGGGTTGCAGCTACTACTGATAAATGATGCCACAAGAACAGTCAGCAACTGTGCCACTGGTTTTTCTTTTCCATGTCTTTTTTTTTTGTGTGTGCCCCTGTGGGTATTATAATATTGTCACGGATTGTATTGGATAAGTTAAGTGTCAAATCACAAAGCTATTTATTCACAATTGAGTTGGATATGATAATATACCCACGGATATATGATGAAAAAAAAACACCATAAGACTGCTAAAAAGATGCAAAAACAATTATTAGCAGCGGAAAAAAATGATTATCACATTTTTCCAATGGCAACATCCGTTAGAAAGTCGAGTTTCTTTTAGAAAAACATGTTTGTTGTTATTTGTTTCTTTTTTTTTTTTTGCAAATAATGCTAATTATGATTTTACAAATAACTTGCTTAATTTATAAATTAATTACGCAGAGAGCAGAAACTTGAAAATGTATCCCTAATATGATATAAGATATATACTTATGTGCTGGGCTACGTAATCGTCCGCTTTCCGCAGTCTCTCCAATGAATTATTAATAACTATCTAGTGTCTCACGCTGCGTATACGCAATGCAGCTAATAAACTTTGGCCTCAGCTTGAGCATTCAATATGGAAATTATGAATATTATGCATGTCGGCAGAGTTGCTGTACAAATTACAGTAGTTGTTTCTTGCCCCCCGCCTCCCTTCCCCCCCATCCCCCCTCATTCAATGCTCGCAATGTAGCCCTTTTTGCTGCTTCTTGCTTAATATATATTGTTGTTGCTGTTGTTGTTGCTGTTGTTGTTGGACTCTTTGCCCTATTGGCGAGTGTTGCTGGTGCTATCGCTGGGCGCAGATCAAGTGACGCCGCTGCTGTTTGCTGGCTGCCCAAAACTGCATATAATTTCTGATAATTTTGTGTACTTAACTTGCCGCAAAATACTTGTAAAAACAACAGCAGCAACAACAGCAGCAACAACAGCAGCAGCAACAACAACAGCAACAACAACACACGCAACAACGTAAATTTGCAAAAAAAAAATTAATATTAAAATAAAAGAGGAGAAAAAAATTGCTGCAGTAGCTGGAACTAAGACACGCCCCCAACTGCGCACTGTAATTGCGCCCCAACTGATCAGCAGCGGGAGAGCAAAAGCAACAAAAGCAACAACAACAACAACAACAACAACTACTGCAACAGCGGCCCAGTCCAAAGATAGCGACAAAGTTATTAATTTTTTTTTTCCTGCCTGCCTTCTTTTCCTTTTTTATCGTATACCCTAGAAAAAAGGGTATTTTAAAATGTGAAACGCATTCGGCCATTTTGTCGGATATAATCTATATATGATTAGAAAATGTGGAATATATCCGAGTTCAAGAATATTTCACATAACTGCTGTTTTGCTAAATAAATAATTAACGAATTTAAAACGTTCGCATTAAATACAGATTAGATATATAGTTTATAAATTGCTTAGACCGGTTTAAAATGTAGATAAAAAATAGTTTTGTAATTATTAAAAAATATATATTTTCTATTTGCACACTTAAATTTGCCTTTGAAAATGTTTGTTAACTTAAATCTAAGTCGAGAGTCTACATTATATAATTCCTCATCGCTTTATTTTTGAATGTGAAACGCATTCAATGATTTTATAGAATATAATCTTAACAATTCGTAGTTTCATAGTTGAGAAGATATGTGGTATAGATGTGGTCCAAGTTAATTTCCAATAGTTGCTTAATCTACGATTTGTAAAGAATCGTTTTGTTATTTAACAAATTGAAAACCGCTAGCAACCATTGAAGAAATTAGTTCGATTGTCTTCTTTTAATAATAGGCTCAAACTACATTAGAAACAAATTCAATATGATAAAAACAGTACTTAAATAGGTCTAAAATAATTTAATCTACAAATATTTTTGTATCCATATAAAGTTTATACATATTTGCCACACTTGGTGACTTTTAAAAATGTTTTTAATTTGAATTCAAATCGAGAGGCGATTGGAATAAATTAATTTCTGAGTAATTTTTGCAGATAACTTCTACAAATTTTGCTTTCACTTTGCTTTTGCAGACAGGTATAGTTAACAGAGTATTCGATTTCATCCTTGCAAAGGGTATTTAATCTTCGTCCATAAAAGTCAAACTTTTTTTTCTTGTTCAATTTTTTTTTATAATTTTATTATTGCTGCGCAGCCATCGACAGGCAGCTCGCATAATTTGCCAGGGGGTCGTGGCTTAAAAAACAATTACTTCTCGCCAAAATGCTGCACACCGCGCTGCTACCAACCCCCTCCCCAGGCCCTGGTCGTGGTGTGTTGTTACCCTGTTCTGTAGTTGTTGTTTTTGTTGTTGTCGTTGTTGGCGCATTGCTCGCTCGACTGACGCAAAATTGTCACCTTGCCATGCACACCTGCAATTAAGTGTCAGCTTGGTCTGGGCCAAGTGCTTGCCCCTGTCCCTGCCACTGCCGCAGTGCTGGCCCCTGCCGCTGCCCCTGCCCCTGCCCCTACCCCTTTCGTGCTGCTGTTGTTTTTATTTTTTTAATGAAACGATCAAAATGTGTCTGCCTAAACAACTTGTGTGCTATTTTAATTGAGCTCTCCTTGCAGCCGCTGGCAGCTGTTTGCCAGCCCGGCAAGGAAGTAATTCAAAGTACTTTTCGAATATTTCACATACGCCGCATGGGTTGCAATTATCAAAGACAGCGGCAGTGCTGCACAATGCCCATATCTGTATATACAGTGTTGTACAATTTTTGGGCGTTCATCTGGAAATCGCATTTTTATTATAAGCTATCATTTTTCTATTATTGCTGGAGTAAAACAACTAATTACAACAAATGTAATTGCTATGGTTAACTTAAATGTACATTTGCCCATCATATAATATCACGAGTCCTTAGTATTTCAAAAGCTATTGGCTAATCAATCAATTTATTTTTATTATAGTATGCAGACCAATTTTTAATCACTCAATAACTAACACAAAATGGATTTAAATAAATATAATGTTGACTGGTCAGTAAATTGACATTCATTAAAAAAAATTCTATGTAAATTAAAAACTGTTATTAATTTTAAATGAACTGTGTTTCAGACAAATAGCTTTCGAGAAGCGCATCTTTGAAAATATTCAAAGAAACTTGGGCCAATAAGTCGTAAAGTCTCTAAAATAATTCTGTTGCTTGAAAATAAATCGAAAAGTGAAATTTATACAAATTTGATCAGTTTTAAATTATTTTTCACAAATAAATAATGACATTTATGATCATTTTCAATAGCACAATTTTTTAATAGATTTGTGACTTACGTCTTACATTTTAGCTTTTCTTTTTATCCGAGTCTTTCAACAGATGGAAAGCTTAAGAATGAATTTGTAATAAATTAAGAAAAAAGTCTATTTCCTTTTTTTTAGCAGAATTATTTTACAAAGAAAGAGAAAAGAGAGAAAAAATTTATTAAAGCAATCATTGCAAAAACTCTTAAAAGCTTAGATTTTTAGTGATATCACAAAAAAAGTCAACTCATTTTATATTTTTAGCAGATTTCTTGAAAAGAAAGACAGATTAAGAATGTTGTATTTTTGAACATTATCATTACTTTTTCAGCAGAGTTTTTGCGAAAAAATTATAAAGCTTCAGATTGTTTTCTTTTTCAAAGAGAATCACAAAAACTGTGCAATTACTTTATTTAATCTTTATTATATTGTGTACAATCTGTAGATAATTATTGCCGCTACTATTGGGTGGCTGTTGAGATTGTTTAACATTATCTGTTAATTGTTGTTATTTTGCTTTCTACTGCTGCTGTTATGAGGTGCGTATGCATTAAAGATTAGCTCCAAAAAAGGAAGGAAGGAAGGAAGGAATCAAATGCATGCCTCAAGCGGCAAAGACTCAACCACTCAACGGCTGCCATTTAATTGTTGGCCATGCACCGCTGAGCCGCCGAGGCAGCATTCGAGGGCCCTTTTCGCCAGCATTTACCACAAGTAGTTAAAGTTTGCAACAAAATTGCAACTAAAACTACATTTGTAACTCAAACTCCCAACTCCAACTCCATTTTTAGTTGCAGCTCCAAGTTGTGGTGCAAGTTTTGCTCCCACTTTTGTTCCATGGCCAGAGCGGCATTGACTGCTTGGTTCCACTTGTTGGTTGTTATGGATATATGAGTCCTGCTTTTGCCTTATTGATTATCAGCTTGTTGTTTGTTGCAGTTGTTGTTGTTGCTATTGTTGTTGCTATTGTTGTTCTTGTTCTCTGTGCCTGTTATTGATTGCAGCAAGTGGTGCAGGCCGTTCAGTCCCCGCCCCCCCGCATTCCCCCCTCGTTTAGTCCTTGTTGCTATTAGAAATTGTAATTAGCCAAGTTATTCCACTCGTTGTTGTTTTTGTTTTTGTAGCGTGGCAGCTTGTCTTTAAAGTTCAAGCGTTCATATTTTATACAACTTGATTGAGTTGAACAGCAACTTACATAGCCAGTAAAAACTTTTAACTAACTGTACAACTATGACAACGATTATGATAAATGATTTATTGAGTGTGTGTTTTTTTTTCTTCCGTTTTTCGAAAATTGTTTCCCACATGCCTGGCATATTTCCCTTTGAAACCGCAATTGCCGGCTCGTGACATATGTTTTCACATTCTTATTTTTACTTATTTTTTTTTTGTTGTAGGGTCAGCAGACCAGCTGACCATATGCCAAGGCCCTCTACATATATATATATATATATATATATATATATAGTATATACCATATCATCCCATAGAGCACACCATAAATTTTCAGAACGAAGTTTCATTTCAAGTTAGGTCGGCGAATTGACCAAAGGACCAATAAAGGGGGCCAAACAAATAGACAACAGTTGGCCAATGCTTATTGCTAATGGTGGTTGTTGGTTCAGTTTCAGTTTCACTTCTCTCCCCTCTACCCACTCCCCTCTTGCTGTTGTCAGTCTGCTGCTGCTGCTGCTGCTGCTGCTGCTGCTGTTGCTCATTAGTTGCGCCTGCGCCGCTGCTTTGAAGAGTTCATACGGGGTTAAAAGTATATCAGACCAGTTATCGGGTCGGGGCTGTTCAGTTAATTACAGCTTGCTGCTCGGCCGTGAGAGCGGGTGTGATATCACTCATAGATAGCACAACTCATCTACATCTCTATAAAATATAATGCGCTTCAATAATGCCACTCGCAGCCCTTTGAATATTACAATTGAAGGACATCGAAATTGGCTAAAACGTGACTTGACTAAATGACTATATCATTAGTTAAAGATCGTTTAATTTATTTATTCATTTAATTTAAGCTAAAGTCAGTCGACACAAAAAAGTGCAAAGAGTAAAAGATTAAATTAAATTACAAATAAAACTGAATATTAAATTTAAAATTATAAATAAGAAATATCTATAATATTTATAAGATTTCTGGGGATATTAAGTAAATCAATAATACATAATACATAAATACATTTATATAATCTTTTTAATTTGATGAAAGTTTAGCAGTATCTTTGGATTCTTGGCATAGGATATCTATAATTTTGTTTCTTATTTATAACAACACAAATTTCATCTGCTTGATCTAGTTTATATTTGTATGCTCTCCTTATAAATACATATTCCACTCTCATGTTTTATGTAAATCAACGACAAACATGTGTAAATTAATTTGTTTAAATCATTTTATTATACGAACATTTAGCAGTCTCTTTGAAACTAACTTGATGGCTTATTATATCAAGTTTGCTCTAAAACTTTGCTTTTTTTTATTTATTTATTTATATTTATAGCAGCATGTATTGCATCTGTTTGATTTCTTTCAATTTTGTATTTTCTCTTGTAATTTGCACATTAATGTTTTTATTATGCGCTTTATTTGAACAACATACTTGCAAAAATATTCCTCTTTCCATGCGTAATTTATGTGCTACAAAATCTTTTCATATTCAACCCAATTGTTTTTAAATAATAATTAAAATTAACTTTTTTTTTTGTTGCCTTAAAGTAGTAATTAGTATAAAAGCACTTGGCAGCTGTGTAGACTAGTTTTCGCTTAGTGTATGCAGCTCTGCTTAACTGTTTTCCACTCGTTAGACATTGTCTCGATTTTCCACCCCCCCCCCTCCACTCCGCTCCCCCACACAGTCTACCCCTTTAATCCAGTAGCTCTGCTTGGTGTGCTTTGCTTTAGCTGCTGTTGTGATTATCTAGTTGTAGCTGTATCTTTTTCTATATCTGTGTGTGTTATGTCTGACTGTGTGTGCTATGTCTGACTGTGTGTGGCTGTGTGTGTGTGTGTGTGTGTGTGTGTGTCTGTGTGAGTAATTAACACCATTGCGTAATGCAGCGTATCGAAGCCTAAATAGTGCTTGCTCCATATGCCCAGCCTTGGATGGGCGGTGGGCGTGGTAGCCATTAAATGCGCCAAAACAGCTGCCTGCCTCACTCTCTATTACTCTCTCTTTCTCTCTCTCTCTCTCTCTCCCTCTGTCTCTCTCTCTATCTCTATGTATGTCTTTATTCGTCTGCTCTATCTTCCATTTGTGAAACTTTGTTGCCCCATTCGTGCCCCTCCCGCTGACTCTTGTTGGAAGGTGCTAAAACGCTTTCAGCTTACATTTCTAAGTAAACGCTCTTAATGTCAACTCAAGACAGAGAGGGTCTGTGAGGGAGGGAGGGGAGGGGGAAGGGAAAGCGGAACAGCTGATCTGACAGCAAACCCATGTGTAGTCGGGCTTAGGGTGTCAGTGAACCCGGACTGAGAGGCCAATCCTCAATCCTTGGCCAGCGCTTGCGACTAATCCATAAGCCACCTGCTTTTGGGCCGCTTGGCCCGGAACGCGCCTAGTTTCTTTTTTGCTCCTTCTATTTTTTTTTCTACTCTGACCAAAACAAAAGAATTTTGAATTAAGCAAAAGCGTTCCATTAAAAATCCACCCCAAAGGATCGGTGTGCGCTGAAGTGGAGCGCGGGGTGTGGGCCACATTCGAGTAGGGCGTGTTTCCCAGTTAAGTTCAGTTCAGTTCAGTTCTGTTCTGTTCAGGCAGGTGATACTTTCCTTGCTTTTTACACCGAATTGCAATAAAAAAAAAGAATGAAATACCACAAATGAAACGCAGCTGAGACTGAAATTTCATTTGGTTTCATTTCGAAATCAAAAATAATTTTCATAATTATGCCATGAATAAATGATAAATTCAAGACAGTGGCATGAATGATAAATGCTGCCCCCCCTGCTAGCTGACTGGGCAGAGAGCGCTCATCATTAGTACACACACACACACACACACACACAGAGAGACACACAGCTGAGCTGTGGAGACGCCTCCCAAAATGAAGAAGAGCGCAGGGAGTTGGGCGACATGGAGGCGGTAAATAAAAGGCCGCGCCCACGCTGCCAAGCGGGGTGGAACTACCAGCTACCAGCTACCAGCTACTCAGCTACTCAGCTACCCAAAAAGCTGGCAGCCAGCAGCTAACAGCTACTTTTGCTACTACCCATCAGCTACCCATCCCCCACCCAGCCCAGCCAAGCCAAGTCACCACCCCCAACCACCCCGCTTGCCAGCGCGGGCAGCTGTCAAAAGGTTTTCAAAGTTGCTTTGCCAGGCGCTTTGATGTCGCGCCGTATATGTGTCTACAAGTGTGTGTGTGTGTGTGTGTGTGTGTGTGTGTGTGTGTATGTTGTGTGTATGTTGTGTGTATGTGTGTGTGTGTGTTGTGTGTGTGTCAGTAGATACATTTTTCCAAGCGCGCACATAAAAAATTTCGCCCGGCTCGTTCAAGATTCCGCTGCGCGAATCGCAAAAATGTTTAATCGATAAAATAAATGAGTTGCTTTTGCCAAGTTGTTGTTGTTGTTACTGTTGTTGCCGTTGTTGTTGTAGTTCCAGTTGTTGCTGTTGTTGTCGTTGTTGCTGTTGTTGCTGTTGTTGCTGGCATAGTTGACGTTATTCTTGTGCGGAACTTGTGCCGCCTCGCAGATGTCGGCGCTGCCTTTGGAACAATCATAAAACTACAACAACTACACACATTAGCAACAATAACTGTATATTTATGTACTCCACATTGTAGTATGGGTGTGTGTGTGTGTGTGTGTGTGTGTGTGTGTGTGTGTATCTATTATACACAAAAATTCGTTAGTGTTGTTTTTTCTGCTTAGATCATAAAAAATCTCATAAAACCAGAGGTGTTCCTTTTTTTAGGTCCGAGAAGTCATTAGTAAATGTTACCCAGTCGTGGCTTCTGCGATTTTTCAATTTAAATTGAAATAAAAAACAAAAATGTTATGGAATACCTTTAATAATTTCGCTTTGAAAACATTTGCAATTTGTGGCATACCTTTAATATTGAAAATGTTAAAGAAAACGTATTTAATTTATGCAATAATTATTGCATATTTCGATTTCATAATAAAAATTGCATTTGTTGTATAATAGTTATTATATATGTAATATGTATATTATGTAATTCTATTGATTATCTTTTATATTTTGTATTTAAACCTTTTCCTGACTTTTTTCGTTGTTGATTGAAATAACAGCCGGAATGAGTAATATATAAATATTTTTTACTTAAGTAAGAAAAGATACACAAATGCTGCTCAGTCTGCTCACTTCTCGATGGAGTGCAGCTTTTGTTTGTTTGGTATTTCATTGAATGTCACAATTAATTGAATTTGCATGCACAACAACAACAAGAGCAACAACAACAATTGCAACAACAACAATAAACAGAGTGACCAACAAAAAATCCCATTCCGAAAATGTCAACGGAGTGGAAATGTCAAAACAAAAGTTAAGCGCCATTTAAAGAAGCTGTCAGCGAGAAACATGAAATTAAAATTGCTACCGTTGCAGTCGCTTTCTGTTGTTGTTGCTGTTGTTGTTGCTGCTGTTGTTGTTGCAGCATGGCCACTTAAAAGGCCAACAACAACAGGCAGCAAACAACATGCCAGCAACAACAACAACAACAACAACAAGAACAACTTGGCTTAATCTATGGATCCACTTAATGGATCTGCGCCAAATTCACGCATAAATTTGCCGTTGAGTCGGGTGAGAAAAGCGTAGCGTTGAGCTGTTAAATTTAACGAGCCCTGCCCCCCTCCAGCCCCTACTTCCTCAAGCAGTCATCCTCCAGCCTCAACTCATTAATTTTGTCAACCCCAAAAACAAAAGAAGAAGAAAAAGACGAGGAGGAGCAGGAGGTGGAGGAGGAGGAGGAGGAAAAATAAAGCTGCTGGGAGAATCGTTTGACTCTCGAGAATCGCAGTAGCTGCCCAGACGCAGACGCGAACTACAAAACGATCGTGCGCTCTGCGACCTGAGATAACGCAAGGAACTGCGGATTGAGCCAGAGAAGTGCGAAGAGGAAGACGGAGACGGTGACTGAGGCGGTGACTGAGATTCTCAGACTCTTCCTCTTAAGACTAAGGTCTGCAAATGCAACCCATTGATATCCACAGACAGAAAAAAATCAAACTGAATTTTCGAAAATCAAATTGAAAACTGGCAAGTTGATCGTGTTTTTTAAAATAGTTTCTAAATATAAGAAACGATTTTGAATAATTAGAAAGGCTTACGTTGAATCGACAATGTTTTATTTATTTAGTTAGAAATTTTCTCTATTGTCAGGAAATGTTTGTTGCTTTCACACAAAGCATCATGAAAAATATATATATTTATATAATTTTTTAGACAATTGTACCCTGAATGAAATAAAGAAAAGAAAAATCACTTAAAAAAGTGAGTACTAATAAAGTGAGTAGGGTGAATTTCTAAAATTTAGGGCTAGTTTTTCTCTGAGTGTAGTGAGTGCAGTAGAACACAGCTGGTTGTGGTTAGTTGCAGGCAGGCAGGCAGGCAGGCAGCTGCAGGTTCAGGACCCCGCGCTAATCGTCCAGCTAACCCAAAACAGATCCTCGTTGAACTGTTGCCATCCTACCTCCTGCCTACCCTTCCATCCCTCCTTCGACTTCCACAACTGCTCAATGGATGGCGAGCGAATTAAGTTGTTAACGCATTATTTGCATATTTCGAATCGGTGGCTCCTCTCCGTGAATGCCACATTAAGATGCCTTCATTTGCATATTAATTGTGCAAAACAATTTAAAAACAAAATAAGAAGAAAAATACATTCAAGTGACACTCGAACATGGGCCCAAACAGGCAGCCAGCCAGCCAGCCAGGCAGTCGAGGCAGTCGAGGCATTCAAGGCAGCAGGGACTGCCCCTAATGAAGTGATAAATGTTTAAGTGTGTGCGAGGCGGCCACTTGAAAGCGAATACTGAAGATGAGCTATCTAGAATTTTAACTATGCGAATTTGCAGAACGACAATGACAACTGTCACAATATGTTAAATAGCCGCAACTTTATTAGCGGTATCTCTGCCAAGATGTTACACATTCCGATATCAATATCGATTGCCTGGCAATCTACAAAAAATTTTCATTTATTGAGATGTGTTTTTTAAAGTGATTTCGACTACATACATTTTTCTTATCATATTTATTTGCTTACGGAAAAATACATTTTTTTAATTATATATCGAAAGCAATAAGTGCATTATAAGTATACATTTTGTAAACTATTATTTTTTTGTATCGGTTTTTATAATACTAAAGATAGACAGGGTAGCAAATAATAAAACGAATATTTAGTTGTAAAATAAATTGAATTAAAAATAAAATGTAATAATTATTTAATTGGAAAATTAGTCCAACATTTGTGCAATGTAATTGGGGAAAACACAGGAAAAAACCCAATCACACAAAAAAAAACTGAGTTGATTGCATGATAAAGTCTATTTGAATCATAACAGACTGAAGGAGTACTCAAAACAGTTCATGCAAAGTATAATTTAAATAAAAAGAAATTAATTCCATAGAATTCAACTTAAGTACTTTATTTTGCTTAAAATAAATAGCAGAAAAAACCATTTCTATTTCATTAGGTATTTTATAATTTATTCAATGCTAAGCAAAATAATATTTTCTTATTATTGGATGATGATCTTTGGTAATCACAGTTTAGTTTGTGAGACTTGCTATTATTTAATTATATATTAAACTTATGCAATTGGTTTCTCTTAGTTACTTTGCTAAGCAACTTTTAAATTTAATTTGTTTTTACTCCTGAATGTTAAATGGTGTTTAACTGAAGAGATCTATAAGCAAAGCAGCTTCAATTGGCATGTTGCCTAAGACGCTAAAAGTTGCCAATGCCCTTTGCAAGGCTGTTGTAATAATGAAGCAACATGCACTTGAAAAGCGTAAGCAGCACACAGCAACCAACGCAACAAATAACAGTAACAGCAACAACAACAACAACAACGGCAAAACTAACATGCAAAATTAAATTAGTTTGCAAAAATTGTGCCATGCAGTAAAAGTGGCCGCATTGTTGTTGTTGCTGTTTATGTTGCTTGTTGCTGCTTGTTGCTGCTCTTGTTGTTGTAATTGTTGCGTCGACGCCTACGCTGCTCAGTAGTTGTTGTATTTGTATATTTTTTTGTTGGTTTTTTTTCGGACATAAGACACGCTACTTTGCGTTTTTAGCTGCCAGAAGCGACAACAGCCGACGCCGTTGCTGCTGCTGCTGCTGCTGCTTCTGCTTCTGGCTGGCTGCAGTTTTTTGTTTTTTTTTTTGTTGCGGCACGCAGCACATTGTGGCACACGCATAGAGAGATGGCTAGTCAAGTGGAAAAGAGAGTGAAACATTTGCCATATGCTATGAATGAATTAGCATGTTGCGTGTGTGTTTGTGTGTGTTTGAGCTTTGCTGAGATTTTTGGCGCCAAATTGAGCATGCAAAACAAAAAAAAAAAGAGATCAACGACAACGCTGCGTATGCGTAATGCCTGCTCATGCAAATAACTGAAACGAGTTGAACTCACGTGCCGGCACACACACACACACACACACACACACACACACACACACACAAAGACCATACACACACACAACACCTCCCAACCCCTAAAGGATTGCGTGTCATTTGTTTATAAACACCTGAGCAACAACAACAACATAACAAAAAACGCCGGCTGCTAACCCAAAGCCCCACTGCTGTCGACCCTTGACACTCATCAAACAGCAACACCTACAACAGCAACAACAACAACAACAACAATAACAATATTAGCAACAGCTGCTGCAATTGCATCTCTGATGGTTTTGAGCTTAGCTTATGAGTCCAACTAGTGGCAGTAGTTGTTGCCACTAAAATACATTTGCAGTGTAACATTTTAGTTTTCCTTGTGCTCCTTTTTCTTTTTTTTTCCAAATCGAAATCCAAATGGCAGCCCTTGGGGCAATTTCACCGCTGGCTGCCGCATTGTAATTTCTTTAAAAGCAATTCATTTCATAATGGGAATAACAAAACAAAACATAAAAAAAAAAAACAGAAAACAGAAAACAGAAAGCAGAAAACAGAACAAAACAAGCAAGAGAGAGAGAAAGGAAAATATACACGAGGGCCAAATGAGAGCTGGCGAAAAAGAAGAAAAGCAGCCAAACGAAATGGGCAAAAATAATGCAGGAAAATGGAATGAAATGAGCCAAGCTAAATAAAAATGGACTGCAGAAGTAGGAGTAGGTTGTGGGGCAGGGAACGGGGGGGGGGGGGGGGGGGTGGATGAGGAGTTTGGCTTGGTTTGGTTTTAGGCGAGGTTTGGCGCTGTAGCTAAAAGTTTTGCAAGAAATGTGGCCAACACACACAGACAGAGTCGAGCTATGCAGTTATCCTTTGTTCGCTAGGATTCTACGCCATTTTTAGCAGCGACGTTTTATGGACTACACCCCTCCCCCCCTCTCAACTCCTTGCTGGAAAAAAAAACTCCAATCCAAACACAAAACCCAGCAGACAAAAGCAAGGTTTTTTTCGGTTCTTTTCTCAACTTTTTTCCATTTTTTTTTGTTTTTTTTTTTGGGAAAGTTGTTTATGGAACTCATTTTATTACATGCCCTCGACTCTTTACCAGAACATTTGTGGCTGTCTGTGGTTCTGCGTTGTGTTCTTTGTAGTTGTAGCCAGTTTGCAGTCCCGTTGCCGACTCTTCTTTTAGATAATAAGAAAATTATACATTTTATTCAACGGCAACGTTGCAGGCAGCAAACGCTGCATTGCCCCCAATTTTGGAGTAGTCCTTAATTAGATGTTAAGTTATTTAGCATTATATATATGCAGAGAGATATTCTCTGTTTCTCTCTGTATTCCCTTTTCGGCTCATAATTTGCAGCCTTGACTTGAAAATAGTCTTCCAATTCAGATTGCATTCCAATGCGTCTAACGGTTTCATCATCATCATCCCCGATATATATACCCATACTATATAGGATTCACTTTTTTTTTTTATTCTTTTTTTTATTTATATAATCACCCACTCCTTTAGCAATTTGTCGTTTATCCTCGGTTTCGGCTGTGTCTTCGCTTTCGCCGTCGTCCCAGACACTAATAATTTTCTAAATTCAACGTTTTTATTTTGGCCTTCGTAATTGGCTTAAAAGATTCTGACTGCGACTCGGTATTTTTGCATTTAATGAATTAAATTAACGTTTATTTCTGTATTTATGTCGAGAGTTTTGCATTCCAATGCTTAACTGTAAATAACCGTATCATTATCACAATTTCCAAAAGCGTTTCTGATAACATTGCTTGGCGACACATCATTGAATCTTAAATCTTCTACTGACACTTGACATTTGTGGCATTTCGCGGATATTTAGCATTCCAATGTTAAATTCTGCATGAATCATCATCGTGGTTAATATCATTATTATATTGTGGTATATGTTATCTTTGGCGACAGTTTTGCATTCCCAGGCACCTCAGCCCGAGCTGGGAGTTGCAGCTGGGGATTTGGCCGTTGGTCCGTTAACAATTTGAGGCACATGTCCTGCTGGCAGTGACATCGAACGGACATGCCACTGACAATTACGTGGCAAAGCAGCTCAAACAAAAAACGGGTGCCAAACTGTTGGCAGCAGCAGCAAAAAAAATGTCGGGCAATTAACTTAAATACGTTTCAACTTTTCACGTGCAAACGCGACAATGTCCTGTGACTGTGTGTCCTGTATGCCACTTGCCAGCATACTCAGCTTAACAACGTGTGTGTGTGTGTATGTGTATGTGTGTGTTTGTGTGTGTGTGTGTGTGTGTCTGTGTGTGATTGTGCAGCGAAGCAAAAAGTTTTGAAAAATTCGAAACAACAGCGTTAAACAATGAAAATGTTCAATGTACTTACGATATAAACATAAAAAAAATAAAAAATAATAATAAAAAAACGACAAATTTTCAAAGGGGTAAAGGGGAGGCGGTGGTCCGATGGCCCTGAAAGGGGTCGCTCATAAATTACAACAGTAATTATATTTAATAACCGCAATTAACTTTGTAATAATGTCAATGAAAATGATGAGACGAAATTTGATTAAAAACGAAACACAACAAAAAAAATCAAAAAAATAAAAATAATAATAATAAAACAAAAAGCAAGCAGGGAATGTGTAAAAGATAAAGCGTACTGTGAATGCGTTGCCAGCTAAGTAAATCCACAGCAGAATGTGCAAATCGCTTGGCTTTAGACGCTTACGGCCAAGATAATGCGGACTTAAGCGCTAAGCCACCAGGCCAGCCAGAAGCGAGCAGGAGACGAGCGTTGGGCTATCATATAAAAGACTCGACTCGAGCACTTTCTGCATTTATGAGTTTTATTATTGGCAGCAACAGCAACGACAGCAACGACAGCAACAAGAACTGAGCTTGGGCGCCAGCTTGCTATCATATCACATGCCACATACCACATGCCACAAGCAGCATTTAGATTTACAATGGCTTTTGGTTGGATTCATTCGCTCTCTTGCTCTCTCCCTCTCTCTCTGGCGCTTTTTATGACAGTTAATTGGACATACAGATTGCTGTTCTAATTTGTTGTGGACTTTATGATTTGATTCGCGGAAATGTTTCAACAACGTATTTCCTGTGTTTCTGCATTTCTGCTGCGGCTTTAGGCCCACTTTCGTTTCGTTAGCCACATTTGGTAATTAACAGATCAACTGGCCGAAAAATAACCCCTACTGCTGCTGCTGCTGGTGCTGCTGCTGCTGCGAGGGTGGTTTAGCTTGGCCCTATTCTTCTGGGGTAACTGATAACTGCAATTAATAATTTTGACCTTTTGTTGTTGTTGCTTTTCACGTTGACGTCGACGTCAGCTGCTTGACTTGCCGTTTAATGTATGAAATTTGTTTTCGTTTTTATTTGCAGCTTGAAGCCGCCGCCCAAGGATGGCGTCACTAAGAGCAATCCATCAAAACGGCATCGGGAGCGCCTCAATGCCGAACTGGATCTGCTCGCCTCCCTGCTGCCCTTCGAGCAGAACATACTTAGCAAACTGGATCGACTGAGCATACTAAGGCTGTCCGTTAGTTATTTAAGAACCAAAAGTTATTTTCAAGGTGAGTACCGATTACAAGCCATATATACATATATCTACATATATATTTCAAAATTAACTAGCGACTCAAGCGGGTGGTTTTTTTTTTTAAATCGGGCAGCAAAAGGGCAGTTTATTATTTTTACCCATTCCATACTCATCCCATATGGTTGGCCTCTCAGGAGCGTTTGGGTTGCGCCTTCTTCTACTTCTGGTTCTTGTTCTGGTTGCCGTTTGCCATACGGCACATTACATTCCGGCCTATTAAATCGATTATGCTGCTGCCACATTGTAACTGCCACTGAATGGTGGTAGACCCTAAACCATGACTCATAAATGATTCAAAACTAATTTCAACGACGCAACGGGGTGTCCTGCTGCTCCGTCTATCTGCTCCCCAGTATTGGTCCCAGCTCAGGGATATACAAATAAACAAACACACACACACACATATATATATATACATATATATATATATATATAATAATAATAAATACACGCACGTGGCGAAATTAGTGCTGTTGACGGATTAAAGTTGTGCTGTCGAAAAACAAAAGAACACACACATTTCAGCTTGTCTTCTTCTCATTTGATACTCTTCTGGCCTAAGAGCCATTTTAACTTTGGGCTGTTCTTTTGGTAATATGCGAAATAAATTCTAGTTTAGTTTAGCTGAAAATAGAAACACCTTTGAGTTTGACACTTGAAGTGGAAGATATTTTTACAGCCAGATGAAATCAGAGATAAATGAAGTATTTACTAAACTAAAATATGTTTGATTTGAAGCCAGCAAAGGAACATATTTTAATTATAAGTAAATAATATATTTAGTTTTAATAAATATGGTTGTATTATATTGTTTTTGAATTATTTAAATTGAATGTTTCTTATTTAATAGCCTCCATTATCAGTCTTTATTTTGCTAGAACAAATTCTTCAAAATTTTAGAGTATATATTCTTCGTATTATCCGACTTAGTTTCTCTAAATGTTGCTCTTCTCGTTTTTTGGTTTTTTTCGTTTTGGCTTTTTTGGGTTTTTGCTTTATTTTTTTATGCTCGCGCGCCTGGCAAATGAATTAAAGGTGAGTCCACAGCGAATAGGAAATGGGCAAATGGTAACATTTTTTTGGGCCAGGTAAATCGAAGCAAGTAAACATATGTACACACACACACACACACACACACACACACACACACACACACTTAAGCAAATACACATAAACAAAATCCTCTTTGTGGCAGGGTTGTTTTCATTCTTCATCTTTATGCGATTGCGTTTTTTTTGGCATAAATATTTCTTTGTGCGTCTAATTTAAATTAATTAAAAGAATGCAATAAAAGGAGAACGAACTTGGTCGCTTTGATGGCTTTATTATCGGCTTGGTTCATTGGCATTTCGCTTTGTTTAACGACATAAATTTAATTGCTTAAGGAGGGGGTAAAGATGAAATGCTCGCACCCAGCGTTAATTAAGTTTAAGTGCAAAAATTGTAGCGAAAATTGAAAGAGCAACTAAATGCAGAAAAAAGGACAGCAACTAGAAGGACCCCTTGTGACTCACGTGTGTGTGTCTGTGTGTGGGTGTGTGTGTGTCTGTGTGTGTGTGTGGGGAGGTCAGTCTTGGGCTGGGCTCATCCTGTGCCAAACAAAAAAGGACAAAAGGACTCGAGTAAATATTTTGACAATTAGCGGTCAAAACGCAGTTGGGCGTTAATTGCAATGACAAACAGTCTCGACCAGTTCAAGTCTTTTGGCCGACACGTGACACGTGCTGCATTGTGCTAAGTCAATATACGATCCTAAATTTCCTTTGATTAGAAGAGGCCCAAAGCCAGCCAACCACTTCGATATATAGAACGCCACGCGTTGCGTTTCCTTCTTTGCCCAGGAAAAAAAAAAGCAGGACGACGACGGGTTAATGGACCAGAACCGTTGCGCCGTGTGCCCCCGTGAGTGCCCAGTGTCCTGTCAACTATATATAAACTGTATATATATATATATATATATATATATTTATATGTCTATCTAATGTGTGTGCTGGTGGGGAGGTTGACAAAACGTCGCTGCACAGGTCAAAGTTTGTTTACGTTTTGGCTTTATTTGTTTGTCTAGATGTTTTTCGGATATTATCAGGATCATTTAATTTACAATTAGTGTGTGTGTGTCGAGGGGAGTGGAGATAGATAGATAGATGTGTGGGAGGGGGGAACGTGTATGTATGGATTGTCGGCTTGTGGGATTTCGAAAAACTTAAGCACTCAATGCGATTAATTGACAGGCGGCTGTATAAAAATTATAGCCAAAAAGTTTAGATACATATAGATATATATGTATATACAATTGTGTATGCCAGACTCTCTGTGTTGTGTATACACATTGAATTGCCCACTAGGGGGTTGCTCGGCAGACACTACAACAACAACAACAACAACAGCAACAACAGCGTCCTGCATCTACTTCTATATAGGGGCAGTTGTTGACCCTGACTTGCGCAAAAGCGAAACGGCGAACAAATTTTCTCTATACCAAACAGGACAACAACAAAAATAAAATGAGAAAAAACGAAAATGTAAGCAAAGCAAAGTTCGTTTTCATTTTCGCCAGGCTTTCAAAGCTGCTTTTCTATATACACACACACACACACACACCGCACACACATAAACACACACACAGACACACACACACACACACAGACAGAGCACTTTGTTGCAAAACAAAGATGGAGAAAGAAAAAACTAAATAATTAAAGCGCGCTGCTAATGGCCCATTGTCTTGACCTGGCTCTCCTCTACAAGCCCCTCCGCCACCACCACCACCACCTACCCCTACTCCTAACCCAACCCCAACTCCCCTATCTAAAAGGGCCATAATTGCTGGGCAAGCGATGGCGCCTTATGGCTAGCAATAATTGTTAAGACGCGCAATTTGTACATTTTTAATGTACTCGTTACTTCTCTAAGCTGCTCTCCTGCTCCGCTCCCTACCTCCCTCCCTCCCTCGCTCCCTCTCTCTCCCCCTCTCCCTCTCTCTGGCGGTGCGTCTCGTCCTGCCAAAAGGGCTGGGTTTCGCCAGCTTAATTGATGAGTTGCGTAATTAACTGCAAAATGAACTGAATGCGGGCATTGATAGTCTTGTTTAACCATGCCAAATGCCGATTGCACGCAATCGAACAAAACTCCTAAATAAACCCAAACCAAAGAGCAAAAAAAAAAAAAAAAAAAAAACTAAGCAATTAAATTGGCCAATAAGCAGTTTGAGTGCAATTTAGACTCCAATTGGAATTTGCCTTCAATTTGTATTCTAAATATTACAAGCTAATATAAAATAATCTCTAAATGCTATTGAATTATATTATTTATAAATACTTCATTTAATTTAACTTATGAAATGCCCTTCTTATTTCAAAGGCATTCAAAGTGTTTAATTTATGTTTCTGTATTCAAATTGTCAACGAAAACTAAATAAAATTTAAATTAATTTCCCACTTAAAATGCTGTGCAAAGTAAAATCAATGAGATGTTTTAGTTTTTATACAATTCAATAGAATTAGTTCACTTGTGGACCGACTTTCGTAGACCAGTATTGATCCGTAGTCGGATTCTTCGCCGTTTTCCTGACACTGATTGGAACTGCAAGATCAGAAATTAGTCCAAATAAATTTCACAATTTTGGTTGATTCTAAATTTGCTAATTAAAATGGGATTTGTCAGGGCATTTAACACAGGAATTGCCAATAGATTTATAAAGCGAAATGTTTCAGTTCCTTTTTCAACTCTTCTAACAAAATTTAATGCTTGAAAATAGACTTCGCTGAAATGAAATTAATTGATCTTTCCTTAGATTCAATTATGTTAAAATATTCTTATTTATATTTAATTTATTGATTGCATTCATAAACTGTTCAAAATATAATCTAGATATATACATAGATCGTAGCCGAGGAAACAATGGAGATTAGAATAGATTGGCAGACTGGCAGGCTGCTTGGGAGTGATTCGCATTTGACTTTTGCCGCTTTTGGAAATTTGAGCCGGCAATGGGAATGAAACCAGTTGGTTGCCAACCAGAGTTCCCACACATGATTAAAATATGATTTGGCTTTTTACATTTTGTTGTTGTTTTTTTCAGCTAGGCAGCAAATCATGTTGGAACTACTTCGCTAGCGACGGGTTTTATTTTTTTTGCCTCAAGATCTAGTTCTCTCTAGGCTCTGGTCTCGTGGGAAGCGAATTGCAATTGGCGTCGTGTGGCAACTCTAAGCGTATTACAAGAGTTGGTGCATTGCGCACATGCGACACATGTGCTTTGGGAACACAACAAGAGACACCTACACCTCCCCCCCCACCCTCAAACACTCCACCCCCCTCCAACTGTTATGCTAACAAGGTCACTTGGCAATTGGGGGAGGAGGAGGTGGAGTGGGGTTTGCTTGGGGTCTGGCATTTATGCTATTATCAAAATTACTGTTAAGCGTTTGTTAATGGAGCCCATGGCCATGTGCTATGCGAATCGCATGCCCCTGGGGCCAAGGCTCAGCTCTTAACCTATAAACATACTAAGTCCCCCCCAACCCCTGCCTCCATATATATATATATATGTATGTATGTATGTATATGTATATATATATATATGTGTGTAGTAGCCAATTTTTCGTACATATACATGACTTTCGTGCGTTGCTCCAGTTTAGGCCCATTAGCAGCGGGCAGTAGAAGCAAGTGGGTTCGGCGGGGGAGGGGAGGGTCTAGTGGGGGTGTTGTAGAAACCATAGTCAGACAATTGTTGGGAAATGACGACAAGAGGCGCAGGCGGACATGCAATCAGTCAGGCGATGCACTTTAACCACCACTGTCGTCCTACCTTCGAGAGAGCTTAGGCCGCCTAGTGTTGATGTTGTTAGTTGTTTGTTGCAAGTTGTTGTTGCAAGTTGTTGTTATTGCCTGGCGCCTTGTATTGTCACGTCGCTGCAAAAGAGTTGAACCCAGAAAGAGAGAGAGAGAGAGACATAGAGAGAGAGAGAGAGAGAAAGAGAGAGAGAGAGAGAGAGATAGAGAGAGAGAGAGCATGCAGCAGACAACATTGCGTGACTTACGTAGGTCGAACAGAAATCCCATCCTCCCTCGATACTCCCCCCCACCCCCTCCTCATTGGCATGCGGAACAACAACAGGTACTCCATCTAAAGGCCTAGTTCAATTTAAAGCGCTTAAGGACTTGCCATTCTAATTGGCTTTAAGCTAAATCAATAAACGCCATTGTCACAAATTTTAAAGAGCCTTTTTCCATTAGATTTTAGTCGAAATGAATTTAACAATATTTTTTCGGTTGAATGGGAACCATATGGATTTATCACAATACCAAATAGTATTCATATGTATATATATATATATATATATATATATGAATTTGCCAAAGCTTTTAAAATATGCACAAATAATTGCATTAACTTTTTAAATATCTCATTTAGTTAAGTGATATTTTCTTGATTAACTATCAACTACGCCTTTTCATCTTTATCATAATCATATTATAGAATCAGAAGTGTCTGCTTCTAATGATTATAATTAATTGTGCAATGTTTTCCTTAAAATTAAATGAAATTGTGCAATTTCTGCATAGTAACTGCAGTAAGCGTGCAAAATTTGCATTTAAGTAATGCATTTGCACCAACTGCATAGCCATTATTAACTTTCCCGTTGCCGCTCCTCGTTGCCCTGCTGTAGCCAGTCGACAGTGCCCAGCATGTTTGTGCTGTCAGTTTTTCCATCAATTGGACTGATGAGTTTGACATTTCCATGACATATTTGCTTGTGAGCACGAATAATATTTGCCAAAATGTCAGAATTTAAACTTTACTCGTTGTTTGCGCCATGCCGTGCCAAGTGCGACCAGTGCTGCCAATATCGCCTTTTTTCCCCGTCAAATCTATTTCATTTTAAATATACATTTACGGCCGAAAGACTAAGATGAGTCAAATGGCTACCAAAAAAAAAAAAGAAAACGACAAATATTCTCAGCATTGTCTAAAATAAAATCTAGCATTTTTCCTCAGTTAGTTAGCTCTTTTTGCTTGTCAGTCGTTGGATGGGACACGCCCAAATCGCAGCCCAGCGCATAATTGACGCCATTTTGCACAGGGGCGCATCGGCGAGCGTCGCCGCTGACGTCGCTGCCGGCGTGTATCTTGCAGTTCGTCTGCGCACGCTTTTCCAATGCTGCTTTTCCGACCCTGCTTCCTCTTCCTCTTCCACTACTTCTTCGTCTTCTTCGTCTGCTTCTGCTTCTGCTTTACTTGCTGCTTTATTTGCTGGCTTACGTTTGTTGGGTGGGATTTTGTGGCTTAGCCAGCTGCCGCCATTTTTATGTGTGTTCACCGTCCCCACCCCGCCCCGCACCGCCCCGCCCCGCCCGTTCGTAGTCCTCCCCTGGGCCCGCATGCAGCTGGCTGAGATTTTGCGCTTTTCCGCCTTTACAAGATTTACGTTCATCCACCAACAACGCAACAAGGCGTTTCTCTGGTGGTGGATTTTTCGGTTTATGTGGCGCATTTTCTAAGCGCGAGGGTCGCCCAAGCACTTTCAAATTGCGTATACATTTTTGAGTGATGTCGTCAATTTGGTTTATGCTAATCAGCTACGCATAAATGCAATTAAAACACGAAACACGCCCAGAAATTGCCGCAGATTTGTTGTGCTCCTCCTTCCACAACTTTCCACAATGCTCCTGCCATCCGCTGGTCAAAGTTGAGCTTAATTAAATGTGGTTATGCACGTGAATAATAATTCTGGCGCAACAATAAAAAAAAAAAAGAAAGCTAAACAATAAAATAAAAAGTGTAACTGTAATATAAGTAAGGACTACAACCAGTCGCAATGTAAACTGAGCCTAATTAAATTATGAATAATTACGTCCAAATGTTGCTCTAAAAGCCTTGCCACAAGCCAAGTCAACCAAAAGCAAAGGCATCGCACGCACATGATGCAATTTGTTTTGGCCACATTACGTTGACCAGCATTGGGGTAGGGGCACGGCTGGTCTACCACTCGGAGTCTCAACTATTTGTTTTATCGCACTTTCGCTAAAATGAACACTCTAACACACACAATAGCCCCCCCACACACACACACACACACACACACACACACGCGCAGCGGCACTTTTGTTAATTTGATAAAAAGCTAAAGCAGCGCACAGATTAGCCAGAAAAAGAGCCAAACCAAGTCAAGTCAAGTCAGGGAAAGGCCAAACCTCAGTACACTCACAAAAATTAGCATGTCTATTAAGAAAGTCGAAAAAGTTATTTGTGAAATTCTTTTGTATTCGATTGTATTAAAGTGTTTGAGTAGTTATAAACCTAAATTTATTTGATCAACCAAGAAAAGCTTCCAAAAATAGTAATAAATTAATTAAATTAAAATAGCAGTTAAATTTATTGCATTTTTTATTTTTATTTTTAGTACAATATATTCGGAATCCCGTCGTCGAACATAAAACAAAACTAGTTAACTCCAAATAAAGCACAATGGGTACCTTATTTTGACTTTTGGAATTTTAATGCTTACCACAACTTAAGTGAACAGTTGGCTTAAAATTAATAAATAAATAAAATAATTAAATAAAAATTAAATAAATTGAAAACTACTTCAGTTTCGAGTGGTATTCTCTGCAATTACAGTCTTAAATTTGAACTTAAAATCCAGAATTATTTTAAATGTAAATGAAAACTTAGATGACTCTTATATTTTTCACTGTGTAGCTGTAGAGTTAGGGGTAGGCCGCATTTTTGGAGCTGCTAATTGAAATGAGAGACCCTCTGACTGGGCTGTGGTTGCTGTAGTCCCTGCCACCGTTGTAGTTATTATTATTGTTGTTGTTCAAGGGTTGCTGGGTGTTTTATACTTGCAGTTAGTTGTTGTCGGGCTTTGCCATGCGTAAATTAGGTTTTAGTTCTTATTCATTATGCTTTTTTTTTCAGTTGTATTTTTTTTTTGGTTTTTTGGTTTTTTGTTTTTATTTTATTCTCATTTTTATTATTTCCATTTGCGCTGATAAAAATCATAATTTATGACATCAGACGCCGAGGCATATTTTATTTCAAGCCGCATATAAATTTGCTTATGAAATTCGGAGCCAAGTCCAAAGACAAAACTGAAACCGAGTGCTGTTAATATATATTAGCTCTAGTTCGAGCTCTCATTTTGTGTGTGTTCTTTTTTATCGTTTATCGCGCATAAATCAATTTTTGTGACAAATTTATTATAAAACTTGAGGCGCACAAGAGAAAAAAAAAAACCCCCCCGAAGAAGAAAAAAGAAAAACCAAAAATATTGCTTCAAAAATGGCGGCGGAATGCCGTAAGGGTGTTTGTAAGGGGTGTGTGTGTGTGTGTGTGTGTGTGTGGAGGGGGTGTATAGCTTATGGAAGGCAGTGCCAGGCGCTGGGGTTTCTGGTGGGAGTTGTGCTGGGAGGGGGATGGTGCGGAGGATGGGGGTCTAGCAAGTTGGCTCATAAAATATTACAATGACACCATAAACAATTTTTAGTACTTTTCCATGCCAGCTGTAAATATTTATTGTATATTATGGTCCCACTATATATATATATATATATATATATAAATACATAGCTATATTGGATTTTTTATGAAGTAACTATGGTTTCAAATTGCTGAGGGGGGCGGTGGGGGGAGGGGGGGGCGTCTGAACTGGGGCTGTAAAACGTTTTGAGCGAGTTATTTATGACTCGCAATTTCGAGCGCCATTGCAAGTAAAATATTAATGGCTAATAAAATATAAAATGTCGGGCTTCATAAATATTTAAGCTGTGCTCTCCAAGTGTCTCTCTATCTCTTTCTCTATCTATCTCTTTGTTTTTCTGTCTCTTTCTCGCTGCAGTTGTTATGCATAAGGATAAGGAGGAGAACGGTGTCCTGCCGCACATACACGCACACGATGGCTACAGGACCCGCGAGCTGGGCGCCTTCGAGCACGGCCTGCTGGATGGTGATATGTTCCTGCAGGTGAGTAATCCCCCACCATCCACCATCCACCACCCGCAACCCTCTGCACATCCATCAATACCCACCCTGCCTCTGGTTGCCTTGGGTTAATTTGTCTTCATCAATTTGTTTGGCCATTTGATGGCTTCATCGGCAGGATATGCCGCGCCAGGCAGCCGCATAATCAATCAGCGCTTGTTGAGAGACAGCGACTGGGAGACAGAGAGTTGAGGTGGGTTGATATATATACATATATATATCGCATAGAGCCCCCTTATACAGAGATAAAAGTTTATTCGAAACACGCAAAGTTCGAAGCGCTTCGATTTGTGATTTTCTGTGTAAATGTGGAAAATTGTTCAACAATTGAGTGCAATTAGTTTAAGTCTTGTTGTTATTATTGCTGTTGCTGTTGCTGTTGCTTTCCTTGTCAATTGATTAATGTATAATTGGCGCTCGGACATGTGTTACCATAATATTTATAATTAATTTCGGCCAGTTGAGGTGGCCAACCTACAACACCAGCCAACCAGCTGGCTGGTTGGCCAGCCAACTAAGCTATCAGCTCAAATTATGCATTTCAAGTTTATGTGCCACGCGCTGAATTGGTCAAACTTCAATTAAATTGTCTCGCACACACACACACACCTGTGTGTGGCAAGTGTGCAAGTTGCATGTTTTTGCTGAATTAAAGCACATTTGTGGGCAGCAGTTTGCTGCAGTTGCTGGCCAGGCGCGAACATATGCACTTGTCACAGTCATGACAGTTTAATTTAATGCACACATAGCTCACCAAGCACACACACACAGTACACAGTACACGGGCTGGTCAGGGGGCACAGGGTGTGCAACGCTAGACAGTAGCCAATTGATGGGGGTAACAAAGAGTCGGAGGCACGCAATTGTGCAACATGCGCTCAATGCAATTCTTTTGTATTGTTTCTGCTGTTTCTGTTGTTTTTGTTGTTGTTGTTGTTGTTGTTGTTTTCCTTATTTTGCTATTTTGTGGGTCGTAGTCTAAAATTCAATGTCAAAGTCTAAAACTGCCTAAAGTGATCAGCACTCAAAATTTACACTTGTCAGCCAAGTTTTAAGGCAAGAGAAAGAAAAACAAAATTCCATTTTCGTTATTCCATTTGTAAATATATTTTATTTTCAAATTATTCAACCTTTTGTTGTGGACAGTTCTTAAGTTTTGTATTTAAACAAACGCATCCTTTAAATCTTTAAATTAAAATACATATCTTTAGAATTTAAAAAAAATACTACTATTTTCCAAAGATCGGTAGATTAAAACCTACACTAATTCCCAAATCCACACGAATCCCTCTCACAAGTCCCATCAACAGCATAGTTTTCTTGGTTATTTGCATTCACTCAACCCGAGCTAAACTATATAAAACATATTTTGTTGCATGCAGTAAGATATAGTCATATACTACAAACAAATAAAACAACATATTGTCTCTAAAAAATCCATATATTTTCTCTAAAAACTCAACACTCCAAAACCCCTCGCGCAAAAAGTGTGAAACTCGCCACTGTCTCAAGCAAAAACTGCACACAATGCACCGTTGCAGCTGGCGGCGCAGAGTGCAGATGCATTACGTATACGCAGGGTGTGCAACAGCCAAACAGGACACCATAACAAGGACTCACACACAAAACACAACACACACGACTCGAGTGTCTCCTTGCACGACTTTTGCAATTTGAATGCAAGCCAAAAACTAGTTTTATTTTTCACATTTCGAGCTTGTTGCTTGTTTCTTGTTTTTCTTTTTTTTTTTTGTTTCCTTTTTTTTTTTTTTTGTTTTTGCCTTCCGGTGAATGGGCGAAGTGCAACTAATTGCCGAGCTGCACAATTGTGCATTTCCGTGCATATTTTTGAGACACGCCGTGCGCAGAAAGAGGGGAGAGTGAAACTGAGTTGGGTTTGGGTTGGGGTTTGGGTTAGGGTTTTGGGGGCTGCATATTTAGTTTTAATAGCTCAGGTATTTGTTACCTGTTGCCCGTTTCAATTGCTCATGAAGTTTTACTTGTTGTTGTTGTTGTTGTTTATTATGGGTCACATATTATCATTAGAAAATGGCGTTTTGTCACGCAGCGTACTTCATGCATAACTAGCCATCTCGCTCGCACACACGGCCTGATGTTGGAGTCAGTGCTGCCATTTCAGTTGCCGTTGCCGTTGCTCCACATTTGCAACAGTTTTGCAGCCACTGTTGACACACATTAGCAAGTGGCTGGGAAAGTGGCTTAATTGATAAAAAAATACATATCCAAATAAAGACATTGATTTAAAACAGACAACAGCAACAGATAGATGCGAAATAAATATGGATGGATATATATCTATATAAATATATATAAATGTACATATGTATATATAAATAATTGTCTCTAGTAAAAAAAGAAAGACATAATTTGGGTGCCACATGCAGCAAGAGCACCAGCGGCAGCATCCTCAAGCACCAGCGGGTTTATTAAGCAATTACGTGCCACATAATAGCAAATTGGCTAAAACTCCGCTAGCTAGCTAGTCAAGCGACAAGCTGAAGCTGGCCAACAAGCGAATTGTCTGCACAGGTCTTTGCCAAGGAAATGATAAAATAATCACTGCCAACTTATCAACACACAAAACTGTAATGCAGGCCGACAATCAACTCAATGGTTAGTTAGATGCTGCAGACAACAACAGCAACAAAGGCAAACACAAAAAAACAAGAACAAAAAAATGTTTATATAAAGTATATAAGTATTAAATTTGGCTTGTAGCAATAAAAGTCACGGTTGTCGACTCTCGACTCTCGACTCTCGACTCTGCCGCACAAGACGGGCGTGTATTATTAAAAACGCATTAGAAGAGCCGCCAAGAGCACATCAACAGTTTCGGGCAACTCCGACAGTTGCCTCGTATAAACTGATGCACAGACAGAGATAGACAGCGAGAGAGAGAGAGAGAGGGAGCGGGAGGCAGCTAAAATAATTATGCAGCAAAAAGAAGAAATCTTGAACAGAAATGAATTAAGCACATTCAAAAGTGAACAACTAACAGATACTATATAACATTACAAAGTTTATTAAACGTATGCTAAAAATGTTTCACATATAAATTAAGATTAAGATTGGAAAATAAAACTACAAACCTACAGATACATTTATTCGCTTCCAAATCTTTTCAAGTATCCACATTAATTCGCCTTATTATTCAGAAATTATATTTCTAAAAACCAGGGTTTTTCTTTTCCTAATTTCAGAGTACGTTTTCTAAAATTTTAAAAAAAATTATGTCTAGTTTTAAGTGTTTTTTTTTTATTATTATTAATAAACACCGGATTGTTAAGATTTCACATGTACAAAAATTTTAGTTAGTTTATCAATTCATATCATTTATTTATTAACGTATTTTGGTCAGTATTTTTTTTTTCTTGAATTTTGCATTTCTGCTTTTTAGAAATTCATTTCTTAATGATAGAAAATATTTCCAAAAAAATAACAATAAAAAACAAAATACTTTTGGTCGATTTAGGTCAAGACTCCCCACTTTTTAGAAAGTTTGTTTCCTATGTTTAGAATTTATTTCTAAAAACGAGAAAAACTTAATTTCACATATACTTAAAAATGTAATATTAGTTTTCTAAATCCCCACAAATTCCAGCAAATTGTCAGAAACAAATCAAAAGCCTCTAGATTTTTACTGGCGCTGCCCAATTTTGTTCCTCTATCCCTCTCTAGCTCTCCCTCTGCCTCTCTCTCTCTCTCTCTCTCTGTCTCTCGCTGTGTCTCTCTGTCTTTCATTTCGTCTCGTTGTCTCTCTCACCTTGCTACCGTTGGCAGTCTTTATGAAGATTATTGATGCGCTGCCGCTGCCGGCTTGATGACAATCCCCATACAGAGACCAGAAAACAACACCACAACCGTGATTCCAAATCTCGTTCCATATTCAGCGCTCATATCCATATCCATACTTATATCCATATCCTTTGGCGGGCTGTGTTGATGCGTTTTAAATGATGACGCCACTTAGCGTTTATGTCGGTTAATACCAACTCTCGAAACACTCCAGCTACATCCACCAGGTCCAGCTCCTTGTGCCTTGTTCTTTTCGCTGCCCTACTCTGTAATTAGCAGCAATCGCGCACATTTGTCTCAACCTCAACCAACTGAATGGCTCGGGAAGAACTTGTTGTTCTTGTTGTTGATGTTTCTTGTGCTACTCCTGCTGCTGGTGCTGCTGCTGCTGCTGCTGGTCTGCTCCTCATCCATATTTTTGTTGCAAATTGATATTCAAATACGCGCATATGAGTTACAGCTTGTTCCCTCTCTCTCTCTCTCTCTCTCACACACACACACACACTTAATACGTCTCTTTCTCTGGATTAATTAACGCAGAACCGTCCCCTGAACACTAATGATAGCCAGGGCAAATTTGTCTTCTTAAACCACATGTGGCACACACACATTTCACACGTTGCGAAACTGACCCATTGATTTTTAAATGTTTCGAATGGAGTAACAAACATTTTTATTTGAATTTTATGGCTTTTTATACGCTGAACCCATTGAAAAATTTAAAAAACAAGAAGTGTTTAATGATCTTCGAAAGTGTGTAACAGGCAGAAGGAAAGAAAAGATATATATAATCTTAATCAGGATCAACAGCCTTATATCTGTCTATATGAACAAGTTAATCACAGAGACTATAAGAGCTAGAGACTTCAAATTGGAAATCTGAGTTCTGGTATACTATTCTCATCATATCTATAACGCCCAAAGCTTAGCAAACATTAAAAATAATTTAATAAATTAGTTTTAAATATGCGCTTGTATAAAAATTAAGAACTGTAAAAATCTTATCCAGATCAGAGAGGAAACGTTAATTAATAAATGCAAATGGATTGAAGTATATCCGCTATATGCTCGTCTTTTACTATCTGTAAAAAATGAATAAAAGCAATTGAATTCATTTTGTTAATATCATATATTTATTTATCATAATATTTAAGTAGATTCTTTTATTAAATCTTTTCATTTTCGAAAATGTATTTTAATATATACGTTAACAAAACAAGCGCAAACATTAGAATTTATGGTGCCTTAAAAGCGCTATCATGTTGCGTTTCTTTTTAATTGGTTCTTTTATATCCTAAATAATTAATTAATAAAATAAAAGGTCAGTGTGCGACGGCAATATGCTGTTGGTTAGCATTACTGCTTGTTGCCGTTAGGCGCTCAAATTCAGGTTCCATGCTATAAAATTGCATGCGTAGCGACCATTAGCAGCTTATGAAAATCAAATATAAAACAATAAAGCTACAACTAACTGAAAAGTATGAATGCGAATCAAACAAATTATTTCATTTACAAGCAAAAAAAAAAACTTTTGCAATTCGAGTTTCGGCATATTATGCATACACCCCACCAAGCAATAAGTTTGGGGTTTTTGTTGTTTTTGTTGTGTGCTCACCGAAACAATCCATAGATAATTACAATGCATCATTGCTCAAAATGAAACCTGCAATTAAACAACAACAACAACAACAACAACAAGAACAATAACTGAATGAGAGTGGCAGGCAGTGTGATGGGTTGGGGGGACGGGGACGGTGGCAGGGGCAGGGGGAATGGATAATACTTAAATACTTTTGTAAGGTAAAACAAATGCTGTTACCGGACTTGGGCAACGGATTCAGCGTCTGCATTTAGTTGAAACTCATTGATTTAATTGCGCATCATTTCCTGGTTGAATTTGATGTGGAACTTCAAAGTTACCCCTCTGTCGCCAGTTCTCCGTCCCTGTCGCTCTCTCTCTCCCTCTCTCTCTCTCTCTCTCTCTCTCTCTCTCTCTATCTCTTTCTGAGCTGCTATCTGTGACTGAGAAGTCTTTGGCTCCAATGAAATGAGCCCGCTTAAGCGCTGATTACGTTTTAGCCTCAAGTTAGCGCCGCTGTCTTTGACCCTCGTTTCTCGCTCTGGTCGTCTGCTCTTTCTGTCTTTCTGTCTGTCTTTCTGTCTGCTCTGTCTTTCTGTCTATCTGTCTGTCCGTCTCTCTGTCCGCCTGTGGTTCATTCATGCACAGTTTGTGGGCTATATATAGACCGCGAAATGATGGATTAATCCATTCACAAAACATCAAAAAACCGGCAGCTACTACAATTACGAGACGTTTCAGCCTCTATCTATCCATCTATCTCCATCTCCATCCCTCTCTCTCTCTCTCTCCGTGTCTCTCTCTCTATGTTGCTTTCTTTCTTTCTATCGATTTTATGGCTGTAATGTTTAGCTTGTCAATTTGACAGCATAGTCCCTCTGCTGCCTCCCCAAGCTCTATTGCAACATTTAATTCGTAGTTTTGATTTAATTTTTGTCTTTCCCTCTCTCTCTCTCTCCCTCTCCCCCTCTCTCCCTCTCTGTCTCTTTCTGTTTCTGTCCCTGTCTTACTCACTCACACACGGTTTGTGTTTGCTTTTTTGTTCTTGCAGGCTCTAAATGGATTTCTAATGATACTGACATGCGAAGGCGAGGTCTTCTTTGCCACGCACAGCATCGAGAGCTATTTGGGTTTTCATCAGGTAAGTGGACAACAACAACAACAACAACAACACCAACAATAATAGCAACAACAACCACATATAATAATTCGGGTGGTTGGGGTTCCCTGCATCTGTTTGATTGATTTTAATTGCCGGCAGCAAAGTCGAGAGAGTTTCTATGAATGACAGCTTGTCTTCCTCCCTTTTGGTTTTTGGGTCAAGCTCATTGACGGAAATGGGTTAAAGTACAGCCTTACCAAATTCAGCTTCTAACAACCAGCTTTTTCATATAAAATTATTTCTAAAACAGTTGCCAGCTAATGCTTGACTGGGTTGTATTCTGTAACTGATAATACCAATACTTGTTATATATATATGAACAAGAAGCAAGACTCACAGATACCATATTCTATATGTAATAATAATAAAGAGCCTCTTTGATTTAGAGCTGGAAATGGGTCAGTCAATCATTAATATTCATATCAAAAAACAAAAAATAATAGAAAATAAATGGATTTAACTGATTTTTTAATCAATTAAATGTTTTTTTTTTTCTTAATTTAAACATAGATTCCACATATGAAATATGCTTTAAACTTGCTTCAACAATAAAAACTTTGAACCACTTTTTCAAGAAGATCATTGATAGACCTTATTTAAAATTTGGAGACTCTTAATACTACTTTAGTTTTAGATTATTGTATTAATATCTATATTCAAACTCATTGGGCATATATCAAAATTTAAATGTTTGTATATGGACAGACATGTCGACATATTCAATATACCCAATAAGTTAATGCAAGCGTGAGCAGGGACAAAAAATAAACAAACAAAAATGATGAAGGTGCCACATAGCAGATGCAGGCAAATGCCGAGGCAAGCCAGCAAACGTAGCACGTTGCCCGTTGCATGGCAGGCACTGTGGCCATAAATAAAAATCAGATCAGCGTGAGGATTGCGCAATCGCGAATGCCACAATTCCACAATGCCACAAGATTTGCTTACGCAGCTGTCAAAGGCGGTAGCCAGGGAGTGAGGTGTGAGGGGGGGGCTGTGGAGTGGCTACTCTTGAATGGGGCGTGGCATTGTTGAGGAGCGCGTATTATTAACTTGCGACGCCTCGGCAGCTGTGTGCGACCAACTGCCCCCAAACGGGCCAACATGTTTTGGGCCTAACTCGAGGAGTCTGACGCGCCAGTGGCTGCCCCTCGACTACCTGCAACTGACTGCAACCACGCCCCCCCTTTCCTCCTCAACTCACCTGGAGTTGGCCGCCCCTGCGTTGCCCGGCTTTTTGTATTTGTTTTGTTTGGTTTTTATTTCTGTTATTTTTTGCCTACTTTATTGTATTGGCGCTTGTCGAATGGAAATTGAAAATTGCAGTTAGCTTTCTTCAGCAAAGGCCTCTACTCTTTGAGCTGCCCATCTCGACTCGGTCCCCCCTCCCCTCCCCTCTCTCGGGCGCCTCTCTCGCTCTGTCTATCTGGTTGCTCCTCATTTTAATTTAGTTGTAAATGTGTAAAGCGGCATTTGACACGCCCCGTTTGGCAGCTCAATTAAAAAGCGTAGCTGCCTATTACCATGGCCATTGGCCATTGGATTGCTTATTGCTCACTGCTTGCTGCTTGCTGCTTGCTGCTTGCTGCTCGCTGCTTGTTCTTATTCGAGCATATTCAAGTATATTCCAATTGAGATTGCGGTCAAATCATTTGCTTTGTTGGTTTTTCGCGCAACACGTAGAAAGTTTTGCGAGGCGCTGCCTGCCCCTCATTGTTTCCTCCTTCAGCTCCTTCTTGATTTGTAGGGCTTGTGCTAGAGTTGAACGCGTGCCTATTAGCCATACACATATTCAGTCGTGACACGAACTGCTGATTAATGTTACACGACAATGTGGATTCGTGTTGAACAAAGCAAATCGACGAAGACGACTTTGTTTAACTAAATGTGACCCCTTAGAAATCTACCCAAAAGCAACCAACCTGAACACGACTCACGCAGACTGAATACAACCCAAATACAACCCAACCAAGGCCGACACCGGTCAACACAAATGAACACGATCCAAATGCATTTCACTACACGACCAGAACACAATTTTCATTTAACAGACTCCCCTCGTGCATCTCTCGCTCAGTTTTCTGATCACGCGTGCTTTTGCTGTTTTCGAATTCGTGCTTTTGGCTCGTGTCCCATCTCTAGCGTGTACTGCACTCGCATAGCTGTCCCCCCGATCTTGTTCTTATCCTTGTTCACGGCGCGTGCAGAATTTATGTCTCAATTTGTGGCCAACATGGGGCGCATTTTCAATTTGCGCGCATTTTGATTTATACGCCCAAAAAAAAACAAAAAATAAAACAACAACAAATAAACAGGAAAAGAAAAATAAATACGAATACAAAGCAAACAAATCCAAAAACCCGAAACTGTAGCGAAAGCGAAAATCAATAACAAAGTTGACTGAACCCCAACGCAAATAACAAGACCAGATATAAACCAGAGCTTCAAAACACAACTGAACTCAACCACTACTCTCCACCACTCTCTGCCACATTGCAGTCGGACATTGTGCATCAGTCTGTGTACGAGCTGGTCCACTCGGAGGATCGCGAGGAGCTGCAGCGTCAGCTGCTGTGGAACAGTTTCCTGCCCGCAGACATGTCCAGCATGCAGCTGTCGGAGACTCTGGCCCCAGATAAGGCGCTCTACTTGGAGCGCAGCTTTACGGTGCGCTTCCGCTGCCTGCTGGACAACACATCCGGTTTCCTGCGCCTGGACATACGCGGTCGCATCAAGATTCTGCATGGCCAGAATCGCAAAACGGAGGAACCCCCGCTGGCACTGTTCGCCTACTGCACACCCTTCGGACCGCCCAGTCTGCTGGAAATACCGCACAAGGAGAACATGTTCAAGTCGAAGCACAAGCTCGACTTCTCGCTGGTGTCCATGGATCAGCGGGGCAAACACATACTGGGCTATGCCGACACCGAGCTGGTCAACATGGGTGGCTACGATCTCGTGCACTACGATGACCTCGCCTACGTGGCCAGTGCACATCAGGAGCGTAAGTAAACCAGAAGAAATCCACGACTTGTACACGAATTGTATCCAAAACATCTTCCATTCCATAGTGCTGAAGACGGGCGCCTCGGGCATGATTGCGTATCGGTATCAGAAGAAGGACGGCGAGTGGCAGTGGCTGCAGACCAGCTCGCGGCTGGTGTACAAGAACTCCAAACCGGACTTTGTCATCTGCACGCATCGCCAGCTGATGGACGAGGAGGGTCACGATCTGCTCGGCAAGCGGACGATGGACTTTAAGGTTAGCTATCTGGACACCGGTCTAGCATCGACATACTTCTCCGAAGCGGATCAGTTGGTGGTGCCGCCGACCAGTGCCAGTGTGTCGCCGACAGCGCACGCTCTGCCGCCGCCGGTGACGCCGACGCGACCGAATCGACGCTACAAGACGCAGTTGCGCGACTTTCTGTCCACGTGCCGCAGCAAGCGCAAATTGCAACAGCAGCAGCAGCAGCAGCAACAGCAGCAACAACAGCTCCATGCACAGCAATCGTCGCCGCTGGCACAGGTCGGCTCGCCGGCGCCAGCTGTCGTCGAATACCTGCCCGATCCGGCGGCTGCCGTTGCGGCCGCCTATTCCAATCTGAATCCCATGTACACAACGTCGCCGTATGCGACAGCAGCGGACAACCTGTACATGGGCAGCTCCATGCCGGCCAATGCCTTCTATCCCGTCAGCGAGAATCTCTTCCATCAGTATCGGCTGCAGGGCGCCGTCGGCGTCGGCGGCTACTACACAGATTATCCACATACGGGCGCCCCAGCCTCGGCGTATGTGGCAAACGGCTTCCTCTCCTACGACGGCTATGCCATCGCCTCCAAGGCGGACGAAAAGTGGCAGGAGACGGGCAAATACTACAGCGGCTATAGCAGCGGATACGGCAGTCCAACATCCACGCCACAGGTGAGTCTACCACAAATCTGCAAAGCTGGAAATCTTAATTGAAATCTTTTAGGTTACATTCAGCAGCTAGTTTATAGTTTCTTTATATCCTTAACCCACAAAAGAGGTATATTGGTTTTGTGCAAATGTATGTAACAGACAGAATGAAATATATCTGACATATTTGTATATATTTATATATAACAGTTTCAACAGCCGAGTCGAATTCTGAATATAAGTTCTCGCATACCATAGGCAGAACAAGTTTGCTGCATTTTATCGATAGCTGCAGTCGTTTCTCGATTATCGATACATTTCGATTTCCGATAGCAATAAAATAAAATCCAGAATTTTAAAGGCAGAGGCTTGGAACTAATAAATCATATTATTATCAACTGGACAAGAAACAGCAAAGTTGTAGTCGAAAAAGTCGTAGTTAAAATGTGTTTGTGTCTATCCTGCAGATCCCCGCTAAATATGATTTCGTGTATATATATATATTTATATACATACAGCCTCGTCAAAATAATAGTGCACAAAAAAAAAAGTTAAAATAAAATACTTTAAAAATATTTTAAAAATTATGAAAATTGTATTTAAACAACAGCAATCAATACTAAAGATAAGTAAACATTAAACTTAGGCATTTATTAGCAAACAAAATTAAATGCATTAATTTTTTTATTTTTATATTTATTTTTATTAAATTATTATTTGAACTCATTTTAAAAGTGGAATAATGCTAAAGTTTTCTCAGTTAATAAATAAAAATTAGATATGATGGGTTGTTATATTTTACTAGGTTTAGTATTTGAAAAATAATAGTATTATAAAAACATACGCAAAACCAAACGTTTTTTCTTTTGTAGAGTTGAGAGAATCAGCAATACATATTTATTTTAAGGATGAGAACAGTTGCAGTCCTGCTCACATTTGATTATGCAAAACTCTAAAAGGGAAATTTGGCAATTAAACTATAATAAATTTAGCAGCTGGGTTCAGGGTATACCGTAGTCGTGCTCACTCGACTACAGCATTCTTACTTGCTGCACTTACCACTTTCAAATAATTAATGTGAAAGATATAATCTAATTAATTTGTCCTCTCTCTCCTCTCTCTCTTTTTCTACCTCTCTCTCTCTCTCTTTCTCTTTTTCTGTCTCTCTCTCTCACTCTCTCTCTCTCTCTCTGTCTCCCTCTCTCTATTGTGTGTCTTTCTCCCCTTAGCAAGTACCCCTAAAGACGCCCAAATCATCGCCGCAAGTTATGGAGGTCATCTCGTGCTCCTCTGATGGTCCCTCACCCGTAGCTGGCACTGTTGCCACGCCCAACGGCAGCAGCGTTACGCCCAAAGTGGAGCTGTCCGCCGCTGCTGCTGCTGCTGCTGCTGCAGCCGCCAGTCAAGATCCGTACGAGCGGCAAACGGTGCTGATGTGGGGCACCACACAGTCGAGTGGTGTGCCACTGAACAGTCGCATTCCGGTCAGCAGTGGCGGTGGCTCACCACAGCGCACAACGCCACTCACCAACGGTCTCAGCTACACCAACAACAACAACAACAATGAACACGAGCCAGCAGCAGCGGCTGCCAAATGGAATGGCACCAAGGAGCTGACCGGCAAATCAACGAGCGCCGGCACACCGGAGAGCTATCAGCTGCAGCACGATGACTCTGGTCTCTACTCGGCCTCCTCGCACACCACATCGCCACAGCAGCAGCAGCAGCAGCAGCAACAGCAGCAACAGCAGCAACCACATTCCGCGCGTGGCTTGGGCTCCAATGTTAGCAATTCAAGCAATAGTGTAAGCCAGCACCCTGTTAGCGGCACTGAGCACACCACGTTGCAGCCACACCCACAACAGCCGCCCAGCTGTGCAGCCAACAGCCACCAGCAACAGCAGCAGCAACAGCAGCAACAACAGCAGCAGCAGCAGCAGCCGCACAGTCATCACGCTCCTCATCCACATGCACACACGCAGCACCATCATCAACCACATCCGCATCCACATCAGCATCCACATCCACATCAACATCATCCCCATCAACAACAACAACAACAACAGCACCATCAGCAACAGCAGCAACAGCAGCACCATCAGCAAGAGGCAGCCAGTGCTGCCCATCAGCATTTGCATCAGCAACAATCAGCGTCGGCGGCAGCAGCAGCAGCCGCGGTGGCAGCAACGCCAAATGGCAGCGAGGTATGGTCGCCGGCCAGCTACACGCAATACTCGCAGTATTTAGCCTATCACCATCATCACCATCACCACCATCCGCACCACCACCATCACCATCACGCGGCCGCAGCGGCAGCAGCTGCAACCACGCCAGCCACGCCACATCACCATCACCTGCACCACCATCCCGGCCAGCACACGGCAAGCCGCTAAGAAAAAAAAAAAAAAAAAGCAAATCAAAGCTAAAAACAATAAGCAATTAGTACGCACTGTAGACGCACCACTTCAAAGTACACAGCCACAACCACAACCACAACCACACCTTAAAACACACACACACACACACCACACACTCAAACACACACCACTAGTGCACCACCGAGTGCTATCGCCCGACTAACCGAACTCCACTCCCCTACCTAGATTCTAATCAGCAACCAGCTGCAGCAACTGCAGCAGCAGCAGCAACAAGAACTAGCTGCTTATCAGCTGCATCACCATCAGGTGGATTCACCTCCACCACCGCCACCCACTTTGCCAGCTGTCAGCAGCTTGCTGTGCGCCAACTCAACGGATGCCGTCTCGCCCTATCAGCAGCTGGTGGCTGTCGGACCAGCAACAGCCATACCGCCGCTCATCATTTGTGCCGATGAATCGCTGCAGGCGCTCAACAACAACAACAACAACAATACCAACAACAACAACAACAATACCAACAGCAGCAGCAGCGGTGAGGCACAAATCAGCTCCACATCGAGCTCTGTTGCACGCAGCGCACGCAAAGCAGCCAAGCTACAGCAGCAACATCTACAACAACAACAACAACAGCAGCAGCAGCAACATCAACAAAATTACCAACAACAACAACAACATCATGCCCAGCATCTTCTCTATCCGGCGAATATAACGGCGCATACGGCCTTGGCTTATGCGCCACCGCCAACATCGAGTCTTGCTGCTGCTGGTGCCTATCTGGATGGTAGCCCACTGCTCTCCTTCTCGGAGGTGACCAATACGCTGCTGAACCAGTAGACAACAAAAGAAACACACTCACACACACACACACACTCACACACACACACACACAAAACACAAACCATGTTCAACAGTTTTGCCAAAATGTGGACTATGACTATCGTATCTTCCATAAACTCAACATACACAAACATAGAGCACACCAAGAACAACAACAACAACAACAGTAATATAGCAGTTCATAGATATGACTTTGATTAGAGCCTTGCTTGAATGTATTCGTAACAAAAATTAATACACTCGTTGCTTTTTAAATGTAACGAGGGACATTTGTAAATATAACGAGCAAGTCGCAACGAGTTATTCGTTTATTTGTAAGCGAAAAATGGCACTCGTTGCTTCCGTTGATCGTTGACCGAACGAGACATTCGTTATACTTGACTCGTTAATTTGTGAAGGGTCCCCATCGATGTACGAACTTACTTTGTAAATGTAGCGAGTTACTTTGTAAAAGTAGCGAGTTTGGGGTACATAAAGTTTGAACATTTTAACATTTAAATTTAAAAATAATATGTCCGTGGATGAATATGTATTTGATAAGTGTACACCAAGTTCAGACCATAACCATGCAGCTACATGTCATTGTTGACTACATTAAACTACCTCTACCTTAAACAGTTCTTTCTTTCATCATCAAATGCAAAATCATCCATGGCAAAAATAATCATCTTCATTCAGCAATTAAATAAACGAATACATTTATGCAAGGCTCAATGACAAAAAGTAATCTCAATGCAAAAGTATTATTTATAAATAAATACTTGGAGCCAATACAGTGAGGCGTCTCTTTAGTTAATTCCGAGCAACACAACAATATTTACGAAATATATAATTCTATTTATTTTACTGTGATAATTTATATAAACATATGGATGTACATGTATTTAACACTAGACGTTGGTGCAGCAGGCAGGCTATTTGAACCGTATCCATAATTCGCATTAATTCAGTTTAGAGAAATCAAAAGAGCAAATGGCAAAAATAGAATACAATTAAAACCTGCACAAAGTACATAATCAAATATTCAGTTTTCAGTTGTAGTTACAACCAAAGATTTTTTGTTCTAATTTATATAAAAATATTAATAATACTACTTGTAGCATATGAAACAAATCCATTTCATGGCTTCGGGTTGTTGCGCCAAATTTTAGTTACATTTTTCAGGCACTCGTAATACAGCATTGAATAGAAGATGATTCAAATGAAAACAAAAAACAAAAAAACACATTAAACAATTGTAATTAAGTGCTTAAGTAGTCGTAAGTCGTAATACATACATATATCAAATGCTTGTATTAATAATATTTAATAATTTAAATTTAACTAGATGTAAACAACAAAATAACAAACAAATGAATGCAAGTAAAAGTAATTTTCATGATTCCTATCGTTTAGCATGTAACTCATTAGATAAACAATCGTAAATCCGAGAGCGTGTATTGTATTGTATATTTAAAGGATTTCTTGAATTTCTAGTCGCCCGCATAAAACATTTACTATACGATATATATATACATAAATATATATAAATTAAACAATTATTCAACTACTTTAATTGTACATTTCAATTTGACTGCCGCGAGTAAAGGCAACATTAAATCAATAATATTTGCTAATCGAAATCGAATTCCAAACTATTATTAAATCGAGATACAAATGTATGTGTAATCTATGTTATTTACGAGTTTACTTCATAATTATTTCATTTAACAAAAATAACAACTATTAGAAACCAAGTGCATGTACTCGTAAAGCGCATATCCAAACAATCAGAGCGAAATAAAACTAGAAAATATTCAATCGAAATTATATATGAAATGTGTCTTTATTAACTACTATTAGGCGATCTTCTCAAGTTAGGTATAATATGCAGTTATTAGTACATCGCTGGTGGGGAGAATTTAAATCACAGTACCCAAAGACACGTCTTGAAGAGGGTAGACGCGTGGCCAAATGTGCGGCTCATTACTACCTGTATCTGTATGAATTATAAAGAACTTTAACGATTTGTTGTCTGGCATAACCATAAATAATCTAATCTGATGACCAACGGGGTGTGTGTAGCCAAGAAATATCGATCCTTGAAGGAGATTTTTACTAATCTACCTTCCAAGATTGATAAGCTTGGCTCTTAAATTGCGGAAGATATAGGATTTTACCGACTTTGGGGGACGGAGTGGACGTGATCCAAAAATTGACCATCTTTTGAAGGGTTTTACCTACAATATGCCGTTCAAATTTGGTGATTCTTGCTTTCAAATTGCGTGAGATATATTATTTTATCGATATCCCTGATCAGGTATAAGCGCGTCGAAAAAATTTAATACCTTCGATATCAAAGTATCATAATTTTAATTAATAAAATAAAAACATTGCATACTTTGTTTGTTTTCAATAAAACAATCTGCAGATAGTAAATGGCCCAAAAAAGAGCATACTCTTAGGCTGAAAATAAATTAGTACCAACCAATCTTAAGAACGAAAAATTAAAGCATATTCTTAGGTTGAGACATTTATGGCAATTGCTTTTCCGAAAACCTACACTAACTTGTCCAAATCCTTACTGTCGAGATGGATCATTTGAATTGCAAGGACGTGGTTTACTTTCTGTTTTAAAACAAGTCCCGTTTTAAGCTGTTTGAAGGAATTTCACCCTTTTCATTGCTTTATTCGAGTCTGCTCGAAATTAAACTGGATTTCTGCGACGATTCAGATATACAACATGCCGAAGCTGGTCAGAATTTTCTAAAACTATAGTGATCGAAAATAAGATTTATATTTATATCTTCGTGTTCTGTTTTTCCTTTCTGGTCGGTGTATGACTGTTTGATGGTCTTAGCCGAAATACATGACTTAAGCACCCTTCATCTATGCCAGTCAGTCCAGCTAAAGCTATAGATTCTGCAGTTGCTCACTTCGGACGATTCATTTTGTGATTTACGCATAAGCCTATAAGCCTAATGCAAGGGCTGCACACCATAAGCTGAGAAGCCAGCTGTTATACCCAATACTGCAAGCCCAATAATTGAGCAACACTGAATAACGCCATAATGAGTAACTTATCGATATGCTGCATCGATACATTAAGTCTTTAGCCGCGCTTATTTGAAGTAGTTTTTTAATGTAGATCAGTTGCGCAACAGTATTTTAACAACTAAAACCTAAAATGAGTGCAGTGTTAGTTATTAGTTAGTTAAATATTTTTAAATTTTAGTAACTTGTTGAGCCTGGAATAACTATTTACTTAAATCATTTGCATGACAATAAATTAAATTATTTTTAGAAGCACCTCAGCAACTTATCTGCTCAGCTGCAGCGATTGTTTATTTATTATGATTGGGTTTTTCATGGGCAATGCAACCGCAAGCCACAAAACAGCAGCCTGCATTATGCAGCAGCTTAATTGGTGACTTTGCTGCATTAATAGGCAGCACAGAAAATGCATTGATTGACACCTAACAATATACATATTATATTTATTTTCCACATAAACTCTTAAACGCCACCGCAACAGCAGCAAAGTACACACACAGATAATAGAAAACGCTCATCAATTGCTGTTGCTATTTTGAAGAGTTGTTTATAAAGGTTTAATCAAGCAATGGGCGCCACAATGGTAGCGCAGCTAGCGCCTACCAAATCATATGTGGGTTAAGATTTTGTAGCGGTCGCCTTTCAGTTGATCAGTCTAAAAATGTTTGCGGCGATCATCAATAATCCAAGTACACAGTGCGTACCTACATATTATGTGTGTCTGTGTCTGTGTGTGTGTGTGTACTATATTTTTATATATGCTTGTACTGCAGCTATGGCAGCTGCAAGCAGATCAATTAATCATGTACTCTAATTTCTAAATGCGATACATCATTCAGCCGAATTTATTTTGGTTGATTTAACATTAACATTGAACCTATTTTGCGGTTTGATGGCTTCATTGTTGAAGTGGCTGCCTCAACTGAAGCTGCGGCACTTGCCAGTGGTGCTGTCGTTATCGTTGTCATTGCCTTCTTGGTCTACTAAAACAACGGCACTTGCTCCTAGCCTCATTGCCAAGTGGCCAAGGTCAGGTAAAGCGGCAGTGAAATGCCCCAAGCCAGACAAAAGCATAAACATAAACAGACTTTTTGTCAATTGAGAACATGTACGGAACTCCCATAAGATGTACAACACGCATATTGATTAACAACAACGTACAGATATCATCAGCTTATATAATACACTACACCTTATTATTTATAGACCAGACAAAAGGCAATTCGCTATGCTAGCCATAGATAATAGCAACTTATTACTCGTATAAAAATAATTATAGCAAATGTTTATTTTATTTTAGCTGTGTGTCGAGAGGATGTCTAATTTGGTGTAGCGTTGCAAACGAGACGACAAAAGCCATTGTGCCACACTCGATGGTAGACAAATAGTGCTCTGCTTAACATATTGTTTAGCTATAGCTTTGAGCGCTGGATGCCCTGGCGCGAAGTTCGTGTCTTGAATCTTTCGTTTGAACCATATTCAAATGTATATATATATATATATATATATATGAGAATACACAACAATTAACAAAGTGTGCGTGGCATGTTTATTTGTATATTCATTTGATTTACTTAACGTTTTTCGCTTTTCATTCGATGACCTTTAATAGTCGTGTTATACATTGTGCCATCGGCCACAATATTATATCGTCTATGTAGGTCTATAGACCTGGTGCTGATGCCTGAAGATGCTGCAGTGCCTACAATTGAACTACAGTAAGTGCAATAAATGTACCCAAAGGTGATAATCTTGGCTTATTCAGTGCTCTCCATTTTGCCGCCTCTCGTCACTTAAGGTCAATGATATGCCAATGCTGACCGCATGCCCGAGCGGACCTCTGATCATTATGCTGATGCCTGACCTTGCCGCATTGTCAGTTTGACAAATTTGTAGCACCCCAGTTAGAAAAATTGCCACTTAAAATCGGTCGCGATGTGACCGGATGCGGAGCTAAGCAACTCGCTGCGTCAACTTGCGGCGAACTTAGACTTGAATAGCGACTTGCAGCAGATGCCAAAGGCGAAGGTGTTTACATAGCCAGCTCTACGTTTATTTAACTTTTGACTTTCCGTGTACGCATTATGCATATTTAAAATTCGTACACTTGTCAAAAATATCAAGAGCTTTCACATGCTCAAACCAGCAGTGGCCTTAACCTTAATTTATTTAAAGAACGTTCAAATTCCCTAATGCGCTTTGTGATTTTCGATTTGTTACTTATAAACATAATTTCTCACCTTAAAGAAACCTAAGTTTCCATTAGTCTTACATTTTATTTGTTTGTTTTTATTTATGATCATTTAAAAAAAAAATTAACTAAAAAAGAAGACACATAATAATAATTTCGAACCAACATAAACTCCTCTCGCAATTAGTACAATCGAAACTAATAAGTTTATTTATTTTTGTCAGTGTTCGGTATATTTCGCTTTTAACTAGGCATACTCGGAATAACTAGGCAATTGTATACAACTCATTACACAGGTTATTCGTTAGTCGTTATTCATTATATACGTCATTCAATTCCTGGGCATTGTCATTTGTTGGTGGCGTATACGCAATAATTGACACTCCGCCAACAACTGCTAACTGCCAACTGTTATCACTGATAAATGACTGTGTGCGAACGTGTGTGTCTCTCTCTGTATGGGAATTCTACTGAAAACTAAAACTGTAGCCGCAATCTAAGCTTCTTCATAAGCACTTTCATTTTTCATGCTCATGACCAGATGTTGGCCCGCTGCTTTGTGTCGCTACAAATAAGTTTTAATCAACGTGTGAATCTGTGTTTATTATTGTTTTCGGCTGATGTTGTTATTGCTATTGTTATTGTTATTATTATTATTGTTGGGCTTCTTCTTCGAGGAGACCTTGCTAAATTCAAAAACAAGAACCGTGCGGCGGCGGGCTTTAGCTATCAACATGAATAATGCCGAATTGCACCAATTTAGCAATTAAACATATGTATGTATGTATGTATGCTACCCATTGGGTAAAAACACGAGAAAGAAGCAGAACAAATGAGCCAACATAAATGGCAAGCAACAATTGTTTTTCTTTTGATACCCTGTACTCGTTAAATATGACAGACAGCAGCACCTAATCGTGATTATAATATATATTTATATATATATATATAGATTTATATGTGTGTATTCGTAATCTGATTTATTCTCGCTCTTGCGAGAAAAATGAAATTTAATATGCGGTTATTCTACTCCTTAAGTTGATTGCCCTTTTTAAGTATATACCCAGCAATTACCAACTTAAGTTCTCTGTGTTAGCACATATTTGCATGTAGCTACTCTATTAATTATTTTTATTATTTTTAAGTACATATCCAGGAATTACCAATTTGAATTTTCTATATTACAATTGATTTGCTAAAATCACTTAATCATGTGTGATTTCTTTACAAATCATCACATTTTATACGGTGAGAGAGCATCTCCAAGTCGAGCACTCTCACTTGGAGTATTCTTAGTTTTGTTATTGTTGTTACTGTGTGCTATGGCCTTCAATAGAATCACACGCCTTCGCCTACCCTCTCCGTTCCCCGATCAGTGTGAGAGCAACAAGAACTGAGAGATGTCGATGACACACCTCGTGGTATGTGGTATATACGATTACTGAGGAGTAGCATTCTGTACCATTCGCTGAGTACCCGTACTCGTATTCGTATTCGTAATCACATTCGAATTGTGGCTGTGGGCCCCACACCTTCTCTTGATTTCCATTGAACCCGTTGACATCGCCGCTAATTGCCAAAAGATGCGCAACAAAACAAGTGCAGACTGAACTCGTGATGTATAGAACCCAAAAAATTTGGCATTCAGATGATTTCTTAAAGACTATTATGTCACAGCTAATGGCGAATTGTCAACATGTGTACAATTTGTATCACAAAATATTCAAGTTGAACGAATTGGATTTCAATGTCCTTGTCTTTAATATACAAACTGATCTGTGAGTTAAGAAGAAGTATATATGAGTAGTTAAACCATCTATGGCATGTAAAATCATTAGTGAGTTGAAAGCTTAGCTATGAAATAGATAATGATCTCGAAAAATCCAATTAAGCAACACAAAAAGTTAAGATACAAAAGCATAATGCAATATACTTTAGTTGCTGGTAAAAAAAAGTTTTGGACGTGGGTTTGGATTTGAAGGATAAGCACAAGGATGACCTAAGATATACAAAAAGTGAATTGTAGATAATTTATTTTTTAAATTATTTTGTAAACGCTTTCTGCACTTAAGCATTTTTACAGTGTCATGTTTTTGGTCGAATACTATTTGATCAAAGTTGACTTTTCTCAAAATAGTCGTTAGTGAGTAGAAAAATAAAAAAATCAATCTGAAGTTTCGTTCCTCATCTTATTATTCAGAATTTATAAACCTTAAATTGAAGGTTATGTCAGGTTTGAATTTTTGAAATTTCAGTGTGGATTTTTGTAAAATTCAGAATGTTGTTTGTTTCATATGTGTGTGTACATAGTACACATTTTAATAGTTTTTCCAAGAATCAGAATTTTGCATATCTACATATTATAAATGCGTTTCTTAATAATAGAAAATAATTCTAAAAATAAAAAACAATACCATTATTTGAGGATTGTCGAATTCGATTTTTTAATTTTGAGAAAAGTGTTTTCTTATATTTTGTATATAGCATTTATATTTTAAACATTAATCAATCTACTGAAAGGTTGTAAAACATTAATTTGTCAAGGAACCAATAATGGCAGTCGCTTAAAGTCTTTCTAATTTGTATAAATTTGTTTCTTACATTTATAAATTATTTGTAGAAATAAGAAAAACTTGCATATCTTTAGGGCAATTAATAAATTTCAGGTCTATTTATCTGAGTGTATGTTTCTTGTGTATCCTTGACTTGGATCAGGCAAATTACTTAGCAAATCTGAACAGATGCTGACCATATCGAAATCGTCACATGTCGCATGCAATTACTGATTGACCTTAACAGCGGCTTTTTGGGAGCGTGTGCCAAATGGAGCTGATGCTGATGCTGAAGCTGAAGCTGAAGCTGGCGCTACTGCTGATTTTGATGATGATGCTGATAATCATAATGATGATGCTGCCGCTGCAAGTCATTGCTCACCCAATTTCAAAACATATTAGCTCCTACAAGAGTACACACACACACTTCTATCTAATTATGTATGGTATGTACATCTATACATACATACATACATCATTTATATGTGTACATTCAACGCCTGCCAGTTCCAGTAAATCCGCACTAAGACAATTCAACATTGTGGCATTCACTGTACGTCTCGAATTTCACTAATAACCACCAAAAGCCGATGCGGTTCGATTTCGTTTTTTTTCTTTTCGATTTTTGTTATTGCCGCAGCGAAGGTCGAGCTGTAAATTCAATTCAAATATGAATTACATTTACATTTGCTTATTGTTGGTAATTGCTAACGAACTGAAGATGTTACCCCCTAAAACGATGTACAACTACAGATTACAATGGAATATTTCTTTTGTTTTCTCGAACATGTAGCTTCTGAATGATATTTTTGTGAATTGTTTGCCATGGGTAAACTATGTAACAGAGAGTAGAAGGCATTTCCGACCCCTTATTATATAATAATTAATATATCAGCATTTGACCTTAGACTCTACCCAATCTGTTATCTACAGATATGTAGATACATATGCATCTCTTACTAATATATTGTTTATCAACATTTTGTATTATTTAACAATGAATGCCTTGTCTTCCGTTTTCTAATGATTTATTAAAGTGTGAAAAGTTTGAGCAGATCATTAAGAATCAGAGAATGCGTCTTTAATTTATGTACAATATATTTTATGAATCGTATTATAAAACGCTTAAAATTCATATTTTGTATAAACGCAGCAACTGTTGAAAAAATAGTGTATTGAGAACTAGTTTGTGTGTGGCATTCAATCACAATCTCAATTTTGGTGTAGCTGTTTTGGTTCCTACATTTCAAAAGAAAATTTTTCAAAACAAAATTTGATAAAATTTTCTGCATTATATATTTAATAAGAGTATCAACGAGCTCAAGACAGGCATGAGTTGCGATCAAAGCTTCGAGGATGATAATTGCAGCATCAATTCCAATGTATGCCATTCAACAGGTCCGGTGCAGAAGGAGACTCCCATTCGTGTACGTGATATGATAAATCTCTATAACTTTGCCACACAAAAGAACCAAGAATTGAACAAGGCAAAATCCATATATTTCGGCGAAATTGCAAAGGTTGAGGAGCAGGAATTCTGCAGTTGCATTTGCAATAAAATGCAAGACTCATACGGTCAGGCTGACAACAGCTGCAAGTGAGACAATTCTTTCTACATTTATTTGTCTATTCAATTAATACTGCCTACACAATAGTAAAGCGGATAACTTTCGATTGACCACATCGGATGACCAAACTTCGCTACGCCAATCGTTAAGCGGGAATGCCTCGAATGGTGAATCAGTGGCAAAATCATATGAGAGCAAGACAACGATTCGACGCAGCAAATATGGTAAGTGGAGATCCGAAATTTAGAGACCCTTCTACAAGAAATCAAAATAAGCAATTATAGTCCCTTTATCTATAGGATTATTCTCATTTGCAATCTGCAATAAAATTCTTCATTTTTTTTTTTTAGGCGTTCGCATCACAATTGACATATTCCATGATAAGAATGACAAAGACATCGACATTTCCGGCAGCCGTGTGGAGACGGAAATTCCGCGGAGCCGCATATTGACCGAATTCCAGCAACACTCGCAGCAAGTCAAGCAACCACCCAGTGTTTAATGTGTTTATTAGTTGAATATATTTATATTACTCTCAGTTTTAATAGAGAAACGTCACAAAATTCATTGTTGTGTATACGTACCGTTGCACCGTTATATTCACGAAAATATTAACAACACGCATTTATTTCATTGAATTGTGTTTTCGGTTTTTTCTTCAACATTTTCAATATGGTTATCTATATTTTTTTTTTATAGATCTTTTGATTGTTTTCCTCATGCAACAGCAGCGTACTTCAACTTCCTGCCCAGCCAGAGCGTCACGACCCGAGCACAAAAACCCAAATAATAAACGCTGCTGCTGCTGCTGCGGCTGCTGCTGCTGCTGCATCTCCATATGAATATATGAACCTAGAAATGCAATGAGGCAACAGACAGCCGACAACCGACAATCGACAACAAAACATCCAAACAGCCAAACAAACAGTCGATCCAAGCGCCCCTCTGCTTTCCCAATCCCCATCTATATGGCATTAACCCAATGCAGTTCTCAGTTTTTCTTTTCTATTTTTTTTTTTTACGCTGCACGACAAAGGGCTTTGAAAGGCGGCACAACAAGTAAATAAACGGCATGAATTGAAAATGAAAATCTCATCTTACAAAATTCACTGAAATCTAAAAACGATGCTGATGCTGTCGCTGTCGCTGCAACTGTCGCTGTCGCTGTTGACGTCGACGCCAACGCTGTACTAGGCCGTAGTTGCTGCCTTTCGTAATTCCCCGCCTAATCTGACTCAGATCTCGAGCTCGAGTTTGGCTACTGCTGTTGCTGCTGCTGCTGCTGCTGCTCTTCGCGATTGCTCTATTTAGCCAACTGTTTTGGCGATCCAATAAATTAGACAAATAAACACACACACACACACACACACAGCAGGTCATTTGGTGAAGGGGCTCCCCGCTTAAACGGTGGCATACCCGACACTAATAACCCGAATCCCCAAAAACTGTGTACATTGCAAATGAAAATGAAAACGAAAATGAAAACGAAAATGGAAATGAAATTGTAGTTGTTATGTTAACGCTTTGTTGCCTGCCCAACTCTGAAGAGCTCTATCACGAGCTGAAGCTCTGGCTGTGTCTGTGTCTGTGTCTGTGGCAACGAGTCTAGCTCGGGCCTGGTAACTGTGCTGCCCACAGCAAATACATTTAGACGATCTTTGCAGCAGCTTCGCCCGCCTTCGGCTATTAACCGAAGATGCTTACCGCACAGTGTGCCAATATTGCGTGAATACACTGCGAAATATAATTTGCATATTAGCAAATAATAATGTGCTCAGGCATGTGTCTAAAAATAGAAACCATATCATTGCTATTGGTGTTGCTAAAACTACCTTGATGTCAGTGCAAGTTTTTAACAAGTTTGCGCCACTGTGCGCCGGCGCTGATGACGATCGTTTGGCGCTTCTTTTGCGACTGCGTCTGGCGGGCGGACTTCGCCAGCGGCCTAATGTGAATTTTAAGCCATGTTGAATGCATTGGCAGGCATCAGTTCTGTGCGAGACGTTGTTCGATGCGGTCGATGTAGCGGCTACAAAGCTAAATAAATAAATATAAACAAATACAAAAACACAGATACGTTCACACAGCTTAGACAAAAAATTAAAGTAGCGGCAAACATAATACAAAATATTAACGCGCATCGTTTGAAGTGCAATTTGCAATTGCAACGGCTGATTGTGCACCGTCGATAGGCATTAAGTGTTAATGGCATGCCATAATAAATACATATTTAATTTACACCAACTGGATCTGTCGATCTATGGATCTATGCATTTTTAACACCATCCATCGACCGAACGTGATTGCATCAAATTTGGCGCGTGTGCTCTTGACTTTGTTTTCTCGTTCGATCTGCTGCAACTGACATTTGATCTTTGGAAAGATCAACCGATCCGTCGGCGATCAACGATCAACGATCATCGATCCGGCGATCCGGCGATCAGCGATCCGTTTGATCAGCGTGTCGTTGTTAGTTGTAAACAGTTCGATGTGTGTTTAGAATACCTAACAACTAACTAAATGGAATGCGATTAACAATCCCACCTACGATCAGAGCAGCAATTTGTTTGTCAACTTTAAGACGAAGGTGAGTCGTAAACAATGTGTCTGATCACTCTGTCGACTGGTCGTAACTTAATAACTTCCTTCGTTCGCCGATGCCAACAATTAGAAACTAAATAATGCCAGAGTCGTAATCAACCTGTAATGCCACCTAATTGGTATAATTGTTGTTGTTTTTGGTTTTATTTTCGCTTTTTTGGTGTCGTTGCCGCTGCAGCTTCTAAGCATCTTGGGGCCCGTAAATGCTCTTTCTGTGGAAATTGCAAAAATGTCAAATAGGCTTTGAGTTTGGCTAGTTTTTGGTTTTTGGTTATTTCTTTTTTTTTTTTACTTTTTTTTTGCTTGTTATGCTGGCAGGCACAAAACTGCAATAAAAAACGAAACCAGCATCACGAGCTGAGGACCAAGTTGCAAATATTTGCTGCTTGTTGTTGCTGTTGTCAAAAAGGTCAAGACAAGGAAAATACCAACAAAAACAAAAACAAAAAAAAAAACCATCCAAATGGACCGCATTTTTGTAGTGCTTTTTGCTGTTTGTATTATGGTGGTGCCTGCGACTCCAAAACGCACAAAATGATCTTGTTAATAGTTCAATAGGAAACCTGAAATCGAAATTGAAATGTTTTGAGAGCTGAAATATGTTGGTGGTTGGACACTCGAAAAATAAATAAATGGTTTGAGTGTCGTGATCTTGATTGAAAGAACTCAAGGAATCTGGTTGAGAGATCACATAAAATCTACAAATTGAATTTTAAAATGCTATTGAGAATATTTTTACAGAGTTATTATGGCTTTTAAACAATTCACTTTTTTGTGAGTTACAAATAGATTGATTAATGACTTTACAAAGAATATATAATAGATATATTATATAGATAATTAAAAACATTGAGTTTTAATTAAATTCAATTCCCAGACTAAAATAAACGTATAAAGAAACTACAATTTAAACCAATTCAAATTCAAATTAGTGGAGAATTGCGATACTCGACTTAATACAGATCATGAGAAAATTCAAAATATAACTGATAATAATAAAAATATACAATTTAAAACGATGTCAGTTGTTTTTATATTGAATTCTTGACTATAATAATTTTGATATAATGGATCCACATTTTTTTTGGATCAAAAAGACAGTTAGCTAAACATATGCAGATCAAGAGCAAAAAACTCGTCTCTAAATGCAAATTTTTTTTCGTACTGCTTTTAAAAACAACTCGCGTGAGTTTAAATGGAGCAACTAGTTTTGCTTCAAGGAAAGCAAGTAAAAAATCACAAATAGTTCAAAGTTCAATTTGGCATATTTGGAAAGCTTGGAAAGCAGCAAAAAATTGCATTTCGGTTGAGTTGCCACACGGCACGACGCACAACATACAACACACATTGTGTGTGTGTGTTGTGTTGTGTCTAAACTGAAGCTGCAAGGTTGCAAATTGAATTGTAGGTGGAGGTCGAGGCAGTGGCAGAGGCAGAGGCAACTTTAAATGCGTTGCTAATTCTTCTAGCCATAAAATGGCAACAATTTATGCTGCTTGTTGGCAACAGCAGCAACAAACAAAATAACAACAGACAGCAACGAAAACGGCTGCAAATGTTTTTTTAAATTACAATTAATTACAAACTTAAAATCGAAAATTGTTTTCACCATGGAACGCAAAATCCATTGTTAGCCATTGTTAAAAAACAAAAAAAAAAAAGACAGTTGAAGAAAGTTGTTACGCGCATCTAAAGTAAATCAACTTGGACAGAAAAAGACCTATTTTGTGAGCTTAATGTATAAGTCAATTAGTCTACACTTTCCAAAACAACATTATATATTTTTTTTTTTATACTTTCAGCCAAAAAACCAACAATAAAGTTCGCCCATCGATTGGGTAACTGGAGACAACTGAAAAACAAACAAATAAAAGGTGACAACGAAATGACGAAAATGGCGGCCAATTTGAAAGATATCCAACTGATTACCCTCGCAGTATTCTGTTTTACGCTATTTCTGGCCAGTGAGGTAAGTTTCGGATTAAGCCGACTCTCTTCTCCGAGCCTGCGGCAAATTAAATATATTAACACAATGTTGTAGATGATGTTCGGGCACGTGAGCATTGAAATGCAAATTACACTTGATAGAATAATACAAATGTTTCTTAAATTGTATACATACATAGATTAGTAAAGAACGAGTGCTTATTAGCATGCCAGAGGTATGCAATAATTAATCGCTTAAGCAATATATAAAATTCTAAATGCTTACATGCTGACAAGGCAAAATTCCTCAACAACTGAAGTCAATTCAAAAATATTGTCTCTTAATAGTTTGTCATTTCTATCTTAAACATGTATCTTAAAATGTAGGTACATATGTGGTACTGAGAATAAAATTGAAATCAATGTTAGACTAAAATCTAAAAACAGTTAAAATATTTGTCAAAAGTATAAAAATAAGTTATTAACCAAAAATACTAAAAATTAATAGTCAATTATAGAAAATAATAATAGTAAAAAATGTGGGCCTCATTTGCATTTTCACATTTGGCTTTAGCTATATGTATTTTTATTTTATTTTGTACATTATTTAATTATTTAATTTAATACTCTTGGGTTTTTTTTTTTTTTTTTGTTAATTTAATGAGTATTGATAATAAGTGTTTTTAACAGCTTTAGTTTATGACGTTGGAGATATTTGTGATTTTTTTTTTTCGGTGTGATTAGTTAATCACAGCAGATATTATTATTCCGATAAATCAGTTAATTGAAAAATCCAGATAGACTACTAGGAAATGCCACTTAGAATTTATTATTATTACAAATACTCATTATTTACTTAACATAATTCGTGACAAATAGCTTTCCCCCATGTTTCCTGGGTATAAATATAAAAACTGCGATAAGTGTCTATTCAAATTGAAATTATATGCTTTAATTAAATATATTTGCAGTTTGCTGCAACACAAAATTAAAGTAAAGTCACATGGAAATTAATATTCGAATTCACAGAGTGTTTAAAGCTTTAACCTATTTGATAAATGAAATTAAAAACATTTATTTTTTTATGTAGAGCCAACTTTTGGGATAATTAATCTTTTTTATTATTTTTTTCTATGCAACATTTGCTGCCACATTAAGCCATTAAAATTGGGTGTTTATTATTTTGCAAAATGCTGCCACTCCCCTCAATCGTGTGGACGTTACACGCCCCTCAGCATAGCTTTGCCAGCGTTTGCTTTTCTTTAGCTTCTTCGTCTAGTTTTTTTTTTATACGGCGTCACTTCCCAAGTGCTTTTGAGCAACGGCGGAAAATGTTGTAATTTTGCGCTCTTTACGCTTTGTTTCATTTATAATTTATTCTATGGCTGTCTATGTGAGTGCACCTTCTACTGCCACAGTGCCACAGCTATTCATTCACACACATGCCACAAACAGCAAACAACAGTTACACTAACGACGACAAAAGCAGCGCCAAAGGTCTTCAAGCATATTAAAACAAAGACGTTGACGCAGTCGCTGACCAAGTGACCTTTTTACTGACACTTTTGCAGCACAAGAAGTGGTAAAAAAAAAGTCGAGAAAAAAAAAATGGAACAAAATACATTGAATAAAAAAGTTTGTTTTTGGCTTTTCTCGCTACGCTGAAATGAAGATGAAGATGAATTTGAAGTTGAAGTTGAAGTTAAAGTTAAAGGTAAATTTATGAAGTTGCGCAATCGCTTAAAAACTCCCATCAACATTTTAACGCATTTAACGCTACTTTACAAATTTTTTAGTAAGTATCAACCACAAATGAAATGCTATTAACTATGAAATTAGTTACAACCATTCGCAGTGTGTGATTAAATTACATAAATAAATCGCCAGTTGAGTACTTTTTCGCTAGTCACCCATTCACATGTCACATGCCAAGTTTGCTAGACTAACCATCTTTGACTCAGCATCCAGAGATTTGTTCGAATGCCTGCCACTAAGCAATGTATATGCCCATAAAAGGTAAATGCAAATACAAATAATTTGAACCCACAACATCACAAATGAATGCTAATCGCATTGCCTTATTGGTCAACGGGAAACGCTGCCATATAAGTGGCAGAGTAAAAGTGTTGAGAACTGTTTTATATTGACAAATAAGTGTGCTCCAGATGTGGGTGCTTGTCTTGAAAAACCCTGATCTATGCAAAAAAACAAAAAAACCACAGTTGATGAATTAAGATACGATTTCACTTTAGAAATATCATAAATTATCTGCCATCAGGCTTAAGATTTAATATACCACATCAAAATGTTTATAGCCGAATAGTTGTATAATCCGCGTTTGAAGAATACAGAGTATTAAAGTCAGGAAAAACGAGTTCATGTTATAAATACAAATTTGCGCCACATAATAAATTAACGAATTAATAATTTCGAAATAGGAATTTTCTTAAATCAAAACATTTTCGTTGCATCTTTTGAACATTTGAAAGACATGTTTAAGTTTAGTTACAGCTGTCGACTCAACTGTGAAAAGTAAGCTTAGCAATGCGAAGGGTTTAGTCAAAAAAAAAATGAAAAAAACGAATGTACAACTAAATCCAAGCGAAAACATCTGCTGTCCAGCAAAACTATTTTTATATCTTTTTTCAATAATATTATATAAGACTTAAGCTAAGTTGTTGTAGGGCTGCGCTGCGCTGGAAGCGTTCATCTGTCTTTTCGGCTGGGAAAATTATCTTTCACGGACTTGGCAGGCTGGCGGGCCGGGTCGGGCCGGGAGACTGGCAGAGGGGTGTGGGGGAAGTGGGGTAGGTGCGGAAGCTTCGTCACATATTCACACGTAGTTATGTGAAGAGGCCCAGTGGCAGATTTCGATAAGTCATTGGGCTATAATTTGCGACTGGCAACGCTCGACAGACCTGTGACGACTTTTTCTATATAATTAAACATCAAAATAATCATCTAAAAAAATGAAAGAAAAAAACATACAGCAAATCACACACAACATACACCAAAAGTTGACATTTCACACAGCAGCAGGTCGCTTGTCTGTTGCAAGCAGCCGTGGCAACATGTGCCAAGTAATGACATCACTTCAATTCATCACTTGGTGGACCATAGCCAGAGGCATACACATCAACATAGACATGCCAGCTAAATTCGCATACATCTGTCTCGGCACGAGTACCCAGATAGAGTACTCAAAGATCTTGATCAGCAGCAGCGGCAGCAGCAGCAGCAGCGAGTTGTACTCGTATCATTTGTTTAACTGCACTAATCGCTCTTAGCTTGACTGAATGCACCCCAAGCAGTTCTCATTGTTTGCCCACATGTATCTGAAAATCTCATTATACCTCCATAACTCGATCTCTATATCTATTTCTCAGTGTCAAAACGCCATTGCGAAAACTTCCTTCTCTTGCTCAGGACGACCAGCGGGCTACTATGCCGACGTGGAGACGGGCTGCCAGGTGAGCATCACCATCATACCTTCTCTCACAGTCTCACAGAGTGTATACGTTATGCAATCATCCCTCTCGATTAGGTCTACCATATGTGCGATGGTCTGGGTCGCCAGTTCAGCTATACCTGTCCCAATACGACGCTCTTCCAGCAGCGCATGCTCATCTGCGATCACTGGTACATGGTCAACTGCTCCAAGGCTGAGAGCAACTATGCGGCCAATCTACTAATTGGTAAGTGGTATTTAATATACATTAAATTGATTATCAAAGATTGATTTTCTGCGTTTGACACTATGTCTTGAACTTTTAGCAGCCTAAGCGATTGTCATTTTGGTATAACAATTAAATGACAACTTGGACAGCTTTAGAATGTGTTTTAAATTTATTTTGTGTAAATAATTATACAAGGACTCTGTTAAAAATTAATCTTCGAACTTAACTACTTCTCCTTAAACCAATAAACTGCTATTTTCAGAAAACATTATAATTTAAAAAACATATTTTTGGAGTCGTTTTTACAAATAAAGCCAATTTTAAAATATTTAATTCAGAATTACTACTCAAAAAAAAAAATGTTTGAGATATTGAATAAGAAATAAATAAAATTAAATTAATAAAATAACAAAAAAAAAGTAAACATATTTTAGAGCTGTTAAATATTGTAAATTAAATTAAATTGCATAATTCAAAATTAATTTAACTATATTAAATCTTACCTTGCCTGCAGGTCAGCGAGACAAACCCTTTGTGAACGATGAGGAGAACAGTTTGCGCACACCTCGTCCCGATCTGCTGGATCGTCCCTATGCGCCAGACTACTCCGGCGAGTCCTTCAGAAGCCAGTACAAGGTGAGCGCAACTGAACCGCATAGAAATTGTTTATTTCACTGATTCGTTTCTGAACCGCAGCAATTGACGCCGAATCAAAATCAAATACGCGACGATGCCACAAAGACCGCTGTCAAATTTGACACTCAGTTCGCACAAAATGGTCAAACTCGCTGGCGGATTCCACCGCCCAGTCGCACAATACTGCCGCCGGCGTATGAGCCGCAGATTGAACCGGTGGTTAGCAGCACTGCCAGACCAAGAGCTAGCAGCAGCAGCAGCAGCAGCAGCAGCAGTGCCACCACCCGCCAAAGCACTAGCACCACTCGCAGGAGCACCACAACTTCGACCACAACGACCACAACCACCACTCGCAGGCCCATCTTCACGGCGCCTGTGGTGACCAAACGCACCGAGGCACTGCATCAGCGCATCACGCAACTGGACACGGATGATTTGGGCACCAGTCACAGCACACGCTACAATACCTCGGCGGATTTCAATTCAGCTGAGCTGCCAGCGGCACAGTATAAAACTAACACCACAAAGCTGGTCAAGTTTGTGAAGACTCCATCGAAAATCTATGAGCCACCTTTTGTGTATCCCATTTACAATCAGGATGATGGCCAACAGCAGCAGCAGCAGCAGCAGGCAGCAGATACATTGCGCACCTCTTCAGCGGCACCCTTCAGCACCGCTCCGACTAAGTCGCGCTTCACTGCATCATCATCATCACCAGCAGCAGCTGCACGACCCAGCACCACAGTGCGACCGTTGAGTCGACCCACCACATTTGCCGGACTACCTTTCTCCCATTCCACACTGGCCACCACAGCGAGCACCAAATATAGACCTGCTACCGCTGCCGCGCCCCTTACAACTAAGATCGAGCATCGCACGCCGACGCCAGCGCAGAGTTTCCGTCTGACCACGCCCACAACGACAGCGCCACCAAGAGTACAATCGAAGGCGGAGCTGCCGTTTAATGATCTGCTGCCACCGTTTGTGGAGTTTGTGCCACACGATATAGCCACCACACAGGGTCCGCCCATTTACTACGAGTGGAAGGTGCCAGCTAATGGCTTGGAGCCACCCAAACTGGATCCGCCCATTGGAGTGGATGGGCGTGAATATCCCGAGACGACCGGCAACTATGCCAGCAAAAAACAGGACAACTACAATAGCAAACTGAATGACATTGCCAGTCACAGTGGAGCAGCTGTGATCAGCAAGCGGCTGCCCACCTCCAGATCGATCAAGCCCAATGAGCTGGCCGTGGGTGGCAGCCCGAAGGCACAACGTCGCTCCGATGTGGTCGCCAGCCCCAGTACCGTTGCCCACACAACGGATATAACACAGCTGCGCAAACAGTTACTAATACCGGAATATGCGTTTCCGTTGGAGTCAATCGGCCGGACTGGCTATGCACCGGGCTCAAGTGCTGCTGGGGATCTATACAACTCCTTTCAACTAAAGATACCCGAACGTCGCACCAGCAGCAGTCGTTCCACTGCGGGCAGCAGCAGCAGCAGCAGCTCCTCAAGCAACATCAGATGGTTTGGCGAGAATCCCAAGTGCCCCGAGTGCCATCCATCGTTTGTGCTGCCCGGCACCTGCGAGCCCTGCCTGCGTCGATAAGTTTTAAGTCTCTCAGTTCCATTGAAGCAAACTACGCAAACTAGTATTAGATGACATACATATACATATATATATATATACATACATACATACTTACTTACTACATACATACATACATACATACATACATAGATATATATGTATATCTATATGTATGTATATGCCCCCTGTCCATAGCATCGTGCATTTCATGCATTTAAATGTTAATTTTATTGTATATTTCACAGTAAAAATAATGCGCATTAAATAGTGTGTAAAAACTACGTATATTCAAAAATGAACCTTGGTCCACAATTGCTACGTTCCAGGTGGTAAGTAATCTAATATTAGAATAACTGTTATCGATAACATGCAACAGCTTTGCTTGCCTAAAACGGCAGACTAACTATAACTCCCAACTACGTTCATAGAGATGGGCGACAAGACTTAACAGCAAATGATTGATATATGAGTATTACGAGTCATAAGCATTGTGTGTTTCACAATTGATCAATATGCTTATCTAAAATATATGTTTGCTGTTATTGATTGTGACAATATATGCCTGATATATAGGTGCTCATTGCGATTGTGATCATTAAGTGTGATTTTCAGTGTGATTTTCAGTGATTCAACATTGATTCATTGTTTCATTCAGTGATATTCTTTACCACAGTGCCCATTGGCATTTGTTAACTGTGTGATTTATTGTGATTACATGCATTCATTACATTAATTCACTGTGATTTACTAAGATTCGTTGCGATTGTGACTTTACACAGCACTGTGATTTAGTGCAATTGAGACTGTACAACACTTGCAATATTAAACAAACACTTTTCGAGTATAACTTTCTTCTATTAACACAAGATTAAGATCAATTTCAATATAAATTGCCCATCTCTAATTTTGTTTGTAGTCTAACAGATTCAAATATTCAAATATTTATATATATATATATAGAGTTTAAATCGCATAACATGTGCAACTTCGACGAGTAAACATTTTAAGGCACATTTGTGAAGCACTTGAATTGTGCACTTGAAAAGGAACACTTTGGATTCCTCACGATTTACAAATGATACAATTGATTCATGTAAAGTAAAGGGGACATAAACTAATGATATGGGCAGGGAGGGGGGGATATGATAACTGGAAGAGAACGGACAAAACTTGCTAATAAAACTTTTGACTAGGCAGACGAGCTTAGGGTTCATAAAAATAGACACTGGGCGTCCAGGGCCGGCTGGCGCCCACCAGCATCTCGGGATGGGCGTGCGCCATGGCATTCTTATCGCAGCCGGGCTCATCGCCAAACTCTTGACCCACCGACAGGGCGCGCAGGATTATTTGATGGCCCCGGGTCACATCCACATTGGCCACAACGCCAGCCTCGTGTCGGAAACTATAAAAACGATTCGTCAAATGTCCATCCACATAGATCTAACAATTGAAATGGACGCATTAATTAACAAATTGGATACTGATAGGATTTAAATTCAATTTAAGCTCACCTCATAGCCACCAATGGCCGCGCAGTCCTCAATGTACCAGCGCACATAGAGCGCTCGACAGCCCAAACTGGAGACATCTTTGATGGTCACCGGAAAGCTCTCACCCGGTGCACTGCCCATGGTAGGCGATGGCTTCGACTTCTGTGGATGACAAAGTCCAACAATTAGAAAGTAATGCGGATAAAGCAATGCGATTATAAAAAAAAAAAACAAATTTACCTTGGTTTGAAGATTATTCTTGGTCAACACATGATCCATGGCATTTAAGTCGCAAATTATGGAATCAATGAAAAATTTCTGCAAGAAATTATAAAATGATATATTAAAACAAGTGAGAACTTTGCAGTCGGAATTCTCTGATATCAATAAGTAATACGAGCTAATAACAAGTGCCACAGAACAGGCTGGATGCGGTCAAGAAATATCCACCTTTGCAGGAGATTCTTAGTAATCTAAAATTGCGAGAGATACGGGAAAACAAATGTTGGAGGTGGTAACTAGGGTGGAAGTGGGCGTATGCCCTACATTTTTCCACCTTTTGAAGAGTGTTACTAGCAATATACCTATCAAATTTGGCAACTATATAGTTTTATCGATTTACGATTATCGGTCTTATCGATTTCCTAGCCTTCTAGTGGAACATTTTGTTGGACCGCTAAGAATATATCCCATGTTTCAGGCCTAGCTTTAAGTGTGTTACGGTCATGGGGACAGACGGACATTGCACAAAACCAATACTCTAAAAATACTCAAAACTTGTGTCTGTAGGAGAGGTCAACTTACTGTTTCGGCAACCGGATCGTAGCGGATGGCATCCAGTGTTTTGGACACCGTCTTGCACTGATTATCGCAGACGAGCGCTCGACAATGGCAACAGACGCAGGGCTGACTGGGTGGCGATTGACTGTGGCTCTCGCCTGTCTGCTCCTCGACGCATTGATCCTCCTCCTCCTCCCCACACATTTCACACATGCGACG